>OV121134.1:10387248-11644622 GCA_921294245.1 Brassicogethes aeneus | reverse complement strand
ATGTGGAGCAAAAAATAAAATTAAAGTAGGTTATAATTTCTAACTTGCTGACACTGTCTATAATTATTATTTAGTTTATTCATTTTAATAAATTAATATTTTAAGTTTATAGTACACTTATAAATTGAAACGCAATCAGCCATGGCTGCATTTGCAACTTAAAAACTGAACTGTTAAATTATCTTTCATGCTTCCAATGGTAGGTTACCGTAGAGAAAAGTCTGTGATGCCTACTATGATCAAAATTAGTAAACTTAAAAAAATTTAAAATTTATAAATAAAACTAATTTTAGCTCAATCTATGGCGATTTTTTTAAAGAAATATGTAAGAATTTTATGTTATATATAAAATATTGTATGTAATATATAAATTATATATATATATGATAATCATATAATACATTATCTTATAAAACTAGTTAAAAGAATTTATAATTTGTAAAACACTTTAGTATTACGCTCTTTGAAGGCTTAACTTAAAAATGGTGTCTCTCGTAGAAACATAATTTGCATTTAGAAGTTTATATATCAAATAATAGTTAATTATCAGTACTTTAACGTGATATACTCAAAATTATAAAACAACGTTGCTTCTTCGACTTTTTAACCCTTAAAAAATGGTAAAATTTTAAATTAAATTGTCCACCGTGCCCCCTGTATATTAAAATCTAAAAAAAATAATACGTGGATTTATTGCCACTAATAAGGTCTATATTTTATCTTAATTTCAAATCGATACGTTTTTAAATAAAAATGTTATTACAAAATATCGAAATTTATCTATTTTTAACACAGTAGAGTGACTTAAGGCCTGAAAACCACAGCGGTCAATGGATGAAATTTTTTTTTTTAAAAAAAAGTAACATTTAGATGTACAAACAAGGTAACAAAAATATATTTAATTCTGGCATCACTTGCAAACAAATGTCCAAAATTTGTTCGATTTTTACGCGAAACCATAGTTAACACTGAAAAGGAGTTCAATTTACACCAGGTAAAATTTATTTTAATACTGTGTGAAAGTTAAATTAACACCATTTTAGTATTTGAATTTACACCGCCAACGAACCTTATTTAACACCATTTTAGTATTTGAATTGACACCGGACCAACGGACCTTATTTAACACCATTTTGGTTTGTATCGATATAGACCACGTATGGTGTTAATTTGGTGTTAAATTGGTCATGAAATTTTGAACAGTGTAATAGGCGATTTTGCATATCTCAGTTTTTACGTAAAAAAAAACAAAAAACTTGCACATGTTGAGTTTTGATTTTAAGGGAGAATTTATTTTAATATTTATAGGGGGGTCGATTGATACCCCATTTTAAAGTTGTTTTTGACCTGATTATAACCTGAAATCATCCTAGTTGGTATGATAGCTTGTCAAAATGTTGGAAATATACTTTTGTTTTGCTAGGAGTAAAAGCTATACTTTTGTGGTAGTCTGTAGGTTTGCCGGATAAAAGTTTCAATAGTTTTTAAAGTAATTTTTTATGGTTGTTTTCTTTTGAGGCACATTATTTTCGCTTATGCAAATAAAAACCCCAACTCTATAAAAGTGAATTAGTCAAAAATTACTCATTGTCATAGCAAAAAGCAGCCACTAATAATTCTCGTCAATAGTAATTTGTAACCTAAACGTTTAGCAGTCAATGTTAATGTAAAATTATTCTCTGAATCTGAAACAGCCGTCAAAAGTTAGAAAAGTAGAACAGTTTATTAGATATAGTCAATTTTTCATATAATATGGAATTGACTATATCTGTAAAACTGCTCTACTTTCAAAACTTTTTACGGTATTTTCGGATTCAGGGGACAATTTTACGTAAGAATTGACAGTTAAATTTTGGGGATACCATGGTATCCCATAGTTAACCATGGTTTAAGTGAAAAAGCAGCCACTAATAACTATATACAGTGTGTATTAAAACGAATAGATACACTTAAATAAAACAAGTGCCAAACCCCGCTCACTGTGGTAGGGATTTATAGGTTTTATTTTTATCGAATTCGTTTGTTTCGTTTTAATGCATTTCTGCAAATAAAAACTAAGTATTGTTTAAAATCCATTTAATTCCAGTTAATGGCGAAAATGTATTTCTTAAAAACTATACACATTTCCCTACGACAGCGTCGAAGCTACTGAACAAACACAGTAGATCAAACTGCATGCCCTTGTATCTGGCTGCATGCTGCGCTGTTGCCATATGCTATTATTGTTTCCTAAAAGGGTTGTTTTTCTTATTTTTTAATATTAAAAGTAAGAAAATTAACTAAATCAAATTATTTTTGACATATTATTAATTTTTTTGTTATTTTTAAAGTTTCAAACAAATAAAATTAAACTATTTATTAAATAATTATAATTGTTCTCTTCTGATTTAAAACAACCTGGCAACTATGGCTTGGTTTGAACCACGCCCAATTAAAGTTTCTTTTTCTCTGATCAGAATATAATTTGTCATCCTTGTCTCCAGCCTTACTTACTTAATTCTATACAGTCTGTATAGTTACTATAGTAACTAGTCATTTTTGATTAATTCATTTTTAGAGAGAACATATTGAAAAGTTGCCCAGGGCAACTTGACTGCAGTCATGGGAAGATGTACCTGTTAAGTCAGGTACTATAGTACCTGTTAAGTCAGGTATACTTGACTTAACTTGTAATATTAAAAATATTGATTATAGAATTGGGAAGGTTGTTGCTGAAGATAACTTGTCACAAGATTAGGTGTTTTTTAACAATATTCTGCTCTACCACCATACACGTTCGGAAATTTGTGCACACCAACAGCATAACCTCACTAACTGCCGAGCAAAGAACGACGATAAACTTTGCGCCCTACCGCCTTACGATATCTCGTACTGCGATTTTGCAAAACCATGCGCCACCTTCTGAAGGGACGTACTGCGCAAAGTACCACTTAACAAAGCGGAATCTACCTAGGAAAGCAAAAGTTTAAGTCACATATATGTAGTATAAACGCGGTTTTAAAATAGCAGCATTTTCCTAAATAATGAAAGGAAGTGTGTGGAAGTTTAGGGCCCATACTCAAGCCCGGAAAGGATGCCTTGCTACCTATCAGTTATAGGCCGATAAGTCTACTAAACACTCTGTCCAAGGTGGCCAAAAGTCTAATTCATTCCATGGTACCCTGCAGGGTAAGTACGATAGATGAAAGGCTAAGGCTGACGCCAACCGAACAGTTCGATTTCAGACCCACACAGCACAGTCCACCAAGTGGTGAGAATAGCACATGACGTCAAGCAGGCTTAAAACCGAGAACAGTCTACAGTTTTGCTCCTGCTAGACATGAAAAATGCATTCGACACTTTTTGGACAGACGGGCTGGTCTACAAGTTCCCCTTATTGAGTCTACCGCCTAAATACACCAATTCCTACTTGCACGACATACACTTCCGGGTAAGAGTATAGGGAACTTGCTCAAAAGCCTTCGCTGTAAAAGCTGGTGTTCCTCAAGGCACTGTGTTAGCCCCGAAACTGTACACCTTGTACATATCAGATCACATCTACATTTCGTGAAATGTAAGCTAGCCTTGTATGCTGACGACACGGCGCTATATGCGCACTTGTTCGCGTCGTCAGTTGCAAACAGGTTGCTTATCTAAATAAATCCAACCAAGCTGGTAAACTTTTCTTGAAAATTAACCAACGTAAAGATCTTTAAGGGTGTACAGATTGACGGCCTCAGTGTCACAGAACGCGAATACGCAAAATATTTGGGCGTTTATCTCGATAAACTCCTAAGTTCTCAGAGCAACTATAGAACTCTATCGGCTTATACATAGCTACAGTGCCCTATCCACTTCTAAAAAAGCTGCTTTATAAGGTAGTAATCAGGCTCATCATTACAAACGCGGCTCCAGTTTGGTGCAATATTTCGGACACTAAATACATGATTGCAAAAATAGAACGATAATTTGCATCTAATTGCCTATTTTTCAGGAGACCCACCACAAAGCAGCCTTGAGCGATATTTTTAAAAGTTTTCATATAAATTTGCACAAAGGTGGCTGGAGAGAAAAAAAAAGTTCATTTGGGGGAGAATCACCCCTTTTTAGGGATGATTTCGGGGTTTAACAGATTATTTTGACAATTTCTATATAATTATAAAAAAAAACTCGAAATTAGAACTATTAGACTTTATATTAATGACGGTCATTGATGTATAGCTCGTTTTGAAGGGGCCCAAAATTGGCTTATACCCTATATGTTATTTTCCGATGAAACAGGAGGCCAGCGATGATGACCGAATTTAATTATAGAGGAAAAGAAGAGACCACCAAAGACTTGTATAGAAGTGGAAGGCATTATGTTCGGGAGGAGAATAGCTTTGGTTCATGTTCCTGGTACCAAGACACTAACTCTATATTTATCTTATCATACAGACCATTGTTTAGCAATTGCAAGCCAATGTTGACACTGTTTTTATTTTTATGGACGATAATACTTGCCCACATCGCACAAGAGTTTCCAAGAAGTTCTAAGAGAGAGTGCATCAGTGATATTGAAGGTATGGAGTGGCCAGATAATACACATGTTATATAATATTCATATCTAGATAGATATGAACACTATACGAGGTGTTTTCAGAAAATAACGGGAATTGTTAAATTTCGCGGGTTCGGAGGGTCCGGTTGTCATAAAATTTTCTTTATTATGTTGGTATACATGCCCCCCAAGTATGATAAACACTTTAGCTGTTTTCATTGTTTACTTTGTCTGTGGCAGCCGCTAAGGTTAGACGTGTTTTATGAGCTCGGCGATTTTCGTTCGTTAAAAGAAATGGATCAAAGAATTTGTATCCAATTTTGCTTAAAAAATGAAATAAATTCTGTGAAAGTTAACAAAGGCCTGTAGTGAGTCTGCTAGCATGCTATAAGTAAAACAAGAGTTTACAAGTGGTATAAGAGTTTCCAAGATGGCCGTGAAGACGTTGAAGATGACGAACGCCCCGAACGCACAAGCACATTAACAACCGATAAAAACATAGAAAAAGTGGAAGAAATGATTATAAACCATCAGAGAAGTCGCTGATGATGTTGGTATATCGATTGGCTCATCCCATGAAATTTTTTCGAATGTTTTGGTTATGAAACGCGTGGCAGCGAAATTTGTTCCAAAAGTGTTAAATTTTGAACAAAATTTTTGGCCAAAAACAATACTGTAATGAGCCTCCATATTCGCCAGACATGCCTCTGTCTGCCTTTTTCCTATTCCCAAAAATAAAGAGAACCTTAAAGGGCCGTCGTTTTGCAAGCATCGCTGAAAGAACTAAAGGCTATCCTAAATATCGTGTTTCAAGTATTGGAAGAAGAGCTGGCACATGTGCATAATATATATTCTGGTTTTTAAACACTTTTTTTAAATTAAAACAAAAAAATGTGGATTATATAATTTTAAATTACTTAAAAAAAGGAAAATTATATTAACTCTTAATGCTAAGGCAAAATAAACATGGTCAATCTTTTATTATTTAAAAATGCGCGGCTTATGGTCTTATTCCTAAAAATACTGGAATATATTTTTGCATTCGCAAATTGCGACGATATCTATGGTGCAATAATGTTTGGTCAGGAAATTCGATTTAAAAAAATTAACTTTGTGTTCCCTTAACTCCCCGAGGTCTTCAAATATTATAAGTTATGTTAGTTTATATGATATATTTGTCCATGGACTGCTGCAGCAAACACCAAACCAGTAAATTGGTTTATAAATAAAGTTTTAGTCAACAAGCACCTAACCGAACACATTTTTAAAATGATCGGTAGATTCGTTTTGTATATGTTCAGTAGCGCGTAAACAACTATGACGAATTATAAACATTACAACAATCACCATATGGTCATTATTTAAAAAGGGATACTTTTCTGTCACTATTAAAGCTATATAATTTTTGAAAGGATATAACTACAATACGATCAATGAGAATTTAACGCTTTAAGTTGATAATAAACACCAACGTTGTACACAAATTATTCAGTTTATTGAAGATAGGTCCGTACAAATTAAATGGCACCCATAACTAAGGACACATTTCCGTTTAAATTAAAATTACCTAGTTATAGCCACGTTCTTCAGGGCCCCAACTATATTTCGGATTTGAACCAACATTTTTGCTTTTATGCATCAAATTATTGACCAGAATAAAATACACTTTTTAAACAAGCATAGCTATCTAAAATTAAAAAAAATATTCTTTGCAAATTAGCGTGGACATTCTTCTAAGCAAAGCGATTTTTTAATTTATGCGATTTTATTCTTTTTAGGTAGGTACTTATATCACAGAAAATCCACTGGGAATTCTTCAAAAGGATAGCTAATTGCTTTTATCTTTAGATAATTTGTTGTGAATATAAAATGCATAAAGATTAAAAAAATAATATTAAAACCCTCATCTATAAGTGCTAGAATCAAGCACAATTTAGAGTTAAAAAAGTTTGTTGAATCAAAAATAACCAATTGGACTAACATTGTTTTAAAATTAGCAAAGATTGCTAAATAATACCCACAATCAGCTCAAGTAGTAGCCAAAAATCTATTTAAGTTAAATGGACATTACTTTAAAAAGTGGCTCAAACACCTAGAAGATGATGATAATTATAATAATAATAATAATAATAATAATAATAATAATAATAGTTTTATTGCCATAAGATCATTACAATAATATCGACAACGTCAAGAGGTTACACTAAATGAATAATATACCTACATATATAATAGTAAAATTAAGATTAAAATACATTATTTAAAATCATTAAAATATTAAGTAAAATACCTACACTAACAAATTAAAAGCTAATAAATTCATTAAAAGAGCAAAAACAAATTAATTAATAGAAAATCTTTTACAGCATATATATATTTTGTAATTGATGGGATGTCCTTAATTCCATTTTGTAACTTATTTGCAACTTGAACAGATCTGTACAAAACGCTTCGATGATACAATTCGGAATAATGTGTGGGAAACCTTATCAACGTACCTCCCCTGGTATGCCTACCATTAAAAACATCCTTATTTCTGACGAATAAGTTTAAATTCTTTCTCACAAACATTAAAAGATGATAAATATATAGACAAGGCAGTGGTAATATTTGATGCGCTTTAAAATTTTCTTTGCATGATACACTTCTGCTTATTTTTAACATTGCTCACATAGCACGTTTTTGAGCTATAAAAACTGACTCAAATCTAAAACTGGATCCCAAAATATTATGCCATAACTTAAAACAGACTGAACATAAGAAAAGTAAAATTTTTGTAGACTTTGTACGGTGACGTGGTTACCTAGATATCTTAATAGATAACTAGCAGAGTTTACTTTTGATATGACAGTTTTAATTTGAAAGTCCCAACACATGTCAAGTCTATTTGGAGCCCAAGAAACTTAACCACGTCATTATTTACAACTGTCGTTCCATTAACTCGCACTAGAAGACTGCGCAATTTGACATTAAAAAAAAGACCACAAGTTGGGTTTTTGTTGTATTAAGCAACATACCATTTTCCTCGCACCATTGAGACATTACACTTATTATTATTTTCGGTGTATTTTGATAGATTGGGAATAGTCCTAGCCACAGCAACACCAGAAGTGTCATCCGCAAATTGACAAAGACCCTGAAGTTTGATCATTAACATAAATTAAAAACAAGGTTGGTCCTAGTACTGATCCTTGAGGTACGCCTAGTTTAATTTGCCGTTTTTCAGACAAATAATTGATTTTTTGATTTTGTTCAGAATCTAAGCTAACAACCTGAAATCTGTTTGAAAGATAAGATCTTATAAGATTAAGTGATATGCCATGAAAACCATAGCTCTCAATTTTGTTTAACAGAATTCATGATGGAGGCTGTCAAAGGCCCTTGACAAGTCAAAGTAGACTCCTGCGACCATACATTTATTCTCTAGATTGCTTAGAATATCATTAATAGATTTATACAGTGCGTGGGTAGTTGAGGTTTTTTGTAAAAACCCAAATTGCGTTGGAGGTAAAAGTTTGTGTTTTTTAAATAGGCAATAATACGCGTGTTTAGCAGTTTCTCAAATATTTTTGACATCACAGGCAATAGAGATATTGGTCTATAATTATTTTTGTTTGTAGGACTACCCTTTTTATACAGTGGTAGTGTTATCAACCCATACGAAACATAATAAGGAAAGAATTATCCCCAATACTGTGATAATAAATGTGACATATTCCATTTACTAGTAAATAATGGAGGTCTTGAAATAATTTGCCCTATGCTCCAATTAAATTCTGAATGAAAACAATATATTATAAAGCATCCCTAAGAAATTCTAGAAAACTTTGCCAATGACAATGAAAAGAATCATAACATTATTTTAGCAAATACAGTAAGAAAACTTTTCTTTAAAAGTCAACGAGCTTTAAAAAAGCATGATTATTACATTAAAACGCCTTAGCCTCGATATGTCTTCTCCTGAATTTAGAGGAAGTCTTGCTCTCCGATATAGCAGAGGCCCAATAGAACTACCAATAATAATTATTATAATTTGTGATGAGACATTTTTTATACGACATACCCTTAGTTGTAAAAAGGGTGATTGAATATTAGACGTTACAATGAAGTAAGATATGCTTTTTGTGATTTGATGGAGGATGCTTGGAGAAATTGTCCCAGGCAGCCAATTGTTATGAGATCAATTATCAATGATGAACCAGTTCGGCGTGCTGACCTAGCATGCCGGGGGGTTTTAAAACCTCAGGTAGAGGCGGTATTTAAAGTTCGTGTCATTGATTGTGAACATACATCCCTTCCTATACTATCATGACTACTGAATAAGTAATTAAAAGAGCTAAAACTGAAAAAAAGTCTAAATCGATTCCAGTTTCTGAAAGACAACATGCATTTTTGACCATGGCAAAAGATGCATTAGAAACATCAGATGGATATCCGGGACATGATTCTCAAGTTATGAAAAGAGTTTTTTTTTAAGTCCATCTGAAAAAAAAAAAACTTTATAGCCTTATCATCACTTGGCTGTGCTCCAGTCTCTCTAGAGTCCGAATAGGATGTGCCACTTTAAGGGCAACTAGTATGTGCATAAGAAGAAGCAGGAAGAGATGGATAAGATGGACGGATTTTAGTGATGAAGCCGGCATTTCTTTTTAATCTTTTTAAATTAATATTTTATTTTATATCTCTTGTATAACTAGATTCTGATTTATTATTAAACATTTATTATAATAAAGCATTCCTATAGTTTAAATCTAAATCATTAAAGGGAACAAATAAGAGGAGGTTTGATATTTTAACTTAAGTTTTAAAATATACAAAATAGTTTCTGCTGAGCTAACTATTTTTACAGTATTCCTCTAATCAGGCCGACATAATCAGTCATGATAATAAAAATAAAATGTGCAAAATTACGTTGCTGTAGCTTGTTAGGCAAATTATAAATTTATTTTAAAAATTTTCCTACAGATAGAAGATGACCCACTAAAATGTCCAATCTAACATTTAGTCAAAACAGTAACTTAAAAAAATATATTTTGATTATTTCAAAATAAGTCTTATTTAAACTCTCCATCAAAACACTTATTTTTAGGAATTTTCCATAGTAGCCTAGGAAGTTAGGAAAGAAAAAAAGTTTTTTGGAGCCATATCAGGAGAAAATGGAGCTTTATCAAGAATATTCTTTATTTTTTTACCATTTTGTTAAATATTTTTATATATAACAAAACCAGCTAATCTAAACCACATATTCACTCAAATTGTCCATGTTATAATAAATTGCTATTGGCCAGCTAAGTACATTTATCATAACTATATAACGGATTTTTTTAACGAAGATATTTGAATATTTTATAGAAATAATAATACTAAGTTTTACTTTTATGTTTACAAAATATAAACTTTAAATACAAAGGTAAACATATAGTTACGATACATTTATTTAATTAATATGTATGGTTCATTAACCACACTAAGAACATGAGCATTGTTAACATATAACATATAATAAAATAGTTTAAATTTAGGTAGCCTTTTTCAACATTAACCCCACGTTTGAAATCCACTATTTATAGATGCACAATACATGTTTCATTAATAGTCACCGCATAATCAAAAATCTTTTAATTTATCATTTCAAATCCATTGTGTGTGAATTTTAATTTGGATCTACTGCTGGGCATAAATAATTTATAATGACTACCTAAAAAATTTTCAAGAGTGGAATAAATTTGTATTTTAAACGATTCAATGAATGATTGATGGGTATCAGGTGTTATATCACAAAAATTTCGTATGCTTATTAAAAATATATATTAGCTACCAATGAAATGAATAATGTCACTATTTCGTAATCATGATTGTCTTGTTAATGGCACCTTTTTGAATTAAATAGCTGTAAATAGATCTACAATTCTTTAACGACAGAACCAAGTATCAATATTAATTTATTTCATACAATAGCAAGCAAACACCTAACGTGCCTCAAAGTATTATATACCCTGGGGGTTTATACAAACAGTTGAAGAAGTTCTTTACAATTTCTATAGAATTTTAATAAATGTAATATAAAATATATATTGGTGTTATGTTGTAAATTAAAATAAATACAAATTGCAATTTCATGCTTCGAATTAGGCAATATTTTTTTAAAAGAAGTTTTAGAAGTTTCATTGATAGGGTTTACCAATGGGGATCTCCGAACTTGGTCAACTTACGGAGACAAGGTTAAAAACATTTTTGAAATTTGTTGTAATTTAGGTATGTGTTAACCTTATAAGGTTTTTCGTCTTCCCATCAAGGGAAACCCATGGATAATTTTACGCTACCACGATGTTTGGAAATTGTTTATTATCAATATTTGATCTACTCAAAATAAAGTAAAGCAATTTTTTTTAAAAATTAAATCCCCAATCCCAATGGTCATCGCGAAATTTAAAAATATATTAGTTTAAAGGGTAATAGTATCTGCTATCATTGGCGAAATAAAATTATTTTCAAATGTTAAATAAAAGTATTTAATAACTGATGTACAGTTAGCGCAACCAAAATGTGAACGCTGCTTGGTTGTCATGGAATGTTTTACTGAAACTTATTCCTATAAGTCATGTTACTTTTATTAGTGCCGTAATGCAGATTCAGCCTGATCAACAGTACTTAAATGTCTAATAAAAAAAGTATAAAAAACAGTTTATAGATATTTATTAGGTAACACTGGCCGACAGCAACTTTGCCACATAGTCTAGGGTAATTTGAAATGACCATTTTGCTTAATTAGCTCTTGTTTTCAAGATATTGCAAAAGACGTTTTTATTAACAATAATTTATATACATATTTTTTTATTTGGTTGGAGTTAAGTTGCGTAATTACAAGACATGAAATTCATAAATAGGAAAAAATACAGCGGTTCTCAAAATATTTGAAAAAAATCTAAAACCCTTTCAAAACGAAAAATCATTATACCTTTCTTATTTATAGTAATTTTGAAAAGATTAATATTTACATGTAAACATACACATTAATACATTTTTTCTACTAGAAAACTTAATACATTTTTTCTACTAGAAAACTTAATTTTCCACCCCCTATTTTTTTTAACAATTTTACATTAGCAAGAGTTTTTGTACCTTGTCTAGCCCTATTTGATTTTGTAGGAAAAAGATTTACTCCGCGCTTGTCCAACCATTCTTTAAACAAACTATAGGTATTCATTTTCATATCGCTCTTTCGATTTTTAAGGAAGGAAATTAATTGCAACTATTCTTGCCTCTTTAGCAAGATCTTGTGGCAGGTCTTTTTCGCTAGAACTCATTTTCAAAACGTAAGAAGAATTTCAAATTTATGATAAACATTCTGACAGCTTATAAAAACTGTTATGTTTGTATTACCAAAAATACCTTATAATACCTATAGCAACAAAGTGTTGTCAACATTTATAGCCCCATACCGGGATAGTAAAAGGAACCGGAACGCTTAAAATGTAACTATTCGCGGGAGGAAAAGCACTATTTTCCTCCCATGGTATGTATATAGCTATTTCATCCAATTTCTTCGCTATATAGTAGCATAACATTTGTTTTAACTTAAAACTTTTAAGTTAACGATTATCTTTTGTTTTTATAATGGCTACCATAATGTATACATTATGTATATGTAGTTTAATACATCGTTGGATTCCTTGATTGTTTATTGCTATCTAATCATATAAAATTTTAATGTGGCGGCCATAGGAGAAATGGTGGTATCGCAAAATCAAGTAGGCGAAAAAATCACAAATTCGATGAAAATGTGGATAATGTGTATGTTTACATATTAAACTTATTTTTTCAAAATTCACAGAAATATCTAAGTTATACCTAACGATTTTTGGTTTTGATAGATTTTGTTTTTTTCCAAATTATTTGAGAACCGCTGATTTTTTCTATTGTTTTTAAATGCTATTTTAATGACTTGTAATTACATGATTACATGATTTTTGTAAAAGAAATATTGCATCATTAAACATTTATCGATTAATGCCCACAGAATTTAAAAAAAAAGCGAAGGGAGCCAAAATGACCGTGATATACATTTTGACACGCGCGGTTGTGGCCACCCTGGGTCAAACAAAAAATATCAATTTGTAGACCAAAATGAGTGTAGTTAAATTAACATGCAAGCAAGAACAAATCAAGGGCTGTAGCAAAATTGATAGAAATTCGGTCTTCAAGTGAATTCATGTGAAGCGGCTGCTAATTAAAAGCTGCATATTTTACACGGTAAAGTAAGGTGTAGGTAAGGTAACATGTAGAAGTGAAAGTCAAAAGCTTACGAGCTTTTAGGGAATAGCATTATTAATATTTTATTGCAGAGCTTTTGGCTGTCACAACACTTTCCAATCTTCTTGGCATAAACATAATTAAATGTCACATGTCGAAGGCTCTTCCCAAGCATTTTCAATAACTTTTTAAAGTTGACCGCGGTTTACCAGCCTAAAGTCTTTGACTATAAAGCTCTACACATTCCCATGGGGTGTCTAGTGAGGCAAAACATTTATGTTCTTGTTGTTGACCCACTCTCTTACTAATTGAGCTGTATGAACTGGATAATTATCCTGCATAAATATATATATATATAATTATAATTATTATTGTAAACATTTATGTGTATACCATCATGTTTTCTAACTTGTTAAAAGGTACACTGAAAGAAATATATCGTCCCCGTTCTGGCAAAAGTAATTAACTCCATTTTTGTCTAAAAGTAGTTGACTACCTTCGCGATCATAGAACAATTATATCTGTGGTCTAGAAAAACTTATGAAGTGCAGTATTGTATTTTTAGCATGCTAAAAATACAATACTGCACTTAATAAGTTCTTCTAGACCACAGGTATAATTGTTCTATGATCGCGAAGGTAGTCAACTACTTTTAGACAAAAATGGAGTTAATTACTTTTGCCAGAACGGGGACGATATGTTTGTTTTAGCAATGTATGTGGTTCATATATGGACTACCACATACATTGCTAAAACAAACATATATTATATTTAGTTTTAACATAATATGTTAAAACTAAATATAAAAATGGTTAAGGTAAATATATTTTATGTTTCATATATGGACTACCACATACATTGCTAAAACAAACATATATTTCTTTCAGTGTAAAGGTACTGATAATAACATAACGTTGACTAAAATATTCATGTTACGCTCTGCCGTTAATCGCCCATTAATTTACCAGCACATTCCAGGACCATAACCGCTTATTTACTCCCAAACATTGACGGAAAAGTGCCACTATTACTAGTATACTCAACGGTATACCCAACTTATAATTCTCCTTCATAATCCTGTGGAATCTTGAATTTCTAGGACCATATACTCGTAGCCATTCACTATTCAAAAATTTTTAAAGTATTTTCGTCTTAGAATAACAGGTTGTTTCAAAATTCATCCCCTTAAATTAAAAATTCATTTGCAAACTGGACTCTCCTGGGCTTATTTTCGGCAGTTTTTAAGCCAGCTTGTTTTAAACGCATTTAAGCTGCATTTGAGCTGCTCTGGGAATAATGTTTCTTCTCACGCTTTAAAACCTTATGTTGCCCTACTCTAAGAGGGAGATGCAACAGGACAATGATTCGAAACACTCATATTGCCTTGTTCAGGAGTCGTTTTAGGTGAACAATTTGTTCAGAACAAAGTCCAAGTACTGCAGAAGGCCGGCCCAATCATCAGACCTCAACCCTATCGAGAACCTGAGAGGTTAAACTTTGGATTCGTACCACAAACTTCCCAAACAAACAGTATTTGATTGATAAAATTAACGAGGTTTGGACGAATCTACCGATTACTACTGCCTAAAATTTAATTTCATCGTTGGCAAATTATAATATGGTTTATTAGTTCGATAACCTCCACGGTGAGGTCTCCATACATATTTGTTATTGTTTGGTGAAAATTTATTTTAACAAAGTTGCTTTACTTTTGTCGCGTATAATTTTGCTCCATTTTAATAACTTAAATGATAACCGATGTTGATGGAAATGTTTTGTTATTTTTTACAAATGTTCCCAAAAAAATGAAACATAAATTTGATCGAATAGGACTACGAAGATACCGACATAAAAAAGTTATCTTTTAAATAGTTGATTTACTTTCGTTGGATGTCCGAAAATTTTTTTTTTAATTCCTCTCGCCGATTTAATAAGAAGTCTTGTATCGCTCGTCTCGCATCGAAATCTCGTCATGCATAATCTTGTTCCAGTCCAGTACGGTCAAATTGACAACACGTCACAGTTAAGGGTTGTTAAAAGCCATTCTTGGTTTTAAGTTTATCTAATCCGAATTGAATCACCATAAAAACTAAATATGGTCTGTCAGGGGAGGCAGGTTTTAAATATTTTAATTCATAATATAAAGTTCGATACCGATGAGCAGTATTTTATAAAAGTATACTAGACGATAATCGAAAATATTAAAAACAATTTGGGAGCATATTTTTACTGTTTTGCAGAAATATTCACCTGCGAGTCTCTCGCACGAGACGCTAGGCGTCTCGAATGAGACTCGAGACAAGACCAATAAAAGTCTCGTCTCGTCTGGTTCGAATATAGTCTCGAGCCTCGTCTCAAAGACCATGCGATACTCTCGAAAACGAGACTCTTGTGGGCACCACTAGTGGCTACTAAAATTATATTTTGGTTAAACTACACATGGTATAAAATTATGTTTCGAAATGTGATGTCCTAATAAATCTTAACAAACGTTTCTGCTTACTGCATCACTAATAGATTATTTAAATTTTTGACTCCAATTATTCTATTAAATTAAAAAAAAATAATTGAATTTTCCATGATAAACAGTAATAACTATAAAATATATGTTCATTCATGATCTCAAATAAACAGCTGCCCTTCCATTAACAAAAGAATAATTGGGGCGTGCGAACATTAACCAATTATCGTTTCCGAATTTTAAGTTATAATGAAAATTAAGTTTACCAGAGTGGACAGCTTTCTTTTGTTAATTTACACTGTAATTGTACTGCGTTAGTGTACCTAATTTAATCTAATAATGAAATTTAAAAGCCTTTAAAACATTTTTTTTAACTTTTATTATTGTTTTTTTAGTTTCCTTTTTAAGAAAATTATACATTGCTAGTGTGTCAAATAGCTTATGACTTTAACGTTAACTTTACACATAACATTTTAACGCGTAGAATAAATCGTTAAAGAATTAGGTACAAATACAGGTTCATGGCGAAGGTATGGGATGCAGCCCTGGGCCCCGCTCGATCCAGGGCCCCATTCGCGGTGAAAATTAAAAAAAAAAAAAAAATTAAATTTTGTTAAAATTTTGCTCTTAATATTATTAGAGGTCACTCATCGCGATTTTCTATTTTCCTATTTAAATAACATGGAAGACATTATTATGACTCTACAGCGGATCAATGGACAGTATAGTATAGTATAGAACAGATATGTTTTGGTCAATTATAATTTTTACAAATTTTATAAGACCATTTTTGTACATTGTTAATTAATAATTATTAATTAACGCTCTACAAAAATGGTCTTATATAATTTTATGATAAATCTAACGAGTATACTCGTTTAAAAGTTATTAAGCTTAAATAAAATTTTTAGTAAATTTCAAGTTTTTCTTACTTTTTATGTAAAACTATCGGATTTATTACAAAATGTCCTAGGACTTTTTTGTAAATCATTTTATTTTCCATAAAGTGTTAAACAAAATTAGAAATATTCCTCAACACCAAAACAAAACACAAAGTGCTAAAAGTACTTTTCACCAACGATGTAGGCATCTTCAGAAGTGAAGTGTAACAGTAACAGTAAAGTACTTTAAGCACACCTGTTTAGTTTTGGTGTTGAGGAATATTTCTAATATTTGTTTAACTTAATAGTAGTTATCAGAATATATAGGTATCATAATAGTTCATTATTTTATAGTTTTTAAATCCTAAATCAAACAGTAATAAAAAAAATTAATGACATATTTTTGTAGAAAATAGAATGATCTACATAAAAGGTCCTTTGTAATAAGTGTTAGGGTTTTACTGAAAAAGTACATAGCAGGAGATTTTAATAGCAGAGTAAGAAAAAGACTTTTGCATATTACATAATCTAATAATAACAAACACATCAAGATACATAAATATACAAGAAAAGTAAAAAGTAGAAACGAAAAGTAAATAATAGATTTTATATCCCTAGGGATGTCATTAAAATTCGAGACACTAGTAAATAAGAACTTTGAGAAATATAATTAGACCACAAAAATATAAACAATAAATAGGATATACTTTAAAAATATAGTAATTAAAGCAGCAAAAGAAGTAGGTAGTAAATAGAATGCTAAACAAATTGCTATTTTTTTTATTTTACAAAGTACTAAAATCAATGAGAAATTAGAGAGTGAATCATACGTTAATTCTTTGGCATGCCATTCAACATTTTAAAAAAATGTTGATGTTTCAGTTTCGACAGGGCCTTCGTCATAACGTCCGATGCTTGGTCATCCGTCTGAACGTATTTCAAATTGAAAATTCCATCCTCAAATTTTTCCCGAATGAAATGGTACCGCACGTCGATGTGTTTGGTCCTCCTGTGAAATTCCGGGTTCTTCACAAGTCGTATCGAACTTTGGTTGTCCATGTAAAATGTTGGCGCATTCAATTTTGATTGTAGTAGGTCGCTCTACATATTTTTTAACCAAACAAGTTCTTTCACGGCGTGTGAAGCTGCCATGTACTCGGACTCCGTTGTGGATAGCGCAACTGATTTTTGACGCTCCGATCCCCAACTGATAACGCTCCTGCCAATCATAAAAACATAGCCTGACGTCGATCTTCTCCTCTGAATGTCTCCAGCATAGTCTGCATCACTGTATCCGCAGAATAACAAGTCGTTTCTTCCTTCGAAACAAAATCCCATATTTATCGGCCTCAAAATCACCAAGATTTTGTGAACTGTCCAATGGCATTGATACTGCATTGCAATTCGTCATATTGAAACGATCGAGTACCTTTCTAACGTAACCTTGTTGATGCGTGTGAATTGATCCGTCCCATCGCTGATCAATTTCTATTCCCAAAAAATATTTTAAGTCAAACACTTTTATCTCGAATTCCTTCTTTAAATGCTCAATAACTGGTATGATAGCCTCCTGTTTTTCGGCCGCAATTAAACCGTCATCTACATAAATTGCCAGAATTATCATACCGTTTTCAACGTTGCAGACGAAAACACATGGATCTGATTCACTTGGTTTGAAACCAAATCTGTTGACAAAAAAAGTGAACTTCTTGTTTTAACAACGTGATGCCAGTTTCAATCCATACAAGCTCTTTGTTAGCTTGCATACTCGCTTGCTTCCGTCATCGTATCCAATTGGCTGATTCATGTATACATTTTCCTCCAAATCGCCGTTCAGAAAAGCCGTTTTTACATCGAATTGCTTGAGTTTCATTTGCTTTGCAGCCGCCAATGCCAGGATTACTCTGATCGACACGAACTTCACCACTGGGCTGAACGTTTCCTGGTAATCGATGCCATACTCCTGCATGAAGCCAATGCTTCCATCGGGATTTTGCTTCACTTTGTAGATCCATCGATTGTCAATCACTCTTTGGTTAGCTGGCGCTTTGACCAAAATCCAAGTACGATTTTTAATGAGTGAATCGTACTCCTCATCCATTGCTCGCGCCCACTGCTTGTGATCACTTGCCTGGACTGCCTGCTCATATGTCCTCGGCTCCTCGCTAACTGCTAACATTGCAAATAAATCAGCAGATGCAATATACGTCAAGCGCTTCGCTGCTGTGATGGTACTTCGATTACGCAGTCTTTGTGCAATAACATTTCTGTTATCGAGTTCGCATAATGCACCATGATCGCTTTATTTTTCCGGCGTAACGTAATCGTTCGCGCCTCCATTATTCGCGTTCTCACTGTCAGCTTTTTCTTCTGTCTCGATATTGATTGTTGCCATGGAATCTTCCAACAAAAAAACGACGTCTCGTGAGATCTCGATTTTGCCTGTTTTCGGATTCCAAACTCGATATCCTAATGGTTATCATAACCGACAAACATGCATTTTGCTGCCTTTGCATCAAGCTTCTGACGTTTTTCTTTCGGAATGTGAATTCATACGGTGATTTGTTTTCGACTGTGCTCGTTCCAGTTCGATTTAGCACATATTCTGCTAAATTCACTGCTTCCGCCCAGAATTTCTTGTCTAGTTCGATGATGATGAATTCCAGCTACTTCGAAGAATGTTTTTAATTCCTCGTTGACAAACTCTGTGCCATTGTCAGACCTGATAATGCGAATGTTTTGACCGTCCTCCTTCTGAACCAGCTTCTCACATTTCTTCATGATGCCTGCTACTTCGGACTTTTGTTTCAAGAAGTAGACAAAACGAAAATGTGAGTAATCATCTTTTAATAGCAAGAAATACCTGGCGCCGCCCATCGAGTTTGTTTGAAACGGCCCGCACACGTCAGTATGAATTATTTCGCCACACGTCTTAGACTTCTCCTTGCGACTCTTGAAGCTGCTTCGATGATGCTTCCCGTAGACACAAGCTTCACATACAAATTCTCCATCGTTGAAATTAATGTTTCGACTCTGTAGAAACTTTTTAACGTGTATCGCGTTTTGCTGTCCAAGTCGCTCATGCCACGAACGAAGTGATATTCTTTTGATTGCCACATTTGCCTCGAGCCTTGATTGTTGAACTGTTTTAAACATGATTTGGAACAAACCCCTTCTGCGAACTCTCACTGAATCGATGTTTCCATTCTTCAGCAGTTCGCAATCTTTGTTGTTCATATTCAATTGATGCCCACGATCTGTCACTTTTCCCGACGAGAATAAATTTTTCTTCAGTTCCGGAACGAACAAAACCCCCATGACTCGTTTGCTAATCCATTCACTTCCATTGTAACTGGTTCAGCTATCTCGGTATAGTTCTCAAACCATTCGCGTCGATGACTCATGTGATCAGTTGCACCCGAATCCAAAATCCAAGTGTCTTGGTCTCCATTGATCGCTGTATAGCATACAAATGCATCGCTGGAACAAGACTGCCCAGAAAGTGTCTTATTTTCTGGGCAGCCTCGCTTCCAATGGCCTCTTTTTCCACATTTAAAGCACTTGCCTTTTGGCTTGTCACTTTTATTTGTTACCTTGTTCATGTAACTTGTCGAATTTCCCTTTTTGTTATTGAAATTTTTCTTGGGAAAAATTCGCTTGGCCATAAGCGCTTCTACCTCCTCGACCTCACCTCACGCATTTCCTCGGCCATCAAACATTTGTAAGCGTTCGATCGGCCGCGCTAGCAGATTCCCATGCGCTGTTAAAATGATTGAACTTAACAGGCTATGTATTCAAAATTTTTGAAATTACCATTGAGTCAAATATAGAAGTTGTATTACTTCTTGCTGAAGAAAGTATGTGTTGTTTTCTGACTTTCCCTCATACGTACTTGTGAGCTCTGTCCACATTTCCTTCGCCGCGGCGTTCATAGTTAATCGCACTGACTGCTTTGTACATGTTGTTGAAATCGTTTGCCTTGCTTTTGCAAGTCAGAATATTTTGTTCATAATCTGTGGCTTCAACAGTTGGTTTTTCTATTGTGCCATCGACATAGTCGAAAAGTTCAGCTGCTTCCAAAATTTGTCTTATAGGCCAATTGTGAACGTCCTCCAATTTTTCAATAGCAATTCGTTCACTTTCCATTTTTTTATTTGTGTTCGCCAACCTCGAAAATCCAGAATATATTATTTTCAATTTCAGTTTTGGCTTACTGTGTATCCAAAAAATTTCGTTTGCTCCGTCCGCCCGATATCAAAAGTTTTTCGCTCCGAAAAATTACCGCGCAAAACAAAATGACACGTTTTACTGAGAATTGCACAAATTCACTGATTTAAATTTTACAGCACGATTTCAAACGTTCAATTAAATTGTCACTTTCCTTGCTTTGCACAATTTTTCAATGTCGCCGAACTTCACTTATATTTCGTAGTTTCACGTGATCTGGTCCCATAACCTTTTGAAGTTTTAATTGGTTCTGTAAAATACTTTCACCTTTCTTCAGAATCGGACAAAATAAAACTGGAACCTTTTAAGACGTTTTATTAAATTAAGTCAATGTGACAGCACTACTTATTGCTAAAGTTTTTAATACCTACGACTTGAACCAATGTAGCGCAGTTAAATTCAATACCATCAAAATGAAAAGAGATAAGATAAAATGAATAAATAAAAGTTTTAAATATTTTGTCTCCCACATTTTTTTTTACTTTATGACATTTAAATGAGTAGGTAGCACAATACATTTTAGAGGCCACCCAGAATTAAACGTCTATGAGGAAAATTAATAAAATGGAAAAATTAAATCAAACACTACGACATGGACTGCGTTCCTCATGCAAATGTCAAAGTTGTCCTTTTGAGTGTGGAGTTAAGTACTGTAGTACTGTCAAATCGGTATTTATTTTCCAAGCTGTGACCGTCACCTAAAGCATGCACTGCACTATTTTGTTAATTAAAACCCTATTAAAAGCGAATTTAAAATAAAAGAAAATAATAATCAAAAACCATATAATTTAATAATAATTATAATGATTATAATCATTGATTAGGAAATTTATATATTAATATTTATTATTTATTTAACTCTTAAATCATTTGACACACCTTATTACAAAATTGACCAAATAAAGAAACAAACATTCCAAATAATTGAGTGAGCGGTAATGAAAAAATATTCCATCTTTTATTAGTTAATAACCTAAAGGTATCCTTTATTCGCGGGCGGCGCGCACAAAGCCTCAGTTAATTCCAGCCATTGTGCACTGGTCAAAATAAAAGGCTACTGCTTGCCTGTCCAACGAATAAAATCTCGAGTGCCCGTGGATTATTAATAGTTCCACTGCCGTTTTGTACTGGTCCGTCTCAGAAATTTAATATTAAAGCCGCGTATACATGAAAGGAGCGTGGGGTGCACCCGAAATCATCAGATTAAACACCTTGTTATAATGACTTTAAAAATTAAGAAGCCTAATTGGACACTGCGAGATTAAACATTTTTTCATGCCTATAATATTTTTGTTGTAATGTCTATGTTCTATGTATATATTTTATTTATATAACTTTTTATTTCTTATTTAGATAAAAAAAAGACAAATCTATTATTTTATTTAATTTAATTCACAATTCGTAGAAGAGGTTTTATTTGACTAAAGAGGTCCAAAATTATTAGGTAGGTATACTGTAAATTTATTGATATTTTTTAAAAATTTAAACAATAATTTGAATATCTCTTTTTGACTACACCCGCTGGAGGGCGCAGTAGTCACTGAACAAAACTTTAATACTAAGTTGCCTATATATAGATAGACAAGCGATAGGTTGGGTAGGCGGCAGAGCTGTGCGGTACTCGAGTACTTGTACTCAAATTTTGTACTTTCAGTACTTTTTATATACTCGGTACTCAGACCAGAGTACATTTTAAAAAAAGTACTTGTACTTGTACTTATTTAATTTAAAAATGTAAAAATGAACACGAGTACATTGGTTGTACTAGAGTAAATTTTTTGGTTGTACTCGAGTATATTTGATGTACTGGAGTACTTTTCTTGTACTCGAGTACTTTTTGGTACTCGAGTACTTTTTGTTCTCGGCATCTTTGTGTTAAGTTAATATAACCACTACTGTAGTGGCACTACATATTCAAATTTAGCGCCATAATTAGCGGTTAGCTTTAGCGGTTCGGCAATATTCGTAATAAATCCTCTATATGGGCAAGTTGGTAAAATATTGTGGTGCCCTACTTTATAGAGATATTACATATTACAAGAGGTAGTGCCCTATTTTATCTCTGGTAGTGCGGTCATAATGTCATATGTAACGGTTTTTTTTAATTTGAGATTATTCTACAATACAAAATCTGCATTAGTATTATTTTAAGTGTTTTGGTTTTTGTTATACTGGGGTAAGTAAGATTTTAAATATTATTTTGTATTTGATTACCTGCTCTATTAAGTTTTTGTTATATTTGGTACGCTTGAAAAATTAGGTTATATTTATTTAATATATTATATATGTTTTTTTGCAGCAATAATTTAATTTAATTTCGTGCTAAATAATGTTTAGGCTATTTATTAAATAAAATATAAAATAAATTACTTGCATGAATAGGTAGTAGGTGGTAGTGCTGCATCGAACAATTATAATTTACTTTATTTTTAATATTTTTCATACACAGAGAAAAGTAATCTCTTGATTTTACTATATCTGTCTTGACTGAAATAAATTATTTATTTCGATATGATACAAGAAGATATTTATTTAGTGGAAAACTTGGGTTTATTTGACTTTTTAAACTGATGGTTTGTTTAATACAAGTAAATATTTAGTTGACTTTTTATCTTACTTAAAGAAACAAAACATTTACTTGTATCAATTCTATTATTTTGTTAAAATAAGATTTTATATGCTTGTATTAACATTTGATAAAACTAAATCCCTACAACCTATATCCAAACAATTTAATTAATTGCTCTAAATAAATATTTCTTTACAATTAATCACAACAATAAGTTGTTTTCAAGAAACTCATGATTTACAACCAAATAATAGTATTTTCCTATTGTAAACAAGAAGTTACTACGAATAAGACAATTTTACTTCATACAAGAAAAACTGTTTCAAATAAATGCATTTTCTTAAATCAAGAGATTACTTTTCTCTGTGTAATATGTTATACTTAAAAAAAATTGTTTTCAATCTGTATATATTTTTTTCTGTAATTGGAACATGTTCTGTTGGGCAATAAATAAATAAATATAAATTATTGTATATTGGAACTACTAGTTCCGAACTAGCAATTAAAGATTACAGTGCCTTAACTTAAGATCCAATATCGAATTGTTAAGAAAGTAAACTAAACTAACGATATTCATTATTTATTAATAAAGTTTTTCAACAATAATATCAGCATCCGTTTGACCATATATGAATAAGCTTTTGTGGGTACTATACCCACATAAAACGTATACGAAGTGAAGTTTTAATTACACACACATTGTCCGGCTCCGCAGGGGAAACGCAGGTACGCCACCCAATTCTTGTTGTCTGCGATTTGGGGTAAACATTCCGATTAATCCGTGGCCGGTAATGAAGCAGCGCACCTGTAAAACGTCTAAAGCAATAAATGGCGAAGTAATTAAAAGCGGCCTGGAGGCACAAAGGCCCCCCGGCACGAGTACACGGGGTACGCTCGATTCAAGCGTTGATTAGGGACCCCTGCGGGACCTCCAATTACTATTAGACTACCAATATCGACGAACGGACGAACTACCAATAAGAAAAAAAGGTAGCGTTTTATATAATCGGACGAACTACCAATAAGAAAAAAATGTAAAGTACACTATATATTTTCGTAACCCGATTCTTTAAGTATACTGAAATACTTATTTTGGCATATTCGTGATCGTCTAGATAATTTACTTACTTTATAAAAATTAGGACTCTACGTTGTGAATTTACTTACATTGATAATAAAGTTATTTTGTAATTGGTCAGGTGAAAGAAAACACAAGTATTAATTTTTTAACCCCATATTTAATTTAAGCAAAGACAAAGGGGTGGCCCGTTGAGTCAGAGCACAGGGAAAAGGGACCATAAAAACCCTGGCGACTTACACAGTTCAAATAAAAATAAAATACAAAAGAAAACATAGTTATATGGGTCACAATCACAAGAATACAGTATAAATCATAAGTGAATAAAATAACATGAAAAGCAGATAAACATATTTCATTTGATTTAGGTATTTTATCAATATTCTAAACATTTTATACTCAGGTAAAGTCATTCTTAGAGATTGTCATTTTATGACAAAGATTTGTACTATTTGAATTACCTTACCACGCATCTTCGAACTATTGTACGATGATACGATTTTATAAAATAATAATAATAATAATAATAATAAACGAACAGCAACTACAACTTTCATATAGAGAGAATTCGAATGCTAAATAGGATAGGAGCGCGGGGAATTATTGATATAATGCAGATATTACCCGTAGCTAATAACCACACTATGGAAAAATGTTAAGCAAACCATCTGTGGAAGAGATATAACGACACTGCTCTCACTTAGTGCCTTTATACCACTTACGCATTTTAAATCCTCTCACAAAATCAATGTCCAGCACAAGACAATAGTATTGTAAAAGCATACAAACACGGCCTGCACACAGAAATTAAAGGTAAGTAACATAACGACACCACCTTTCACCTAATGCCTTTATATTACCCATGCTTATATGTTCAAGTAAAAACGCTTTTCCAACAAAACACAAATACAAATACAGACACAAATAAAATAAACAATATGCAATAAAATAAAAGGGGGTAAAATATAAATAAATACAATAAATGATAACAAGGAGAGCGTCATTACAAAAACACATAAACATAGCCTAAAACTCAAACCACATGAAAGTGTCGCGCTGTATAAAATAAATATTATAAGAACATAATGTAGTACCCAAAAGTCATTATCAAGTATTCAAATTAAAGCGCTTAGGTAAGCAGGTTTAACCCTAAGTCTCCAATCCGAATCTATCAAAATGCTAATCGGTACTATTACCTTACCATGATATTACCTAATGGTAATATCAAATTATGTGATAATAATCATAATAGCAATAATAATAATAATAATAGCATTTTATAAACCTTACCCAAGTAATACCAATATGATAATAATAATATAATTGTTAAAAGCTTTAGCCTGAGTACAAATGCAAAGATTTAAAATAAATAAATACCTTAATACCGAGATGATACACTGAGTTTCATAAACCATAAAATACATTTCAGTTAAATAAAAGTTATACAAAAGGAAACAACAAAATCAAGGCCAGTGTAACTCAAAATAAAAAACAATACAAAATATTAATATTTAAGGTAAATGTAATTCAGTGTATATAGTAAATGTGACAACATAAAGATTGAAACTCAGTGTATGCGCGATATCAAGATATTAAACCAAAATAATGAAATAGTGATACAATAAAAATCATTACCAAAAATCACTCGCTATTTAGAAATATTAAAATGATTAAGACCCAATAAACTAGCAATGATAAACGTCATAGACAAAAATGCGAATTAAATAATATTGTTCAAAATTATAAGCAAAAATGTATTAAAAAAAACCCAAAACGAGGAGTTGTTTATCATTACTAGCAAATATTACAATTTAAATAAGTGTACATACCTAATAATTGCAGAAAATCGGTAACAATCACCAAAAACTATAGCTATATTATAATATATTTCACAAACTGTTTAACAGGAGTATCTCGAAGGGCGAGCAAAAACCCTCTGTGTGTGTTCTATTTCCTAATCTAGCTTTTAAACATCTCGGCCACTTAAGCAAGAATGTCTTACATAAACAGTCTTCATAATATTTCTACGTTGAGATACAAAGAAGTGAAACTTTAAAACTCAATAGGGTTTTAAAACATAAAATATCTTAAAACTATAATATTATTTTTAGTGGATTATTTAAATTTTCTTTGGTTAAAATAGCGCCAAATTCGAATTTAAAAGTTTATTTACTACAGGAACCTTACAGACGCCCCTTTGGAAGATTGGCAGACGGACTCTTGGAGGCTTGGCAAACTTTCAACATCCTTCTCGTCAAATTTGGCTGAACTCATCTGAACGTAGGGCTTGTTGTTCTCAGTCAGGAATATCATACATAAAAAAGAAAACAAATAATATCAGGGTTTTATCGCAATAATAATATAAATAAATAATAAAAAAAGTAACAATAAAATAAAATACAAATACAGTAGGGACCTAGTCAAAATAAAATGAATAAATTAGTAAAATCAATAAAATGAAAAGAACCCACCTGGAAAACATTATTGTAATGAAGAAATGAAGAAATATGGCAGTCTGTTTAATCATTCCATTCCCCTTCTGCTCATAGTATTTATGACTTGGAATAACCATGTACGCCCCTTAGAATATTGTCCAGTCCATGTCTTGAGTCAGCTACACTTTTTACTTCCTCAATTTTTAAAATCAGGTACCATCTCCAATCATCAAATGTAGTAAAGTTCATCCCTTCCAGTTCCGTGTCCCAAATAAAGTAGAGCTCATCGTATGGATAGTGCACTCGTCAAATTTTTGCATTGATTGGTGTATGGCAAAAACAAATCAAAACATGTAAAATGGTTCACAAAAAAAAATCATATTAATAACACACAATCAACATTCTTTCACCAGACTCAAACAATTCACCAATTACTCCTAAATAAACAAAACCTTTAATGGAGAAATAAAATTAGAAATAAACTTGGAAATACTGGCAAAAAAAAATTGTTTAACCAAAATATAGACTACCTTGTATTGGCCTGCTGTAATAGAAGAAAAGTAATCGACCGTAAGTAGCTGCTCTGAATATACAAAAAAAACTGTTCCCAATACACTTCTGAAAAGTAAATTTGTACTTTTCAAAGTCTATAAAGATCTAGCTCTTAAAAATTAAGCTATTTACTAGGTGAAACCAGAAAGGGAAATAATAAAAGGACGGAACCAAAAAAACGTATTTTAAAACCTGTAAAATAAAATTAGGTTCGTTTACCCCAAACACAACCCTTGCGTGACATCAATAGATGTTCCACTACGTTACAAAAGAAAATAGTTACATCAACAGATGTTTAACTAAAAAAAAAAACACCAAAATAGTTACATCAAGGATGTTTAACTAATGTTTACAAAAGTAATTAAACAAAAACAACCGTCTTCAAAGAAGATTCAGCTGCGCCCCCTAGCACTACACTTAGCTGCGCCCCTTAGTACTTTGCTTAGCTGCCACCATAGACGTGATTCAGCTTCGGCCTTCTAGTACATTACTCCTTACAATGTTTCGAAGCTGGCTTTAAAAGAAAATTCATCAATAGTTAAAGAAATTTTTCAAACTAAAAGGAAACAACACAAATTAAAATAAGCAGCTGGCTTCAAGGAAGATTCAACTACTAATACCAAATACTGACTTCAAAGAAGACTCAGCAGTACCAAAAGGTGATATCAACTTATTTAAGTTAAAAACGTACACAAAAAAAAGAAAAAAAAAAAAAAAAAACTTATCCCACTGTGCATACGCACAGAATATTTGAGCTTAAAAAAAATAGTTTACCCACTATATAGAATTAAATGACAACAAACCCTTAAATACAAGAAATAAAGAAAAAGAAAACTAAACAAAGATAACATACAAAAAAATATTTACCCCACTGTGCAAACAACACTTGGAAACGCAGAAGAAATATTTTACCTCACTGTGCGAGAGCAACACTTAAAAATGCGTAGGAAATATTTTACCCCGCTGTGTAAAAGCCATAAATTCATCACCAAGACCAATTTCAATCCCTATTATCAATGTATATATCCTGGTCACCCGGCAACAAAATGTAAAGTACACTATATATTTTCGTAACCCGATTCTTTAAGTATACTGAAATACTTATTTTGGCATATTCGTGATCGTCTAGATAATTTACTTACTTTATAAAAATTAGGACTCTACGTTGTGAATTTACTTACATTGATAATAAAGTTATTTTGTAATTGGTCAGGTGAAAGAAAACACAAGTATTAATTTTTTAACCCCATATTTAATTTAAGCAAAGACAAAGGGGTGGCCCGTTGAGTCAGAGCACAGGGAAAAGGGACCATAAAAACCCTGGCGACTTACACAGTTCAAATAAAAATAAAATACAAAAGAAAACATAGTTATATGGGTCACAATCACAAGAATACAGTATAAATCATAAGTGAATAAAATAACATGAAAAGCAGATAAACATATTTCATTTGATTTAGGTATTTTATCAATATTCTAAACATTTTATACTCAGGTAAAGTCATTCTTAGAGATTGTCATTTTATGACAAAGATTTGTACTATTTGAATTACCTTACCACGCATCTTCGAACTATTGTACGATGATACGATTTTATAAAATAATAATAATAATAATAATAATAAACGAACAGCAACTACAACTTTCATATAGAGAGAATTCGAATGCTAAATAGGATAGGAGCGCGGGGAATTATTGATATAATGCAGATATTACCCGTAGCTAATAACCACACTATGGAAAAATGTTAAGCAAACCATCTGTGGAAGAGATATAACGACACTGCTCTCACTTAGTGCCTTTATACCACTTACGCATTTTAAATCCTCTCACAAAATCAATGTCCAGCACAAGACAATAGTATTGTAAAAGCATACAAACACGGCCTGCACACAGAAATTAAAGGTAAGTAACATAACGACACCACCTTTCACCTAATGCCTTTATATTACCCATGCTTATATGTTCAAGTAAAAACGCTTTTCCAACAAAACACAAATACAAATACAGACACAAATAAAATAAACAATATGCAATAAAATAAAAGGGGGTAAAATATAAATAAATACAATAAATGATAACAAGGAGAGCGTCATTACAAAAACACATAAACATAGCCTAAAACTCAAACCACATGAAAGTGTCGCGCTGTATAAAATAAATATTATAAGAACATAATGTAGTACCCAAAAGTCATTATCAAGTATTCAAATTAAAGCGCTTAGGTAAGCAGGTTTAACCCTAAGTCTCCAATCCGAATCTATCAAAATGCTAATCGGTACTATTACCTTACCATGATATTACCTAATGGTAATATCAAATTATGTGATAATAATCATAATAGCAATAATAATAATAATAATAGCATTTTATAAACCTTACCCAAGTAATACCAATATGATAATAATAATATAATTGTTAAAAGCTTTAGCCTGAGTACAAATGCAAAGATTTAAAATAAATAAATACCTTAATACCGAGATGATACACTGAGTTTCATAAACCATAAAATACATTTCAGTTAAATAAAAGTTATACAAAAGGAAACAACAAAATCAAGGCCAGTGTAACTCAAAATAAAAAACAATACAAAATATTAATATTTAAGGTAAATGTAATTCAGTGTATATAGTAAATGTGACAACATAAAGATTGAAACTCAGTGTATGCGCGATATCAAGATATTAAACCAAAATAATGAAATAGTGATACAATAAAAATCATTACCAAAAATCACTCGCTATTTAGAAATATTAAAATGATTAAGACCCAATAAACTAGCAATGATAAACGTCATAGACAAAAATGCGAATTAAATAATATTGTTCAAAATTATAAGCAAAAATGTATTAAAAAAAACCCAAAACGAGGAGTTGTTTATCATTACTAGCAAATATTACAATTTAAATAAGTGTACATACCTAATAATTGCAGAAAATCGGTAACAATCACCAAAAACTATAGCTATATTATAATATATTTCACAAACTGTTTAACAGGAGTATCTCGAAGGGCGAGCAAAAACCCTCTGTGTGTGTTCTATTTCCTAATCTAGCTTTTAAACATCTCGGCCACTTAAGCAAGAATGTCTTACATAAACAGTCTTCATAATATTTCTACGTTGAGATACAAAGAAGTGAAACTTTAAAACTCAATAGGGTTTTAAAACATAAAATATCTTAAAACTATAATATTATTTTTAGTGGATTATTTAAATTTTCTTTGGTTAAAATAGCGCCAAATTCGAATTTAAAAGTTTATTTACTACAGGAACCTTACAGTTGATTAGGGACCCCTGCGGGACCTCCAATTACTATTAGACTACCAATATCGACGAACGGACGAACTACCAATAAGAAAAAAAGGTAGCGTTTTATATAATCGTGTTTTAATTTCAGTTTAATACGTTTTCGACCACTTAATAGTTTTTTATGTGTCAAGCTTTGTAAATTAATCTTTATGGGAGAGTTGAAAGTGACACGTACAAACTTTTATTTTCACCTTTACATGGTGATTTTCAAATTGAAAATTTCAAATAATTTGCTTTATTTTTTATATTATATTGTATTTCCGTCTTATCGTAGTAATGTTAATGTAAACAGACAACCAAACAATGTCATTTAAATTAATAAATTCGTGATGGAACCCGACGAAGACTTTGTAGGCAATTTTTAGAAGTTAAAGAAAAGATCCGAAAAATTGCAGATGCGGCAAGTGCAGCTTTGTTACCTAATGAATCAAAGGAGCGCCATCAAAAGCGGTAGGAGCGCCATCTGGTGGTGTTCAATAGCATTTTGTTAATTCAAGAATTGTCAACAATAAATTTAAAGCATGCATATCATTTTAAAATAAATAGGTAGTTTTTTCACAAAAGAAAGGAAGGCAGAAGTCTCGATTTCGATGTATTATTTCTTTTATCATTGATTAAGAAACTCAACGCTTATATGCTTATACAGGGTGTCACCAGATAAATTGTCCTTTAAGGAGATGATAGTACACGCCAAAAAAGAAAGTTTTTACTTCATCATTTTTGCATTAGTGCCATTTTTATTTAATAAAAAAGAGGTTTTTTAAAGTAAAGTTGAAATTTTTGGCCGCCACTGGTTGTTCCTGACCTTCGACAACTGACGCAAAATATGCTTACACAGTGGGCAATAATCTACATTCATTAAAAATTTACATTTGTGTTATCATTGATTACTTTGTTGATAATTGTTTTTTGTTTTGCATACTCAGCTATTTTTAGGTACTTTGAATAAAACAAAACTTACTTTTTATTGTTTTTTTAAATGTTCAACAAAATCATTATAAAAGTTCAACTATCCCGCCGTTATTATCCACACAAAGTTGACAGCGGCGTATCCGGATGATTTCGGATTTCATCTGCCGCTGCAGTGACGTTCGCGGAGTTGTTGATAATTGTTTTTTGTTTTGCATACTTAGCTATTTTTAGGTACTTTGAATAAAACAAAACTTACTTTTTATTGTTTAGATATGTTATACACGGAGAAAAAAGTATAATGCTGATTACCATAATTATAATACCCTTTACTATAATTTATATTACTATAGTATAAATATATTTGGGACAACTATCTTGTATATTGCAAGATACTATGCATATTTAGTAATTTTTAAATATCCATGTATGTTAAACCTTAAGGTAAAATATTATTATTCTCAACCAATTTTGTTATTAATTCTTATTATACTTAGATTTTTCCCATTACTAATAAGTATAGTAAATTTTAAAATATTATGTTGCCATTTTAAATATAAAATATTTTAAAATCGAATATTTTTATATGTTAAAAATAAAAAATTGTAACATTTTTATTTTACTTTTTAATATACAAAAATGTTATGAGAAAGAATTGAACCTACACCTCGCCAAAGTTTTTTGTTTTGAGTGCGTTCCATCAACTTCAAATACCGACAGACAGGTGTTTTGACCTATATTGGGTATCATCAGTGTCGACACGACACTGTCGAGCAACTTGTAGTAGTGGAACCCACCCAAAACAAAGAAATACCTGAGCTTATATAACATGGTTGGTAAGTCAACAGAGGCGAGATGTAAGAACATCACGTGATCCACACCGTCTAACGACGCGTCGCGACGTGGCCTTTGCCGCAATCGGTACATACTATGCAACCAAGTGGGTTCAATTCTTTCTTATAAGTATTACCAGTAATGGGTCAAGAAAGTTTATTGAAGAAACTAAGAAAATTGAATGTTTAAAATGTCATGAGTTACTATATTGTATATTATAGGTATTTAAATATATTGTTTATTTACCTTAAACATAAAAGTATCTTTATTTTTACTATATTTTTTATTAATGTGTAATATATTATAATATTAGATGTAAATTTGATTAAATCATATAGTAAATATTATAATATTATAGTATACTATTTGTACATAGTAAAATCAATTTACTATACGAACATATTAAAAATTAAAATATATATTATACATTTATAATTAAGTAATCTTTAATAAAAATGTATAATAAAAAATAGTATTTTGTATTACAATCTTAATATTGTATTGACGAATATATAATATTGTTACCCTAAAAATTTGTTAAAGTAAATTTTACTATATTTATTATATTATATAATCTAAAATTTACTATACATTTCTCTCCGTGTAGGTTTCCGTGGTTTTCCCGTCGATTTCAATGTGCGCATACCTATAGGTATGCGCACATTGAAATCGACGGGAAAACCACGGAAACCTATACCTATACCTGTTTATTTTTTGCTTGGATAAATAATATCATTGTTTTTAAAGGTAAAAACTCCCTGGTTTTGTCAAAATTCATAATTTTTTAATTAAAAAAAAAGTAGCTCTACTGCAAAAATGAGGAAAAACTTTCTTGTTTTGGCGTGTAATATCATTCCCCCAAAGGATTAAAATTTATTGGGTGACAGCCTAGTTACGTTAGTGTGTGTATTTGATCTAAGTGATCATGGTGAATTATTGTTGTTTTAATTGTAAATACACAGTCTATCAGGAAACTATTAAGAGCCTCTGGCGTTTCATCCTTTCAAAATTCTGGTGGTTCAAGAAATTAATGAAGATGACCCTGATCGCAGATTACAGTTTTGTGAATATTTCATTGAGCAATTGACTATTAATCCTTATCTTTTGTTCAATACATGTTTTTCGGATGAGTGCACTTTTATGTTAAATGGAGAATTGGAGCGATACCAATCCACATTTGGTCCATGAAACCCCCCAAAAAATAAATTTTTGAGAACCACCTTGTTGGACCATTTTCCATTAATGGCAACCTTAGTGGAGACATTTATCTATAAATTTTGCAGGATCTTATTGATCCAATAATGAAATTCTAGATAATGATTATAATTTATTCACATATTAACAGGACGGCGCACCTCCGCATTATGCTCTTGGGGTACGACAATTTTTGGAAAAACGTTTTTCTGGACATTGAATTGGAAAAAGGGATCTCATAGAGTGACCGTCTAGATCTCTAAGATCGTTAGATTTTTTTCTGTGGGGACATTTAAAATCGTAAGTTTTTGCCACTACGCCAGAAAATCTCCAGGAACCGAGGCAAATATATTAGAGAATTCCGGTTGTTACCGCCAGAAATATTTCAAAATGTTAAAAATAATTTTAAACTTTTCTACTATTGCATGTAAGTTGGAGGGAATCACTTTAAGCAATACAATCGTTAATTTAGAATATTTTTGTTTTTTCTTAATTTACCTAATTCAAATAGCAATTTCTTAAAAACTAACTGACAGATTTTTGAAATAATTACATAATCTTATTATAGAATTAAAATACCTCTAAAACATCCCCCTAAAAATTAAAATTGACATGTCCAAGGAGGTTTGTCCACATTCACCCATTAAAACATTACAAGCTTACGTTAAATAAAAAATTCCCATATTTAGTAATTTATAATTTTGATCCATTGATCATATTGCAGCTTTCACCTTTTATTTAACCTTTTTTTTATTATTAGATTTAATAAATTTTTAATGTTTTTTTTAATTAAGCCGAATTTTATTAATTCGCCAACTCTTTTCATTTAAATCCAATCTAAAAAGATCTAAATATATTATAACATTTATCTCTAAATTACCATCAATTTTTTATTTACTACTGTAGCAGTAATTATGATTACTAAAAAGTAGCAGTTTAAAAAATGAGGGTAATTTTGACACATTACTAAAGCACATTAGGGAGTAACATATGGCAACATCTCAACCAGGAACGATTAATTTAAGAGAATGGGTTCATCAAAATCGTGAGAAATAACTTAATTTTTAAGATTAGCCGAGTTACCCCGCCCCGTATTATTTAATTTAAGAGGCAAAGGATTAAAAAAGCTCTTCCAGTTAATTAGGAACGTTTCAGTTAAGCACCAATACTCCGGCACACCAAAATGGAAATAAACGATAGAAGGTAATTAAGTAAGAAAGGTGACATTAATTAATGAACCGCTGTTACTAAAAGCGTTGTTTTCCCTATAGTGCATAGGGCTGTTCCAATTTATAATACACCCACTTAATACGTTATAATTTAGGAAAACCTGCGGATAATTAATAAGGCTTATCGTGTCACTAAAGAAAAAACTTCACATTTTAATAAATTGATTTTTATAATTACTATTTTCTTCTTAGTCATTATTACACCAAATACACAATAAATTCCCATATGAGACGTTATACAGGGTGTTTCATAACTGAGGGTAAAAAAATAGATAGGTACCTAAAAGGTTAAGAATATTTTGGTTTGGAATTTTTGCTTTGTTTTCAAGTTATTTAATATAAGAGTCCTATAATAAGACTTTGTATATAAACATTCAATTTTCTCAGTTTCTTTAAGAAACTTTCTTGATCCATTACTGGTAATATTCATAATATGCTTAGTATGTACCGATTGCGGCAAAGGCCACGTCGTTTGACGGTGTGGATCACTTGATGTTCTTACATCTCGCCTCTGTTGGCTTACCAACCGAGCATATAAGCTCAGGGAGTCCTTTGTTTTGAATGTGTTCCACTACACCAAGTTGCCCGACACTGATGAGACCCAATATAGGTCGAAACAGCTGTCTGTCGGTATTTGAAGTTGGTGGAACGCATTCAAAACAAAAAACTTTGGCGAGGTGTAAGTTCAATTTTTACTTTGTATATACACTGTAATGGTAAATGTACTATATGTTTTCTATTAAAAAGTATATAATAGTAAAATTACAAATCTTAGTTTCGAAAATGACAATTATTATACTGAATCAGGATATTTGCATAATGTATACAATTATAATTGTATTCTTTGTTGTAAATTTACAAGATCAACTTGTAGAATGTTTAGGAAAAACTTAATACTTATTTGTTAAAACGCACTTTTATCGAACATGTTTTCATGACACTAAGTGATCTTTTAAATATACATTGACAAGCTATGGCTTTTTGGCGCTTTAGTCACGGGCTGAAGTTGGCAACAGGTTTTTAGTCACGTGCTAAATCTAGTTTTAAGTTAGTTGACAGTTGTCAAATATCATGTAATCGTTAAAATAAAGTGCCCTTCAGAAGGGCCCCTTCTTGTAAAATAATACTAAAAGTAAAAACTATTGTATTATCTTAATACACAAATACAAAAGAACTAAATAGTTTCTCAACCCCAAATTTTAAAAAGTTTATTTGGACATTGTACTGACACTTTAATTTCGCTGACAGTAAACTAGATTGAACTTAATATCGGGTGGAGACTACACCGTGGAGTGCCAATAAAACATTTTCTTTACTTTCACTGTAAAAAACTACTTCTATATCGGATTAAGCGGTCCATTTCCAGGGGATACCTTTCGATTTAAACATAAAAATTTGACATTTGACAATACATATTCCCAAGTTGGTTACTCTATTGTTTTAAAGATGTAGCTCTATGCGAATATTTTTAGATAATAATAAGTATTTGTCGTAGAAAAAGTATAGTTTGTTTATATCGTTTATAAACTAGACACTCAATTACTTACGCACTCGCTCGCAAGTTTGCTCGTGCCTAAATTAAATTCGTGTCTAAAATGGCTTTTATCAAACTTAATACATATTACCTATTACTTATTACCAATTTAGAGAAACATAAAATCAACATTAAGATTAGATTTGGATTGGGATTTAAATATATTTTATAGAAAATCATTTTTTTATTAAAAAAAGAAATGGTAAAAATAAATAGATATTAAAAGAAAACAGTTCTGAATGGTCATTTATTTCTTTTTTGAAAAAACCGTCAGAAAAAAAATGGGAAAAAGCAGAAATTGCACTAAAAATGTACAAACCACAATAAAATTAACGATTTCTACATGGTTGTATTTTACGATAGTTTTACAGTTTGTCAAAAAATAAAAACGATAAATCTACATCTTCTTCCCATTTTGGTTGTTTTGCTATTTTAGTTATTTTACTTTTTATAAATTTTTGTTTAGTGTCAATAGCAGTGGCGGCTGGTGGATTTTGGGTATACCAATATTTCAGTTATTAGACATGGGACCCACACCAAATTTATAATAGTTTATAATGACATTAAATAGACAAGTTCTGCCCAAACAGAATTTAAATTGAAGTTTGCGAAAAAAAGTTAGTTTTTAAGGGGAGCCTGGAGGCGGGTGAGGCGACAGGAAAAACTAACTTTTTTTCGCAAACTTCAATTTAAATTATGTTTGCGCCGAACTTGTTTGTTTAATGTCATTATAAACTATTATAAATTTGGTGTGGGTCCCATGTCTAATAACTAAGATATTGGTATACATAAAATCCACCAGCCGCCACTGACTCAAGAGTGGCATCTATAATATAGAATAGATTCTATACCTATGTAATAATAAAATTGTTAATACAGGAGTTACTATCGAATTAATGTTCTTATTTTTGCCTTTTTACTTATTTTTAGTTTTTCTTATATTTTTTCATTTACAGCATATTATAGGTAATAAATTTGTTATTATATACGAACTAATTTTAACATCTTTATTTCATACTGTACTTTAATGTGCCATTTCCCGGACTCATTTGAGTCCGGGAAATGATACATTACATCACTAGGTCGGTAAAGTAACTTTACTGGACTCGTATATTTTAACTAACACATGGTTATTTCTGAACGATTATAAGTTTTTGCGCCATTTACACAATATCTCGTATTCCTTTTGATATCGTCCGGAAGACTTGACCGGGATAAGTTTCGCCGTCGCTTCAGAACTTTTTTTCAAAATCTCTGCATCCATTTTATTCGAAATTATTCAAAACCACAGATTCAAAACGATGCTGAACTGACAGACAAGACAATCAATAAAAAAAACTCTTTGTTACTGTTAGCAACCGATTTAAAGCATACTACATTATCACCCTATATTACTGGTGATACATTTTATAGTTTGTTTAGACAATACTGATACCATCATGTACTGACACATTACTGACACCTTCACCTGAATATACAGTTCAATTTTTGTACCAAAAATTTAAAAAAAATATTGAATAGTATGAAATAAAACATTGTACGATACACGGCCGTGAAATGTCATTAAAGTACTTGTCTAGAAATTCCAGACTCGGCTCCTTCGTCGCCTCGTCCGTAAACATCTAGACTCGTACTTTAATAAGCCATTTCCCGGCCTTGTAACGTAAATTACTATAACGTTCGTTAAAAATTGTCCATTATCCTTTAAAATTCATTTTTAACAAAAACTACTTGTCATAACAAAATCAGATTCTGCAGGCAGCCCTGTTTTTCTAAAATTAAAGTTAGAATAAACTGTATAAATTTATATTATAACTAGCGTTCTAAAACAATTTTGTAACACTTTTACATTGCCCTTCATACATCAAAGATAAAAAATATAAACTTGTTAATGATAATGCATTTTGTGGTTGAACAACTGTTTTAAAAAACATTTCGAAAACACCTGGGCGCAAATGGACATAATGCAAAATGATTCCCAACACCCCACTAATTAGATAACAACATAAAGGTGTCCAAGTTCCACTAAATACAATTTAATTTGGTCTGGCAGTGCAAGAGTTGTCACAATATCCGTTCTTCCGGCGGAAGCCCCAATTAGTCATCCCTATTTCAATTTTTTGTTGTAAAAACGTAATGTGTATCTTTATAATGTCATTTTACCACAGTGTTCATCCAGTAAGCAAATAACACAACAAATATAGCTGATATTGTTTGAGTTAATTGTGTTCTAAAATTCATATGTATATGAATATCAGATGGCAAAAACTTGTCTTAAAATCATATTTAATATTATTTTTAAAACAATTTTAAATTTGCAAAGTAAACTACAATATGAAATATAATCGCTTTTTAATCATTCTAAGGATTTAATTGATAATTGAAACAAAGTCAAAAAATTAAGGTTGGTTTATTTTAATATTTGGGGAAATAAATAATTGTACATAATAAAATGCTTCATTACATAATTATAATAATATTATCATAATATTATTATGTACATATTATGTACTAGATTATAAAGCTTTAAATACTTGATCCGTTTATCTATGTTTAAGTGTGGCAAATGAGTTAGTGACCTATGATCGGGTAAACTGATTTAATGACATTATATATAATGCCTATAGGCTTCCCTAATCTTCTTATCGTAAATTAGCTGTTTATACAAACATTTTATCAATTGATCAATAATAATTATTAAAAAACACAAATGATTTCCCTCTAAAAATAGATTAGTCAAAAATGACTAGTTTAATAATGAATATACAAGGTGTCCCTAAACTAAGGCATAAATTTAGGAAAAGATTGAGCAAGTAAAAATAAGACGAAAACCTAAATAAATATTTTTCCTAATTACTTATGTTTCCAAGATACCGGGTGATAAAGTGTAACTTATCATATCAGTTTTTTTAATATAACTTCTACTATGGTAGTCTTGGAAGGGTGATATTTGACAACATTTGATGCAATTTTTCGATTACACAGTTCGGCTACCATTAAAAAGGTGTACCTCTTAAACTTCGATAAAATAAACCGTTTCCGAGATATTCGAGATTATAATAATTATTATATCGCATTATTTAAAAGGATTAGAAGGTATACATATGATGAAAATTTTAATTTTTAATTAAAAAACTAAAAAGGGTATTCCATGAGTTTCGGGACTTTTTGCCCTGACCCTCACATTAAAAAAAGTTGTAGTTTTTTCAATTAAAAAATTTGTTATCATATACCTTGCCCAGTAAACACACATACGTTAATTAAACGTTTTTTTAAACCGTAACACCATTTTGTTTTTACGTATATTTATAACGTACAATCAACTTTAAAATGTCGCAGATTATAACGTTTAACAATACTAATAAATAAACGTTTAATTTTGGCGTTAAGAAAACCATTATTACACGTTTCGAAATGTTACATTTAAAACGTTTAATATACGTCTATTAATAACGTAAATTAATGATTGTTTTTGCCTCTTTTATAACGTTTATCTATACGTTATATTTAAATTCATATTAATGTCCTTTCTAACGTTAGTTCTATAATAAATAAAACTCCACAAATACTTGTTTTTACAACGTATTTATTAAACGTTCGTTTAACGTTAACTGCAACATGAATACAGGTTGTAGACAATGATTTTTTTAAATGAAGGAAAGGTTTTGGAGGTATCTCCAGTCGTCTTCAGGTGAATCATTTTTAGCTGCTTCTAAAACACAAAAAAGAAATTTGTTAAACGATGAAAAATAGACTAATTTTTCGAAAAACCCTATAAGATTAAAAAATGGCTTAAAAACCTTGTTTTCAGCTGGCTTTGTTGTTCAACAGATTAAATTCAAAAATTTGTATTGTAGAATATCGCGGGGCTGAAATTTGATTAAAAAAAACGGTATTTTTACCGCACCCGGTATAATAAGAGTGTACTCAAAATACTAATTTACAATACGTACACCAGGTCTTGTTGAATAGATCTATAACCATAGCAAATCATCTTATCGAGCCGACTTAAGTGTGATTTTACTAGAGAATTCTCTAGTAAAATCACGCCTAATTCCAATTTACAGTAAAAATACACGACCGCCCCTAAATTTGGAAATAATGGACTCTTTCCACAATTTTAACATCTGTACATTTATGACTATTGAGTTTAACCTAAATCAGTTTAATGTTAACTTAATGTTAATTTGTGTGAGTTAATATTTACCTACCCCACTATACTTAATAAACATTGAAAACACGTAGAAAACGTCTTTAAAATTAACATATTAACTCCCATATTATTCTAGGACGCTGCACAAATTATAATAAGAACAAAATCACACTCCCAATTAGGAAATAAAGCAATAAATCTGCGTGATATTAACAGTGTGTATGTTTTAAAACAATTACATTAAAGTACTTACCAAAAGCAGGACGAATCTTAAGAGCAGAAAACACGTAAAAAATGCACCTTTTGATAGCAAAATCAAATTGAAAACTGACGTAGCGAGCAGCTATGGCATGGCAGCCTGCCATTGGCAGCGCCAATCACATGATGTGTATTCGGCCAATCAGATTGCGTTCTTCAGTTATGCGTTTTATATGGTTATGTATAAACGTATTAAATACGTTTATTTAAACGTATCAAGTACGTTTGTTTAAACGTATTAAATACGTTTGTTTCAACGTATTAAGTTCGTTTGTTTAAACGTTATTTTTAACTATTACAGTAACTGTCTAGTTTAAAGAATGTTAATAAAATAATGCACTTCTTAAAGCAACATTTGTGTATGTGTATAGTGTTCTGCCTAAAGCTTACTGTATGACCATTGACTATAGAATTACTTATGCTATTCTTTAGAATGTAATTAGAAAATTTCTAAATTTCATTTAATGTTTATATATATGTATACCTATGTAATACATAGTATGTATATTGTTTATGTATGTATACATGTTGCATCAGTTTATTAAATATTAAACGTTATAAATTATTTTTAAACAAGTTATCCCATTTTAGAGAAAAACGATATGGATGAAAGTAGGTATATTTGTATTTGACAAAAACCGTTTTATTAACGTTATAAAAATATACTTTTGTAAAAGTGAAAAAGTTAAATTATTCATTTAACATTCATTCATAATTCATTTTTTTAACAAACAAAATTCTTAGATTTTATACCTTCAGAATTTAAATAAGAAGTCATATTGTCTACATGTGTAAACTAAGCAAAAATTTCACAAAATAAATATATAAAAAGTAATTTAAAAAGTGTTTGATGGAGCGTGTTGAATATAACATAGTATAAATGTAAAAAGAAAGAGCTGCCTGCACAGTTCATAAAATAATTACCTCAAAGGTTATTTTCTCATTAATATTTGTGAAAAAAAATTGTGGGTTTTAAACATTTAAATGTATGGTTGACTGAAAACCTTAATACATTATTGTAACGTAAAAGTTAGCCACTATTAAAAAGCACATTTAAATTAACGTTGTTTTAACGTTTAAATTAAACATTTAAATATATGGTTGACTGAACACCTTAATACAACGTTATTGTAACGTAAAAGTTAGTCACTATTAAAAGCATATTTAAATTAACGTTGTTTTAACGTTTAAATTAAACATTTAAATATATGGTTGACTGAACACCTCAATACAACGTTATTGTAACGTAAAAGTTAGCCACTATTAAAAATCATATTTAAATTAACGTTGTTTTAACGTTTAAATTAAACCTTTAAATATATGGTTGACTGAACACCTTAATACAACGTTATTGTAACGTAAAAGTTAGGCACTATTAAAAAGCATATTTAAATTAACGTTGTTTTAACGTTTAAATTAATTGGTGTAAATTTATACCAATATCAAACCGTTGCTTTTTCCACGTAAAACGTTTTATTGACCTTTCACACGTTTTAAATACGTTTAAAAAACGTGTATGTGTTTACTGGGTGTAGTCCTTTAATGCGATATAACAATTATTGTAATCTCGAATATCTCGGAAACGGTTTATTTTATCGAAGTTTGAGAGGTACACCTTTTTAATAGTAGCCGAACTGAGTAATCGAAAAATTGCATCAAATGGTATAAAAACCTAACCTCAAAGTATGTATGAGACACTGTGTTCACTCGAACAATTGTAATTATGTGTGAATATTTGTTTTGCTAGTAAGTGACTGTTCGCAAAATATCACCTTTCCAAGTCTACCATAGTAGAAGTAATATTAAAAAAACTGATATGTTAAGTAACATTTTATCACCCTGTATCTTTTAAACATACGTAATTAGGAAAAATATTTATTTAGATTTTCGTCTTATTTTGACTGCTCCTAAATGTATGCCACTAAGTTAGGGACACCTTGTATATATGTATGTAAAATTATTCCCTCAATAAAAAAATATCGTACAAAATTATTAAAGTAGAGCAGTTTTTGAGATAAAGTCAGATTCATATTATATGAGTACCTTAGATGCAAAACTCGGTTTTTGCAAATTAAAAAATAAAATAAAATTGACTTTAAATTCTGTTTAGTGTTCGTCCTAGATAAATGGCGTTCATAAAACTTGATACATAATAATATTATATTATATATATTATTATGTATCAAGTTTTATAAACGCCATTTATCTAGGACGAACACCAAACAGAATTTAAAGCCAATTTTTTTTTTTTAAATTTGCAAAAACCGAGTTTTGCATCTAATGTACTCATATATGAGTACCTTAGATGCAAAACTCGGTTTTTGCAAATTAAAAAAAAAAAAAAAATTGGCTTTAAATTCTGTTTGGTGTTCGTCCTTCCAAACAGAATTTAAAGCCAATTTTTTTTTTTTTTAAATTTGCAAAAACCGAGTTTTGCATCTAATGTACTCATATATGAGTACCTTAGATGCAAAACTCGGTTTTTGCAAATTAAAAAAAAAAAAAAAAATTGGCTTTAAATTCTGTTTGGTGTTCGTCCTAGATAAATGGCGTTTATAAAACTTGATACATAATAATATATATAATATAATATTATTATGTATCAAGTTTTATGAACGCCATTTATCTAGGACGAACACTAAACAGAATTTAAAGTCAATTTTATTTTATTTTTTAATTTGCAAAAACCGAGTTTTGCATCTAAGGTACTCATATATTAGGGTGGTCGTTAAAAATTAAATTTTTAGCGACGCCCCACAGACCGGTATTTTGATCTAAAACGTGGCCAAAAATATTTGGGCACTTTTTCTTTATCAAAAGGGTAGCAAATGACCAAAAAACATATTTTTAAAGGTATACAAGTGATATTAGGTACTTTTACTATAAATAAAAAAATTCACAAATTTATTTATAAAAAAATTATAAAGTAGCTACTTACATGCAAGTAATGCAATAAAAATATTAAAATTAAACATATATTAAAGTTTTTGTGCCCTTTAAAAAATAAAAAATACATCCATTTACCTAAAAATCTTATAAGATCGCACTAAAGTGTCTGTTTTCAAGGGTACATTTTTTCGTGATGTGGAAACATGTGGATGACTTTGATGGCTGCAATTATTCTAGATATCCTAAAGTTTAATAAAATGTATTGTGAATGCCATTGCGAGGTGTTGCCGATATTTAAAAACACCATTGTTTGTTTAAGAAAACGAGAAAAATTTAAGAATTTCTAGGTAGTTAATTATAGTACTCGATATAAATAAATAAAGTTTATAACACAAATGAAATATTGCCTAAAATATTGTACATACCTTAATTGACGACATCCATATTAATTTCTTTCCCCAAAATCTCTTTTAACATAAGAAACAACACAGCAAAAATTTGTTTTTTTGTGGAGTGTCGCGAACGAAGACCTACGATGTAAAAGAGCGCTAGGTTCTAGCTGCTGGTACATCGGACTGGGATGGCCAATTCAAGTTTCAACTACACCAAAAGATAGCCATGTTATCTAACTTCTTTAAAACAAAATCTTAGATCTGGCAATAAAAATTAACAAAATTGATTTTTGGCCACGTTTTAGGTCTGTGCGCCCCCTAAAAAGCTTCGTTTTGATGAAAAAACACTGGGATTTTTTTTAAATTAAAAACAACACGTGCCTCAAGACGATCTAAGTTAATTTTTTGGTATAATCATGTCTTTTCTGAAAATATGGAATAATAATTTTTTTGAAATTAAAAAATTCAAATTCAAAAAGAAATCTAGAAATTAAAATTACGTTTGCACTAATTTAGTTTTAAAATAAAAATATCAATTTGAATATCTTTCATTTTTTTATTTAATAGACCAAATCAACTGGGAAATTTTTTTTATTTAAATTTTTGTCCATTGTTATTTCGATTAACTATTGGTTTTTTATTGATTTGGGTTCTATAATTGTTTATATTTCGAATAAAATTATATTTTTCATAAAAAATTCCCAAAAAAACATGTTTATTCCAAAAAATTAACTTAGATCGTCTTGAGGCACGTGTTGTTTAAAAAAAAAAAAATTCGCAGTGTTTTTTTATTAAAAAAAAGATTTTTAGGGGGCGTCGCAAAAAATTTAATTTTTAACGACCACCCTAATATATATATATATATTAGGGTGTGCCAAAAAAACTCGAAATAGTTTTTTTCTTGCTCTCCACCCAAAATATCGTAGAATATGTCCGAACAAATATTCTGTTAAAAGCGGGGCTCATAATTTCAATTTTAAGAGGTCCCTCATCGAATCTGAAGTTTTGCCGCTTAAATAGCACAGAAAACTGACCATTTTACCTTATTTATTCTTGCAACCTAGGAAGAAATTTTTTTTTCATAAAATCCATGACCAAATCTTACAAAGCATTAAACTTGGACTAAAAAATCTTATTAAGCCGAATTTCTATTTTCATTATTTGATTTTTTACAGAGCTTTAAATTTAAAATTTTACGTTTTTTGCCTTTTTCAGCTAAACTATTGAAGTTAGACGAAAAAGTCAAATGGCAATTTTTTAGCTTGTCTGATGGACCACAAAAAAGTTTTAGGCGAATTTTTTATATCGTCAATATTCTAAAAGTTACAGGCGTATAAAGTCATCATTTTTGTATTATTAACTTTAAATTTAAAGCTATGTAAAAAATTAAATAATGTAAATAGAAATTCGGCTTAATAAGATTTTTTTGTCCAAATTTAATGCTTTGTAAGAATTAGTCATGGATTTTATGAAAAAAAAAATCTTCCCAGGTTGCAAGAATAAATAAGGTAAAAAAGTCAGTTTTCTGTGTTATTTAAGCGGCAAAACTTCAGATTCGATGAGGGACCTCTTAAAATTGAAATTATGAGCTCCGCTTTTAACAGAATATTTGTTCGGACATATTCTACGATATTTTGGGTGGAGAGCAAGAAAAAAAAAATATCGAGTTTTTTTGGCACACCCTAATATATATACAGTATGTCTCAGTATCTTGGAATCATATGGAAAACTTTTTTATTATTAATTTTAGGAAAAAAAGTTATTCTTCATAAAAAGTTCTGCATGGTGTAAAACTTAAAATGCAACCCACAAATATTAATTTTTTTCAGTCGTATACGGGGTATGTCAAAAAATATGAATTTGGCTCAAGAGTAAAGTACCTTTATATTTGACAATATCGAAAATTGTTATAAAGAAAAGTTAATCAGAACTAAAAACTACGTTTAATTATGCAATTACATCCATTTACACTTAAAAAAAATATTTTTTCTTTTTTGTCTACAATATCAATGCAAATTTAACTGTAACATGTAATTTAGGATTCACTGATAAACAAATGATTTGTTGATATTCTAATACTTTTTGGCCTGCTAGATCCCCTGACTTAACTTAAGGTTTTCATGTTTATTCTAATCATAACAGATAAATGTTCATTTAAAATAGAAAGATTAGTCAAAATTAACAAAACCTAATTTTTTTATGTAAATGTATGAAATTGCATATTTAAACGTAGTTTTTAGTTCTGATTAAATTTTCTTTATAACAATTTTCGATATTGTCAAATATAAAGGTACTTTACTCTTGCGCCAAATTCATATTTTTTGACATACCTCGTATACGACTGAAAAAAATTAATATTTGTGAGTTGCATTTTAAGTTTTACACCATGCAGAACTTTTTATGAAGAATAACTTTTTTTCCTAAAATTAATAATAAAAAAGTTTTCCATATGATTCCAAGATACTGAGACATACTGTATATATATATATATATATATATTTACTATATTTCAAAAACTGTTCTACTCTCTTAAAAATGAATTAGTCAAAAATGACAAATTATAAGTCATATTTGACTAATTGTCTTGACAAAAAAGCAGTCACTAATAATTAGTCAAATTCTTCCGAATGAAGTAGTCAAATTAGAATACTTAAATTTAAAAAAAGTTTTGACCTAGCCAGGGTTTGAACTCGGGTCTGTCACTTGTCAAGCGGATGTCTAACCACAGTACCACTGCTACTTCTATAAAAGTTATATATGTTTTATTTGTCTTATATTGTTACTTATATTTTAAAGTTGAGTATTTTTTTTTGTTTTTTTTGCATCTTTGTTTTTATGATCCATTTCACCATGGAGCCTGCATGCATTTTACTCTAAGAATAATTTGTTGTTGGTCGCAAGAATTAAAAACGATTAAAGAAATTAGTTATATTTTACTCTCAGAAACAGTCAACTAGTCAAACTTTAACTATTTAAAAGTGAAAACAACTATTTTATTAGTAAACAATGCTGGTACTAATTCAAACAGTAGAATTTTGACTATATTTTAAAAGAGTACTTTTATAACTTCTGGGATATTTTGATTCAGCGGGAAATTTTACATAGGAATTGACTGCTAAATATCCGGGAAACGAATTACTGTTGACGAGAATTTTTTTCGATATGACAATAAGTCATTTTAAAAGAGTAAGTACGATTTATTTTTCCATTGCTTAATCATTGTTGTTATTCCTCGTATAAATTACGTGTATGTTAAAAAGGCAAAGAGCAGTTGTTCCTAGTCCTTTCTTAGGTCTAAAAATAAATTAGCAGCCACTAATAATTCTCGTCAATAGCAATTTGTATTCCGAACATTTAGCAGTAAATTTTCATGTAAAATTGTCAATTTTTCATATAAAATGAAATTGACTATATCTCAAAAACTGCTTTCCTTTTATAATTTTTGACGGTATTTTCGGATTTAGGGGACAATAATCAGAATCAGTTGCCTTTCAAAATTATCTTTTTTACTACTAACCTGCTAAGAAATGAAAAAATCACCTGGGAAGTTTACATCACTGATATTTCATATATCTATAAAATTATCAGTACATGGAAATGGAAGGAAGATTTCCAGGTTTAAACTAGGTACCTACTTACTAACGTAAGTAATATGGACATCTAGTAACACCACCATGCATAGACGCGTTCTATTTTTTTTAAATAAGTAATAATAATTTAAATTTTAAGATCTTATATTAAATTTAATATAAATGTACTGGAAATTGTTGTTGAGTGGATTTAAGATTCATACAGGTTTTTTGTGATGGAGCCAGAGAGTCGGGTGAGCAGAGTGGATATTGGGAATTTAATTGAAAACCGCAAATCATTATCGTTCATTTATAGGTTCGTTAATTCGGTGCGGTGTTTGTTTGCGTTTAGTTTAATATGGACAGTCAGTTTGATGGACTTAATTGGCTCATTAGTGTCCAGTCGATCGCTACTGATCGCATTCGCATTTATTATGACACTCCGATAATCCGTGCGTCATTCAGGATCGATTTAAAATATTATGTTCTTTGCGAAGTTAATGTCCTCCTATTTACCTTAATACGATTTAGCTTAGCTGCGTTTTCGGGTAATTAGGATACTATACGGTGACCTTTTTAGTCGTCGCAAATATTATGCAACGATTTAAAGATCTTATCTTATCCACTTCATAAGCAGCTTAGTTGATACTTTTAATTGCGACATTTAAGAAAATTATTGATTTTTATCATTTAAGCTAATACCTTATTAATTCAGATCGAACCCATAAGTATTTTCTTACCATTAAGTATTTCAAGAATGATACGGTAAAAATAATCCATTAATAGTTTCTAAAAAAGTTAAACAATTTAAAACAAAGCATGGGTGAATAAGCAATTACTTTTTTAGAGTATTTTAATATTTTCTTACCTAGACTAGTCAATTTTCAAATAACTGAATAGATTAATTTTTTTATCAACACAGCCTTTAATAATGGTTTTTCTGTAGGTACTTTTGGCTAATTTTATGCTGCTGGTAATAACACTGTTTTTTATAAATTCTATAGTAACTATCAACTGTTGAGATACAGCAACTCATCCAAAATTTAAAAACCATTAAAAAATTTTACTAAATATAAAACTATAACAAGTTTTAAACCAGTTTTTAATTGGTCAAAGTATTCGTTATGTAGTATTGTATAGCGTGATTTTTCTACTTAAAGTTAAAGTCTTTAATGAAATACAAATATTTCCTGGATAATAAAGAAAAAAAATGAAAAATACTTTTCATTAGATTTAGTTCAATACCTGGAAACTTTTTTTAATATTTAATGATCCAAGCAGAAGTGCAAATCATACTTGTGGCCCCTCCTCGGGCCCCTATACCTTTGTCTTTAAGTTTACCTTTTTAAAATTACTATCTTTATATTTCAATATATTAATTATTAAATAGAAAAATAACACGTCAATCAGACCAATTAAATATAAAAATAACGTTAGGCAGTAAATTTGCCTGAATATGTTTAAAGTTAATACATTGCATTTTTAAAAACGCTCTAAAAAATTAAACAAAAATTATGAAAAAACACTTTTGTAGAAATTCTATAGCTACACTGTAAAAAAGGATTTCTTCAGCAAAGTTAAATTAACTTCATTCAAGATACTAAATGATTCCAGTCTCTTCGAAACAATATTTTCTTGCCAGCAGTAATAGTATATTCTGTAACAAGTTTGGAATATAGCATATTCCGCTCGAGTGAAAATTTTGTCACACGAGCCGAAGGCGAGTGTGACGGTTTCACGAGAGCGGAATATGCAATTCCAAACGTGTTTCAGACTATACTTTTTCTACGCTTATAAAAAATACCACAGAAATAATTTAATTGGAAAAAAGTTAGGTTATCTTTTGACAGATGTTAGATTTTATGATGGTTGTAAACAAGATAATTTTTAAATAAGCTTATAAAAATTACTTACATAATTTTGCAGAACCTAAATTAGGAAGTATAAAGAAGAAATGGACAAATTGTAAGGAATGACAAATAAGTTATTATTTTAATTTCAAATTTTGAATTAACTAATGACAGACGTAAACAATTAACCAGTGCTGCCATCTCTTTGGGACTAAGTCAAACCTAAATATTCTAATAGAATCCTACTAAATCGGCCAAACAGAATTACAACTAGCTTGTAAAAAAGATATATTTTGGGTATTTTTGTTAACGCAAACTGTTTTAAATCCTATTGTATACTACCGATTAATATTTTCTACCGGGCCTTTCTGAAAAAACTAGATTTGGTAGGAATACAAGTGAGTTATAAAATAAACATAGAGATGTCGCCTCCAGTGCTCATTCCATCATTAAAACCTGTGCGGAATAATTATTCTGTAACACTTTATGGAATATACGTAATTCCAGATTAAAAAGTCATATAAGAACTGTCAAATTCCGTAATAAGCGTAGAAAAAAATTATTCTTGTGTTACATGATTTCCTCGAAGAATATATTGTCTCCTTTTTAAGAACATAAGCAGTCTTAAACGAATGATAAAAACTCTTGTTATAAAAATTGTCGCATTTTGGGTCGAGAATAAATATTCTTGAATAAAAAATAAAATTACTTGAGGAAAAAAAACAAAAATAATTGAGTTTTGGTGGAGTAGTAATTATTCTTCATTCTTCGCATTAAACAAAGGAATTCTTCAATGAAACCGTTCTTTTCTCTGTAGAAAGATTTTGTGTCTTGCGTTAATAAAATGTATTCTTGGTTAAAGATAATATTTATTTCATTTAAGACGAGTACTTCTTCAAACAAGTATTTGAAATTTTCTTCAGTATAGTTAATATTTAAGCTACATTCGGGATTTTTAAGAAGCAGAGGGGGGTAAACAATTTTGAACTTTTTTGACACAAAGATTTATTTACAAATAAATAAAAATAAAAATGTACATGGTGTCAAAAAAATATAAAAAATGGTTTACCCCTACTTATTCCATTCAGTCAATAATGACCTAATGTCTACGGCACTGTAATCGTTCGAATAATCACTCATTTTTAAATATTTAAGTAAACACAAGCACGGTTACTTTTCAAATGAGGGTGTAGGACGTATGAAACAAGTTTATCCCCTCCCCAACGGACAGCTTGTAAATACAAGAAATTATCTAATAATTATTCTTGAAACGAAAAGTCAAACGATCAGATTTTCTTAATACAAGAACAATAAATTTTAATATTCTTCAAGTAAAATTTACAAGCCCTGATTCTCTTGTCCCAAGAAAAGGGTAATTTTTAGAAAATAAGAAATATTTTACTTAAATTAACGCAATGCGTTTCTTCAATGAAGAAAAATTCTTGAACCAAGAGTTTTTTTCAAGAAATATATTTACTATTTAAAAGAAATTGAACATTCTTGTAACAAAACATTCGTCTTAAATCAAATCAAATTAACTCTATTCAAATAAATATTTTTAAGAAAAATAAAATTCTATATCTAAGAAATCCTTTTTATCCGTGTATAGCTATAGATTTCTACAAAAGTGTGTTTTCTTAATTTTTGTTCATATATGAACGTTTCGTAACTAGTGTAACTTGACCTTAATGGTATTGTTGAAAGATCGGTGTTTTGGTTTTAGGTTTAGTTTTCTAACATAATTTTTCTATGGTTTAAAATTTAAATTCAAATATGTGAACAATGTTTAAAATTATATTTATGTAAGTGTTCGTGCGACTAGAACAAAATTAGACAATTAAAAGCTGCATACATTTATACAATGATAGGAAAACTCAAACAGTAGGATAAACTGGATAAAAATGATAGGACAAATTCGCATATTGGCATAAATTTAAAAAATGGTAGGACACACTTCAAAATTCCAATAAAATTAAGTTTTCAAACCTTTCTAAATTTTTTAAAATTTCCAAAAATTTAGATATTTGATGTAGAATTTTCGAAATTTTTATGTTTATTTATTTTACAAAATTCCAAAATTTTAAAATTTTATAAAAATTTTAAAAATTGGATCAAATATTTATTAATCTTATTTATTATTTTTTTCGAACAAAATCGTTTTTCCTACTTACCCAAACTATTTGCATACGAAACAATTTTTTAATTACTCCAACAAATTATTTATACTTATAGTTATACTAAATGTAAGTACACAAACAGGTTTTTTTACTTAAACTGAAAAGTAAGAAAAATAAATCGGGTGGCCTTGCAAACTGTACCTAAATTTTTTTTTAAATTCGATGGACAGTTCGCGTGGTATAGCAACTCTTTTTAACTAAATATTCTATTTTATGGTGGCTGGTTTATTTTGGTAAACCCGACGTTTTTCGTATACTCGTATACTTAAGTCAGAACTCGGAATGGAACTATTAAATCCAAAAAAAATAGCAAAAAACTCGTACCATTCCATTCAAAATTCCAGTATTTGGGTTAATTCAAAAAATGAAAGTATTGCCGTGGTAACAAACAAAAAATTTCCTTGTGTCAATAATAACTCAAAAGCTTAGTAGTGCTATAGCAAGTATACTTAGGTGAGCTATAGCAAGTATACTTAGGTGAGCAATCAGTCTAATTAGAGATAAAATGTTCATAAATCTATTAAAAATGTAATTTTCGTTGAAAATAAAGAGTTATTTTTGTTTGTTCTGATATCTAGGGACAAATGTTCTAATTCGTTTTTCATTATGTAGCTCTTGGGAGCTAATGCCCAATTAGTCGTAATTTTTACCCGTTTTTCGATCTAAGTCTTTGATTTTCTGTCCAATTTTGTCCATTTACCGGAATTTTGGGGATGGTCATAAAATGTTGTTCCTTGCAAATGGTTCGGGTCCGTTATCATTACCTGGGTAAATTTCTTAATTCGATTTTTTCCAGTACCAAAGCTACCGGGTGGTTCCCCCAATTCCTTCGACGAATCCACCACTGCCTCTAATGAGTTTCCGGCGTTCCAGAAATAACAAATCATGCAACATTGCTGTATACATACTGGTCGAAATCGAAGCACATATTATTTGTTCAGTATAATATTGACTTTTACAAATTTATTATAAAAATAACAAATTTGAAATTGTGTAGTTTTAAGAAATAAACTTATACAAACAATTTATATTACCAGATATGATAATTTTATTCTTAACGTTTTGATGAATCTAAATTAACATGTGAGAAATTAGCATATTTTTTTCCTACAAAACAAGCCTTCAGTAAAGTAAAATGTACATTATGCACGGTAATTAAAGGAGTAGTAAAGTAGATAATATCCATATTATGGAAGAGTATAATGATAAGCAATTATTTAAATTATATCCACGCAATTATTAAAACATTTTATCTTTGAATAATTTTAAAATAACATTTTGGTTAATTATACTTAGCATTATACTAGAAGAATGAACAAACCTAATCTTTAATCTATTTTTTAATTAATTAGTTATTCTTATCTTTTTGTCGATCGAATGTCTTAGTAAAGTTATTGTTTTCAAAGCGAAGGTTTATAAGGAATTTCACAGAAGGTGATAATGTTTTTTAACGGCATATGTTTATAAATACTGCTGCATTATTATTTTAATGATGTGTAAATTTTTAGCAGATAGAGCGGATACTTTAAAAGGGACAGCTTTTTTATTTGAGGGAGTAAATACAAAACATATCAAATTAAAATGTCATTCTAGCATTATAATAAGAATAAAAAAATACACGGATAAAATAAGACAGTAAGGGTTAACTCGCAGAACAGAAATCCACTAATTTTTAATTAAAAAAAATAATAATTGTTTAGAATATCACTACAGTTCCTGACACTACTCATTTATGCCACAAAACTAACTAAGTTGTCAAAGAAACCCGTGATGTTTTATTAGAACTTGTATAATTTGAAATAACTTGACCTGGATACTAATCATTCAATAAAAAAATTGTTGCATTGGCTGTGTGGCATGTGGCACCATTCTGTTGAAACCAGAAAAATTCATCACTTATCTTTCACTCATAATTGCCATGTACCAAATAACATGATTTAACAAAGAAACATTTTTTTACAAATACCATTATGTTATGTTGACGATCCGTCTTAATGAAATGGGCTTTTGTATAGTATTTAACAGCCCCCTCTCCCCCCCTACCGGCACCCATGGATGCGCAGAACTTAATATACAATGTTAATATACAATGACAATGTGAGTGTCGGTGTCAGTGTATCATACAATTTCTTCCCCCTCCCTGCCGGCGCCCATGGATGCGCAAAACACTAATCAACTTAACAACGGTTTCGCAAAAGGATCGATTTGAAATTTAGACAAAAGGGGTCATCCATTAATTAAGTGAGGCAATTTTGGCGATTTTTCGACTCCCTCCTCCCCTTGGTGAGATGTGATGAGATTTTGCTCGAACCCCTCCCCCCTCCCTTAATCTCACGTGAGATTTTTTAAAATGCATAGTTTTAATGTAAAGAAGTTAATCTGTGCTTGATTCCATTAGATTTATTTAAAAAAACAATTTGCTTATAATTGTTTACTTAATTTAACCCAGTTTTCTCGCAATTTTACACTGTTTTATTCAAAAAGAAAAAATTACGTGATATTTGCCGAGACCACCCTCCCCCCCACGTAAACACCTCACGAAATTAATGGATGCCCCCAAATGTAGATCTTTTGTTTTTCTTTGGCCGGAGGAGAAATTCCTTACGAACACTCGGTTCCTCTTGGGGCCCACTAAAACTCCCCCGTTAGGTGGTTCAAAGCCCTGCACTGCGGTTTGCTTTCGCAATCCTATTGTGCCCTAAATGGTATTACTTTCCTAACTCTAGCTCCGTTGCTTCTATGAAGCGCAGTAGCCGAGGCAGTGGGAGCAATTTTAAAAGTTCTGGTGTGAGTTTAGACTCTCCCAGGTGTGTTCTTCTTAAGATGTTGAATCCCTCACATTGACACATAATGTGAAGAGGTGTTTCCTCTTCTTCTTCGCATCCTCTACACAAGGGGTCATCTGTCATCCCCATTTTGTGAAGATGTTTTTTGAATGGAGCATGGCCTGTGAGAAGGCCTAATGCTTTCTTTAGTTGGGTCCTGGTATATGTCCTCATTGGTTTCTGCCCTTCAGCAGATGGATTGTCCAAAAGTGCTTTCGAATGCTACAGACCAGACAGGCTTTCCCAGTATTGTTTGTGTTGTAGTTCTGTCCAGTCAATTAGTTTTTTCCTGGATGATTCTTGGCTGGTGCCGCATGTGGGTTCCGGCCCCATCAGCAGGGTTTCGGCTTCATCAGCTGCGAAGTTTGGCTTCCACCTCATCGAACTGTTTCTGCCTTCTTCTTGCACAAGGATAAGAGTTATCTGGTTTTGTGCTTCGGTTAATGCCGTCATATCTCTCAGACATTCTAGTAAGGCCTTCGAATTAATTTCAAGTGCCTCCAGTGCCTGGATTGGTTCTGGTTCGTGTGTAATGATGATGAGCAATTTCTCCGTGGGATTGCTCTCCCTCATTCGTTGGAAACCCAATTGTATGGCAAAGATGCCCGCTTGAAGATTTGTTATCTCTTTTCCCAGGTTTAGTATTTCTTGACTGCCCTGTTGAGATACCTCTTTTATGCCCGCAGAAACACCGGTCTTTGACCGTTTGTGTTCTACGTACCTGAGTCGGGCAATTTGGTTGTTTATCTCCTCAGCCTTTATCCTTTTTGAGATAAAAGCTTTATTGAAGTGTTTGACCTTGGCTTTGTCTGTTCTAATGGCTAGACTGCCAGTATTTTCTAGCTCTTCAAATTATGTCTGATGTTGGAAATAACTTCGGCCTTATTTGAGATTAGTCCTTGGGCTCCCGCTAACGCTTCAGCTTTAATCTGAATGTGTAGAGGGGGGACTCCTAGTATGTTCTCCATGGCTGCGGTCGGTGTAGGTGTCATTGCACCAGTTATTCCCAAGCACGCCAGTCTTTGGATTCTGCTGAGTATCTGTTTTACAGTCCTTGTTTTTGTTGCGTGCCACCATATTAGCGCCGTGTAGGTAATTATGGGTCTGACCATAGCTGTGTACACCCATTGACAGTCCCCAAGATGTTCAAATGTTCTTTTACAGGTCATAAAGGTTTTTACGGCCCTATTTGTTATGTTTTCTATATGCTTCTGATGGTGAGTTTTTTATCCAGTTTTACTCCTAGATATTTAACCTCGTCTTTCAAGGGCAGCGTTTTCCCGTAGAAGATTCGATTTCTCACGGGTTCTAACTTTCTTTTACGAGAAAAGGCAATAAGAGAAGTTTTTGTGGGATTTACCTGAAGTCCCTCATTGCACCAGTTTTCGACATCGTTTAGCGCTCTTTGCATTTTGGTGAACACATGGGTTGTTTTGCTGCCTCTGATAAGGAGTACAATGTCTTCCGCATATCCTATTGCGTATTTTAACATTTAACATTTATTAAAACATTTACATAACAATTTTACATAATTTTTAGTATAATTTTAAAGTTAACTAATAACAATGGATTAGGGAGCACGTAGGTGTGCAGACACCTGTGTGTGCTATACAACCAGAAATTAAATATATTTGCAAATACAAGGTCGATCGACATACGTCAATGTTACACATACGATATTATAAGTATAAATTATCTAAACATAAATTCTAACTTTCCTACATAACACTGATAAATGAATGATTTTACTGCCCTTCTGAAAATACTTGCTTTTTTAATCTTTTAGTTGCTATGGTAAGATGTTGTAAAGTTTAGGTCCTATGTAAGTAATAAATTTTGCCAAATTAATACTTTTTTACCCAGGTTTAGATCTTTAACAATCTCGGAAGTCAAAGCCATCATCGCGTCGGTTTTACTACAACCTTCAATAAAACCATATTTCTTTATTTTCCAATCGTGTCAGTAAACTGTCCGATACGAGATTCCATAGCAGGGGTGATAGCACCCCCCCTTGTGGTGTCCCTCTGCACACTTTAGCTCTAACAGTTGTGTTGTTAAGAGTGGTTCTGGCTCGTCGTTGAGCCAGCATCTGTTTGATCCATTTGCCAACCAGAGGTTCTATGTTGCGATCTCTTACTGATCGATGTATTGAGTCATATGTCGTGTTGTCAAACACTCCTTCGATATCCAGGAATACCCCAAGAGACACTTTGGGTTATCTCATGGATGGCGGATTCGCAAGACTTGCCTGTTTGGTAGGCAAATTGATTTCGGTGTAGAGGCCTTCTGTGCAGTACTTCTTCCTGTATATGTTGCTCTATCAGTTTTTCCTCTGTTTTCAGAAGAATTGATGTTAGGCAAATTGGTCGGAAGGATTTTGGTTTGTCATAGGAGGCTTTTGCTGGTTTTGGTATAAAAACCACCAGTGCCTCCCTCCATCCTTCCGGTATGTGATTGAGAGCTAGGCTGGCTCTTAGGATTTTGCACAGTCTTGGTAGCAGCAGGTCTTGGCCCTATTGTAACATGGCTGGTATGATTCCGTCAGTTCCGGCAGATTAAATGGTTATAAAGTTTTTATTGTCCATTTGACTTTTTCGTATGGTATTATTTTTCTCGATAGAATCCAGTCCTCCTTTTTACCCCTCTTGATTTCAAGTGTGGTTTGGTTTTGGATTTCCAAATTTTCGAGTATGATTGATCCTGGAAAGTGTGTCCTTAGCATAAGCCTAAGTGTCTCACTTTCAGTAGTCGTGTGTTCTCCTTCTGGTTTAAGGCATGTTTCCAGGGTCTGCTGTGGCCCTTTGGCCATGGCTTTATGCAGTCGGGAGTAGGTCGGTATCTCTGATAGTTCCCGGCATAGTTTTTGCCAACCTAGTTTCTTTCTTTATATTTTAGATACAGGTAGTTCGGCCGTTACGTGCTCTTGTATGTCGACCTGAAATTTGGAGCTAATGCAAGGGCTTTCCAAATTGCTGGGATTTTGGATATTAATTGGGCTAGAAATTCTTCGAAGGATAAGGAAATGTTTATGGTATTGTGAAGTTTGGTTGTGGGATTATTTTATTGTCGGTAGGATTAAATGTGAGCCTCGACAATCCGTACATTTTGTCACGTAATTGTAATTAAAATAATTTAAACTTTTGCCTGTTTTTACAGTGTTTGTTTGCCTGAGTAGTGGAGGTAATGCCGCTACAAATGTTATTACAAAATATCGAAATTTATCTATTTTTAACAAAGCGGTCAATGGATGAATTTTTTTTTAATTGTAGGTGCCATTTAGATGTAGATTCTAGAAACAAGGTTAAAAAAATATATTCAATTCTGGCATCAATTGCAAACAAATGTCCAAAATTTGTTCGATTTTTACGCGAAACCATAGTTAATATAAAATGTCAATGTCAGTTTCAGTTTCAGTTTCAATGAGGATTGTCAGGAACTGTTACAGTAGCGATCAATATTCTGCACAAGAATTACTGTTCTTCACATCAATTAATTTAATTTTTATTTTCTCCGTGCACCCGGGGCTCTAATATTTTACCAAATATTAATAACTAAGTTAATATACTTACCTACTCAGTTTTAATTTTTTTATTTTTAAATATTTTTACTCATTTTATTAAAAGTTAAAAAAATCCATTTTAATTTTTGTTAGTATTTTTTCCGTTAAAATAAATACTCTGTTCACGACTGTTAACAACACCCGTCATCGGCTGAAAATAATTGTTGTCGTTTATTGATTTTATGAACTTTTTTTTATTAATATCACGTAGATCCCTTTTTCGTTCAGTGCCATCTAACAAGTATACTTGTTAGATGGCACAACAAAATATTTAAATTAAATAATATATTGTGCTACTAATGGAAGATAAAGAAGATTCTCTCAGGCTAGGAGTAACACGCCAAGCAATTTTAACCTCCCTTTTTTTCAATTTTAACGTAAAGATAACTTCAGCCCGTGAGCGAAGTAGAATTTGGCCCACCGGTTGAATAAAACACATTTTTCGTATTCTTAATGGAAAACAGTAAACTTTATTCACGGACACTAATCCACTCAATATACAATGTCAACTTTAATGTCAATATCGATTACGATTTTCTAACATTTAAGTAAGTATGAATAAAACTTAAAAGTACTAGTTTTAACTTGAGAACATCTATCTGACGGTTTTCAGCAGTCCGAACTTCATGTATTCAAAAAATCTTCTTAAGATAATAGGGCGCTGGTGTTCCGTTCATTGTTTGATGTGTACCGAAACGATATCAAAACAGTAGACGTCTGGACGCATCGAAAATCGGCGCTGGTGATGAAATATTATTTACCCTACCCTAGGTTTTGTCAGTTTCGCCTATTAAGTTCAGGCTCCATGGTTGTCAGATTCTCTATCTGACAGATGTCATTAAAGCCTTTCCATTAATAATTGGACGCCTTTCTGCAGAAAGGAACCAACCCACAAAACCAAAAAAATCGAGATATTTAGCCTATGAACTAATTAAGTATGTATAATTTATCTGCAAAATAGGTCATAGCCAAAATGCAAGTGTAGTGAAATCTATTAATCATTGAACCAACCAACATTCAATAATAGTGTGGATTACTAATCCAGAATTAGAATCTGTAGAATATCTGCAAGTGGGTTGGATCTTTTTTGTAAAAAAGCAGGCTGGTAGACCCACTACCAAAGTCTTTAAAGATTTCCTGCTTCTGCAAAATATAAAGTCTTGATGCATTTTTTTGGTAGCTTACAAGATGAGATGGGGTTGGAAGATGATGTGGACGAATTTCAAATAGAATCAAAATTAATTCATATTACCATTATAATAGTAATATCAGTTGTATTTTGTTTGGAAATAAATAATTGTCGCTTTTCTTGAAATACATACATACATCAGATAGTAGTTTTCATAAATTGCAGAAAAGAACCAACCAACAAAAGCCCATTTTTTTCGTCACCCTTACACATAACATCACAAAATCCACCTGATGAAATTATTAAATTATATCCCTTAAACCTCCGTAAGTCCAAAATCGGCATAAAATTAACAGGTAATTTTAAAATTATTAAAATCTTTAATAGCTTTTTTCTCAGTTTCATCATGGTGTGGGTTGGTCCCATTCTGCAGAAAGCCGTCCAATTATAATAATTATTAATTATTAATAATGCGTGAGAAAAATGAGTTTTTCTTCTCGTGAAAATTTGATTCACGAGCGTAGCGAGATATTCCCACTTAATAGAAAACTCCTACTTTTTTTACTATAGAACAATCTACTATAGCCTATTATTTTGAGTTTTATAAACTGTTAAATAACTGGTAAATAACCTTACACATTTTGGTGTCCAAAACATTAGTAAATTTATGGAGGAATCATATTTATTCCTCAGTCGGTTAAAGTATGCACTTTTTCTTAATAATAATTATTAACAAATACCCAGGACTACAAAATTTGAATTCTAAGTAGAAATACCTACCTATAGTCTATAGGTAGGTATTTCTACTTAGAATTCAAATTTTGTATAATTCTAAGTAGAAATACCTACCTATAGTCTATAGGTAGGTATTTCTACTTAGAATTCAAATTTTGTAGTCCTGTGTATTTGTTAATAATTATTATTAAGAAAAAGTGCATACTTTAACCGACTGAGGAATAAATATGATTCCTCCATAAATTTACTAATGTCTTGGACACCAAAATGTGTAAGGTTATTTTAACTAATAATTTAAAGGTATTTAACAGTTTATAAAACTCAAAATAACAACTCGGGTGCGTTGCCGGACGAGTTAAAGACTAAACATTACAAAAATTAATTTATGTTCTGATTCGTTTATTTTTTGCTCCTGACAAATAATTGTTCGGATGAGCAGTTGTTCCATTGTATAAAATGGTCCAGTTTACGGTACATTTATTAATAATTTTAACTAAAACGCCCTTCAAAATTTTCTGATTGATTAAACTGTGAAGGACCTATTGTCATAAATAAATCAAAAACTCTCCATTTACTTAATACTTAGTGTGTTAGTAGATATTTGTAGTCGTGTGCCGGGTGGCGAATTTCTAATTAATAATAAGGCAGGTGTGTGGCTTTTATGGCCGGTTGCACACGTTGTTACAATTGCACTGGGTCCTCGACTAAACCATGTTCCACTTGCTATTATTGTTAATTTTTATTGTATCGATTAATTATGGTTTGGGTTTAAAAGTCGAGAGAGCGAGCGAGCACCTTAATGCATGTCTATAGGCAAAGGGGTTGGCGAGGATGTGGTTTGAAGCCCTTTTTCACTGTTCGATACTTGCGGTCGACGTTGAAAAGTTTCCTGACCATTGTTTGTCGTTTGTTAACCGGTTCGTTAAATAATCCTGACTTATGTTTCAACAACCCAGTTTAATTTCATTATAACAAAAAAAACACGACGTACTTAATGATAATTTGGTAGGTATTGGTTTCCTGTTTATTAAATTAGGTGCTGATTTTTTTCACAAAACAAGAAGCTTATTGTTTTAAATGTTGAACTACAGTTTATATATAAAATTGTATATTATGTATCAAGTTTGATAAACGCCATTTTATACACGAATTTAATTTAGGCACGTGCGAGCTTGCGAGCGAGTGCTTAAGTTAATGAGTGTATAGAAAAGTTTATAAACGAGGTGCATACTATACTTTTTCTACGACAAATACTTATTATTATCTTAAAATGATTTAAATCAAAAATTTGTATAGAGCGCCATCTATGAAACAACAGGGGAAACTGTCAAATGTCACATTTTTACATTTTATAAACACAATTATAAAGGTTATAAATCGAAATGTATATTGAAAATTGACAGTTTTTCACAGTGAAAGTAAAGGAAATGTTTTATGAGGACTTTACAGTAGAGTCCGTGCCCGAATTTAAGTTATAGTTTATTGCCGGCGAAATTAAAAGGTCAGTACAATGTTCATATAAAGTTTTCAAATATTGGCGTTGAGAAACTATTTAATATTTTTGTATTTTTGTATTGAGATAATAAAATAATTTTCACATTTAGTATTATTTTACAAGAAAGGCACTTTATTTTAACGATTGTATGACATTTGACAACTGTCAACTAACTTAAAACTAACTTCAGCCCGTGAAAAAAAACCTGTTGCTAACTTCAGCCCGTGACTAAAGCGCCGTAAAGCCACAACTTGTCAATGTGTATTTAAAAGGTCACTTAGTGTCACGGAAACATGTACGATAAAGGGCGTTTTAAAGGTGGGAGTAGAAAAATATATTTATTATACTACCTTAATATATTATACTACCTAATTAATGGCTAAGCCATTAATTAATTCTTTATAAAAGTAAATCATACACTATAACAAATAATTTTCTCTTCATATTAAAGAATTTGTACATTTCTTATACGTTTTTTTTATTGATATTGAGATTATTGCTGAGTTTTGAACTGAGAAAATTGACCCTTTGTCCAAGGGTTAAGCCTGCTGCACAACAGCCCGGTAACGGTAACGGGAACGAGAATGATTGTCAGATGCACAATCAAAATAACGAAACGGAAACAAACAGGGATTTTAGCATTTACCTAGATGTATTTTTAGTTGCTTTTTAATTTTGACATAAAGGTTACTAAAAAAATAACTAACCTCATTTTGTTTCAAACAAATTGTTTGCTTTTTTGTTATTTGTGGTTATTTTGATTGAAAACGTTTATAGTTATTTACGATATAAGTGGGATAAGAGCTTTATTAACGTACGCATGCGAAATTTGTCCAACGAGTGCGTAGCACGAGTTGGACAATCGCAAAAGTACGTTAATAAAGCGTTATCACACGTATATTGTACAAATTTTTATTTACGCCTCTAAATGGAAAAATAAACGGTAATTATTTTTGCCTAAGACTTTAATTTAGGGTTATTTTGACATTTTGACTTTTTTATTTGATTGGTTAAAAGCAGAGAAAAACGCGTGCTTTAATGAACTTCTTATCTCACTCAAAATGAGTGGGATAAGAAGTTCTTATCTCACTGGCGTAGATAATAATATTTTATTATCTGTGAAATATATATTCTGCTCGCAATGGATTCTACTATGTTCGCAATGGACGACGAAGATGATATTTTAGATGGATTGATATTTTTAATGTTGTGTTATATTTATATGTCAATACAGGACAGAAGGTATTAAAAACATCATGTATCATTGCAGTAAATTAATTTGAAGGTATTTTTAGATGGTGGGTCAGACCAATATTTCAACAAAGGAAATAGAAAGGTGCCTTTGCTAATTTGTTTCATGAAATAAAAACCAATGATCATGAAATGTTTTTAAAATATACCAGAATGCTTCCGGAACAACTCGATTTTATTTTGTCTCTATCTGGTAAAACATAAAATATTAAATCGAAGTAGGAGAGAATATCTAAGTCCAGAATTACGTTTGGCAATGATTCTAAAATATTTGGCCCATGGGGGGTCATTTTAAAATTTATCATGGGAGTTTAGAGTAGGACACTCAACTGTTTCCAAAGTTATATTTCAAACTTGTGAAGCAATTTGGAAGGAATTGCAACCTAAATATTTAAAACCTGACTGACTTACCATTAGTGATCAATTTATTGACAGATGGAATTTTCCACATTCTCTGGGAGCCATTGATGGAAAACATGTCCAAGTTCAGTGTCCAATAAATAGTGGCTCCCAATATTTTAATTATAAGGGTCATTTCAGCATAGTGTTACTTGCATCCTGTGATGCAGATTATAAATTTATTTGGGTTTACATTGGAGCATATGGTTCTGAACATGATGCTGGTGTTTTAGAAGATCTATAATGGGAAAAGATCTGGAAAATAGTAGTGTTGACTTGCCAGCGCCCCAAAATCTTCCAAGTAGTAATACCGTCATGCCTTACTTTTTTGTTGGAGATGAAGCTTTTTCATTAAAATCCTATTTAACGAGACCATATCCTGGGAAACATTTATCTGATAAAAAATTAATACTTAACTACAGGTAAAACTTTAAATTTTTTGTTTTATTATTAACATGTAACTTTATAGATTATCCCGTGCTAGAAGAACTATCAAAAATTCATTTGGGAAATTACAAGAAATGATGGAAATTTAACTCCTTTAGGTAGAATGGTGTCTAATATAGCTCCAAACCTCATTAATAAAATAAGGGATGACTTGACAGACTACCTTGCATCTGACGTTGGATCTGTGCCTTGGCAGTTAATACATGTTCGTAGAGGAAAAATACTTTAACTATGAACATGTGTTAGTTAATTTTAGTAATTAAATAAAAACCAATAAATATTAAAATAAGCATTTTATTAAAACCTTAAATACAAATTTCCAAGCATCTAACCCTTTTTCACCTGTGTGTATCAAGTTTTAAAATGTATAAATTAGGCATATAATTAAGTAAGATCATGTAGAGACTGGAGGCATATTAAAAAAATTAAATAAATATTTATATTCTGTAGTTTTATGTTCATACACAGAAAAAACGCTAGCAGCGTGAGCCATTAAAGTTTAATGATTAAACCAATGGTAACAACAAAAGTTATCGCTCCTAAATCTATTAGAGTAAGATCCCAGAGCTGCCAGACCTACGTCATTTTAATACTGCTGAGATTTTTTTAATAAATGTCTTAATATGTAGTTAAAAACGTATGGGTACTTGCTAGCTTGAAAGCGGGGCCCTTTTACAGATAACGGGCACTAAAGGTACATAAAAAAGGTACCTTTTTACGTTAAAGTAATACCGCTGGTTTTCATATATGTTTTACACATTGATATTAAAAACCAACATTCATTATTGCCAGACGCATTCCAGGGGACCTAACTTCCGCCAGACGCTTTAAAGCTCAAGAAAAAAGGGCTGAACCTACGTTATAGTATTACTCCTGAATTTTACATATATTTTTTGAGTGATTATTTTAAGACCTTTTGTAAGCAGCCAGACCAATCCGAGGGGCCCAAGCCCCCCCCAGACGCATTAAAGGTAAAGAAAAAAGGGGGGAACCTACGTTATAGTAGTACTCCTGAATTTTACATATTTTATTTGGTTGACTATTTTAAGACCTTTTATAAGCAGCCAGACCAATCCGAGGGGCCCAAGCCCCCCCCAGACGCTTTAAAGGTCAAGGAAAAAGGGGGGAACCTACGTTATAGTAGTACTCCTGAATTTTACATATTTTATTTGGTTGGCTATTTTAAGACCTTTTATAAGCAGCCAGACCAATCCGAGGGGCCCAAGCCCCCCCCAGACGCTTTAAAGGTCAAGAAAAAATGGGAGAACATTCGTTATAGTAGTACTCCTAAATTTTATATATACTATTTAATTGGCTATTTTAAGATCTTTTGTAATCAGCCAGACCTATCCAAGGGCCTAAGCCCCCCCAGACGCTTTAAAGCTCGAGAAAAAACAAAGGAACCTACGTTATAGTACTAATCCTGAATTTAACTTTTTTATTTGGGTGACTATTTTAAGACTTTTTATAAGCAACCAGACCAATCCGACGGGCCCAAGCCCCCCCAGACCTTTTAAAGGTCAAGAAAAAATAAGGGAACCTACGTTTTTGTAGTACTCCTGAATTTTACATAGTTTATTTTGTTGACTATTTTAAGACCTTTTATAAGCAGCCAGACTCATCCAAGGGGCCCAAGCCCCCCCAGACGCTTTAAAGGTCAAGGAAAAAGGGGGGAACCTACGTTATAGTAGTACTCCTGAATTTTACATATTTTATTTTGTTGACTATTTTAAGACCTTTTATAAGCAGCCAGACTCATCCGAGGGGCCCAAGCCCCCCAGACGCTTTAAAGGTCAAGGAAAAAGGGGGGAACCTACGTTATAGTGGTACTCCTGAATTTTATATATAAATTATTTGGGTGACTATTTTAGGACTTTTTATAAGCAGCCAGATTAATACGAAGGGCTTAACCCCCCTCAGACACGATAAAAAGTATACCTTATAAGATCATAGGCTGTATTATTGTATTATGTATATTATTTGGGTGGCTATTTTAACACCGTTAAGTGCCATTGTTTATCCTGGTTGGTACAAGTTTAGTGTGGGAATTATGAAAATTTTGGAAAATATTTAAAAAAATTGAAATTTTCAAAATTTTGGATATCCTGAAAAAAAAATCTTTGAAATTTTGAAATTTTTTGAAATTTTGAATAATTTAATTAAAACTAATTTTATAACAAGAATTTAAATATTATTAAGTCATTATTAAAAAATTCCATAAAGACAAATACACAACTTAAATTTCATGAAGCTGTCTAATAAAGCCATCTAATACTATCACTCGCACTCACATGCATGCCTTGCTCTCGTACTCACAGCGTACCTTTTATCGTGTCTGGGCGTGGTTAGGCCCTTTGGAATGGTCTGGGTAGTTACAAAAAGTCTTAAAATATATAATAATAAATATATAATAATAATATATAAAATATTCAGGGGGCTTAGGCCCTTCGGATTGGTCTGGCTGCTTACAAAAGATCATTAAATAGTCCCTTAAATAATATATTTAAAATTTAGAAGTTTTACTATAACGTAGGTTCTCCCATTTTTTCTTGGCCTTTAAACCGCCAGGGGGGGGGGGCTTGGGACCTTCGGATTGGTCTGGCTGCTTATAAAAGGTGTTAATATAATCACCCAAATAAAATATGTAAAACTCAAAAGTACTACTATAACGTAGATTTTTCCATTTTTTATTGAGCTTTAAAGCGTCTGAGGGGGCTTAGGCCCTTCGGATTGATCTGGCTGCTTACAAAAGATCAGAAAATAGTCACTCAAATAATATATATAAAATTCAGGAGTACTACTATAACGTAGGTTCCCCCCTTTTTCTTGACCTTTAAAGCGTCTGGGGGGGCTTGGGCCCCTCGGATTGGTCTGGCTGCTTATAAAAGGTCTTAAAATAGTCAACCAAATAAAATATGTAAAATTCAGGAGTACTACTATAACGTAGGTTCCCCCCTTTTTTCTTGACCTTTAAAGCGTCTGGGGGGGGCTTGGGCCCCTCGGATTGGTCTGGCTGCTTACAAAAGGTCCTAAAATAATCACTCAAAAAATATATGTAAAATTCAGGAGTACTACTATAACGTAGGTTCAGCCCTTTTTTCTTGAGCTTTAAAGCGTCTGGCGGAAGTTAGGTCCCCTGGAAAGCGTCTGGCAATAATGAATGTTGGTTTTTAATAACAATGTGTAAAACATATATGAAAACCAGCGGTATTACTTTAACGTAGATAGGTACCTTTTTTATGTACCTTTAGTGCCCGTTATCTGTAAAAGGGCCCCGCTTTCAAGCTAGCAAGTACCCATACGTTTTTAACTACATATTAGGGCATTTATTTAAAAAATCTCAGCAGTATTAAAATGACGTAGGTCTGGCGGCCCTGGGATCTTGGACTATATAGATTTATATTGATATTCATATTCATATTTATTTGTTAGAATGTCAGAATGTGCATTAAATACTAATTTGAATTATTTAATAATCTTACTATTGTATGTATACTATGTATACATTTAACGCAATAAATTCTTTGACATTTAGGCAAAATATTTCCCTATTTTGGTTTAGTAGTTATAGTAATTAATTGAGCAAATAACAATTTAAATTGATGCATTCAATGACAGCGCTGTTCTTGGTACTATAGTACCATATATGTTATATTGATATTCATATTCATATTTATTTGTTAGAATGTTAGAATGTTATTGCATTAAATACTAATTTGAATTATTTAATAATGTTACTATTGTATGTATACTATGTATACATTTAACGCAATAAATTCTTTGACATTTAGGCAAAATATTTCCCTATTTTGGTTTAATAGTAATTAATTGAGCAAATAACAATTTAAATTGATGCATTCAATGAAAGCGCTGTTCTTGGTACTATAGTACCATATATGTTATATTGATATTCATATTCATATTTATTTGTTAGAATGTTAGAATGTTATTGCATTAAATACTAATTTGAATTATTTAATAATGTTACTATTGTATGTATACTATGTATACATTTAACGCAATAAATTCTTTGACATTTAGGCAAAATATTTCCCTATTTTGGTTTAATAGTAATTAATTGAGCAAATAACAATTTAAATTGATGCATTCAATGACAGCGCTGTTCTTGGTACTACAGTATGTTAGATTTTTTTCTGTGTAGTTTTTAAATAATTAGGTATTGTTGGTTTTTAGGTAATTTTAAGGATAATGGAAAGATTACAATAATTGTAATTGTTGTACCTAAACGTAATTATTACAACCAACTTTTAAACAAAAAAAAAGTAAACAATTTCGTTTACAAATATTTTTAAAAATATAATAGTTTTTTCAGATTTTAAATGCACCAGAACTATGTTTTTCAGAAAATTCTTATAAAAAGTCATCATAAAAAGCTAAATATTAAGATTATGACAATCAGGAAATATTTCTTATAAATAGAGATTGGATTTTTAGGTATTGGATTGGATTTTAAGTACTGGAAACCAAATTTTCAGCAATAAAATTATTTACCTTATTATTGTATAAAATTTTATTGAACAAGATTTTAATGAATTGAAAATTTTGAAAATAACTGACGACTATATCTTATTTTAATAAAGCCATCGTAAATTTTATATTTTTTTAAAGCGGCGGAACAAAATGTTTTTTTGTAAATAAGCATACAATTACTTACAATAAAAAATTCACATTTATTTTGATAAAAATCCTTTTTCATGAAAAAAATTTTCTAAAATTTGTGAAAATAATATTTTTGAACAGGAATGTTATGTTCGCTTTGCTGTTTTCGATTCCTAGTACCTACCAATTATTGGTAGTGGTTAACCACTACCAACCACCACATGAATAATGTGCATATTACCAATCCTGTACAACAAAATAACTACATTGTGCATAAGAATTATGTCATCCAAATAGGACAGATTCAGTCAAAAAAATCACCCAATTTGGTTTGAATTTAACCTATTAGTATTTAATTTTATTTTTATTTTTCAAAATGTTTCTAAATGTCTTTATTTTAAATAAATTATTAATTATAGGCACTTACTAATGCAATTATGTATTGAAAATGCAGTATTGGAATCTTCCAAAAAAATTTAAAACTTCTATATTTTTAAGGCAAACAAAAAAATATATAAGTGGCGACTGGTGGATTTTGGTTACACGGATACCTATCACAGTTATTAGACATGGAACTCCAACCAAATTTATACGAGTTTATAATGGCAACATATAGACAAGTTCTGCTCAAGCAGAATTTAAATTGAAGTTTGCGAAAAAAGTTTTTTAGTGTGCACCTCTAGCCTCCTGCTCCCCCAAATTAAGATAATTAAACAAAAGTGGTGCAATATTTAATTTACTGCAGTTCATGGACAATTTTCAAAATTTATTTAAAAATTCAAGTATTACAGATTTTATACCATTTTTAATTTTAAATATTTTTTTTTACCAAATTGACTTATTTTTTAAATAAATTTTAAATTTGTTTATTAACTGTAGTGAATTATAAATTGCACTGCTTTAATTTAAATTATATTCATTTAAGGGAGAAAGAGGCTGGGGGTGTACACTAAAAAACTATTTTTTTTCGCAAACTTTAATTTGAATTCTGCTTGCGCAGAACTGGTCTATATAATGTCATTATGAACTCATATAAATTTAGTGTGGGCCCCATGTCTAATAACTGAGAAATCGGTGTACCCAAAAACCACCAGCCGCGTCTACCCGCCACCGTGCAAGGATGTTTTATAATGAAATAATTTATTCCGTAAAATAAATAAATAAACTTTAGTAACGAATATCCAATAAGTAATAACATAATAGAAGTCATTGGTATAAACAAAACAGGTGTATATAAACTTAAAAACTTACAAATAGTCCATGGACTTAGTGCACTTACAGAACATTTGTGATATGTACAGTACAATACCGGTTACAAAAATTGTTTAATAAAATTAATAAAACTTATAAAAAACATGACCTTGGGAAGTAAAGAGGTATTTTTGCCTTCCCGAGCGTCACTGAAAATGTTATAGATTACATATAGTTAATAAAAAAAGGCAGTTGCAGGATTCTTAACAATAAATAATAAATTTGTTCTTGGATCATTTAATTAGGGCGATTTTTATTAAGCATCACAAAATTATAATTATAATTTATACGGGATTGAATCATGTCGTCTTGCAAAATGCCTTCTATAATATTTTCTGTAATTAATATCATATCATCTTCGTCTTCTCTTAACTAAGAAAGCAACACGTTTGATATTAAAATGTAAATTAAACATCGAAACAAAAAGCTTGCTGTTTAGTACACATAAAATTATAACTTTTTATTTTTCAGTTGACCCAATTTAAATTATTTTGCATTCTAATTGCCTTTTAATAATATAATAAATATGGATGCGTAACATATTATAAGCTCATAAAATAAGTCCCCTATAATTTTTCCTTTTAGATTGGCCATTGAAAGTCATTGAGGTATATAATTTAGCGGCAGCAATTCGGTTGTCGTTAGGCCCCTTGAGGTGTCGATCGGTCTGTGGGGTGCCTTGATACGAGTAGCAGGCGGCTCTGCTCAGCTCTCTTTCCCGCTGCAGAGAAAACAAATGTTAATGCTTTGATGAATATTCACGCATTTGCATAAGTTGTTGATGTAATTAATAATTCTTAGGTGTTTGCCTAATGAATTAATTAATGGCTTACGTTTTACGCTTCAAATAAATACTTTGTTATTTTTTGAAGGGTAAACTTTCCCCTTATTGTCGTTTTGTTTAAAAATGCTACTAAATTACCGTTAAGCACATATTATGTTCGACTAATGATATATTTTTTGCACCTGTATCAGTCATGAAAATTTAGCATTACGATTTAAATCCTAGGAGGTAAAATTTCTTTTTACTTCTTCCAATAGAGGGCGCTGCAATATTATGTTAAATTACAAAAAACCTCATTTTTTTCGATTGTAATTAACTTTTTTGGTTCAAACAAAAGCTGTATTCTTTCTATAAAATAATCGGCTTAATAAAATCTATTATTAGCAAATTATAAATTCAATTTTTTTATATTAAATTATCACCAATATAGATTTTAGCATAATGTTATACCTATCTAATTTTGTGTACTCACGGCACCTAAAGTGTCTTCTTTTAGCCTGAAAAAATGTCACTTTAACGCCTAGGTCTTCAATATACTATATACTAATTGGGTTAGGTTAATTACGGCGTGGGCCAGGGTGGAAGAAGGAGGTGATTCAACTCCGTCGTTAAAGGCGGCCAGATAAGTCAGTATTTGTTAAAAATCCAAATAGATATAAGGACCTATTTATTTTTTTAAATCGCCTTTACAACACGTTAAAAATATTGTATAATGGTATCTCAAATACATAATTATATTATTATAAAGTTATTTAAAAAATATATTAAACAATTAATAAAATTATTTATATTTTTATACATAAACTTTATAATCTGTGACCTTCTTTATCTTTATCTCTGCACTTTTCATGTCAGATGCACTAAAATGTCGTTCACACACATTTGACTTTTCCGTTAATTGGCAGTTTAAAATTTCTAACCATTTTTGTCTATATTGTACATTTTTGGGCAATTGGAAAATACTTCTTTTCACTTTACGATTAGTAACATTGCATCCCGGAACACAAGAAAGTTTTTTCCAATCATAAAAAATAATTTATCCTATTGATTAACCTCAAAACATAAAGCATTGACATAAAAAAAATATCCGTTAAAACGTCACTAATCGTCCTAATCTCGAGCGCCATCTAAAGCCCGCTACACAACAGCCCGGTAACGAGAACGGGAACGGGAACCTAAACGGTAAAGGTGGGAGAGACTCAGCAAACACTATCTATCAACAGTGGTTTTTTAGTCTCTCCCACCTTTACTGTTCAGATTTCTGTTACCGGGCTATTGTGCAGCGGGCTTAACGCTCAACGAACGAAGTACTGACTTATGTGGACGCTGCTTCTGTACTTTAGAGAGAAGCTATATCACCTCCTTATTCCACCCTGGCCTGGGCCTTAAGCATGTATTATTTACTACTTATTAACTACTACTACTACTACTACTACTACTACTACTACTACTACTATTAACTAGTTGACAAAATCATAGATTTGCCAATGATTCAGAAAGAGTCAGTCCATCAAATTCGACAACTTTATGACACAACTAATGAATGTCTCCAAGACCTAGAAAAATCTGTCCGAAATAATGACATTTAAAAAAAATTCCAATCGCTTTAAACAACAAAGTTTTATATAGAGAAGGAAAGTAGTAAAGTAGGAAATCCTGTATCATATGCAACCAACCACACGGAATTTTTAAATGTACTGCATTTATGGACAAAACCACCGAAGAAAGAATCAAAATGATACGTGAAAAGGGTATCTGCACAAAGTGCATTGGACATTATAACAAGGAACAATGCTACACCCAGAAAAAGTGCCAAATCTGTGGCCAATCGCACCACACATTATTACATTTTGAAAAGAAAGAAGAGACAAACCCTCGGAAAACCAATTCACACACAGGCACTACCGAAAAACCAGACGACAGCGTGAGCTGCAAAGGGCTAGAAGATACAGTACTGTAAGCGACAGCACTCCTTAAAGTTAAATCAGGGGGATCGATTCCGGTTCACAGGCCGCTTTACTAACTGAAAGGGCCGCTCAATCATTGGGACTTCCCCACCAAAAAACTACCACGGAGGTATCCGGGTTAGGAGATAACCACGCAAAAATGTCAAGAAGCAGGATTCAGTGTCAAATAACTCCAAGGTTTCCTAGTACATATGCACTTAACGTAAGCTTTATTGTGTTACCAAAATTAACAACAACACTCCCGTGTAGGGATGTGAAATACGACATTTTGGAAAGTTGGCATAACCAGATGTTAGCAGATCGTCTATACAACAAGGCGGGTCCGATTGATGGAATCCTAGAAGCCGAGGAAATTAGTCACATACTGGAAGGCAGGCTAAAATGGACTTAATTCTTGACTTAAGTCCTACCAAGATTGGATGGATATTGTCAGGTAAGACATGCAACTTACCAAATTTTGGGAAGTAGAAGAAGTAGAAGAAGCAGCACCAAAAGTACTAGTCCTACCGCGAGAACCAGGAGTTCGAAAAACACTACGAGGAAACCACAACAAGGGAGCCCACCGGCAAATACACCGTAAGCATTCCTTTTAAAAAGAACACTGTATCCCTCGGGAATTCTCGTCCAATGGAAATGGCAAGACATTTTCAGTTGGAAAAGAAATTAGAAAAAAACTGCACCAATAATCTGAAGACACATGTAAAAGGTACCGCAAGAACAAACTGCCAAAGGTAACTTACCAACCAGTAATCAGAGAAGATAGCATCACCACTAAATTACGAGTGGTGTTTGACGCTTCAGCCAAATCGAACAATGGAATCAGCTTAAACGAAAACATACATATAGGAAATGATGTACCGACAAATCCAGTTCGCTACAGAAGATCGAGATTCGCATCGAATCTTGTGGAGATTCAGCGATAAGATGCCGCTCGAAGAATATCGCCTCACAACGGTTACGTGTGCGTCCGCCCCCTACTTGGCCGTTAAAACGCTACAAAGACTTGCCTTAGATGAAAGATCCAACTACCCAGAAGCGTCCAATGTCGTCATACAAGATTTCTATGTAGATGACCTGATGACTGGAGCCGAATCCATCATGAAAGTCAAGAAACTTCAATCAGACGTAATCAACCTACTAAGAGCTGGAGGAATGACACTACGCAAGTGGTCCAGCAATAGACAAGAAATCCTAGCCAACCTACCGGAAGAATTAAGAGACCAGACCATTACAGAGATAAGTGAAGAAAAAGCCAAGAAGGCACTAGGTGTTTGGTGGTGTCCTCAAGATGATACATTCCGTTTTAAGGTGAATCGTCGAAAAAAAACAGAATTTACCAAGCGAAAAGTTATCTCTGAAGTAGCAAAAATATTTGATCCATTGGAATGGCTAGCACCAGTAGTAATATCAGCTAAAATACTCATCCAGGAACTATGGACACAAGAAATAAAGTGGGATGACCCTCTTCCTGTGGACTTGCACAAGAATTGGATGAGGTTGTACAATAATATAGAAAAAGTGGAAGAAATAAGGGTGCCTCTCTGGATTCACACTGCTTCAGATAATGGAAACCTTGAATTACATGGATTCTGCGATGCTTCCAAAAAGGCGTATGAAGCAGTAATATATGCAAGAAGCCTTTTAGCGCCTGGACCTCTAAAAATGCTCGATGTAGGAACAACACTCTCAAATCGCTGGAGAATCACACAAAAAATTAAAAAAGATCTCTGGAGTGCATGGACGCAAGGGTACCTCAGTAATCTACAACAAAGGTACAAATGGAAGAAAACCCACGGAAATGTCAACATTGGAGACATCGACATAATAAAGGAAAAAGACATAAACCCGTGCAAATGGACGTTAGCTAAGATAACAGAAACACATCCAGATAAAGTCGGAGACGTACGAGTAGTGACAATAAAACAAGTCACGGACAACCACGTAAAAAGAACATACATCAACTAATTCCACTACCTGCAAACGAAGAAAACAAAAAGTCATCAAAAGACAGACCAATACAAAGAAACTTAGCAACGACACTTCTAACCAAGGTTGTCAGGCTACACAATTTAACGTGTCATCCCTAAAACCGGGCTTCTACGTAGAGCATCTATTTTCTAGGGTAGAAAGAGGAATCTTTCAGGTTGAAACACAATATGAAAAAGCAAGGCTAAAGGAAGAAGTCGACACAGTGCTGAGCGTCACAAGTGAATTTAAAAAATTGTGCACAGAGGCCAAAAGATTAACAAATACTGTGCAATGCACAACATTGACAAACCATCTAAGTAACTTGCTACAAGAAATAAAAGTAATCCAAACCACTATCGAAGAGGACATAAGTCGTGAAAAAAGAGGATTGCTTGTAAAACTAATGACATCAGTGTTTGGGGTTAAAAACGAAGTATAAAAGGACCTTGAGAATCTACAAAAAAAATCAAGAGAATATAATTAAAGCCAGCAATCACTAAACTAAAATCATGGTATCATCACTAGTCATAGTCAATGAAACTGAAACGAGGACAAACCAACGGTTGAAAGAGTTCCCCCAAAAAATCAATCAAGGACTACAATCAATACAAACATTCATCTAATGAGCGCATATCAAGTAGCAAACAGTGTCGCCACGGATTGCCTTAGAAAACACAATTGCTTGTTAGATGTCCGTTTTCGCCGTGGCAGCTTACATGATGTGCTTTCACCATCTCAAGTAAACAAAATTCTAAAAAATGTCCGGAAGAAATTACTCCCAACACTTAAAATAATGAACCATCCAATAATCAAGACAACTTCGTCAGTTCCTGTTAGTTGGGATAAGCAACTTCACCTTAATTAAGATCACTCCTGTACCGTTACGGATTGAAAACAATTCATACTGGACAACAGAAGTACTGGAAGGGGTATTGTCAGTCGATTACAACCAACAACTCTATTTTGAGATAAGCGACATGGACTTTAAAGCCAGCATCCAAACCTCGCCAACTAACTTCGTATGCTCTTCGGCAACCATAATACAAATAGAATCAAGTCCAAACTGTGTTGTGGATTAAATCTTTTTTTTTAAACCCCACAAAATGCAAAGAAGCATGTTTGGAATGACTTGGAAAGAATTGTACATGCCCAACGTCTGGATTGTAGTAACGGGAAAAGAGTCACGAATCTCCATACATTGCAACGGCAAAAGGGAGGATGTCATCATATCAAACACATCAATTATCCAAATAAATCAAGAATGCTCAATAAAAACGTCGCAGAACATTTTAACTCCCAGGCGGAGTACAACAATCCCGGTAATAGCATCGTTCTCGAAATTAAAAGTAGAAGAACCGAACGAGCTGAAACCACATAGCTTCCCAGACTGGAAACATTAAGCCCGACGATCTACGACATGCAGAAGACGACCTTTCCGAGAGATCACCTCCCCCTGGCCGACAGAATGTTAAAACACAATTTTAACAGAAAAATATTTAAAATATATTTATTGTTACCTAGTAAAGCAAAACTAACATTATTTGATTACATACTTATTAATATATTCAGCAATAGTTCCAGTCAGTAGCGTACAGAACAAAATATAATAAAAAACACACGTTTTCTCTAGTGCGCTACTGATGTATACTTTTAATATAATTATAAATTGTTATCATTTGTTGGGTACACTGTAAATACCAATGTTGTAATTTTACAGCAATAATTGTAGGTCATATATTGCCAGCAATTTACCCAGTAAATTTAAACCTGTCCTAAAAAAATACGGGTTACCTGTAAATGTCTGAACATCTGTATTTGTAATTTTACAGCAGTGTTTCTAGTATAATGTAAGTTATGATAATGGTAAAAACCCAGAAATAATTACTGTAAACTATACAGTGGCGCTGTAGAACTACTGTATTTTTGCTGCAAATTACACTTAAGAACTCTCTTCCTTTCTCTTAAAAATTGCTGTAATTTTAAATTGTTTCTTAAAACATTCTGGAAATGTACGACAAAATTAATAGTTAAAAACAGAGATATTTGCTGTTTTCTTAACTTACTTTGTAAAATTACTGTAATTCTACCTTGATACTCCTTATGATTTTCTTTTTATTTGTAACAAAAATTGCTGTAATCTTATGAATATTTACAGCAAAACCAATGGTAATCTTTTTCTGCTAATAATGTAGTAATAACTCGTTAAAAATACAGGTGGGCCATTACCACGTGGTTGGGACGATATATTGGTTTGTTTGAGATAGAAAAAAATCTTCTATCTCGTACAGAAACCAAGATATCGTCCCACCCATATTTTTAACTAGTTATTACTACAATATTAGCAGAAAAATAGTACCATTACTTTTATTTAATGATAGGTATTAATTAAGTAAATAAAAATATGTTTTACAAAAAAACAAAATATATTTAAAAACGTATGAAAACGAAACGCGCATTATAACTATGTATAACTTAAACACCTTACGTGTTAAAATAAAAAAATAGGTTATATTCCCATTCAAAGGAAACACAATAGGGGCCCCTTAATTGTGCTTCCCATGTGCAGGAAATTTCCTAAAATATATTGTCACATTTTGCAATCGTGGTAATATAGTTTAATAATAGAATAATTTAAACTCCATAGTACATTGGACATATCAGGAAACCAATAAAATTTGTTTTTTGAAATGTTGCAATCCTTGAAAGGTTTAAGTGTATCTTATAAAAATGTATTAAACTTTAAAAGTTTCTGTGATTTCCGGATGTCGACAAAAGTTACTTATTTTAAATAAAACTGTTCTTTTTAAAATAAGTCGCAAAGAACATGTTTATTTTTGAATTTTTTGAATCTTTGTTGCATTCTAAAAGTATTTTATGTAAAGTTCCACATACTACCATAAAATCAAAAATATATATTTATTGTTTTTAAGAAATGTCTAATGTACCATCGAGTTTAAAATAACCTGTATGGGTTTACACATTTAAACATTTAAACTTATTAAATATTAAATAAATAACAAATAAATATTTTAACAAAATAAAATAAATAACTTTCAAAAAAATCAACACAAAAAAATAATTTGCATTTTCTGAACGAAAATCCTAATTTAAATTTTTAAAGTGGAACCATTATTAATTGCAATTTTTTTATAAAAGAAATAATTTTTTTTTCGAGCCTGCAACTTTTCTTGATTTTGTTCCAGAATCAGGGTGATCATTCATCACATATCTCTGGATCATTTCTAGGGTTGTGCTTACGTCCTTCGGAAATTTTATCCCAAAATTGAAGTAAAGGGCGAAGCACACATGGAATGCTTCCGTAAAGGAAGAATAGCCCCTTCTTGCATCAATGAGTTCTTTTTCTACATAGTACAACTTTTCATCATTTAAGTCTGAAACAACAGTGTTATTAATGGCGGGGGTTTGAGGGTGATTTCTAAAAATGTGGGTGGAAAAACTTGAAAAACTTTTAAATTGCAGAAAACAGTTAGAATACAAACATTTAAATTGCTTTTTATTTGTATTATACCTATGTAGATAAAGTTTGAAATTGTATTTTTTTATTAAATTAAATGAATGCCCACAAAAAGAACATCGAAACATGACAACAAAAATATAATGAATGCTTCTATAGAAGCATTCATTATATTTATATGTTCTTTTTGTGGGCATAAGTATACTTACCAGTTCTGCCTACGAATCACAAACACTATATCTTAGTTTTATAATAACAAAATATTATATTAAAGCTTTAATAAATTATTAGATACTAATTAATACATGTAACTGGAGCTGCGACGCTGCATCATTCAATCACAATATGGTTGCGGTTCCCCTTCCTACGATAGGCGCGACGGGATTTCACAGCGATATTTTCTGTAAATTTCATGCCTTATTACATGCGCCTGTAATTTTTGTAACTGCTAGTAAAAGTAACGGATTTTTACTAGCACATACATTAATATTTATGCAATATTAGTGATACGATATAAAATAATCCTAATTTTACAAAACTCCGAAATAGTCGGATTTATTTAATAATTTTTGTAAATTAACATAGCAGTATTGGTAAATTGTCCTTAAATATTACAATAAAATTTACTGTAAATTTACGGGCCAATTTTACAGTGTATAAAACTCTAACAACTTTTGAATAAAGACATAGTTTAACTGGTTTCAATAAGTCCTAAAAACTAATTCATGGTATGCTCACCTCCCAGCGTGCCCAAAGTGCCTAAAGTTGTTGCTTCTAAAGGCAAAAAACTATTTGGAAAAGCAGCTAGTGGGGAAAGAGGTGAACTATACACAGCTGTATGTTGCATGACTAGTGCTGGTACTTATGTGCCTTCAGCTATTATTTTTATGAGGAAAAGAATGAATGAAGATTCGTTTAAAGATAGAAAGATAGATTGGAACTCTGCGGCAGATATTTTGGTTTAATAAATTCAGATCTGTTACTGTACTGGATGAAGCATTTTAAGCAGCACACTAATCCAACAATAGAAAATCCAATATTGCTCATCTTCAATAATCACGTTTTCTATAGAAGTTTAGCAGTAATTTATTACTTCAGGGAAAATTATATTCACCTCTTGACCATACCACCTCATTCAAGTCACAAAATCCAGCCACTTGATAAAGGATAGTTTGGCCCACTAAAAACTGTTTACAGCATCTTTTTGATGAGTGGATGGTAACCCGGGAAAAGTCATTACCCAAAAGAATGTATGAGAATTACTTAAAAAGGCTTATAATAAAATATCAAATGTTGAAAAGTCAATGCAATTAAATCCACTGGAATATTTGGCCTCTTAATTCAGAAATTTTCGATGATGAGTATTTCGCACCGCCACTAGTGACAGATAGAAAATATGAAGCTCAGCAGCCATTGGTTGTAGGACAAATCAACCAAGATGACAACATTATTCTAGAAATAAAAATTCAGCGAAAGAAAACCAAAGATAAAGAAGACAAAACATCAAATTGCTAACATGTTATTCTGACAACAATCGACCAGAATGGATCGGCACCAAAGACCCCTAAAATAGAAACAAAGTGAAGAAATGATATTAGTGACCCCTCAAGAATTACGTCCACTTCCGGTGATTAAAATTGAGCAAAATCGGAAACAACCAAGTGGTGTTAATATAACACCATGAATTATAGTTGAAAATATTTTATACAGCAAACACCAAAACGGAGTTTATCTAAAAATATTTGAGAAGTGCACCTACACAGAAAAAAAGGAATAGTTCATTTAACCATATTAATTTAGTTGACCCATAAGTATTAATTTAAATCAACTGTGGGAAGGTTAATATAAACAAAGATTAGTTTGACGGTACTAAACCAGATAGTTATTTTATTTTTTTAAATTGGTTAAATTAACCCAGAAAACTTTAGTGAAACCAACCCGCTGCAGCGCGCTGTATGGTTCAGTTTACTAAATATGTTGTTTGTAAAATAAGAGTTACTTCAACCTAAAGCATTCTGTTAAATCGATTAAAACAATTTGCCGTGCATTCCTTTCTGCATAGTGTGTACCGATCGCTGCAAAGGCGGTGTGGATCACGTGATGTTCTTAAATCTCGCCTCTGTTGACTTACATGAAGAGTATACCTCAGGTAGTCCTTTGCTTTGGTGTTAAACTACAAGTTGTTCGATACTAAAGAGACCTTAAATAGGTGAAAACAGCTGTCAATATTTGAAGTATTTTAAGTTAGTGGAACGCACTAAAAACTTTATCTCTAGCGAGTTGAAGGTTTAATTTTCTGGAATAATACTTCCTGTTTCCTTTTTTTCCTTTTTTTCTGTGTAGTATGATTTAATTTGACCAAAAACACATTATATTTAACACTGAAAAGGAGTTCAATTTACACCAGGTAAAATTTATTTTAATACTGTGTGAAAGTTAAATTTACACCATTTTAGTATTTGAATTTACACTGGACCAACGAAGCATATTTAACACCATTGTGGTTTGTATCGATATAGACATCGACTGACAATATTGATAATCGCAGAAATAAAACAAAAACAGGTATGTATAGTAAAGAAGTGCAATATCAATAAAAATACGGGAGAATACGAAAAGCAGAGGAAATCAGAATTAGGGAAAAAAGTTCAAAGCAAAGGAAAACCGTCTTGGAAAATAAACAAAAGGTGCCCAATGAACCAGACGCTATATGTCCTGGCTGTGATAAAGAATTCACAGATCCACCAAAGGTTCATTACCAGTCTTGGCCCAATACTACTATGCCAGGCTTGGCCCGAAGTTATTATTTCGAGACTCTCCCAACCAATATACTATTCTTTAAGAAAAAGTAATTGTTTATACCTATCCCTTGTATTGGTGTTGATAATTCAGTTTGAATTCAATTTCATCAAAAAACTGAGAATTGGCTACTAAGTTAAAAAATTCCCCGAACACGAAATAAAAATATACCAGCTTTGTTGAATTTTTTTAAAATTTTGTAAGACTGTTATTTATTGGGAAAAAAATTAATATACTATTAAAACATCAAAAAGAAAATCCATTACGGATACCCGTATGTTTTTTAATATAAATTTGTAATAGGTTCAATTATGTTTTTCCAAATATAGACTACTTGATTGTCTTTTTCGATTTTAATAACATTTAATTGATAATTATTAGTTATTGCTCCCATAATGTAAGTAATTAAAGTGCATTAAGTAAAGGTGTATTAAATATTAAATCTTTTTATGAATACTTTAAGTAGGTACCAATATAAGGGCGCTTATAAAGTCAATTATTTTTTTAAAAATCCATCATGTTGTCTTTTATTTATGGATGACACTTAATTTGCACTTGGAACATGTACAAAAGTATAACTATAGTTGTATACAAAGGATTTATTAAACAAAAAGTTACATTGCCATTTCTAGCGTATGTGGAAGAATCCTGACAGATTGTTTTAGTAAAAAAATATAAATGAAGTGGCATTATTTTAATAGTTTTATTTCACTTTTTCTATGTTTTTATCGGTCGTTGATGTGTTGAGGCGTCCAAGATGCTCGTGAACCACACGGTAATTTTAGAAACGGTTAAAACATTTGTTTTAATCATAGCTGACTCATTAACATTTAACTTTTCTACAATAAATCAAATTTCTTTTATCCCTTTTATTGCAAATAAAAATTATCTATATAGACTAAACATCCGATACTTTTATGAATTTGAATATACCTACTATTCAGGCATGCGAAAAACGAAAGTTATTTTTAACACACCTCGTATGCTATACCTACTAGATTAAATAGGCATAACATTATTTCGTGTTGAATTAAAATATTGTTATGTTAAGTAAGAGAGAAATAATAGAGGAATAGAAAATATGAAGTGGTTATTGATCATTCATGCGGTAGCCGGCTAAACACAATTTAAAAGCATTTTAGAAGCATTCCATGGCTTCTGAGTAGCAGTAATCGGACGTTGGAGTGTCTAGTTATTAGGTGTTATACAAAAGCCTCTTATTTTTAACATGTTTATACTTATTATAATAAAAATTCAATAAGCTTTACAAATGACATACCTGCACGGGATCAACTAAATGATAGGTAGATACTTATTTTGTGATTTTGAATTAGAGCGGCTGAGATGAGGTTTAAAATAGTTTAAGAATTAAAAATGTAGGATTATTTAAAAAAAATATTTATGGTTAATTTTATTAAACATTAAAGTATCAACATTAAAATAAGACAAAATACAGCTGTAATACTCCTTCCTACTTTATATTTTGTCAAATTCTATGAAATTTTTTAGTTTTTCAAATAAACAAAAATTCAAAGTTTGTCTTTTATTTTAATTTTTTTATTTTTAAAAAAACGTTTTTTTATAATAAATTAAATATATTTAATAAATATTATTTATATACCTGTTTACAAATTTTCACGTTATAACGTGAAAAGTGTAATAAACATTACTAAAATGTGTATTTATTGTATCTAATAGATATAATTTATATTTACAGAGACTGTATAAAATTTATTTCTTCATTCGGATTAACACTGTTTATTGGATAACCGGTAAAAACTTAACCCAGGATTTTCTCTTGAAATACACTCAACAACACAACAAATCGTACCACGGTTTTTTCCGGTATTTTTTAACATTTTTCGGCTTTATTCTCAAAACCATTCGTTTGTAACATAAGCGTTTAACAGCTGATTATTAAAATTTGTACTTTTGTTACGATGATAACGGCCGAGTGGTGGCGATACTTCTTTAGCGTATAAGGCAATAGCAGCTACATGCTTTTGTGGCTATTGCCAGACAACAAGTTTTCGAAATAGGTATCTGTCAAATTATTTTCAATTTATTCTTACTCTCTTGTGATATTACTGTTGAGAATAGGGCACAGGAAAACTGAAATTATTCTTATTTAATGGCCGGCAGTGCCGGCGTTGTCAGACACCAACGGTTGTCTTGTCGGGTTTCAGTTTCTTACAAAAATGAATGACATTTAAAAGATATAAATATTATTAAATAATAAAGCTTTTTTTAATCAAACCCTGTAAAGATAGATGTTGCTTGTAGTCGCTTTCCAACCAATTACTAAAGCATAACAAACAATGCCTATCAGAATATTAATTAAACATAGCATATTTTGTCAATGAAATTCACTTATTGTTTGTCGCCTCGGCACCGTCACGTGGCTTCTTCTCGTCTCTCTTCTTTTTATGTATCATTTCATTTGACCGTCTTTTTCTAAGCACTGCATTTCTCTTGCATAGTAAATTCAGTATTGGCGGTATAATTGAATGCCTTTAATTTGTTATTGGATGCTTTTTAATGCAGCAGATTGCGGTCGGACGTAGCGTGAGTGTTTGACTGATTTTTTTATGATATAATTAATATTTTAATTGACGATTAAAATAAACTTTTGTCTTTTATTACTTAAAATAATAAAGAAATTTAAAAAGTCAAAGACTTGAAAATAAACATTTATTTTTAATTTAGTCTAAATTTTATATAAATTTTGGAAAACATACTTAGTCAAAAAGATTAGAATTTAGCTATTTGTGTAAGAAAAATAATTTGGCAATAATTAAATCGGGTTGGAAATGTGTGTAAATAATTACACATTTTCGAATAACACTGCATTATGCGGTCTGTATAAGAAATAATTTGTAACTGATAAGCTACGGCTAGACAAACTTTAACGATTAAAAATATTTAAAAACCCTTCAAATTTAAAAGACATATAATCAAAAAACGTCAATTAAATAAAATATATGATAACTATAATTAAAACTAAAAATATGTTTAACGAGCTAAAAGTGGTAATGCGAGGAACACCATAAAAATTAACAATAGGTGAGAATTCGTAATTAACACCCAACATTTTTATCGTAAAATTAGTCTACGGTTTATCAAAAATTATGGTAATTAATCTTTTTTTAATGTTAATTTTTGATTTTACCTAAATTATGTTTTACGGATATGCAGGTAGGTACTCAATTATTTGTACCTTTTTAAATACTCATTTAAATATACAAAAGTGTTAATTAATCTTAAATATAATTTTAATTTTAAACAACGCCATGAATATTAATAAAAAATTGTTTTTTACACTTACATTTAATACGATAATATTTTTAAGCAATAATAATTTAGCATATTAAATTCCCAAATAAAATTTAATATATTTTGTAATTAAATAGGGAATAAATTTATGTTCCTAGGCTTATGGGGGCCAAAAAATTTAGGCAAAAAACAGAAATTTATATATTATTAATTAGACTGTGCTGCAAATTTTGACCGAACAATTTTTATCTGGAATAAAATCTGGAAAATTCGAATCCATGCAACCTTCAAACTAAATCCTCCACGAGGTTTTGCCAGTTTAGCTCAAATAATATATATATACAGTGTGTCCGCCTAAGTTTTACGAAAAAAAGTTTCTCCTCATATTATAAAAAGTTCTGCTTCTTAAAAAATAATATTGGGCTATAAAAAGTAGGATAATTTATAAGTGACCCAAGAGATATCTAACTTATTTATTATTAATTTAACGAAAAAAATGTACTCTTTATAAAAAGTCCTGCTTGCTGTAAAAATAATATTAGACAAATATAAAATAGAATCATAAAGTATAATAATTTATAAATGGTCCTAGAGGAAATAATGTTGTTTAGTAAAATTATTAAACATTCTTGGGCAATTTATAAAGTACCTTACTTTATGTCCATCCTGTACATGCTTTTTGAATTTTTAATAATCAAATATTATTTTTCAGGATATTATTAAAAAATATAAAAAAAAAATTAATATTACAAAAATTTCACTTATATTTATATTTATAAATGTATGAAACATTTATTTATTAATGTTTGAAACTGACAAAAAACACAAAACATTTAAAATCTTGAATCTTTGAAAGTAAAATTTGTATAAGTAATTTAAAATAAAAATCAACGAGTCCGAGCCTTTTTCTAAAAAATCGAAATTTTTAAAGTTCAAGTGGTATGTATAGATGTTGCATAGATTCGATTTTAACAGATTTTATCTCAGACTTTATGGACCAATCAAATTTCAGAAAACGAAGCAGCACATTTCACTCGTCCTGCGGACTCGTGAAATCTGCAGCTCGGTTTCAATTCGAAAATATCATCGATGATAATCATACAACTTGTTATATTATGGGTGAAAATTCCACGCCTGTAATTTTTCACCAATCAAAACGTGTATTTTTGACAGATCACCATGGCAACGGATGAATTTTAGTGGACATTTTTTCCTCGTGGATACCCAACAGCGAATTATACTGGAAATTTTTTATAATGACAGAATATTTTTTTGACAATCTGGTTTTTATTTGTTTACATGATAATTTTGATACATTTCAATTACAAAGCTAAGATGTTTTATATATTCTTTGGATACCTCCTTTCTTTTTAATGGCGAAAATGCAAATTGAAGTGGAATTTTTTAAAATAGGGTTGTGTTAAAATCGCTGTAAAATTTTTAAAAAGCATCCGATTTTGAAATAGCTTTTACTTATTTAAAGAAAAGTGTTCCTATTTTCATAAACTGATAAAATCATTTAAGTCATAACATATATATGTCTAATATAGGGTGATAAAAAAAGTCCTACAATTTTGTTCTTTTTAACTCTAGTGCAGGAGTTTTTTTAATCACCCTGTACACTTACACTAAGTTGCATCTTACAACCTGTAGTATGTGTTACCAATATTTTTTTAGTTTTTTTCCTTTTAATGACGTACGTACAAAAATATGATTTTTTTATTAATGGCGTAATTTTTCATTTGCGTTTAATGAATACAAATTTTAACAACATAAGTTTATTTTTATTGTAAGTTATACTTTTAATATAAAGTCGGCAGTTTAGTACCTAGTAGGCCCTCCTCGAGCTCTCATCACTGCTGCAACTCGTCTAGGCATACTATCTATTAGGTTATTAATTAAAAGTTCTGGTATATCTTGCCATTCTTCTACAACAGCATTTGCAAGCTGCTCCAAATTTAAAAAATCCTCATTACGATCGAGTAATCTTTTTTTTAAATGAGACCAAACATGCTCTATTGGATTGCAATCAGGCGATCTTGCAGGCCAGGCCATTCGTATGATGTTGTTATCCAATATCGCTTGATTCACAATCCTAGCCCTATGGGGACGAGCATTATCATCCACAAAAACATAATTTCTGCCATGTTGTTCAATGAATGGTGCGACGATAGGCTGGATAATCCGATCTCTATACCGTTCACCGTTCATCGTAGAGTTGATGAACACTACAAGGTCAGTGCGACTGTCATGGGAAATACCACCCCAGACCATCACTGATCCGCCATTGAAAGGTTCCTGCGGAGCCATGTTTCTTTCTTGACAACGAGCTCCAGGCTCCCTCCAGACGAGAATACGTCCATCTGATTTATACATACTGATCCTGCTTTCATCTGTAAAAAGACAGCGTCTCCACTGTTCAATTGTCCATCCGGAATGCTCGCGAGCCCATGTCCTTCGGGCTACACGATGAGCCACGTTCAACATGGGGCATTTGAAACGTCTTCGGGACCGTAGTTGCCTATCGTGAAGTCTGTTTCGGATCGTTTGTGTCGAAACTTCAAGTCCTGTAGCATGTCGAAGCTTTCTTGCGCAAAATGTAGGATTGGCTCTTGCCCGTCTAACAAGAAGACGATCTTCCACTGCTGAAGTTATTCTTGAGCGACCTCCACCATGTGTAATTCGGGCACTACCTGTTGCCAGGAGCCGTTGACTTGCCCTATTAATAACACTCGGTGACACATTGAGCAAATTTGCAATTTCTGTCTGCCTAGTACCATTTTGTAAAAGATTTGCCACAATATCAAACTGCTCTGGAGTTAATCTTTGTAACGGCATTATGCTTTTTTATTAATTACAAGCAACTGTCAACTTGACAAGGATTAGTTTGTATACCTACGTACTTGATATCTGCCTGTTTTTAAAGCCCCCTAGGTAAAAATTAGAAAAACGCAAATGAAAAATTACGCCATTAATACAAAAAATCATATTTTTGTACGTACGTCATTAAAAGGAAAAAACTAAAAAAATATTGGTAACACATACCACAGGTTGTAAGATGCAACTTAGTGTAAGTGTACAGGGTGATTAAAAAAACTCCTGCACTAGAGTTAGACATATATATGTTATGACTTAAATGATTTTATCAGTTTATGAAAATAGGAACACTTTTCTTTAAATAAGTAAAAGCTGTTTCAAAATCGGATGCTTTTTGAAAATTTTACAGCGATTTTAACACAACCCTATTTTAAAAAATTCCACTTCAATTTGTGAGCAGTTTATATTATAAGTAGTAGGTTTTGTAAGCTATAGCTATATACATATATGTGTGTGCAAAATAACTGTTACTCATGAAATGGTCTTGTCGAAAAAACACAATGCTAAGAAATATTTTTTAATAAAATGCATTCGTGCAGGTGCAAAAATGCTCGTCTTCGATTTTTGTTGCCACCAGCACTCATGCTAATATTCGTGAAATAGTCTTGCCGAATACAACTCGTGATAAAATTTTCTCTGAATGTTTTGATTTTTATTTACTCAAGATTTTTCCTCGTGGGATTAATTTAAAACCACTCGCCTAGCGGGTCGTGGTCTTAAAAATTAATGCCACTTGCAAAATTTCCAAGAAAAAACATTCGGAAAAATCAAACTAGTGGTATAAAATTTTGTGTTGCGCATCGTTATAATGCATTAACTTTGCACGACTGATGATGCCTTCTTTTTATGTCTCCAGAGCTTAATAATTCAAACAGCAAAATGGCTTATCTTAAATGAAAATAACAAATACTGGGGTAGATACCATTATTACTGGATTTTATATTAACAATCTGGCAGTAATGATTTGTATACAGCCATACAATTTGATTAATTCCCTGGCAACTAATGACTCGTATCTCGTTTGATTTATTTCTCTTATTATTGCCAGACAATTATTCGAGATGAAGGCGTAAAACATCGGCATCTTGTTAACCGGTGTCGGATAATGGAAACAATTTAGTTTATGTATGAAAATAGTAGCCGGTCATAGCCCATAATAGGCCGCGCTATACTCCTTTAAAGAACATGTGTTTGATAAATCGAATGCGCGTGATAACCCTTCCAAAGAAATTCCTTTGAACAACGCACTCACTAATTAACTCTATTCACAATTTGTGACTCGAAATTCGGCGGCTGATTTACCCACTTATATCAATAATCTAATTTATAAAGACCAGTTTCAATGCTAAAAGCTTATGGATTTAATGGTCTTCTAATAATTTTTAGTAAAAAACATTAGTCTAAAAAATTTAACTTTTTGTATAAATTAAAAACATTTAGATATTGGAATAGTTGTCGAAAATTTGTTTTTTTTGTTTATCTTTAATATACATAAATTGGATAACCTAATAAAATTTGGGAAATTAAACATTACATTAAACTTGTAAAAATTGTATTATTTTTTTTATTATAAACAAGCATTTTTTTAAATTTGTTGTATTTAGGGACGTTTACATACCACCCTATAGGGTGGTCCAGTATACTGCGGAGTTACAAATTCAAATTTGTAACATTATAATCCATACAATCCGCGCAAAAATTTGAATGAATATTTATATTAGTTTAACGTGAGGTCACGTACCCAGATAGCACCAAAAGTCTTGAAGATGTCTTTTGTATGTCTGTATTATGCCTGAACTTCTGAAGATGTAAAAAATACGTCTTTTGATAGACGTCTTAAAGATATCTTCATTTAATGTTCTAAAGACATCTTATAAATGTCTGATACCGCCGTTTATTTTTTTTGGATAAAATAGTGAATTTAGACAAGTCAAAATCGAAATTATATCCCATAATCAGCCACTTCATAGTAAGATATAATTATTATTATCTTATCTTGGTGTAATAGAAATAACATTAATGTAGGAATTTAAGTTTGGCAACGATGATAGGTAGGGTAACTGAATAAATAAATATATATATATATATATATATATATATATATATATATATATATATATATCTGACATTCTTGTAGATTGGTTATTTTTCCTACAATTAATAATATCCATTATAAACAAACATGTTTTTTAAAAATTAAGTATTCAGACAATATAAACTTAAAATAACCCAGCGAAAGTTTTTAAATCAAATTACCCGCACATTTCCCATAATGCAATGAAATTATCAAATCAGCACCATCTTATAAGTCCCGCCATATGATCCTTTTGCTGTTCTTTTCTATTTTACCAAGCGCTGATATGTCTGCCTCTTTTCAATTATTAAATAACTCGTAACTAAATGCAGATTGCAGACATCCGACGCCATTTTTGCTTCTTGTGAGTATGTTGAATTTGGGTGTTTGCTATTACTAATCGTGGCGGTTTTTCTTTTTTATGTTCCCGTTCGACGTTCAACAACTCAAGTGAAAAGTCAAAGTAGTGTGCAGTGTTGGTTTTCGATTTTTTTGTGAATTTGGTGTCGTTTTTGTGGTGTTTTCCGAGAAAATAATTGATAGCCCGAGTCATAAACGTCCGAGCTCGACAGTTTTAAGATATCTTTAAGATGTCTCTGTTCTATCTGAATAGTATGACCTTCCCCTTCCCGTCGTTACAAAAAAACAATCAAACTAAAGTGTATTCAAATCCAGCTTGGAAACAAAAACGCCCAGACGCAGGATAACTAGTTCTTATTGGTCGATTCTGATGGTGTGACCCGGATTGTGAGTTCTTATTGTTTGATTCGGAGGATTGTGTTTACATTTAGTCCAGCTTGGATTTGAATAGTCTTTATATTCTAATATTACATTTAAATAGACCACGTCTGTATGACTATTAGTCATTGAATAAGGCAAGTTTTGTTGACTACATTTCAAATTCAAATATGTCAGAAACTTTTAGAGAACCATAAATAAACCGAAAGGTTTTGGGACTTTTTCAGAAAAAAGCTGGACGTTAATGCCGCCTGTAAAATCGAACCAAAGGAAAGCAGTTTAAAAATGTCATAATATATTATGAATATATTCAACACCCAATACGTATATGTAATTTTATGGCCCTGCTTAGAGTGGGAGAAATATTGATTATTCATTTTTTACCATCAACCCGTGGCCCGGGCTAAAACTATTGTGGGATCCCACTCGAGAAAGAGGAGATTTCTCGAGCGTGTAATAACCTCTATTGGCCAATAGTTGCACACAATATTTTATTCAACTACCGCAAGGAATTTAAAGCCAATTTTATTTCCTATGTTATCTGACGTCTGACAACTATCAAAAAGTTTAAACGTCACTTTTTTTTAACTTAAAGCTAACTTTAGCTATTTCGGTTAAAGTTAGAAAATGAATAGTCAGGAAAACCATTATTTCGCGCATTCTCAGCAGGGTTACAAAATTACATATCCTAGAAGATGTTGCATAAAGCTATTATTTCTACACGTATACAGAAAAGTCACTTTTCCACTTCAGAGAGCGCTTGTAGAAAAAATATTGTAAATAAGTAGGGTTGCCAGATTCTGTCAAAAAAAGTGTGATTTTTGCGTTTAGTGAGCCAAACTACACAAGAAAATCATGTTGAGACATGGTGGGCAAAATGGCTTTAAACTAGTGATTATTTATAAAGCAAACACGTTTATTTTACTAGTTTTAACGTAAATTTAAAACAACAAAACTTTCAATATTAGGTACTATTACAATAAAAATAAATGTTGCCAAGGAGTCCTTGGCAAGGACCAGGAAAAATTTAATATATGGTAACTTATGGGATTTTCCATCCACTCTTCATAAAAAAAATAAGAGAAGCACCTGAATCCTTTTAAATATTAAACTAACTGACTGTTGCCTTCATAATTGCACTTGTTCGTAGTACTGCAAATACAAAAAAAAAAACGGGACAAAAGAGATAACATGTTGGGGAAAGCTTTAATTTTAATATAAATTATTGCAGATATTTTTTATTGGCAAAATGGTTGATTCAGAAAGAAAAAGCTTTAAAAAAATACAGAAATACTATTGGCCGGTTAAATACAATGATAAACATAAACTTGCCAGATTTAAATTACAGAAAAGTTACTATACCTAGTAGGTACTTACCTTTTGACGTTTAGGAGATTATAATCTAACTTAAGTAATAACCATACTACAAAAATAACTTTATAATAGTACATTATAGACAAGGCGTAGTATTTGTATATAGAGTGTTATAAAATGAAAATTATTGTAATTGTATTGAATTGAGAATTATAGCCTGTATTATTACAAAAAATATATAAAATAAACTCAGACATCGATTTCATCAATATTTTTAATTAATGCCAAGCCAATTCACTAGAATTAGCAGAACAAGGAGTTTTTCGTAAATAATTAATAAAATGAATCACCGTTTTAGTCTTTATTGAGAAAAAAATTATTTAAAAAAATTAGAACTTAATTAAAGAAAATATGGGAAATCAAATCACACATTTCATTTATAAAGTTTTATAATATATAATGCAAGTTGCAGCACTGAGAGGAAGTATTTTATTCTTAAATTGTGGTCTTAGGTTTAGATTTTTTTTATTTTTGAAATTTGGCAAAAATCTCTTCTTTATCTGTTTAACAGCATCAAATAACTTGTGAACATTTGGATAGCTTTCTCATGATTCCTAATCTAAAGTGCACTCCTTAATAGTATTTTACACAACTTACCGTATGGAGTCACTAATTCTGCCATATTATCACACACAAGGAGTGGTCCGAATTAAAACAGAACTTACTAAGGTTCAGTCTCAACACTAGCCACAAGGTCACTACCATTCAATATTTGTTAAAGCACAAAACTAAACTAAATATAATTTCCTCAATTTCGGTATGTTATACCTTCATTAAAGATGAAAGGATAAAAAATCCAATCTTTGTAATTGGAAATTTCAAATATCTCTTATTTTGTTTATAATTCGTCAGGTAATAAATTAGGCAATAATAATATTTGTATTTATTTTGGGGAATAGGGAAAAGTCAGACAGCGCCATGTCTGGCGAATATGTAGGCTGGGGCATCATTACAGTATTGTTTTTGGCAAAAAATTGTGTTTAAAATTCAACAATTTTGGAACAAATTTTGCTGCCACGCGTTTCATACCCAAAACATTCGAAAAAATTTCATCGATATGTCAACATCATCAGCGACTTCTCTAATTGTGATTCGGTGATCGTTCATAACCATTTATTCCACTTTTTCCATATTTTTATCGGTTGTTAATGTGCGTCAACTTCAACGTCTTTACGGCCATCTTAGAAACTAATATATCACTTATAAACTCTTGTTTTACTCATAGCAGACTCACCATAGGCCTTCCTTAACATTTCACACACTTTATTTCATTTTTTACCCAAAATTTGATACAAATTATTTTATCCATTTCTTTTAACGAACGAAAATCGCCGAGATCATAAAAACACGTCTAACCTTAGCGGCTGCCACAGACAAAGTAAACAATGAAAACATTTAAATTTTTTATCATTTTTCAGGGGTATGTATACCAACATAATAAAGGCAATTTTATGACAACAGGACTCTCCAGACCCGCGAAATTTAAAATTTTTTGTTATTTTCTGAACACACCTCGTACATACATTTCGAAGTGGTAACTTCCCGAAGCGAAGCCTTTTTTGATAGTCCAATATTTTGGAACAAACATAAAATTAGCGAAATTTAGAAGTTTCAATATATATTAGGCTTACAAATTTTATTATAAATTTGAAGGGGTTCAGATCATGAATGTAAAATAAACCCATTTTGGACCCTTTGGGAGTTTATAGACACTTCCGCGCGCCCGTCAATTCGATGATCCTTTGTATATCTAGGGTGGTACTTACCTACCACTTTAAATTTGAAAATAAATCTAAAATTATGTAATTAATAATAACATAATATTAGATTTATTTTAGTAACGTTTTAATATGAATTGGATGATAAAAGAAAACAATGGATAATAAAAACTTAAAATTCTTTATTCTATATTTTCTAATATAAACATGAATAAACATACTCATCGAGCAAAATAAACATAACGATTGCTGTGTGCAATCAAAAAATAAAACCATTTACATATGACGTTCATTATAAACACTGGGGGGAATGAATGTAGAGTTTGACCCACACTGGAATGTTTTGAAAATTTACATAAAGCCCGTAGTCTAATTACAAAAATCGTTCGTTTTTTTACTCATCTATACATCTCTTACTCTACATAACACTTAAAAGCGCAAAATAAATTAACAGGTCCAGCTATAGTACACTTTATATCACAATATTCATAAAAAAAATTCGAAAATAAAACTCAGACATGGATAGTGTCTTCGTCGTCAGAAGGCGATCGCCGTCCTCCGGTACCTGGTGATCCGGGGTCCAACGGTGTATCCGGGCTTGGAGATCTAGGCGAAGGTCCTTCCGTCGACTGATTCGAATAGTAACTAGACAAAGTGCTTAACGAACTACTGGCAGCTAACGAGCCAAGATGGGCGCTTGGTCCCGGCATACCCATGCCCATGCCCGGAGGATACAGGCGATATGGAAGAGGCTTCTGAAGGGTGGCAGCTGCCGCAGCTGCAGCTTGTCTGTAGTAAATATCAGCTGCGCTTGGAGGCGCGGTTGGACCCGCTGTTTGTGGAGGGTACCAACAACCGTAAGCAGGAGCACCGTAAAGCCTTTGGAATGCGGCATAGTTACCGGCTTCTGCAAGAAGTTCCAAGCCCACTGCCGTTTGGCGTTTCCATTTCGTTCTGAAACAAAAAAAAATACTTTAGGTAATGTTTTACACTGTTCAAAATTTCATGACCATTTTAACAGCAAATTAACACCATATGTGGTCTATATCGATACAAACCAAAATGGTGTTAAATAGGGTTCGTTGGTCCGGTGTAAATTCAAATACTAAAATGGTGTTAACTTTCATACAGTTTTAAAATAAATTTTACCTGGTGTAAATTGAACTCGTTTTCAGTGTTAAATATTATGTGTTTATGGTCAAATTAAATCATACTACACAGAAAAAAAGGAAACAGGAAGTTCCTTGACGCATTACTAGTATATTAGCAGTGGTATTATTCCAGAAAATGGAACCTTCAACTCGCTAGAGATAATGTTTTTAGTTCGTTCCACTAACTTAAAATACTTCAAGTATTGACAGCTGTTTCCACCTATTTAAGGTTTTTTTTAGTATCGAACAACTTGTAGTGTCACACCAAAGCACCTTAGCTTATATATTCTTCATGTAAGTCAACAGAGGCGAGATTTAAGAACATCACGTGATCCACAAAAAAATAAATACTTATGTGTCAACTAAATTAATATAGTTAAATGAACTATTCTTTTTTTTCTGTGTAGGTGCACTTCTCAAATATTTTTAGATAAACACCGTTTTGGTGTTCATTTTCAACCATAATTCATGGTGTTATATTAACACCACTTGGTGTTGGATTTTGACACCATTTTAGGATTACTCTTTACACCACAGATATTTTAAACAGTGTAAGATAAACTACAACAAAATATATAAAAAGTTTGGTTTTATTGTGAAGCAATTTTTTAAGGATTCAACTGTTGTGTTGAATTCTCAGGGTTTTGCATAATTGTAAAATGACAAGGCATAAATGAAGGTAATTAGGATTTGCTTGGTGGCGTCTGTGGGCCCACTGGGTGGTAGTCGGACCTCAATTAGCAAAATTAGGAGGCCCTTTTGCGGTAACATTTAAAAACAAATAATTTGGCAGTTCCGAGACACTTTAAAAGAATGAAACGGCACTTTTAATAGCCTATACTTTTTTCGTAATATTGATTTAAGTAAATTAAAACCCACTTCCACAAATTACTATTCTAGTTTAAGATTAATAACAAAATGTGCCCAGTCATTATTTGTACTAGAATTATTTCGGAAAATTAGGTTTTGGCGTCAAAAATAAATACCGTCTGAAAAATTTCACAGTTGTTGTTACGGCTTTTAAGTTTTCGGGACAAAAACTATGAAGAAAAATCGATCTCGTCATAGTGATTTTACAGCATGATTGCTGTACCTACCTACGCAAAGATTGGTGTCTGTTGGGCAATTTTTTAAATAAACACGATTCATTTTATTTTTTTTATAAATCATATTTCAAATCTAATAATAAGTGGTATAATACCTCTGGTATTCTGATCTCAAAATTTATGGAAATGATTTCTAAAATATGTGGCCAACATTAAGATAAATGTTAATTTATTCATTTATTCAAAAGATATTTAATAATATTTATGTAAAATACTTTTTAATAACTACATTCTATGCTAAGTAATAATTTTGATTAAAATAAATACAAAAAATTAAAAGTTAGATTAAATATTATGTAAAATGTAATTTTGTTGAAAAAAGTCTAATGGGCTTTTAAGTACGTCGGTTACATTCAAACAAGTTCCAAATTACTAAATTATTATTGTCTATAAATATTTTAGTGTGAAAACTGACAGTCATATTGTAATAGAGTAGGCGTAACGTACCTTGCTACACAGTTCGGTAAAGTTAAAATCGGTTAAAATTAATCTCCAAAAAATAATATTTTTAAAAAGTTACCGACATAACGATTTATATTTAAATTTTCTACTTTATAAATTTATAAATCTTATAAAATGGGGTGAAACTGCGTTTCGTACAAATTTCAATATCAACTGGAATATAAAAGCCCTCTTATGCATTTTCACCGCGACAACTGAGTCCGTTTAAAGCCGGGCGGTTCATTTTTTCGCTCAAAAAAACTAAAAACACGTTAAAAGCGTTATAAAGTGGCCAACGGCAACTATAATTTAGGAAAAGGCCGCAATGCAGTACTGCAGAGTGAATAGCATACCGGTAATAACAGGAAATACACAAAGATATAAACATGAACTATTCTGGCCAATTTACAAACCTTTATGCTACATGAAACTGTATCCCATTCGCTTTAAATCCATTATTTAGGGAAACTTTATGACCGTTAGACCGGTAATTATTGTTTAAATTAGAAGTGTCAGTCGAACACGGCCGGACCTCCACGCTGAATTATTACACCTGCATGCAAATTTGAATCTTTAATTGGGCCGTACTTTGATTCCAATCTCTATAAACTACATAATCATATATAGTTTATGCAAAGCAACCCTATACGTAAAATAAGTAATAACATGAAGGACAATGCGTTACCGAAATGCACAATTTAAAATACCTATTGCTAATGTTAAAAAACATTTTGGATAGTTGGGAATGTGTTCTATGCATGTGTACCTACCAGGGTGGCCCCCAATTGCATGGAGAAAAAAACATTGTTGAATCTTGCCTCCATATAGGTGTTTGTAATATTTTACCAAATTTGAAACCCCTAGGTTGTCAATTACTGGTCGCCCAGAAGTTATGTATTTCATAAAGAATTTTAACCAAAAGTTGTCTTTTTGGATAATATCATTACGTGCCTAGTAGGGGTAAAAATTGTGAAAATTATGAAAAATAAGATAAATTTAAAGTATGTGATTTTGTTTACCTGAAAGTATTAGAATAAACAACCACAAGATAAGTTTTGTTGCAAAATTAATTTATTTTCATTACGTAATTCTGTCAGGATAAAAACTAAATCTTGTGTTAGGTACAAAGAGAAAAGTATATTTAATATGTGGTCTATCTACATTGATGTTTATTTGAATTCGTATCGTTAAAACGTTAAAACTTGTTGCTGGTCAAAATGGTACATTAAGGCTTTTGACCACCAGGGAAGAAGAAGAAGACTATTTGGCAACTTGCCAGAGTACCTACGCAGAAAATTGATTTATGTGTGAGAATTATTGGAAATATTAAAAATATGAACGATATTTAGATCTTCAAAGCGACAATACAATTCATTATAATTAGAACCAATAAAATGCCAGTATTCCATAGTTTGAATAAATAAGGTTCATTAAAGTCTTTTTATATTTTAAAGCACATTTTAATTTTAAATGCAAACTGACAATTCGTTAAATCCTAAAATTCATTATATTTTCTCACTAAATAAAACTCGTGGTATGATTAATTATCGATGATATTTACTCATTGAAACCGAAGCAGCACATTTCACTCGTCCTGCAGACTCGTGAAATCTGCAGCTCGGTTTCAATTCGAAAATATCATCGATGATAATCATACCACTTGTTATATTATGCGTGAAAATAACACTGTGCATGAGAGTAACATGTGTTCAGAAGTGATCTCAAATATTTATTTGATTGATATTTGAGACGCTCTGATCAAACTAAAGAAGGTTGAAGACAAAGTTTTTTAAAAGCAAAGAGAAAAGGGTTGTGTATAAGTAGTGGCGACCTTAATACTACTGCAAAGAAGAATAAAAAGAGACAGCGGGAGAAAAACAAAAGAAAGTTTAAAAATGAATATGCAGAAAGGAAGAGTAAAGATAGGCCTGGGACAATTTTACAACCATATACGTCTTCTTTTGAAAACTCTAAGATATATCTATAGTTTATGTCAAATAATGAAACAATATTCAGCTCTTAGAAATTCTGATAAGTTATTCAAACAAGAAGATAGCCCAAAATTGCTTGATTAAAGTAGGAAAAATTTACCAAAATGTACAAAAATTGTGTGCTATTATTTAAATTTCATAGAATAAAAAAAACTTTTAAACACAATTTTTGGACCACTGTAGTACCTACCCGTTGCATAAAGTAATTGGAAAGGAAAAACAAGCTTTTAATGTGGATATAATATATGAGATGCCCGTAAAATTACATCTATTAAAGAACATTAATGTATTGTTGTTATTCCAGGGGGTCTTACGTATTTATCACAGTACAGTAAATCCGACCTATTATTGTCATACAGTAAAAGATTTTTTTTTAATTTTCATTTGTCAACCGCATTAGATTTATTATGAGAATACATTGTACTCCAGATTTGTCACTAATTGTAATGGGTTAAATATTTAAATGCCAAAGGTCCCATATAAAAGGATTTAAGATAATATTATATTAATAAAACGTTTAATTTTGTAAGAAATAAATTGTGCAGACAAAACCAAAAAAATCAAAAGTCTTCGGCGAATATTTACTTTGTAGTCTGACAAGAAATGGCGTAACTAATATGACCAACAACTTTTAAGCAGCCATGAGAATTCTTCTTTTGTTAAACAAAGTGCCAGTCAGAGCCAGGCATCGTACGTCTGGTCATAAGAAATCTATTTATTTAAAATATCAGTTATTCAAATTAAATGACACATCATTTTTCAACATCAACATTAATTTCAGTAGTATCCATAAAAACTATTCAAGATGATCTCAATGTAAATAGATTTAATGGGCTATTGGAAGATTCGATACACTTTTTTTAACCATTTCAATCTCATTCACGTTAAATGTTAATTTTAAGGAAAATCGTTTAAACTTTATGATTTTCTGGTCCTTTGATCATCTTTAAATACGATTTTTTTTAAATTTAAGGTTTAAAACTGATTTTTTAAGGCCACGTTAATAAAAAGTTCATTTAACATAGATTTTTGTTTAAAATAGGATCTATATATAGCTGTATAAATACAAAACTCAATTTTTGAAAAATTAAAAATATAGATATATTAATTATAGACGTTATATAATTATTATAGACGTTTAAACGTCTATGGATAACAATTTCTAAAAGGAATCCATTGAACCTATTAGTTTGTAGCATAAGTTATGCTATAGTAAGTTATAGTAAAACTGAAATAAAATATACTTTCTGGTGCAAAACTCACTCTTTACTTCTGACATTTAAATGAAAAAGTCAATTAACGCTTAAGCCATTTAGATTCAATTCACGTAAAGTAAACTATAAACTAAATTAACTATTAACAAAATTTTTAGGGCCAAACTAGATTATTTTTAAATGAATTTTTTTTTAAATGTGTAGCCGTCGGATATTAATCCTGGTACCTTTCGAATTCCAAGCGAGCACTTTACCATCTAGATTATTTATTAAAATTCAATAAAAAACGTTACATTGTCTATTTTGTACTAATAACCCTTAAGGGTTATTAATATAATTATATTAATTATTAATTATTAATATAATTATATTAACCCTTAAGAGTTGCAAAACTCTCTTTTTCCCATTTTAAAAGTTCAATTCCTACTTATATAATTAATAATTATATTAAAACGAACTATAATGCATCAAATAGAATATGTTTTTAAGTATTTTAAAGTATGCGAAAATATGAAAAATTCTGGAAAATACGGCACTTGCCCCAAAATGCCTTTTTTTTCAAGCGTTTGCGGTGAGCATGAAATATCGAAAACCGCTCAACAGATCTTAATAAAAAAAAACGAAATTAGTATTAGTATTACTCTCTTCGTGAACGAAGCGTTTTGCAAAAAAAATGTTGACGCAAATGGCGGTGATTTTCCCAAAAAAAAATGATTTTTGATGGTACAAAAATTTAGTTTTCCGGCCGAAAAAAAAATAAATTTCCGGTCAAATGAAAATCCCTTTTTGTCCACGAAGGAGCTATTGTAATTAGGAAAAACACTAATAAATTTCAGATCGATCGGTAAAGTTTCGAGAAATAATAAGAAATAATAAATGTTCGTGAGGTAGCGCGCTATAAATTGCTTTAACATAAGTTCTAGTGCTCCGATCTTGATGAAATTTTGAGTACATATTCTTAAAAGTATATGTTGTAAGAATATTTAATAAAAAAATCGATTTTTTGTCCCATCACAAATATATGTAACCCCTTAAGGAATATATGTCATTCCACATTAAAATTTGATATTAAAACGATCATGTTCCATAATAGGAGTAGAAAAATATTATTATAAAATAGTAGAATGTTTTTTAATTAAAGAAAAGTGAGGTTTCGATTTACGAGCGTAGGAAGTGTTTAAATTTTCACGAGATAGAAAACTCTCACGAATTGACGGGGCTGTTTTTTGTATTCTTTTAAGAATAACCATAAAACTAGTAATTTTCTTTACGATTTTCTCTCAATAAAGTATGTTTTTTTCCATTAAGAATGCGAATTAATTTATATATTTGTATAGAGCGACATCTATACAATAATAGAGTAATCAAAATTAGTTTGGTAAATCTGTTTACCAAATTAAAGAGGATATTTTTATGGGTACTTCACTCGAAATTATTAATACGTTATCGGCAAATACAAGTTTTCTGCCGGCGAAATCGTGGATATAAAAATTTCAAAGATTAATGTCAAGAAGCTATTTAATAATGTTGTATTTTTGTGTTGAGATAATAAAATAATTGATAAAAACAAATGAAACCTAAGAAATTATTTTCTTGTAAAAAATCTAAAATTATTTGTGAATGTGTCTAATGCCTTACAAAATCATATATTAAATTTTGAAGACATTCTATGGAAACTCTTCAAAAGGATGTACTAGTATACTAGTACTATAGTATACTATAGTATACTATAGTATACCTTAATTAAAATATTTTTTCTACTCTCACCTTTAAAACGCCCTTTATCGTACATGTTTCCATGACACTAAGTGACCTTTTAAATACACATTGACAAGTTGTGGCTTTATGGCGCTTTAGTCACGAACTGAAGTTAGCAACAGGTTTTTAGTCACGGGATGAAGTTAGTTTTAAGTAAGTTGACAGTTGTCAAATGTCATACAATTGATAAAATAAAAAGCCTTTCTTGTAAAATAATACTAAATGTGAAAATTATTTTATTATCTCAATACAAAAATACAAAAATATTAAATAGTTTCTCAACGCCAATATTTGAAAAGTTTATATGAACATTGTACTGACCTTTTAATTTCGCCGGCAGTAAACTATAACATAGATTCGGCACTGTAAAGTGCTCATAAAACATTTTCTTTACTTTCACTGTGAAAAACAGTCAATTTTTAAGAAATACATTTCGATTTATAACCTTTATAATCTGTATTTATAAAAAACATTTGATGGTGACACACAGATTCCCCTTTTGTTTCATAGTATGCACCTCGTTTATAAACTTTTCTATACACTCATTAATTTAAGCACTCGCTTGCAAGCTCGCTCGTGCCTAAATTAAATTCGTGTATAAAATGGCGTTTATAAAACTTGATACATAATATACTATTTTTAGAGATTTTGTAACAAAATAATACATTTTGTTGCATGTACCTACATATTAACATGGAAAATATATAGACTGATAAAAGGAAGGTTAACAAAAATAACCATTTATTTTATAAAAATAAAAAAACCTTATGGCATGAATCCGGCCTTAAAACTATCGATAAAACTATAAATCTGTATAATCGAAATAAAACCCATGAATTATACTACTTAATAATAAGAAAATAACTTGAATTTGGACGTGTGAAAAGTTTTAACATGAAAGCAAAAATTGTCTGCCTAATAGGCCATGATAAACACATTAGTAGTAATAATAAAAAGAAAAATATATGTAATTTACGTTAGTTCCCAAACCTGCAATCTTAAAGAGTTGCATTTAATTTCAACAACAACAATCATAAATCGAAGATGCATTGAGGCAGATTCTAAAGGCATTGTGTGTGGAAAATAGAAGCAATATAATTTCGAGCAGGGTACTTATTATATAATCCGAGTTACCTTGGCCATTCATCCCTTTCGAGTTAATTGCATTTGCGACCGCAATGCGAGCATCTTGTGAGTACGATTTTGAATTTCGGTTTGTGTGTGGAGTACACGCAACTGTAAACAGGCAATTTGTGGCGAACCGTTACACCCTAAATGCACCCTTTTCCAGAACCCCCACTCGAAATAAATTATATTTTTGATAGTGCCGCTATAAATCAAAACCAATTTTAATGATTCGGGAGCATACAAATTTATTATGTCGTATTAATGCAGAACATAATTTTTTATGGTGTATAATTTGCTTTTATGTCACTCAAATTAGGGATTAAAGATTGTGATCATTTGTTTAAAACTTTGTTTTAATAATGTTCCTTAACTAAATTGTTGAAACAATAAAATAATGGACAATAAAGCAAATTTAATTAAATCAGAACTGTTCCACGTTATAAGTTTTGTTAAAAGTGCCAATTTAAATTGGTTTAATTTTCCTAATTTGAGCTAACGGAAGTCGCTGGATAATTATTAAAAAACTAAAATCTCATATCCGTTTGTTAGGATTTTGCCATTAACGTTTACAATCCAGTCAGTTTTAACAACGAGCGACAATACTCGTGAATAGACAGACAATAAAGGAGGAGTAATAACCGTATTATACTTTCCACAATGACATATTATTCTGCATTATTCATTTATGTAATGTTGTATTAGTCACACTCAGGTAAATAGCTTAATTGTTCCTCTCCACGATTAAACTACGCACGTTTGCTATCACTTGATCTAATTGCTTTCATGGCATTATGATGTTTTATTGGCCAAATGCACGTACAGAGTGCAACGCTTACACCGACATTACACAGCTCTGCAAACGATTACTTCTGATATCATATTTTATAAAGTGAATAAGTGAATTAGTAAAATGAAGAACCACTCAGGATCTAAACAAAGGCGTTATAAAGAATCGTGCTGGGAAATGTTCGAAATGGAATATCTGCAATACGTAAACCGTATACACCTACGTAGGTAGGTTATGCGGTTTGGAAAAGAAAATTGTGCAGTTTACAAAGTATAAGTATACGGATGGAAAATTAGGTACAATTGGAACGATTTGCGTGGCATACGATTTCGTTGTGATTGCCGAGTAAAAATCCGCCTTATCGAAATGGCAAATACGGTAAATGAAGAAAGATATAAATCATGTATTTATGCGGCAATGGAGTTGGTTGGTTAGGGAAAATAACGCTTGAACTCCATTACATGTATCACGGAATATTCAGATCTTATCGGCTCTTTCGTTTACAGAAATTTGTACCTTAGGTAGAAGTTTTGATTAATAATTGGATTTGATTCGTATTAGTATTAACGGCAAACAAATATAACAGAACAGTAGTTAGATTTTATAATTGTTTAATTGAAGGTAATATGTATAACGTGGAATAAGCAATTTGATATCAGTGCTTAAATTCAATGCGAAAGTAATTAAAGTGCAATAAAAGGATACCAAGCAGATGATTAACGATGTTAAATGTAATTATCCGAACTGCATATAGAAAATTACCACAAACACAATAACAAAAGCAAACAATTAGGATAAATAATAAGAACTTTATAAGGAGTTGTCAGTGATTAATGAAAACCATGAGGTTTCTCTTTATGTAATGATGCAAGAAATCTTCATTTTAGACAGTAGTTATTTTAATAAACTTTATATATTGTGCCTGTATTCGATTACCCATGAACGCGTTAATTATTTCCAATTAAATCGATGAATAAATGAAGCTAAATTAACGATCCACAGATTCCTTTTAATTACAACAACCAGCTTTATCCACAAGGCTCCCAATGGCATTAAAAATTAATGTGTCCGTAACACAAATCTGTAATAACTTATCGGGGTTGTAATTTACCGACACATAATATTATTAACACAGGCGGCGCAGACTCGTCTCATCAATGTTGGCTTTGGGTAATTGTTTGTCGGCGCCTCGGCAACACGTCAGCATTTTTTGCCGACAATTAGGTGACTAAATGATTTTAAACAATTCCCGTCAGAAAGGATAATATCATACCAACGTACCTACTCAATTTGCTACCGAAAGATCTTTTATAACACGGAGCACCTTATAATATACCCGAACAATGTTAGTTATTAAGTGTGTATTAATTTCTGATTCTTACGCACACAAACTCTTTTAAGGTACCGAATATGACGCCATGTCTTCTACTTTTCAGTGTTTTTGAATCTTAACTAAGCGAGGTGTAAGTCCGAAAAATGAAGCGTCATTATGTATTTTGTTGCAATAGAATTACCGCTTTTAAAGATATTTTTTAAACGGTGATAAGGATCGGGAGAGCATGAAGTCGCAGAGGGGTATTTTAATTGTAACGGGTACACTGACACTGCGTTTTTTATGATATATAATAAAGTGTTTGTTCAGATATATCAAGATACGTTAATATACAAGTATAAAAAATTAGATATTTAACTCAAACAAAATGTCAATAAAAACTTGTATAGAAAACCTTTTATAACATACATACCTTGTATGTATCTAAATTTTAATAAATTGGGTATATAAGAAAGAGGTGGACATAAATTAATTCTATTGCCTATTTTTCACAACCTCCTTAACATGGGTTCCCATAATGGGTATCAAATGAAAGGATTTAACAAGTAAAAAACGATAAGGTAAGTTAAAATTTACAAACAATTTAATACTACAAACAATAACTAGTCAATAACTGATGGGTTACTAGTCATTATTTAGTTAATAAACATGAACTGCAGTCAGTATCTAATCGGTAACAAGTCAGTAACTGGTTAGTAGTTAGGTAGCTAATCAGAAACTGGGAATTTTTTTATAAATTTGGAACAAAAAATAATAAAATATGTAAATGAATAATAACAACAAAACTATAATCATTACTCTAAAACATGATTCCTATTATCTTATTCGGAAGTTTCACTTTAATAGTGAGGCACACACAATTTTTCGTAAGAATATAATATAAAATTGTTTTATCGCAAGAATTAAATATCATGGAATGATAACTTCAAGAAATGACAACCAAAAAGTTGTGTTTTTAAACCATACGCTAAAGAAGTATCGCAACGCGCGCGCCATCGGGTGGACTTCGAATGCATTGCGTGAATTTAAGGATTGTCAACAATAAATTTAAAGCACCGATTATACATCATTTTTAAATAAATATGTAGTTTCTTTTACAAAAGAGAGGAAGGCAGAAGTCTTACTCGACAAATTTTGTTCAATTGCACAACTAAATCGCGTACGTTATTTGTGTTTTAAGTTGCAAGGAAAAAATTAAAAAACTTTTTTAGTACTAGATTTCGATTGATTATTCCTTATATCATTGATTAAGAAACTCAACGCTTAAATTCTTATATAATTACGTTAGTGAGTGTATTTTATCAAAGGGATCATGGTGAATTATTGTGTTTTTAATTGTAAATAAAATTCAAGAACTAAATCGTTGCATTTTCATGTTTTGCCAAAGTATCCAATTCGGTAAGTACATTTGTTGGTGCAGAATTAACTAATGATAACTTTACCTAACATAATTTATATTTAAGTTTTGACATTTTTCAGAAATTAGTAAAAACATAACCTTATAGGTTTATAAAATCAATCATTTTTATATTTAAGTTCTCTAAAAAACGCCGACAACTGCATTTTAAACAACAAAATATACCTACGAATTGATGGCAACATAATATTATATATAATACATAATATAATGGTATTTTACCGTTGAATGGAGACTTTAAAGAATTCTTAATCAACGCTTTTTTTTAATAATGCTAAATGCTGTTTAAATTTAGGCGACTTATTTGTTTGACGATTTTTACTGAATTGAAATGTTTACACTTTTCACGTTAATCACTACTAAAATGTGTATTTATTGTATCTAATCGGTACAATTTATATTTACAGACACTGTATGCAATTTATTTCTTCATTCAGATTAACACTGTTTATTGGAAAACCGGTAAAAACTCAACCCAGGATTTTCTCTCGAAATACACCCAACAAAACAACAAATCGATCCACGGTTTTTTTTTTCGATATGTTTTAACATTTTTCGGCTTTATTCTCAAAAACACTCGTTTGTAACCTAAGCGTTTGACAGCTGATTATTAAAAGTTCTACTTTTGTTACGATGATAACAGCTTCTTTAGCGTATTAGACTTCTTTACGTCAAATTATTTTATGGTATAAAATACCTGTTTCTTAATGTTAGGTACTTTTTATCGTAAAAGACGTGTAAAAATGGTTTTGTGGTACAAAAAATGCAAATGAAAAATCAAGATTAATTGGTCATTTGTTTTTTACACGATTTATTATAAAAAACGTTTTAGTATACAGCCTATAAAGTTTAGTAGCTTAATTTTAAACGGGGGCGCAGTGCGATAAGAAAACGAGTGATTTGACGTGCGTTAGTTGGCGCATAAATTAGGTTTGCGCATGGTGTCGGCGAACAGGTCGCGGAGGTTCTGGCAACAATTTGCCAGCACTTAAGGGTAGTTTAACATACATTATTAATCCCGAGATAAGCGAGTTCTTAAAGACTTCCGACGGGGGCTTTCAATTGCACCGCGTTGCGGCATAAACTGCGCCCAGATGGTTCTTAAACACGCTAACGTCTAACGCTTTTTTACCGTCGAATACCGCTGCCGCCCGACAATGGCATTAAATAATTAAATAGTCTAATTGTTATGCTTGTTTTTCTCATTAGTTTATTACACGGTATAGCACTCGCTACCATGCTCATTCATCGTGCCTCCACTGAACTTTTGCTTTCATGCATTAAATATACCGGCTAACCGCATTTTCATTCTCATTACTTTTATTTTAACCACGTTTTAATCAAAATTAAAAAGCTTCATTAAAATTGTTAATAAAAAAGTAGGTAGGCTCTGCAATATAAGCTGTAAGAGTATTTTAAACTGATTCAGTTTGTCAATTAAAAACCTTCTAAAATAAGAAAATAATAGTTAGCTTGTTTACACGGAAGTATCAAAGGTTCCGAATATTTTCATTAATGACTTTTTATATATATTATAGAGGAAGGTCCCCTATTTTCGGATAGTTTTTAAAAAATATCCAAAATTTTGGGTTTAGACCATTAGAACCATTCCAATTTGCAATATCACAAAGATAGTAGTTTTGGGAAACAAAATATTGTAGAAAAAGAACATTTATTCCATTGCGCAGCTTTACAATAAAAAATAACAAAAACTTAAACTTTTTCATAAATTAGAAAAAGGTCGCCTAATTTCGGACATGGTGGTTTCCCAATTTCGGATATCCGAAATTAGGCAACAATCAATGTAAAATAACAACATTTTTGGCAAAAAAGTCTCAAAAAATGGATTTAAGAATCTAGACAATATAAATCACAGACGTAGTCCTTATTTTTGGTCCCGTTGCTGCAGTCCTCATGGGCCCATCTAGAGCATTTTATGCACCTAATCCACTGTTCACCACGTTTGTCTTTAGAAAATAGATCTCCGCAGAACATACACTCTGCATCTTTGTCTTGGTTTTCAACTTCCATATCTATTTTATCTACTACCGTGAGTTCTTCTGAGTCACTACTATCGCTAAAAGTCACCATGTGTCCTTCTGAGTCTCTACTATCGCTAACAGTCTCCCTTGCAGACCTTTTTTTATTTATTTTGCTTTGTTTTTTCTTCCTTTTTAATATTGATTTTTTTTGCAATGACTTTTTTCTGTTTTGATCACGTAGACTCTATTCTAGTGCATTCTTGTATAAAGAGCTTGTAATGACCCAGCTTAAGCCTTGTCGCCTTTGTCTGCCTCTATTTGTGGAAGCTGAAGAACTGCTTGTTAGAGGGTTGAAATCCAAAGGCGATTAATTTCGGATATCCGAATTTAGGAACCCTTGGGTATCCGAAATTAAGAGTTTTCTTGTTATAGGTTAAGTTTTAATTTTACTTAAAAATTGCAAGTTAAAACTAATTATGATATGTGGAAAAGCTTCAATATATACAAGGCAAATCAAATTAAACTTTGCTAGCGATTGGCTCGCATACTTTCCTTGAAAAACGGCAATAAAAAATCACGAACAAAAATCTCAGCACGCTATAAACCGGTTTTTACTTTTTGGCCATCTAGCGAAACATTTGCGAAACACTAAATTATACTGTGTGGATACCAATCAATTGGATGTTTCCAGAGACCTATATTTTTCGCGCAAATTTCAAAGGGGTGACGAAATACCCCACTATCCGAAAATTGGCGCCTATCCGAAAATAGGGGACCTTCCTCTAATACATAATAATAAAGTAGAAGATGTCCTTACCTTCTGTTTTGGTACCACGTTTTCACTTGGGTATCGGTAAGACTAAGTTTCGCTGCTAATTCCATCCTGTCTTGGACGCTAAGGTATTTCTGTCTCTCGAAGCTCTTTTCCAGCGTTTGTAGCTGTAGATCCGTAAAGGCTGTGCGCGCTTTTCTTTGTTTTTTACTTAGGGCACTACTCGAATTTTTTGAGGAGTTCAGCGAATCGTCGCCATTTTGACCTGGAATGAAAACAATTGTTTTAAATGTCATGTCATGTTTTGAGAATACTTTATCAGGTTTGTATAATGTTGATAAAATAAATGTTCGTGAAGAATAAAAAATTATGGATCGTAAAAAAGTGCTTGTTTTATGGTTTTGTTTTGGTTAATAATTGTAAGAAAATGAGAAGAGAGATAAGTAAATAATGAGAGTCATAAATTGTGAAGACATAAAGCCAGTTAATTTGGATTTATAACGACAAATGCCTAATTTGGGTCCATTATTTCTCGGCAGGATAAAGTGGCGCTTGAATACTGATTAATCGTGTCTTTATCGATCAACAGTGGAGACTATAAACGTTCATTTAAATAAGCAGAATAGAGTAAAACAGTTATAAAAGGCATTGTGTTTCAAGCTGAATTGATCCCGGCCATTGTTTTAGCCGTCCCGACGGCGTCGCATAATGGAGTAGGATGTTGGGGGATAAAAGACACACCGGAAACTGCGACCAATCGGCTGCCGGCGCGGGAGGAGGAGTAGGGGGACGAGCAGATTTGGGGACGACGACGCGCGTCTAACCAAACACATTGACGCCCTTAACGTGATTTTCACATTTCAACCTCTCCAACAACGTTTTACCTCTATATTCACTACAAATATAAAGTTCTTCCTCGATAAGAATAGGTATATATTTAGTTAAATAAAACGCTCATATTTACATGTTAAAGATAAAATGAATTTATCAATATTGTAAAAAACAATTGAAAAATTAAAAAGGATCTCCTTAATAATATTATGTTAATATTTTATATTATATTATATAGTATATTATATTTTATATAATACAAATGTAACATTTAAAATATGGTTTGCAAAGGATCTAAAGTTGTTAAAAATAAGTCCAAAAAAAACACAAAATCACTATTTTTTCTTCGAAGGGGCAAAATATCTATTAAAATGTATTAACGGATCCACAGGAATAAGTTTTGAAGGGGCCCATGATCATTATTAACGAATACTTCATATGTGAAGATTATAAAATTATAAAAAAATTGATTTTAACCTATTTAAAGTTTGCAAAATAAATTTTAGGTATTAAATAAACTGAGGAGCGTCGGGTTAAAACCGAATATATCACTCTAATCAGATTTTTCAGGAGAGCAAAACAACTTTTTTTATTTTAAGTATATACATTCTTGCAATAAATGGCATTCTACATCCTCTTGGTCTCCCTATCATGTATGTGACCAAATTGCATGTGATATGTTTATTGTTGATCGTATCGTACCAAGAGTTATTTGTTTTTTATTGGACCTACCTTAACTTCAAATTAAAAAAAATGATTTGAAAAACGAAAAAAAAAAAACTAACGAAGTAAATCAGTACGTACAAATTAAGTGTGCCATCTCGATGTCACGTGACTGAATGGAGAGCTGTAGGTCAGGAGCGTGGACACTTTTTGTTTTGGTCAGACCTCTTTTGTATCTGATTTAAAATAGGAAATATTTGTCTTTGGCAAATTTTAGGGTGGTTTCAGATAATAATTATCACCCACTAAAGCTGCTTACTTGAATTTTCTTCAGGAAGGGACAAATTTGATTTTGACCTGACGCTCCTCAACTAGGCAATTTGACTTAAATTTCTCGTAATATTCACTTGTAATGTATTCTTGGAACGTTTCTTAAAACACATTTTTGTATAAAATCCTTTTTTAATTGCAAATTTTTTTAATACAAATTGTAAAAAGAATCGATTTAGAAACATAAAAAAGTTAATCATAAAAAATATCATACTATATAAATGTACAGTGTTTGGAAAACAGTAGTGACGTATTGTCGCTCTGAGTTTAACGCGCGACGCGTAGCGGAGCGCGGCTATTTCGCGAGAGCGGAAATGTCACTGCGCTCAAATTACACACAGGATTTTTTCTACAACCGGTGTTTTTATAAAAATGTTTGGTAATAATTAATAATAATTATTATTAATAACCTCAAATTTGACTTTTGTGTCAAAAGTCGCAGTGTATCCTAGACGTTTCGTTATTATGGTTTCCATGGTAACTAAGCGGGCGTTTTGGTTACTTTGTACTTTTCGCTTGGTTGTAGAAAAATTATTTTGTATGACTAAACCACAAAAAGTTGACATTATGATATTTTGGCAATGTAGTCAGGCAATAAATGTTTAACTAGAATATTTCCATGACAACACAAAAATTAATTTTTTTCTAAAATCATTATTTATGTATATAAAAATATACATATATACCTACAAAAGTACTGGATAATAAACATTGCTTGCGTGACTTATTTTACTGATATTCTTTTGCACATCGAGAAAGAGGGGGTAGGTAATAGTGTTAGATTAGCAATTCGGTGGTAATAAGTGGTGGCGTAACAGACCACCCTCCACTTCTCTTGGGGAGGCCTTATTCTTAATGGGGGCAATTACGTTATGAGTTGTTCGCGTGCGCTAAAGTGTTGCTTTCTGTTGTCGTTACGAAGGTTTTTATATCTAACCGATATATTACCAGATTGTGCCGAATTCGCCACTGTTGTTTAATATTTCTATTGTTGTTAATTATTCGACGATTGTTACCTGCCCAAACTAAACCGTAAAAAATTGTTTTACAATACTTACAATGCAATGCTTATTAAATAACGTAACAAACATAAATATGTTATTGCGAGCAATAAATAAAATTCCAATCCACTTCGTTTAATATAGATAAGATTATAAATATTGCAATTAATTTGTCATTTATACAATCGCAATATAATGTTAAGTACACAATCATTAATTGTGCTGGTAAAAGTAATAAATTAAATATCAAATAATATTTTTTAAACGGTATTAACATACCGGCAATTAATTTTAATTAGTTTTATATAAATGGTTTGCTATTTAATTTGAATATCTTGTTAGTGTAGAACGAGGTGAGAATTTGCAAATTAATATGCTTAAATTTGTCCTTAAAACACATTATTTCAAAATAATATTTTATGTATTAAGTTTAATAAACGGTTGATAAAGTTTATAAACGAGTTGCATACTATACTTGACAAGCTGTGACTAGACTGTTTTAGTCACGGGCTGAAGTTTTCAATAGTGGCTTTTGGGAATTTTAGTCACCGGCTGAGGTTAGCTTTATTATAAATTGCGAAAAATTAAGGTTAAATTTGGCTTTAAATAAAGTATAGCTTTCGTGCCTAATAAAACTTGTAACTAAAATAGCGCTTATACATAAAATACTATTTTCTACGACGAAAACAAATATTATTGGAAAGTAGCGACAAATTATTCGCGGTAATATAATATATTATATTATTAAGTATTATATTTTTTCCCTGTGATAGTTTAAACTAACTGTATTAATGTTAAAAGTGCACTGTTCAAAATTTTATGACCATTTTAATACCAAATTAACACCATACATGGTCTATATCGATACAAACCAAAATGGTGTTAAATATGGTTCATTGGTCCAGTGTAAATTCAAATACTAAAATAGTGTAAATTTAACTTTCACACAGTATTAAAACAAATTTTACCTGGTGTAAATTGAACTCTTTTTCAGTGTTAAATATTATGTGTTTTTGGTCAAATTAAATCATACTATAGTATACGAAGAAAAAAAGGAATAAAAAGGAAACAGGAAGTTCCTTAACGCATTACTAGTATATTACCAGTGGTATTATTCCAGAAAATTTAACCTTTAACTGGCTAGAGATAATGTTTTTAGTGCGTTCCACCAACTTAAAATACTTCAAGTATTGACAGCTGTTTCCACCTGTTTAAGGCCTCTTTAGTATCGAACAACTTGTAGTGTCACACCAAAGCAAAGGACTACCTGAGCTTATATACTCTTCATGGAAGTCAACATAGGCGAGATTTAAGAACATCACGTGATCCACACCGCCTTTGCCGCGATCGGTACATATATATACCGATATGTACCGATACCATAGTATACTATGCTACCAGGAATGCACGGCAAATTGTTTTAATCGTTTTAACAGAGTGCTCTAGGTTGAAGTAACTCTTATTTTACAAAACAAAATATTTAGTAAACTGAACCATACAGCGGGTTGGTTTCACTAAAGTTTTCTGTGTTAATTTAACCAATTTAAAAAAAATAAAATAACTATCTGGTTTAATACCGTCAAACAAATCTTTTTTTATATTAACCTTCCCACAGTTGATTTAAATAAATACTTATGGGCCAACTAAATTAATATAGTTAAATTAACTATTCCTTTTTATCTGTGTAGGTGCACTTCTCAAATATTTTTAGATAAACACCGTTTTGGTGTTTGCTGTATATTTTCAACCATAATTCATGGTGTTTATGTTAACACCACTTGGTGTTGGATTTAGACACCATTTTAAGATTATATTTTACACCACAGATATTTGACAAACTTTTAGTGCTAAAAACATGAGAAAAAAATTTAGCAACAGGTTAAATTAATTAATTAATTATTTATTATTATTATTAATTTAATTTTATGTTAGGTACCCAACGTTAATTAAATCTACTTTATGCAGGGTTACATCAAACGGTGCGCGCAGTTTTTGACGACTGTATCTGGGTCCAAAAAATTCAGGACATTTTGTTTACATTTACCTTAATTACAAAAAATGACACAATAATTAGGAAACGTCAAATTTACAACTTGCATCGGATCATTGTTATTTTTGTAAATTTATACAAAATGTTGTTTAATGTTTAGTAAAATGTTTTTCTCATGTTTGTACCACTAAATTGGTAAACTTGCACTTTTATCATTGATACAGTATAAATTATCATGGGAAAAAATCTAGTTTAAATAAAAATAATTTCACGAAAACTGTCACTTAAAGATCTTTAAGTGAGTCTCGAGACTCGCTTCCTCCCGGGCTATTAAATAATTTTTAACAATAAATAAATCTGATATCCATCATGTTCTAACCTCACATTCTAGCCGTTTTACCTTGACGATTCAATGACATTTGACAACTGCAACTAACTTTAGCCCAATACTAAAAAGCCACTGCTGCTATGTTCATCATGTGACTAAAACGCCATGAAATCACAGCTTGTCAATGTGTATTTAAAAGATCACTTATTGTCATGGAAACATGTGGGAGTGGAAAAAATAAATTAGATTATACATTATTGTTCAAATTCAACAATATAATGGCATGTTTGAAATAAAACAGTCTGCTAGTGAACATTTATGAACAGTTAACGATGCGAAAAACCGTATTATGTTAATAATATTATTTTTACAGAAAATTGCATTTGAAATTACAGGATGAACGATTTAGAATCTAAAGTCGTACTTAATACAATTTCTTTTGAATAAAGTTGCAATTTAAATGTCGTTATACATGTTTATTCGTTGCATGATTTCTTCTTTTTGGCCGATATAATTTATATTTAATGAATTTAAGGAAAAACACCGCTTATAATGTCAACTCATTTAAACAAAAAATTAAAGAAACAATACATTTTAGTTCAATTTTTAACGGTTATTAAGTTCCTAATATCACCAACAAAATTAGTAGGTATTTATTTAATTTAATTTTTGATTTGTATGTCAAATTTAAATTAGACGTCTTGTATATTTATTAAAAAAGGCCGATTTAATATATTAAAGTTTAACTGTACTATTTAGACGTATTTAAAGTTTAAAGTTACTACCTATATAGGTATAGTAACTTTTCTTTAAATGGTTTAAAAATGTGTTAAAAACTAGACACGCCTTCACAAATACATAATATAATATAATATAATATAATAATATAAATTTTATATTATATATTATATTAGGATAAATAATAATAATATTAATAAAGTTGTAAAATAAAACTTGGTATATAATTTACTAAATTGGTTTAATATTAGTTTAAACAATTATTTATTATTTATTATTAAGTGTAGTTACATATTAACAGTTACTAAAAATGTATAATATAATTAAGGTATAATAGAGTATCTTAAAACTATTTTCTTAAATTATTCGTTAAGTGAGTATAATTTGTTGCAAGTAAATAAATTAACAATTTAATATAAAACAAGCATTATTCATTCAGTGAATTCTATACGCTTAGTTTATTCGCAAGATTATCATAGATTACCTTATACACAATAAACTTTTACATAAACTCGGTATAAACAACAGTTACATTAATTGGCCTATTCATTTCAAACAAAACTGATTTCTTTACTCTTGAAAAAAAGTGTTGCACTAAACTGTTATTTAATTAACAGTTTGCATATCTAATTCAAATTAACATTTGATTATTTTAATTGTTTTAGGTAAAGAATTTCAAAAGCAATCAATCAGACTGTCAACCCGACAATGGACTGAAATCTATTTTGAATTTAAACTGGGAAATGTTTAGCATGAACAGAATGGGCAAGTTTAGCTGTAAAAGCAGTTCTCGACTTTTCTCTCGGGAAAAGACAGCGACAGAGGGTCGCGAAGGTGGAGACCCCTACCATAAGGTCGCCCAAACCCAACAAACTTACCCACTTTGTGGAACTCAATGCGACTCACGTTTCCGCCACATGAAACATTTCACCCCGAGATGTATTTCTCTCTCAGACCTAAAAGATTTTATGGCCATCCCCCAACGTAACTCCTTAACTTATTTTATGGATTTTTGGCTATTAAGTCAGATAAAGAACTTATTTTTATGCACTTAAAAAATTGTTCAGATTCCACATACTTGGTTATAACATTTTTGCAACTTTGTAAAAATAAGATATGTTTTTATTTTTATCTGCGGTACTTTATTTTATAAAAAGCGAAATATTTATTTTGTAAAGCAAATGGCATACAACATCTTTCGAGTTATGATGTTTTTCCGAATTTAAATTCAATTTTATTTGTTAAACAATATATGAAACGTAAAATTATTAAAAGTAGTTTCTTCGTCTGCAGGGGACAAGAAATCGTCAATGTCACTACTCGTGCCATTCAGATCTTCCGCAGGGAGGTTGCGGTCGTTTTACTATATATTTTATATTGAATTAAATTTGATTTGATTTGCGGTCAAAACGTCGTGGGTTCGAATCCCACATGGGTTTTTGGATTTTTGTGTTTGTCCTGGGTTAAGTGAAGAAGCAGCTGATGCTTTGATCATTGAATAATAAAAAATAAGGTTAGATCTGTTTGACAGAAGTCGAATTTTATGAAATCACATTGCATAACTAAATCGCCTCATCACTGACAACTAATTACTAGACCATAATAATTTATTATGTGCATATAGTATAGGCCCTATACCTACCATAATCAATTACTTTAGTGTCGAGTGTTGAAGATAAAAAATATAATAATACGCTAAAAAAAAGTTACTTTAAAAACTATTTTATTTAATCATGAGAATTAAACTTTTCTATACACCCTGTTCAGATATAACGTTAATATATTTCGGGGGTGATTCTCCACGTAAAAATAAAAGAAAAAATGCCTCCTGGGGGCGCTATAGGCATTTTAAACTGTTTCGCAAAATTGGGTTATTATTAATTATTTCAAAAACGGTTATAACCGTTTAAAAACTATAGAGCGAAAATAATGATGCTCTATTTCAGGGGTAATCGCACAAAACCACCATGATTAGGTATTCCATATAAAAAAATTGAAATGTTTATTTTATAAAAATTTTGTCCAAAATAAATGATGGTACCTACTTATTTTTATGTTTTAATTATTTATGCATTTAAACTGATTTTTTTTTATGATAAACCCATTTTTTTGATAAGCAGACATTTTTATAAGAAATGACTTTTTGTCGTAAAATAAATAATAAAGATTTTTCTCCTGTTGACAACTCCTTCCGTGAACACACTGTATTTGTTATATTTTAAGTGTCGTTATAATTAAATATACATAAATAAATAGTAAATAAAATACATAGTATGTATGTATGTATTACATACTAATAAAGACAAACTCGTACAAATATAACAATACAAAAATTCAAACAATATAAAGTTAGATTTCAAAGAGATAAAATATAATTAATTTTAGAATAATTTTCTTAATGTGTAACCTAGGTGGAATGAAACTAATATACCTATTTTGTCGAATTTAGCAGAAACGCAAGTCAGATCAGAAATCGTAATTCATCATAAACATTGATTTTTCGCCTGTGATTCACTGTTGGCACATAAACAAATTCGTGTAAGCGATAAAATCTTAATTCAAACAGTTGTATTAATAAAAGCAGACCTTTTGAATTTCAAGATCTTGCGATGCAACAAAACGCTCGTTTCTATTTATGTTTGATACCGCTGATATTCAAATGATCGAGGCTATCACGCGAACGGACTGTTAACGACTCTGGTACCTATTTCAATAGCGGATTTATTGTTGTATGCGCTTTTGTTGGCCACAGTCAAAATACCCTTACACCACACACTACAATCTTCGATTCATTATCTCGACTAAAATTACTTTGATGTCAAAAAAATTCATGGAATTTTACTTTAATTCTGTTACTATTATATATTTATAAAGTAAAATTTTAACAAATATTTAATGCATTGTTCACTCCATCATAATTCACATTCACAACGGGTCCTAAAACACAGTGTTATTATACTGTAACAGTATACTGTTCAACTTTCTAATGATACTGCCGATAAAAGCATTAGTTAGGTTAAAATTTGGGAATTAAATCCAATTAATGCCTTTTAATCGATTTGCATTTAATTGCCTGTTAGATATGTTAATGTAAACAGCAAAAAGACTTATAAACGGGACATAAATTTAATCCGGCTTATAGGATAATAGACCATTCTGCAATTGCAATATAAATATAATGAAACAAGTTTTTAAATGGAAATTGCCAATAAATTATAATAAATAAGTAATGCATTAGTTGGAAATTTTATTGAATCGAAATTGACAAGCACGCTTAAGTGGATACCTAGATTTCTTTAAAACATTTGCATTTGCTTACTTAGGACAAATCTTAAAAACTTGATGCTGCTAACTAACAGGATGTAATTAAGATTTACATAATATTATAATTATTTTATACATACACTAAATTGCCAAAAAACTTATTTGATATGAATGCACAGTTATAAAAGTTTGAAATTAGTTTCTATTGATACAAAAATTCTGTTTAAATAAGCCATTAAGTAGAATCAATTTCCAAACAAGTAGGTACGACAAAGAAAGTGTTAAATTTGTAGAATGAATAACGCATTGAATAGCTTTTCTATTTACCCACATTAACGCAAAGGGTAAACGAAGGGGTGTTAACGTGTTTTTATTAGATTTGGCATTCAAGGGTTAGATTAACGTCAATAACTTACAATAGAGGCAGGCTTGTAATGGTTAAAAGGAGATCGATTTCAATTTCGTTATTGTACCTTTCGACAGGATCCTTTGGCTTATGCCAGCGCTTTAGAGCTTGAAAAAATTAAATTTATTTCGCATCCGGTCAAAAATTAATCTTAAATGTTGAAATTTTTTTTGTAAATTAGTGAAGTTAGTATCTTGTAGTCGATTAATAATAATCAAGGATGGTGTTTGGCTTTTACGTGAAAAATGAAACGACAACAATTTGGTTATCTCGGACAATAAAAAAGCTAAATGCCGATTGAGTGTAACATTTATTTTATGTGAAATGAACAGAGAACTGGGCGAGCAGCGCTGCAGCGGTGGGCGTGAGGACATCGCAAAATACTTAATTGAAATAAACAGTTTGATAAGGGAACATTAAGATAGGCGAATTATACACAATTGTAGTCTGTTATTATCTCTGACACAGGTTTAATTTTAAATCGATTTGAGTGGATACATGGACGACGGTTAGATAAGAACGGTGTGGGACGATCGACAACAAGCCAAGACCACCAACCTTTTTACCATACCATCAACCAACATATATGCATATACATACTTTATAAATTTTAACCTTAAAGAAAAATTCTAAAGACGGTTGAACCCTTACATACATATCGTCACCGTTCTGGCAAAAGTCATTAACTCCATTTTTGTCTAAACAGTAGTTAACTACCTTCGCGATCATAGAACAATTATATCTGTGGTCTATAGACCACAGATATAATTCTATAGAAAAACTTATTAAGTGCAGTTTTGTATTTTTAGCATGCTAAAAATACAATACTGCACTTAATAAGTTTTTCTAGACCACAGATATAATTGTTCTATGATCGCGAAGGTAGTTAACTACTTTTAGACAAAAATGGAGTTAATGACTTTTGCCAGAACGGTGACGATATACTCTCTTAAAATGAATTAGTCAAAAATGAGTAATTGTCATAGTGAAAGCAGCCACTAATAATTCTTGTCAACAGCAATTTGTATCCTGGTCAATTCCTGATCCAAAAATGTTGTTAAAATTTTCTATATAATATGGACTTGACTATATCTTAAAAACTCTACTTTTATAATTTTCGAATTCAGGAGAATATTTTAATGCTGTGGACTACAGATAACCAGTTAACATTTTTGAATAATTCATTTTAAGAGAAATTTTATATTATTTTATCACTCCCTCGATAAGGGTATAAAATGAAAGGGTTTTTTGAGTAGAAAACTATAATGTGAGTGACGTCATACTAAATCACATGGGTATCAAATGAAACGGTTTTGACGAGATAATGATAACATTTACAAAATTTTGAGAATTTACGAAAATTATTAAATTACAAAAATTTTTGAAATTTTTAAATTAGCCAAAATTTTGGCAATTCAACCTCCATACCCATGGGTATCAAATAAAAAGGTATGTGTATAAATTGGTTATAAACTAAAAATACGCTACAATCGTTAAGTGAAGAATCAATGCTATAACGCTCTAAAAAGTATAAAATAATTTAATTTATTTAACTCCCATTTCATTTCTTAACATTAAACGGTGGACGAAATTTTACTTCGCCCACTAGTGGGCGAAATAGCATTTCACACTGAAGTTAAAATTGAAAAAACTGAGGTTAAAAGCGCTTGACAGTTATCAGATGTCAAATAAAATCAAATTGGCTTCAAATTCCTTGTGGTAGTTGAATAAAATATTGTGTGCGACAAACTCCACGCTCGAGGAATCTCTTATTTCTCCCACTATACAATATACTATTTACTTTAAATATTTATTGCTTTTAATAAATTTGTCACTTTGACCATGACCATGCCAAAAAGCGTGGCGTCCTTTGTCGAAATTAATTAAAAGTACACAGTTAAAAATTTATAAAATTTGTGTTAAAAATAATGCGTGTTAAATAAAAAATGTAAAAATTTACATAAACTTCCTAGTCTTTATAACATAAATGATATACATATGTTACTTGATACAAAAATTATAATAATTAAAATCTTAAAAATTTAAAAGATTTAACAAACATTAATGTGTTAAAAGGTCATACAGAAATAAGAATGTTAAATAATAATATTTTTGTACTTCTAGTATAATAGTATAGTTAAAGTTACGACAAAATTATTTTAATTTCAATATAATAGGTACATTAGTTTAAATAACTCCTAAACAAGTGTTAATCTAACTCAAAAATATTTGTTAAATATTTGAGTACTTACAGTAAATTTTTAATCAAATTAAAAAACAATTGAGTTTTTTTTATTTATTTCAACTTAAATATAAATGTTATTTTTCTAATTCGCTAATTTTCGCCTTCTTTCGATTAAAATCGGTACCCTGCAAGTCCCCTTCCTTGTCTTCTTACCGCGTTTAGTCGGTTGATGATAGTTAATTCCTAATTGTAAGGTTAAGTAAGTGTGCTTTTATATAGCGTGTGTTTTTTTTTACTTACATAACGTTTGTATCCCCTATGGCATGGATTTGTATTTTATATTGGAATACTAAAAAAGACTGCAATTTTGGTGAATTCCAATGCTTTATTGCTAATCTTTTTTTAAATTATGTTGTAGTATAATAAATCATTGTTATTACATATTTTATTTTTTGCCCAAAAACCAATATTCTTATATTAATTTAAAATTTTATTAAAATAAATAAAAATAATCAATTAATAATGTAAAGATTAATTAAAAAATATTGTTAAAATAACAAGTTAAAATAATTAAATGAAGACACAGTATTTGTGTAAAATAAATAGGAAATTATATGTAAAGAAACACTTCTTTGTGTAAAATAAATAAAATATAAATAAATTTAACATATTTAATTATGTTAAAGTTATACAAATTCTAAATTATATTAATTATTAGTTTATGTTCAAATATCCATTTAAAAAAAATAAAATTGACACAACACGATTTGTTAAATTAATTTTGCAGTTATGTAAAAAAAATAACATATATTAATTTTCTTTTACACATTCTGTTGCGTTACACACGGAAAAAAAAACTAAATTAAATTTTACAACAACTATATTGTAAAAAAAATGTTTAATTATTTAATACAATTGTTTTGAAATTAACTAAAACTTAAAGCATATATATCAACGTATAATTTATTTAAAGTACACAATTTTGGAGCACGGCAAATCTGTATTATTTTTAATAAAGATTGGCATTAGTCAATACAATTTTTATTAAAATATAAAACAATATTAATTTAAAACAGAAATTGTAGTAATTTAACTACAATATATAATTATATCTTCAATAAATTGTTGTTTTTTTCTGTTACAAAATTGTTAAATTATTTCCAACAAATTGTTCTTGGTCGTATTTTTTAAACAATTTATACCAGAAAATTCTACAATTGTAGTACTTTTCACAACATTTTTTTTTCCGTGCAAATTAACATAAGTAATAAAAATCAAAAAAACTAAAAAAATTGAGTGGACTTTCTGGGACACAAGAAATATGTTAAATATACATATAATTTTTTTACTGTGTTTATGCTTCTCAAAAAACCTAGGTACCTAACCAAAAAACGCCCCGTGCTTTTTGGCATGGTCATTGAATCTTAAGAAGTAACAAGTTATTAAAATTACAAAATATTTTAAGTAAATTACCTAGATTATTTTAAACGTTATTTTGTTTTAGTTTTATTTATTATTTATTTTATCTACTTACTTAAGGGAGTGTGACACACTTTTCAAAACTGTGTTTTATAAGCATTTAAATCCGGACAAGTTTACTTTAGTAAAATTAAGACATAAACTTGAGTAACAATTTTTAACAATAAATCTTTAAAGTTAAACAGTTACAAATAACAAACAAATGTATGTGAAAGAAATAAATTAAGTTAATTAAAAAACAAAATTGAACAATGTAGCTCGCAGTCTCGTTTGATCATTATATTTATATTGTAAATTATGTGAAAAATGTAGTCTTCCTTAATTATCTTGCTGGCCTGTTAAAGTTATTATAAAATGGTTTAAACTAATTAAAATTAATTCAAAACTCAGTGTAAATTAATTTCCGGGCAATATTGTTAGGTTTTTTATTGCATTTATTGTATAATACTTTTTAAACAATATCGCTAATTTACAAGGAAGCTATATAAATTATTCAATTATGCAAATAAGGCAAAATAGATCAAACTTATTATAAAATAGCGTGATTGTGTCGATTTAATAATTAGGACAGATCAAATTTTGCCTCAAAAAATTCTGTCAGCCTAATTAGCTAAACAAAACAATCAATTAAGAATATTAATAGCCGTAGTCAAAAAATTATATGCAATGGAACTGTCAATTAAATTATAATAAGTTATTTATTGAAAAAGTACAAGCAGTTATGACTTTAATTAAAACAATCTTGTATCCAAATAAGGATGTTAAAATAAGTTTCCATCTGTCGGCCGATGTAACGACTTTATTAGGTTAGTGATATGTATCTTATGAAAAAATCAAGAGGCCTCATCATTTAAGACGGACGGCACAATAAGTGGGAAATATGTTTTTAAAAACCGGTAGTGATTTCACTCGAATACAGATTGGCACAAAGGGCGTTACATTTAAACGTCAACTTTGATAGGATTAAAACGAGAGCTACCTTTCTGTCCGATTTAAAAAATTTAATCCTCTTAGCACGTCTAGTTGTTACTGACTTTTAAAACTCAATTTCACACTTGTGTTTTCAGTTTATTTTCAATTAATTTTTGAACTGGTATGCAAGAGTTACTTGCAATTGGTACCAATTTTGTTTCGAAGGGTCTTATCGTACGAAAAATCTAATTTCCTTTTCATTTCAATCTATGTAACACAAGGGCCGGAAACGTTAGATCGGATATCGGATAACGTGGTCTGTAGAGTAAATGGAGTCAACATTAAAAACAAGACGAATTGGCTCAGGTCCCAAACACGACAAACTCGTTAACAAATGACTCTGTCCGGATTATCAGTCGTCGATTTAATTAACCAGTTTTGCCAACAGTCGCTTTTTAATTTAGCTTACAGGGTGTGTCCGAAATACAGGTCAAGTCGACACCGTTATCTCATAAAAAAGAGCCAGGATTTTAAAATATCAGTCTTAAAGACAATGTTTAGTGCCTGACGTAAGGTTCCTACAATATAATAAATGGGAACGAAAGAAATTTTGCTGATTTTGAAAAAAATCGGCATTTTATATTAAAATTATTTAGTTAGATACGGATTCGAATCGTTATCGTCATGTTTGATGAATTTTTTAAATGCCGACTGATGCAATTTCATTTTTGGGGCATTTCAGCGTCAATCAAGATGATAGTAAACCAATTTTAAAAGTAAATTTACCCTATCTTTTAAAAAGTCAGGCATTTGACGAAATTTGTATAAAGGATTATTCTTTGTCTGCAGACGAAAAATACTGGCCTAAAGAAAAACTTATTTAATCGCGAATTCGTGTCCCTTTAAAAAAAGGTTATAAGCATTTCAACAAATATCAATGTTTTAAAAGTATGCAATCAATCCTTTTTATTTTAAGTCGGAAAAATCTTTAAAAAAACTCGACATTTAAATGAAAATCAATCCTCAATTATGAAAATTTGGCTAAACGAGCTAGGAGAATAAATAATTAAGATTCTGAATCTGATTCTTAGTATTGTTGTAGTAACATGACAATTGATTGTCTGAAATTGGCAAAATTGTTAAATCATATCTGCACCGTTTCGGAAAAACTAGTCATCGCGATATGTAAAAGTAGTCAAGTCAAGAGCTAACGGATTAAACAAATTGTTCGAGAAATTGTTGGAAAAAATACCAAACTTGATTTACACTGAAGATAAAAGACTTAAAAAAGCTAAGGCACCATATATAAGTGGTTTATTCAACTCATTTAGTTTTTTTTTAATTAAATGTTGCAGTTATACCTACATTAAAATCCTGACCTAAAATTTTAAAATCTGCTATCCCTTTTAAACATATCTTAATAAAACTGGATTCTGAAAATGTAATAAAATGAAATATAATGTTTAAGTTTGACATTTCTTTATATCGTTACACTCTAAGCAATTATGAAATAAATAAGAGTTTTACACACGCTCTCTTAAAAAAACAAAAGTAAATGCGGCAATTATGTTCTAGAGTTCTTAATCGCACAATACCGTGTCCAACGCAAATAATCTAAATTGTTCAACTTCCGTGTAAAAGAGACCATTACCATTTCAATAATTACACCCGTGGTTTCTTAATGATTTTAACGAGTCCAAATCCGAGTTATTATTGCGTCGACTCGTTTGATGCTTTTTTATTAAGCGTTGCCTAGATGACACTATTAAATAGAGACGTCCAACACCAAATTAGTAACACAGCCGTTAAAACAATTGTGAAACTGATTGCGAGCCATAAAACGCTAATTGTTTATTAGTTTAAATCGCACGGTACGTACCTACGCATTTAAAATCGTATACCGCAACTTTTAAATTAAGGAAATATACAAGAATATTTTTTATTAGCACGACTATTAAAAAAGTTACCTAATGGTTTTTAAAGACATTAATAGTAACTTTTTATATGTTTTAGAAAAAGAAAATATTTATTTCGGTAATAAGTGTAACAAAATTAAAAAAAAGAATTTCTAGAGTGTTTTCAAAACAAAGAAAGGAATAAGTAATTACAAACAATCGCTGTTGAACCTTTAATAATATTACGGTAAACTTAAAATTTTTTTTGTACACACAGTAAAAAAAGTAGTGAAGATATTTAACTCTAGTAAACTCTAAAAACATTCTATATGCGACGACTTTTTTTAGAGTTATATATTCACACTGATGATAGTGTAATAATTTATATTTCCATAGGGTAAATATTATAACCCTATAGGGTAAATATTATAACGGTATTTAGTGTTACATTTAATTTACTAGTGCATAAATTTAACACTACTGTGTGTTAAGGGTACTCTGGGTAGTGACCCGGGAAAAAATAGTTTTATTAATTAGAGTAAACAAACTACTCTATTTTTTGTTAATATGCATACCTCCTTTTTTACTCTGATTATTAAACTTTACATTCAAATCGAGTAAAAATTACTCTATCCTTAGTTGCTAAAAAGAGAGGAAAATTAAAAACATATATTTAAATTCAAAAGTATATTTAGTGAAAAATAACAAAAATAAAAAAATCATATAACTAATGTTAACATAAATATAAAAACAATGTATATTTAAAATATTTTATCTACGCCAGTGAGATAAGAACTTCTTATCCCAGTCATTTTGAGTGAGATAAGAAGTTCATTAACGCACGCGTTTTTCTCTGTTTTTAACCAATCAAATAAAAAAGTCAAAATGTCAAAATAACCCTAAATTAAGTCTTAGACAAAAATAATTACCGTTTATTTTTTCATTTAGAGGCGTAGATAAAAATTTGTACAATGTACGTGTGATAACGCTTTATTAACGTACTTGCGTACGTTAATAAAGCTCTTATCCCACTTATATCGTAAATAACTATAAATTAACTCGAACAAATGTTTCTTTTAAATCAATGCATATTCTGTGATTATCGGTTTTTAGACATGCATAATGCCTAATCACATTTAAAGTTTTTACAATAAAATATAAAGAATAAGAAATAATGTACCTATTTTATACGTATTATGCAGCGGCACCCACGCACAAGCGAACCATTAAACAGCCCTTGGAAACAGCACTAGACTAGTTTACAAATTTATAGACGCTTTGCAATCCCCACCACAAATAATAACCCTAGTAGTGTAGATTTAACTTTTTTTAGTGTAAAACTATAATCAATTACTGTTTACTTTACTCTAATCCAAAACAATAATTCACTAGCAAGAGGAAAACTAGGGAAATTTTAACGCAAATAGCGGTTGTAAAATACTTATTTATAGTGTAAATGTGTAACCTTTTACAAAGTCTAAATTAACACTAATGCGATTGTATTAGACATTCGTGTAAAAAATATAATATTTTTAGAGTTACGTTATTATTACACTGTCAAATAATGTAATATAGAGTTATGTAGAGTAAAATTAAGCTATAGAGTTAAATAATTTGTGCATTTTACACTGAATATCAACTCTAAAATATTTACCAACTACACTAGCTACTTTACTCGATCCATATTTTTTACTGTGCACGAAGAAAAGTGAATTATTAAATTAAGTACTTAGTTATGTTTAACTTTGGAAAAAGTAATTATATTTTTGATGATATAGCTAATGATAAAGCGATTCAGAATCAAACCTGTGCATTATTTGTGAAGAATACGGCAAAGATAAACTTTGGTCTCGATGCACTGTGTGTGGACATAGGGCCCACAAAGAATGCACAGGGCTCGATTCTGCCAAAAACTATATATGCGACTTTAGTGTCAAAAAGCCATCTAAACGTCGTCGTTTAGAATTATAAAATATTTATTATAACTATAGTTATAATATGTATAATATGTATACATATTATAAGAATATTTAATTTAATATTTTCTTTTGTTTTGTTATTATTATTGAATACCTGTTAATTTTAGTTTGTTATGCAACACAAGTCCGATTTTCAAAAAGTAGAAATATTGGTTCGAAATTATTTTATGGTTTATGGTCGCCATTCCCCCTCTCTGTTTCCTTGGTTATCGTTTAATTCTGTTAAATGTGTATATTTATTGCTTTAAAATAGTTAATCATTATTTCTCCTAAAGTTTTGCTTCCTACACGTTTAATAAAAACAAATCTTAAATCTAATTAATCACACCTACTCTTTTTTGTTGTTGTTTTTTGTCAAGAAGACACATTTACAACGTTTTTGTATTTTTTTAATTATTATTGTATTTACTACTTTTCAGTCAAGGAATGGTTGCCAAAAAGCACACTTGCTAAATATATGAGTTTGGGAATCATTACTAAACACAAAAGCGCTCACTCATAATATATTAGAGCCGTCCCCAATTTACTGGATTTTCCCAAAACAGTAAATAAATCAATAATTGGTTACCTATTTGATTTTTCGATAAAATTAATATTGTTAAATGGGCAACAACGTTGTTGAATAAACTACGTAACGTGTTCGAAAACAACGGCAACAAATCAAATGCTCATAATTTATTTAGCATTCGATTAGGGCTGTTCACGATGATTTAGATCAACATGAGCAAAGACTACCATTACCGAGGTAAATATTTAATTTTCTTATAATGGGATGTCATATCACGCAAATCTAACCTTAAACGAATACCGAAAACCGTTCTTTTTTTATTATTTATTGGAAAACGTAATTTTAATTTAAGGTTTTATTATTATTACGATTTTAAATTATCCCAACATATATTTATAAATGTATATACATAGGTATTAGTTATTAGTTATCTATGATGTATGTAGTAATTTGGCAGAAAGGTGCTTAGGTATACCTATGTATATGTATAGTCGATAAAAGCAGTAGGTAGGATATATGTAATACATATATATATGTAATACATATTATGTATGTATAAGAATAATAACATAGGTACATATGTATACATAACTATAGTAACGATAATATAAATTGCATATTGCATATTCAATAAATAAAAGAATTAAAAAGATTGTAGGTACAGGTAATCATTTTTACACATTATTCCAGTTATACGAGGTGTGTTCAGAAAATATTGGGAATTTTCGTTTTTTGAAACAAATATTTATTTATTCGTCTACATTAATGTTGTCGCCTTCAAAATAGTCTCCATTGGATATTATGCACATGTGCCAGCTCTTCTTCCAATATTCGAGACACTTCTAAAACTCGATCTTTGAGATAGTCTTTAGTTCTTTCAGCGATGCGCTTTTAATGTCATCTATGCTTGCAAAACGACGGCCCTTTAAGGTTCTCTTTATTTTTGGGAATAGGAAAAAGTCAGACAGAGGCATGTCTGGCGAATATGGAGGCTGGGGCATCATTACAGTATTTTTTTGGCCAAAAATGTTGTTCAAAATTTAACATTTACCCAAAACATTTGAAAAAATTTCATGGGATGAGCCAATCGATATACCAACATCATCAGCAACTAATGGTTTATAACCATTTCTTCCACTTTTTCCATGTTTTTATCGGTTGTTAATGTGCTTGTGCGTTCGGGGCGTTCGTCATCTTCAACGTCTTCACGGCCATCTTGGAAACTCTTATACCACTTGTAAACTCTTGTTTTACTTACATACAGCAGACTCACTATAGGCCTTTGTTAATATTTCACAGAATTTATTTCATTTTTTAAGCAAAATTGGATACAAATGGATCAAAGACCATTTCTTTTAACGAACGAAAATCGCCGAGCTCATAAACAACGTCTAACCTTAGCGGCTGCCACAGACAAAGTAAACAATAAAAACAGCTTAAGTTTTTATTATACTTCGGGGGCATGTATACCAACATAATAAATAAAATGTTATGACAACCGGACCCTCCGAAGCCGCGAAATTTAACAATTCCCGTTATTTTCTGAACACACCTGGTAATTTATAACTTATAAGTTAAAAGTCAAGCTTGCTTTAAAATAAAAATAATATTCATATATTTTTTTAAATATATTTTTTTAAATACAATAATTGACTTAAATATTTCTAACGCTTCCATTATTTATTTATATAACGATTGCGTGTTTTTCACAAAACACAGGAAGTGCAGTTTAAACAATTTAGTTATTTAAATTTTTTAAGTTGCATTGTTATGGCATAAAATTTATAAAATAATATATTAGTTGCGCTACTTTTTAATTAACCAGTGGTTTATTATATTCATAATACCTATATTATAATAGTTGCAATATATTATAATAGTAGAAGTAGGTAAACAGTAATAAATATAATAAATAAGTTTATAATTGTTACCTAATCAAAGACCCTCTTAAATACAAGTTTAAAGATGTTTAAAAAGAAAAATATGATTTTGTAATTTATTACATTATGTAAAGCATACGGAATTGAGATTTGGTTTCTATATTTGCTTCAAGATTTGATACCTAAATAAAATCAATTTTGTTTTTAAAGAATGACTTTATTTATAACAATATAAAGAGGACCCCATTCATAAAGTTATGTTTAAAAATAAGGTCCCCTTGGTTAACCATATATAAACAGGAAATTTCCTGTTTATATATTATATAATTGTATACTTATAAGTAAAGTAGTTTTTTTCAAATAAAAAAAGATTTTATTTATACCTAAAGTTATGTTTTAAAAATAATTTTAACCACCAATGCCTCCCTGCAGATGGTCATTCTCTTTACAAAATTTTAGCACAGAATACGGTACCCCTTAATTTCATTAATAACTTGGATGACTTTTAGCTCGTCAATCGTCCCCAAAGAATAAATACCTATAACAAATCATCGCACGATCTTGATGTCGTCATGTCGAGAAATGATACGGTCAAAATCGAATTAAAAAATTCAAAATAATTACCATCTGCAGAAGTAACCAAGGGAACCTTATTTTTTAAACATAACTCCATGGGTTGTCCTCTTTATGTTGTTATAAAAAAGACGTTTTTTTAAAGAAAATATAGATATTATTTAGGTACCAAATTCTGAAGCACCTCTTTATTTAAATTAGAAATTTCTTTTTTGGTTCTAGAACACTTTATATTTATCCAAAATCCAAAAGCGCAAAACTTAAACATTAAAACATTCACTAATGTGAATGATCTAATCTCACTTTTTGATTCTTATGCTGGTGATAATATACAAATTTGTATATTACTTAGTATAGTTTAACTTTTTAATTACAGTAGGAGAATTGTATGATTATAATGAAGAAACTTCAGCGAAGATACCTATCTTTTTGAAAACTTTAAATCATCAAAAATAGATTGCAAATTAGTATGAATCAATATTGTTTAATTTATAAATTCAATGCTTTCAAATGTGTCTTCAAGATTTACATATAATTTTGATAATCTGATATTTTTTTTAATAGCTTTAATAACTTAAAACTTTAACCCATTACGTCATATATCATAAAAAACGCTTTTAAATAAATTTCATTTTTGTATCAAATTTAAGATAAGTAATAATAAATATTGGTGGCCTCCACAAGAATTACAAATCCTACCCTGTTGAATGGTTTGATTAATGAGCAGTTTACGTACCGTTTGAGCATACGCTGGAGGTGTCTGGATGTCCGGAGCTGTCGGTGTCACTGTCGTGGATGGGGTTGGAGTGCAGGGACAGGTCCCTGGGTCCCGGACTGGGTGACCGGGTCCGGATTATGGCGGCACCATCGGTGGGTCCACTCAGTATGTCCGTGATCATGAAACGTGATCGCGTTGCTGCTGTTTGAGTCATGGCCCTAGCTTCGTCTTGCACGGTCATGCCAGGCGCCGTACTAGACACTGTTTCCCTTAGAGCCAACACTTTGATGACAAACTTTGAAAGTTAGTTGAGCGATTGGTTTTGTTCAAATCACTAAATCACAGTAAATGCACAATTGTCACTATATTAAAATCCAATACCGTCACAATCACTTGGTCATAAATGTAAAAATGCAGTCAAGTTAAAACCTCGTTAGCTGTTAAATAGCATCTAAACTATCAACACTCTCAAAGAAGTATTCTTGTAAACTAACCTTTAAGTGGTGCACGGTATACTCTCCGGCAGTAAATCAGCCATGTTGTGCACCCCACCAAAAAATCTCTCCCCACCCCAGCGGCGCCGCCAATAACTAGGCAGAACCAATAATTGCTCGGCCAATGGGAGCCGCGTGCGCTGATTGAGGCGTACGTACGCTGTCTTCTTGTATTTATTTTATGGGCAGGACTTCGGATGAGATTTTATTAGATTGAATATTTAGGAAAACAGTTTTATGCTTTCATTGGTTATATAATAAAGCTACATTGGAGAAATAACCTGCTCTATTGTGTCTTTCCATTCTATTAGTTTTGTATATTGTTGGTGTAGTTATCCCGTTGCAATACATTTTATACACACTAATTATTTAAAATAAATCATCTGGTTCTGACAGGTGGAATTGAAAGTTTTAACACATTGTTATTTTTTAATTTCAAATAATTTTATTTAATCTGGTTTATTTTAAAAATAAAGGAGTAAATCAGTATAATGACAAAAATTATACAAAATTGTTAAAAAAAAATTTTAAATGATTTTTAATTTTTTTTTAATAACCAACGTCCCTTTTAAAAACCAAATTATTATTTTTTAATGCGCTGGATACAAATTCGACCTTGGAATTGCTCCATCATTAGGTTTTTAGGAAATTTTACCAAAATAATTTTTACCACATAAAACTTATTATCACATATAAAAGGGACGTTGGTTATTTAAAAAAAATTAAAAATCATTTAAAATTTTTGTTTAACAATTTTGTATAATCTTCCCCTTGAAAATAATTTTAAAATTTTTAAAATATCTTTTCTCGTCTTTGCAGATCAATACGATAAATAATTTTTTTATGACTAATGATTCCTCGAAGGGAGCAAAACATTAAAAAATTCAAAGTTTTGAAGGATACCTAGGAGTAGTACTTTCAGAACGATTCTGCAGACAGCACATAATAACTACCTATTTAAATATACTTGAATTTGAAAGACATTCATTGGATTACCATTAGATATCCCATGGATTATAATTTTGTGTGTTATAATACAAATAACCACAATACATATGTGTATACAAATTTATACAAATTTGTACAATTTAGATAATTTCCTTGGGACCTAAGAATATCCCAAAAATAACCCGTGGGACTTTCAAAAAAATCCTTACTGAGGATGTTCTCTGAACGTCCCACTGACTGTAACTATCCAGGATGTCCTTAGGCTGTCCTTTTTCAATATCTATGTGGATATTTGAATATCCATGGGATATCTAATGGTAGCTACAGCTAGACATTATTCGCTACAACTGAGCAGATCAGCTCGACAAACGTATAGAAAGAATGATCAGTATTTAGATGGGCCATCACACGCATATCTTAACCTGAATATTTGCAACCTATCGGTATATATAGTTAGCGAGCGGGTGCAAGCAGTGGTGAGAGGTATCCCTACTAAATTTGTTTATAAGTTTATTAATTAAACCAACATTTTAATAATTTTAGTATACTATAGTACCCAGATAGCACAGAGATGTCGGACTCGGACGTTTATGACATCTTTAAGACGTCCAGTTTACGACGTAAGTCATCTTTAAGATGTCTTTAAGATATCTAATGTTACAAAACACATCGTCTTTAAGATGTCCTTTTAAGGCATTATTAAGGGCCGGTTTTTCAATCGTTGGTTAAGTTTATCTTAAGGTTAACTTTCTTAGATACTATTGTGTTAACAATAGTATCTAAGGAAATTATCCGTAAGATAAACTTAACCAACGATTGAAAAACCGGCCCTAAGTCGTTGCTAATAGTCGTTAAAGCGTCTTTAAGATGTTAAAGACTACATTGCTCCATCGCCAAAACGTTTTAAAGGTATAAAGTAATTAAAATGTAGCTATAGCTATAGCTATAATAATCCTTATAAACTTCTAAAAATAACGTATACTTCTATTTAAAATAAAAAAAAATTAAATTGTTACATATTTATTTCTGCCTATTAATTCAAATCAATAGAGTCAAAACTTCTTGTCAAGTAGAACCCTTCTGTCTGAAGCCCTTCTTGAGTGTATTATAGGTGGGGATCAGGGTCAGAGACCAGGGTATCCCTCGGGCTATCAATTATTTTCTCGGAAAACACCACAAAAACGAAACCAAATTCACAAAAAAAGTCGAATACTTACCAACACTGCACAATGATATAACTTGTCACTTGAGTTGTTGAACGTCGAACGGGAACATAAAAAAGAAAAACCGACACGATTAGCAATAGGATTCAACCAAATTCAACATCCAAGAAGCAAAAATGTCTGCAATCTGGATTTAGTTACGAGTTATTTAAGAATTGAAAAGAGGCAGACATATCAGCGCTTGGTGAAATAGAAAAAAACTGCATAAGCATCATATGGCGTGACTAGATGGTGCCGATTTGGTGATTTCATTGCATTATGGGAAATGTGCGGGTAGTTTGATTTAAAAACTTTCGCTGGGTTATTTTAAGGTTATTTTGTCTTAATAAAAACATATTTGTTTATAATATTCTTATTACAAATGGATATTATTAATTGTAGGAAAAATAAACAATCTACAAAAACGTCAGATTTATATTTATGCAGTTACCCTACCCATCATCTTTGTCAAAACTTAAAATCCTACATTAATGTTGTTTACACCAAAATAAGATGGTACCTACCTAATTATATCTTACTATGAAGTGGCTGATTATGGGATATAATTTCGATTTTTTAAAAAATAAGCGGCGGTATCAGGCAGTTATAAGATGTCTTTAGAACATTAAATAAAGATATCTTTAAGACGTATATCAACAGACGTCTGTCAGACGTCTTTTTGAGATCTTTAGACGTTCAGGCATAATACAAAACATACAAAAGATATCTTCAAGACGTTGTGTGCTATCTGGGTAATTATGTTTAGTATTGGCCATTTTACCTATTAAGTAAATAAAATTATAATTTTTTTAATTTAAATAATATTTTTATTTCATTTTGTGAAATTAGGGCTGGTCCAATGACGCCATAAGGACGTTTGTGCTTGCTGCCTTTTTTTTAACATCTAGAATAATTTTCACAGAAACAATAATTTTTCAAATGTTTGATATCTACATAGGTAGGTACATCCATTAGACATCCAGTAGATATATCTATTAAAGTTTTATGTATTTCAAAGTAAATTATAAGAAATGTTAAGACAGGTGTCCTGAAGCAATTTTGGGATGTAGGTATATTAAATTTTTCTTCTAGATATTTAAAATTTATAATATAATTTGATTTTATGGTTATTTATTATCATTTTATATTTTTTTATTTAAAATATTTAAAATATAAAATTTTTAGTATAAAATATGAAATATTAAAAATAAAAATTTGCAAATAGTACATAAAAAATATAAAACCGCTTGGGTTTAATTTTTAATACCCATCTCAAAAAATATCAAAAACAACCACTTAATAAAATAATAGCAGATATCAGATATAATTTACAGTTTATCTTTCGTTGTTTACGTGTTGATAAAATGAAAATAATTATCTGATTGTACCACAGTCTCTCACATGGCCTGTCACCTTAATTTTATAAACAGCAACCAGTGGGAAAATGACCATTTAGGATATCCTGTTCAGATAACGAAAAACACAACACAACCTATTAAAAGTGAATAATGATAACACCCAAATTTACGTTATAGAAAATAACGTAATCATTAATAAAAATCAATTCGCAAAGTTTTATTTAAACAAATTTGTAACTTAGCCAGTAACCACCATAAAGCTTTTAAACTAATACCTACCTACTTAACATGTTACGTAGGTGCACACGATCGCGACGCGTCGTAAACTTAAACTTAAAATTAACAATTTGGACAAGTTACCAAAATAACGGTTTACCTTGTCGCTAATTACATAGTTTTTCCGACAAAAAATTGTCCCATAAAATGTGAACCGCTTTAGGAAACAGTATTTTAAAGTATACACTTTAAAATAGGTACCTATAGGTATCAATTGCAAAATTTTAATAATGGATAGTTGGAAAAAGGTAAGTCGTAAATTTCTTGTTGACTAATTCTAAAAAACGTGTAGGTAATTAATGTTTGTATAGCAAGTCTTAAAACGGTTTTAATTACTCCTACGCCCCTGGTCATTCGCAGGACTGAATTCAGTGCATTTGTGAATTTGTAAGCGCTCATGCTTGACTCCCATAAAAGAGGGCTTAATTTCGACCTAATTGTTACTGTGACACCATCTGTTTCCTTTCGTACCGGAGTGGTAATAGCAACACAATCAGATTAAGTTCAGGTTTTACGTTTGTACCATACGCCACCCTCTCGCTTGCTCTCTTTTCCTCTGTACTGTGCTGTGTATAGACAACTATGAAGTGAAAACTGGGGGTGACAACTCACTTTTTAAATTTGCCGGCTCGTAATTCAATCAACTTGATTGTAATTTTTTTAGGTGTAGAAGATAAATTTGTTTTTGCAAGCGAAATTGAATTTACCTTTATTGGTACAGATTTATGAGAACATTTTTCCTATACGTATACACGTATATACGTGTATTTCCTATATTCGCTATTATTGGAGCTACAAAATCGGTTAAATTAGAAAAATTGGTGGCATTTTCTCTTATAATTAAAATGGTAAAAAGAAACAAATGGGACACCGTGTATTTTTTAAAATATTTTTAAAGACAAAATTTTTTTTCCTATCTACATCACACTTTAAAATAAAAAATTAATAAGAACTTAAACTTTCTGATGGTTATTTAAATAACCAAGTTATTACTTTATTTTATCAACAATCACAAAGTTCAAGTGATTTATAATTGTTTATTTTTAAGTTAGGGGTAGTTATGCAAAAATAATTGTTGGTATTTTAAAATATGGAAAAATATACAAGTTGACTGTTTTTACCATTTAAATCAGAAAAAAATTTCAATTCCGATATTTTTTCATAGATATATAGAAAAGTTTATAAACGAGGTGCATACTATACTTTTTCTACGACAAATACTTAAGTATTATTATCTTAAAATAATTTAAATAAAAAATTTGTATAGAGCGTCATCTATGAAACAACAGGGGAAACTGTCAAATCTCACATTTTTACATTTTATAAGTTTACACAATTATAAAGGTTATAAATCGAAATGTATCTTGAAAATTGACAGTTTTTCAAAGTGAAAGTAAAGGAAATGTTTTATGAGGACTTTACAGTAGAGTCCGTGCCCGAATTTAAGTTATAGTTTACTACCGGCGAAAGTAAAAGGTCAGTACAAACTTTTCAAATATTGGCGTTGAGAAACTATTTAATATTTTTGTATTTTTGTATTAAGATAATAAAATAATTTTCACATTTAGTATTATTTTACACTTTATTTTAACGATTGTATGACATTTGACAACTGTCAACTAACTTAAAACTAACTTCAGCTCGTGACTAAAAACCTGTTGCTAACTTCAGCCCGTGGCTAAAGCGCCGTAAAGCCACAACTTGTCAATGTGTATTTAAAAGGTCACTTAGTGTCATGGAAACATGTACGATAAAGGGCGTTTTAAAGGTGGGAGTAGAAAAAATAATTAAAAGGATATTAACCAAAATTTCGAGTTTAATAATAATTTTTTATAACAGGTGCTTAATTATTATTATTAGTATGATGCCCTTAGCCATAAGTAAGTACCTATACAGTGTGTCCGTAAAGTCCCGGAACATGTGATTATTTTGAAAACGGTATTTTTTTTTAAAAAACGCTAAAACACGTCAACTTTTGTATTTTTCTAGCAATATTTTAGCATATGTAGTTGTTCCAAAATCTGCCGCGTGGCGGCGCCCCAATCGAAGTAAGGTTTTTTTAAATTACAACCCTTAATTTTTGTTGCATTTTTGGATAGCTACCGTCGTCCTGAGTACATTGATATGCTACATGTGGAGGGTTACATAAGAAAATTTTTGAGAAAAGTAGGTTTTTGCCGCTGATTAAGATTTTGGTTTTGACGAACTTATTCGCTGTTACGGGGCACTATGCATTGCTAGTAAGGGATTATTTAAATGAGGTCTTTCCCAATCGCTGGATAGGTCAAAGGGATCAAATTGAGTGGCCAGCGCGATCGCCAGATTTGAACCCTTTAGACTTCTTTTTATGGGGACCTCTTAAAAACCGCGTCTATGTAAACAGGCCTTAAAATTTGGACGACCTAAGACACCGCATTCAAGCCGAGATCCAGATGATCACTCCAGCGGTACTGGCAAACGTACAACGCTCGTTTGTAGACAGGCTGTTCCATTTCCAAATAGTTTACGGTGGACACTTTGAGCAACTGCTCTGATTGGCTTTCCAAAAAACATTAAGCAACGCATAGATTGTGTAAGTTTGACAAAATACCAAAATCTCATTCGGCAGCAAAAACCTGATTTTCTCAAAAATTTTCTTATGTAACCCCCCAGATGTGGCACATCAATGTAATCAGGACAACGGTAGCTATCCAAAAATGCAACAAAAATAAAGGGTTGCAATTTAAAAAAAACTGACTTTGATTGTGGCGCCGCCACGCGGTAGAATTTGGAACAACTACATATGCTAAAATATTGCTAGAAAAATATCAAAGTTGGCGTGTTTCAGCGTTTTTTAAAAAAAATTACCGTTTTCAAAATAATCACATGTTCCGGGACTTTACGGACACACTGTATATTTCTACTAGTTAATAAGGAATAGTTTTACCAACAAACAATATAAAAAAAGAAAATGTTCCTTTTTATTCAATTAATTCATTGATAGCATTAAACTAAAAGTGTAAACTTACTTACTTGTTAATCTCGTTAATCCGGTCTGATAAATACTAAGGCTTTGGATATTTAGTTAATTACCCATCGAGTTTAAAGAACAATTTATTCATAATAATTATTATAAATATTATAACAATTAGAATCGACATGTAACAAAAGTGAAAATTTCATTTCTGTGTTATTGTTATAATCGGATTGCGTAATTCATTTCCGCGCATTATAACAATTAAGTATAAAGTAGTTTACCATTAATTGTTCTATAATAATTAATTATATAATTTCATACTCATCACTGTTTACCTCTTTCTGGATAGTAAATAGATTCTAATCGACAGTATTTTTATAATAAATTATGTAATAAAAGACTTGCGTTTTCAATTAAAAGTTAAAAGAATAGTTTATTGTTAAAATGAAAAGCGGTTAGGAGGAAGAGCGTAATTAATGCAATTAATCTTTAAGAATTAATTTTATTATATTTTATAGCAGTATGGTATAGTTACCTACTTACGATCCCATTTATCAATTACCAATTAGTAGGCTACTACTCTATTTAAATGAATTAGTCATAAATGAATTGTCATAGGGACAAAGCAGCCACTAATAATTCTAGTCAACAACAATTTCTATCTCTGTCAGTTAGGAGTCAATTTCTAAGTAAAATTGCCTGCTAAGTCCGAAAATGTCGTCAAAAGTTGTAAAAATAAAACAGTTTTTGAGATATTGTCATTTTTTCATCTTATATGGAATTGGCTATATTTTAAAAACTGCTCTACTTTCATAACTTTTCACTGTATTTTCGGATTCAGCGGATAATTTTACATAGGAATTGTCTGTTGTCGTCGACACAAATTGATGTGGGCTACAGTTATTTGTGGCTGCTTTTTTGCTATGACAATTATTCATTTTTAACTAATTCATTTTAAGAGAGTACAGTGTAAAAATTGTATGAAAATTCTAAACTAGGTAACAAGACAGCTTGTTTCGGTATTTTAGATATCATCAGTACCGGGCAGCCATGTAGTATGGAGCTCACTGAAAATATACCTGGGGTAGATGGAGCTGATTACCTTTCGTTCACCGCTGTCGATGTATCTCGCCGGTACTGCCCGGCACTGATGAGGTCCAAAAGACCAAACAGGCTGTGAGTCGGAGCCTGTTCGTTAAAGAACACTTAAAACAAAAGCGCAGTGACAAGGATGACAAGGAATTTTATTTAACTAAATAATTTAAATAAACCAGCACAAAAAGGTTTAAAAAATGTTACAAGATAAGTGGTGGGCCAATGGATACATAGTTTAACTGTATTATTATTACTTGATCTAAAAATTATGGTTATAAAAATTATATGGTTAATTAATAAGGGTAAAAAATCAGGGAAGTACCTATGTTCTTTTTCTTCTTTAGTTTATTTTTGAGTAACCTACGGTACCGTAATTGGAAAATGTGTGTTTACTATGGTGTACCTACTATGAATGTGAATTTGGTAGTATTCCATTCTGTAGGTAAATATGCACAATTTAAAAAAAATATTGGAAAAGGTCAACCCGAATATTTTGCTTTTTATTTCTTCTTTATCTCATAAATTTATGAAATTATTTATAATTTACAATTATTGTGGTATAAAAAAATTCGTATTTTATAATATTTTTCCAAGCTATACACTGCAGTGTATAATAACATGTTATTATATGTACAGTAGGGTGATAAAAATGTTGTTCTTACTAATGAATTAGTCAAAAATGACTAATTTATTAGTTAACCATGAACTACCATGGTATCCCAAAATTTAACAGCCAATTCTTATGTAAAATTGTCCCCTAAATCAGAAAATGTCGTCAAAAGTTAAAACAGTAAAACAGTTTTTAAGATATACAGGGTGTTATGTAATTAACGTTATATATTAAAATACTGAATTTTGACATAAGGTGTAATGGAAAAATATTTTAAAAGATATTTTCCCAAAGATAAAGAAAATATATGCATTAGAAGTTTTTTATATTTTTTGTGATACGCCACTGGTTACACACTTGTGTTCTGTGAGTACATAGATACAAACCAACAAAGTAGCTGCGCGTTGCCAGTTGTAAAAAATTGTTACTAAAAAATTTTCTTGCATAAAATAAATAAATACAAAAGTTTTAAGCCCTTAAAGTTTTAATACCATTCTGTATTTATTTACTCATCCAGCTATTAACTTAAGCAATGATAAGAAAAATTAGTACCTATTTAAAAATCCTCCCTTAGTTAAGATATTTACAATTTCAGCACATAACCTACAATTTTTTGACAGTGTTACCAACCAACATAATAAATTAAACCAGATTAACTTAAAGTAAAGTAAATCATTACGAATTATGAATAAAGTATAAATCTGGTGTGTCTAAATTTAAATATATTTGTTAAAACGATTTTTAAAAAATCATTAGTTTACAAATGTTTACAAGGTCTAATTAGTGATCTAGCGATTTCAGGTTTTTATTTTTTTTCAAGTTTTTTCAATAATAATAAGTACTTAATTAGTGCGAAAGATTTTATGCTATGGCGGGTCGGGCACTCGCAAATATTCAATTAACAAATATGGTTTTGTGTTACGGGGAAGCGATGCAAAATGCTCGTCAAGCAAGAATTTTGTAGGTAGGTATATTCAAAATTATCACAACGCCAATTACGGACATCCACCGCCCTCGGAGCAAAGTTTTTTACGTGCTGTGCAAAATTAAAGGGACCGCGGAAGATTTAGCGCATTTGTTGGTGATAGGGGTCGGGCTCAGGGACGTGAATTTGTGGCCCTTGAACCTACAAAGAGTTCAAGCTCTTCAGGATGGAGATTATCTTATATAATACTGTGGCCGGCACTAAACCAGTAAATTTCGGGTGGAGACTCCACCGTGGAGTGCCCATAAAACATTCTGTTTACTTTTAGTGTAAAAAACTGCTTCTATGTCGGATTTAAACGATTTTTAGTCCATTTTCAAGGGATACATTTCGATTTAAACAGAAAAATTTGACATTTTCCGCCGGTAATACAGATTTCCATTCTTACGGTTACTCTATTTTTTGTCGATCTATACAAATATTTTATTTAAATCATTTTTGAATAATAAGTATTTGTCGTAAAATAAGTATAGTACGCAACTCGTTTATAAACTTTAGACACGCATTTAATTAAACACTCGCTCGCTTGTGCCTGAATTAAATTTGTTAATAGTCTAAGGCAGCTACTATTATATTATAACAAATTTTATTTTGACAGCAACATAAAACATAACGTTTTTGCAAAGCATTTCTTGTAATGTATTCTTTTAACATTTCGTAAGACGCACCCTAAATAGACTATAATGTTATAATAATAATATAATAATAATAATAATAATAATATAATAATGTTATAATAGACTATAATGTTATAATGTTATTATAGTTATTATCCTGCAAAATAAAATCTGCTGCAGCAGCTATCAGTTTGATTTTAAATGTAACATTCTCATAACAACTTTCACTTAAAAATAATAACACTATTATAATATGAAGCGTTCACGCTTCAGACAATACCACCATTACAGTCTTAATGTTAAGCATCAATTTTTTTTCTTTATTACGTAATGCATTTAATACAGTGTTCCTTATTATTAGTCTAATTGCATCTTGTGCATTGTTTTTTAAAATTAAATTTCACACTCATCTAAAGTTATGCGTTTTGTTTAAAATTAGCTTTATTCGAAGATTTTTAGATTGCTAATCTATGCTAATTATTTTGATTATAAATAATAAAATAAAAATATGTATTATTTGATCTAGTAGAATCAATTAATTAGAATGTAAGAGAAAATTAAACAAATATTTTTGCAATTCAATTTTACTCTGAAATATAGACGTAATTTAACACAAGAATGTTAACTTCTTTGTTAGAAAATTGTTTTAAATCCTTAAAAAATAAAATTCTATTTGAAAAGACTCATTTCTTTATTTTTAACTTCGTTGAACTTCCAACGTTAAATGTTAAAAGATTTTAAAAGAAAAAGGTAAATATGTTTTGTTTTTTAGGAGGTATAATATCTATCAGTACTACTACAACACAAATTTTAGTTTGAAAATCAGTGATGGTATTTTTTTTTGAATACTTTGCACAATCTTTTATAGATATAAGGAATCCGAATAACAATAATAACAGATTTCTGTAATATATTATAAACACTTCAGATACACGTTACGAATTAGAAGAAAGTAAGCGTAAAATGCAATAATTGTTGTGCTGAAGCTTGATGGTTGAAGAAAAAAATCAATGGGAAATGTTTAACGTTGTTAAACATTAACAAAATAATCTGTAACCTATTAAAATTAACAAATTGCTTAACAAATTGTACCTTTGTAACTTTACAAAACTTTCGGTAAAATGTTTGTCTTTGTTAAAATAATTATAACTCCTGGATTTCTACAAAGAATTATGTTTAAATTTTAGAGGTCGCCCATAATTAAACGTATCTCTATATATGTAGGTATTTGAACAATTTATAATATGGTTCACTAAAATCAAAAACTACCACATTAGGAATGTTTTTGATAGTTCAGGAAATTGTTTTCGCTCATTTGCAACTAGGAGAAGAATGAACTCTACGTCCTTTTATCTTACAACAATTTAACGAGTTCTGAGGTAGTACTTTCAGCAATTCTTCACTTTTGAATTTTTCTTCAGTAATAAGTAGGTAAGTCTGAAAGAAACCAATATTGCCTCTTAAAAGCAGTGTAGGTTTTTTCACCGATCCTTTTGTTTGAATAACTTTTCAGAATACTTATAGGTATATAGGTATACCTAAGATCTGATAATCATCATAGGAAGCAAAATTTTAAATTTAGCTTCATTTTAATATCACACATAAACCAAGCTTACACGTCTATTTCAGAGTTTTCAGAAAAAGACGTAGATGGTTGTGAAGTTGTCCCAGACGTATTATTAGTCTCATTTTCTGCATATTTATTTTTGGATGTAAGCAGCACTAAGCATGCTATACTTAAAAAATCTCTTTGCTTTTGATAGTTTTCTCACACATGAATCTTGAATGAATTTTTGCTCAACCAACATTATTCCACCTGGATCCAGCGTGGATTTAACAATTTACCGATTAAAAATATTTAATATACTTAATTAGATACCCAATAATTTAACTAACTAGCTAGTCTCAAGTTCTCACTAATTTTTACAATAAAATGTCAAACCTTGCCCACCAACCATCTATAAAATTAAAGTTATAAACTCTTCCTTAAAAACATTAGTCCGAGGGGTAAACCACTGATTTTTTAAATTAAAAATTGCTTATGAATTAACGGCTAAGGATAACAATAACAAGGGTAGTCATGTACAACGCGTCGCTAAGCACTGATTAAGCACCGATTAAGCAAGTTTTCCTTATTGATAACGACTGATAAGAAAAAAAATCTCAACACAACGTCCACTAACACTGAATGTTGGTCTCTAAGATTTTAAAGTGGTTTACCCCTCGCATTAGTCATAAAAAATGTAATAAAATATATTTTTTTTAAAGTATGAAGGTTCTCATTAAACAAAATGGTATTATTGATGGTGCACATGTAACATGTTATATATCCGACTGCAGAGAAGGCCCTTTCTGCCTCTACTCTAGTTGGTTTCAGGGTCATCAAATATTCATAAATTTACCTCTGACTATCTGACTTTCACGCTGGCAACGTAGACTTAGTAAATAAATATATTTGCGGATCCACAGCACTGAATCCAGGAAGATGAGGGATACAACAATTATTGGCAGACATATTGACAGTAATCTACACTGTAGATTCTACAGGGAAGTCTTGCTGTAGAAAAAACTTGAATTTGTTCTATGTTTATGGCGAAGAAAGGAGACTTAATCTGTATACAGATTAAGTCTCCTTTCCTCGTTTTACCTTTCTACGATTTATTATTTTTGCAGCATGCTGATGAAAATTTATTCATTTTAAAACAATAATTTAAATGTGTGTATTTAAATGTATATTTTTTAATATTTTCACAATTTTCACCTTAAGTTGGCAACAATGTAATTCCGTAAACGAGCAAAATAATAAGTGCAAAAGGTGTAAAACTAGTGCCCTTAGTGGACCTAAATGTGCACGGAGAAAAATGTATGTTAAAAAACGTATATTAAAATTTGTATAATAGAAAGTAAATTAAATTAATATATAAATTAAAAAACTGGATCTTAATAAGTATAATAAGTATATATATATATAGTATTATATCATTTATTAATTTTACACTTTTAACTTAATATTTAATACAAATAAAGTAATAGGTTAATGCGGTTTAATATAAAATATTATTATATTTACAATATATCTTAATTATATTTTTATATTAAAATTTATCATACGATTTAGCTGTCACTATATTTAACGTAAAATATATACAATAGTATTATATTTCTAATATCATTTATTATATTTTTTCTCCGTGTGGTGTAGTGAGCGATAGTAGCTGCCTTGGATTATTAAAAAATATCAAATACATTGATGAGAAAAATATACAGTGTTGTGACGATGACCTTGATCTGACCTTTAAAAGTGCAAGCAGTGATACAGTCCTAGGAAACGAATCTTACAGTGTAGAAAATCATTATTTGAAAGAAATAATAAAGCAAAATGATGTACATATTTTAAGCCTTGAAGATAAAATTCAGGTGTTAAAAGAACAAATACCCAAATCTTATAAAACAACTTGCCCCACCTGGTGAGAAAACGGAAGAAAATAAAAATACAGGAACAAGTAAGACATCAGTCTTTTAAAATTCAAAAACTCCAATAAAACCGAAAAACTCAAAACAACATACTCCAATTCCCAAATGACAGCCGCTATAAGTGCCCAGATTAACCCTGACGTCATCGACAAAAAAGATGATATAAAGAAAGAAAACAATAAAACTGCCAACAATTATAAAAAGCATAAACAAACCAGCACGTTCATTAAGGGGACGAGCAACCCTATCACTTTAAAAGTTGTCGAAAAGAACGCCTCAATTTACGTAACTAATCTTCATAAAGAGACCACTGAAAAGCAAATAGAAGACCATCTAGCTTCAATCTGTAAAACACAATGTGAAAAAACCAAAACCATGGCAATACTAAAAAAGGTTTCTTTAAAATACGTGCAGTGTACATTATGCACCTTATCAATTTAAAAACAACATTCTCGATGAAAAAATATGGCTTGAAGGCACCCTTTTAAACAGGTATTTCTTTCCAAAATCTAGCAACTCCAGACATTTTTTAGCCAAAACATTAAACAACAGCTCTGTGTCATGAATTTCAATAAAACCCGACAACTGAAAGCCATTCTCCAAGATAATAAAGTAGACTTACTCTGTTTCTTGACTCGTTAAAAATTGGCGATTACAGTATTGTTACCCACTTTAGCCAAAAAACTATAAAAATGACGGTGTTTGTATTCTCGCACACAAAAATTGCTTAATTCAAAAAGTTGCCCAGCTCTACTCTGAAGAAAAAACTATTGAAATTTGTTCAGCCATAATCTCAATACCAAATTATGACAATAATATCAATATTATTTGCATATATAGTTCACCATGCGCAAACTTTGAACTATACATTAATACATTAGAAAATTACTTACTAAATAATTTTAACAAAGATAATATTCATATTGTGTGCCGTGACTTTAATTTAGATTTTCTTGGCAACTGCAAAGAATCACAAACATTAAAAAATTTATTACTTGAGTATAATCTTGAACCAACAAGAATAACCGCTACATTCATTAATAATATCTTTATAGATACCCTATATCAATCTACAACTGTCCATGAATCTTCCTTATTAGATCATAGGTACATTTCATTTACTTAAAATAAATTTACAAAATACAAGTTTTTCTGAAGAAAGCAATATTCTCCATCGAAATTTTACAAATTATGCTAGTCAAAATAATGTTTTTAATTCAATTAGTATTAACAATTTTTATTTTAAATTCTTAGACATTTTTAATACCTGCTTTCCCCTATCAATAACAAAACAAAAAATAAATGTGAAAAAAAACGAATAAATGGTACACACCAGATCTATAAAAATATATAACAAAAAATAGTATTTTTTATTTTTATTTTTAAAATACCATAAATTAAAAACATTTTACAACAAAAATTTTTTGAATTCCAAAAAAACTTTTATAACCAAAGAATATATAACGCTAAAAAAATACACAAGAGTTGGAAAATAATTAAAGAAAGCAATAAAAATAAACACTCAATTAAAAACAAAATAGAAACAATAATAAATGTAGATGGTAAAACATTAACAGATAAACAGGAAATTTGTGGTTAATTTAATAACTTCTTTACATGTACTGTTAAAACTTGTAAACCAATTTGTTTAAAAACTTACGGTATTAAAAACCAAATAAACTCCATTTATCTAACCCCTACCACACCTGTGGAAGTGCTCAAAATAATTAATAAAGTCTGTAACAAAACATTATCGGAAATAGACGAAATTCCTAGAAAAATAATAATGTTGGTAGGCATTTTTAATCATACCATCTAACAAAGACTATTAACAAAAGTTTTACTGAAGGTTCTTTTCTAGATGTTCTAAAGACCTCAAAAGTTATACCTATATACAAAAAGAAGGGCAATGCCAATAACCCCAAGAGTTACTTTAACTCGAGGCTTTTGGAATATCTGGAGAAGGAATCCTTAATATTACCAAATCAAAATGGTTTCAGACCAGCGCTTTGGTCTCCACCAATACCGCTTTAGACCAGGCTCTTGATGCTATCTATAAATCCCTTAATAACAAAACTCGAACACTTGGTATATTTTTTGATATGAGTAAGGCCTTCGACACCGTTGATCACCAGTTTCTTATTGAAAAAATGTCTAAAATGGGTATACGTGTCCCAGCACTAAACTGGATTAAATCATACTTAAGCTGTAGATCCCAGCAAGTGGTGATCGATAAGTTTCGATCAAAAACTAAAGAAATTACCCCTCAGGGGTCCTGCAGGATATATATACATGTATCTCACCCACCGCATTTAATTGCTTTATTAACGACCTTATCTCAAAAGTAAAAAATAATGTAACTGTCATTCTATACGCAGATGATACAAATGCAGTGATTTCAGATAAACATACAACATGTAATACAAAATATGTAAAAACATTGAAATAAAATTAAACTAATAGTAACATGGTACTATTACTATAAGTTTAATTTTATTTGAATGTTTTTTTTCATGGATTATTATTGTGCATTTTTCTACTTAAAATTTTTCAATTAAATTTAGTAAAGGGTCGTTTTGAGGGGTGGTGAATCCAGTGCCGTGCTTAGATTTAAAAAAAAAATCGCTAATATGAATTCTTAAAAACTTACTCTTAAAAACTGACTTAGTAGGTCTTGTATTTTGTAAAAATATGGCGTTTTTTGTTTTAAAAATACAGTTTATCAAGATCTACACTAAAACAAATTTGGTTGAAATCGCACAATACATAAAGATTTTATAGGGGTGAGTCGTAAACAAATGGGTCACACTGTATGTGGAGTAGGGTGGTGCGAAATATGAACAATTTTAAAATTGGAAACGCCTGGATATAGAAAACTTGTGAATGATAAAAATAAATATTTTGGTAAAAAAAATATTTTTAATTCATTCCACCGCCCAGAGCTATCCTAAATATAAAAATTTTAAAATTCAGATGAGGGTAGAAAACGGTTATAATTTTTGTTTAATTTTTTTCCAAAATTGGGCAATGTGATTAAAAAAAATAAGCTAAATGGGGACCCCCGATAAATTTTAAAAATACAAATATTTTCATATTTGACATTGACCAGGGGTCCGCCCATTTTTTTTGTTTTTTTTTAATTGTGCTCAACTTTGTAAAAGTAACTTATGTTCAAAATAACCAAATTCTCTCAAAGTCAAACATTATAATTTTTATGTTTTTGTTGAAAATCAAATGACTTTTTTTTGTAAAAGTTAATTATGCTAAAAATAACATCTTGGCTCAAAAATAATTTTAAACTGTTTCCACCTCCGTCTGAATATTATAATTTTTTTATTTAAGATAGCTTTGGGGCGGTCGAAGAAAATTTAAAAAATATAACAAACAATACTTATCTTTACCATACACAAGTATTATATTTACAGGCGTTTTCAATTTTAAAAATATTCATGTTTCGCACCACCCTAATGTGGAGGCAAGATTTAACGATGTTTTCTTTTCTCCATTATTGTGGAATACCCTAATGACAATATTGGTATATATTGGCATACAGCATGGCTTTCTTTGTGTTAATTCTTAAAAGTGCATTTTCTTAAATTATATTTTATTGATAAATATTGCGATATTCTTCTATACCTGCGAATAACTAAAAGGCATAATAGATATAAAGAAATTTCAAAATTATTTAAAACCCATTCATTTTATAAACATCCTCCAATTTAAGTTAGAAAACAAGACGCTAGTTGAACGCAAATTCGTGAGGCGTGAAGCAGTCGGGCGAGCAGGCAGGCAGACTAAGCGCTACGTATTTAGCTCTACGGAGGTATCGTGCTGGGAAACGACAGATAGCATCGCAATACAAGCGGACGCGATAAACCTGCAACTGTCACACACAGTTGACCCACATGGACGGTTACTTAATTGTTTCACATGTTTTATAACCGCGCTTAACAACCCCTAAACACCACCTAAAGAATAAGGTGCTCAAAGCTAAATCAACCTGACTCAATTAATCAGATGGCATTTTTCAATTGTTAGAGGTTACTAATTAAAATAAATTGAAATCTTTGGGTCTATTAATAGTAATTTGAATTAAAATTTAGTGTTTTTTTTTTTAATTTAATAAATTGACTAAATTTATCAGATAATGGAATTACTCACACATACGAGGTGTGTTCAGAAAATATCGGGAATTTTCGTTTTTTGAAACAAATATTTATTTATTCGTCTACATTAATGTTGTCGCCTTCAAAATAGTCCCCATTGGATATTATGCACATGTGCCAGCTCTTCTTCCAATACTCGAAACACTTTTAAAACTCGATCTTTGGGATAGCCTTTAGTTCTTTCAGCGATGCGCTTTTAATGTCATCTATGCTTGCAAAACGACGGCCCTTTAAGGTTCTCTTTATTTTTGGGAATAGGAAAAAGTCAGACAGAGGCATGTCTGGCGAATATGGAGGGTGGAACATCATTACAGTATTGTTTTTGGCCAAAAATTTTGTTCAAAATTTAACAATTTTAGAATAAATTTTGCTGCCACGCGTTTCATACCCAAAAATTTCATGGGATGATCCAATCGATATACCAACATCATCAGCGACTTCTCTGATGGTTTATAACCATTTCTTCCACTTTTTCCATGTTTTTATCGGTTCTTAATGTGCTTGTGCGTTCAGGGCGTTCGTCATCTTCAACGTCTTCACGGATATCTTGGAAACTCTTATACCACTTGTAAACTCTTGTTTTACTTATAGCAGACTCACTATAGGCGTTTGTTAACATTTCACAGAATTTGTTTCATTTTTTAAGCAAAATTGGATACAAATTCTTTGCTCCATTTCTTTTAACGAACGAAAAATCGCCGAGCTCATAAAACACATCTAATCTTAGCGGCTGCCACAGACAAAGTAAACAATGAAAACAGCTAAAGTTTTTATTATACTTCGGGGGCATGTATACCAACATAATAAAGAAAATTTTAGGACAACCGGACCCTCCGAACCCGCGAAATTTAACCATTCCCGTTATTTTTTGAACACACCTCGTAATCCAAACTGTTTTAGATCATTATTCTTTTTACCCATTAAATTTGTAATTGTCCCCATTAATTTTAATGTGGCAAAATTAAATTCAAAATACTAAAACTTCTAATTACACTGTAGGTAAATTTTTAACTTTTGAAATATCACAGCTAAACGCTCGGACACGTAAACATAATTTTTGGTCGTAGATTCCAAATCCGTGCTCGGTTTGGCTGTATCAGGTCTTAAAAAGTTTTTCCTATTGGAAATCCGATCCGGGAACACACTGTATACTGTTATATTATAATTTGTAAATTAATATAATTCACCTCTTGTGCCAACAGTTTTATGCTTTTTATTTCATTTAATATAATATCCTCAATTTTACTCAATAAAAAAAAATCAGCAAAAAAACATTTCAAATTTCCTAAATTATCTAAGAAAAACCCTTAGGGACACGTGTTTCTTTTGATCAATTGACAAATTTTGCAAGAATTAGTTATTTTTCCAATTTGGAACTGATGTTTGGGTTCGCCAAATTTAATTAAAAAAAAATTATACATGGTGTTTAAATTTATACAGGGTGTTTCCATTATCTTTGAATTTTGATCTGATACAGCTAAACGAAGCACGGATTTGTAATCTATGACCAAAATATAAGTTTATGTGTCCGAGCGTTTAGATGTGATATTTTCACATCCCTACAGTGTTATTAAAACCAATTTATTAAGAATATAAAATTATCATTCTCTTCAAAATAATTCGTTGAGTTAAGGAACAAAAAACGAGTGTCTAGAGAAGTTTATAAAACGAGTTGCATGGTACACTTTATCCACGACGAACACAAAAAAGAATTAAAATCCAATTTTATTTGTAAAACATTTGAAATCTGTCAACTGTCAGCGAATTTAGTTTTTTCACCAATTTATAATAAATCTAACTTCAGCCCGTGACTAAAATGCCCAAAAGCCACTGTTGCTAACTTCAGCCCGTGACTAAAGCATCATAAAGTCCCAGCTTATCTTTATAAACGCCATTTTAGTCACGAGTTTTATAAGACACGAGCGAAGCTTGCGAGCGAGTGTTTAAGTGTTTTTAGAGAAGTTTATAAAACGAGATGCATACTATACTTTATCTTCGACGAACAGAAATAAGAATTTAAAGCCAATTTAAATTAATAAATATTTTACATTTAACGAATTTAACCTCACTTTTTCGCAATTTATAATAAAGCTTACTTCAGCCCGTGACTAAAATGCCCATAAGCCACTGTTGTTAACTTCAGCCCGTGACTAAAACAACATAAAGTCACAGCTTAGGGAGTAGATAATAGTATATTATGTATCAAGTTTTATAAACGCCATTTTGATTACGAGTTTTATTAGGCACGAGCGAAGCTTGCGAACGAGTGTTTATACAGTGCTTGCAAATCCAAGTCCGACCGGGTTTGGAAGGACGGTTGTTCAATACCCGCGTGAAAAGAACAAGGATAGAATGCCAAACAGAATTTGGTTGGTCAGAGCCGGCAGTCCTGCGTATTGTAAGCGCCTTCTGTTTGGCGTTTTATCCTTGTTATTTTCACGCGTCCTTCCCGGTCCTTTCCGGCCGGACTTGGATTTGCAAGCACTATATATATATATATATATATATATATATATAAAGTACAGTAGTAATACTATACTATACATATAAAAAGTACAGTAGTAATGCTATCGACCTATCCAGCTTCGGTTCTTTCGCGGGACCTATTGTTTAACGTAGAATCCGAACCACCCTCCTCGATGAATCACCCCTGCAACCACTTTTTAACATAGTACACTTGTACTCATTACCGACTTTTAAAAATCACCACACCCAAGGCTGTGACCGTGGATCGAACCCGATACCGATGGACGCAGTTTGTCTCGGCTTTGTAGCTTAACCCACTGCGCTTTCGACGGACCCTATATATATATAAATATATATATTAGGGTGTTTCAAAAAAATCGACTTTTTCTTTTTCTTCAAATGGTCGGCAAATTCTTTCAGAGGATGTCAACACAAAGACCTCGTCAAAATTTGAGCTTTTAATTTGAAGATTTAGAGGTCGCGGATCGCAATTTTCTATTTCCCATTTAAATAACATGGGAATTTTTTTTTTTAACTTTGAAATTTTATACGTCTGAATCAAATCAACTTATGTCAAGGATCATCTTAGATTTTTATAGTAAATTTAACGCTCTACAAAAAAGGTCTCCTATCATTTTTCTATGAATTGATTCCTTCCAGAGTTATTCGAGGCCAAAGTTTGATTTCCATCGAATTTTCGCGTTTTTTTAACATTTATGGTACAATTATCATTATACGGGTGTCCCGAAATCAGGGGGCCAAACTTAAACAGTGCATTATTCGTATAAAAATAACACTTTTTTTGTTTAATAAACATGTATCAAAAAATGCTCCCTAAAGGAGCTACGGCCCCCTGAATAGGAGCCTAAGAGGATAATTTTTTTAAAACTATTCCTAGAGGGTTGAACATGAACAAATGAATTTTCAGTAGGTACTTTGGTAATTTTGACATGCTGAATCTAGATCTATGATCAAAACTGTTAAAATTTAATCATAGGCGTAACATTTGGAGGGGGCCAAGTTACAAAAATAGCCCCAACTTTTTTCTGGGTTAATAATTTAATTTTTTTTATGAAATTATGAGAATTTATAGTTTTTTACGAAAAATAGGTACTCTTGATTTGAATTGCTCAGACGCACCATTTTCGAGAAAAATGCATTTATAAATAAATTACTTTGCATATTATACACATCTCATATTTTCATTAAAACTTTGTAGTAGGCTTTGGAAAAAAGTGACGTTTTTTTGTTTTTTTGTTTTTTTTTACAACACTTCCTATGTTTCAGATATAAATATGTGATTTTTTTACTACATGATGCTAAAAGTTGAAAAAACGAGAAAATTCGATGGAAATCAAACTTTGGCCTCGAATAACTCTGGAAGAAATCAATTTATAGAAAAATTATAAGAGACATTTTTTATAGAGCGTTAAAAAATCTAAGATGTTCCTTGCCATAAGTTGATTTGATATAGACGTATAAAATTCCAAAGTTAAAAAAAAAAATTTCCTATGTTATTTAAATGGGAAATAGAAAATTGCGATCCGCGACCTCTAAATCTTCAAATTAAAAGCTCAAATTTTAACGAGGTCTTTGTTTTGACATCCTCTGAAAGAATTTGCTGACCATTTGAAGAAAAAGAAAAAGTCGATTTTTTTGAAACACCCTAATATATATATATACCTATATGGGGAATTCCACGTGAATTCGACACGAAAAAAACCTTTGCCATTTCGAAATTCCTCGGCAATTTTTCCATGGCTTCCCTGACTCAAAATAAAAATTCAATTTTAATTTTAGCACGGTTTGTCAATTGTTTTTTGAGATATGATTTTTGAAATTTTTAAGATTATAACGATTTTGTCAATATATCATCGATCATAACTTTGGTTCCAATTCTTGTCTTAAAACAAGCTATTTGAAATAAATATTTTTGATGCTGTGGCATATCGGCACACTATGATTTTTTTCTTCAAAAACTAAAAATCCATTTTCTACACAGCTTGTATTATATAAGTTATAATGTCTTACACATTGCAAGAGAAAATTGACATGATAAGCTGGTCTTTGGTGGGCAATTCTCTACGTCAAACAAGAGATTTATTCGTAAGTAATATCATAAGGGCATTTCATTTTTCCGAAAAAAATCGAAAAAACACGTTGCTAAGTAATATTTTAACAAAAAGCATGAGTGCTGGTGGCACCTGCACGAATGCATTTTGTTAAAAAATATTACTTAGCATTGTGTTTTTTCGATTTTTTTTCACAGGAAAAATTAGATGCCCGAATGGTATTTGACAAGACTATTTCATGAGTAACAGTTAACAATTAAAATTAGTCCAGTCATATAGGCATTTCACCTCGGAATCTAACGGAATAAGCTGAATTTTTGTACAAACCTTTATTTTAGCATTGCAAATGTTGTCTCAAAAGTCACATATGCCAACGTGTGAGCGACCTTATTTATTCAAGGTCAAAGGTCGCAAAAATCAATTTTTTGAGAATATCTCCTTTTCTCTGCCTCCTATCGTATTTGTATTAATTATACAAGTTGTAGAGAATAAAATTCTCTACAAATTTTGTTTAAAACATTTTTTTATACGTCCAATCGTTTTTGAGATAGAGGGCGCAGAGTGTGGAGCGCTCAGCCATACGCAAGGTAAATCATGAATCCCAATCTATTATACCGTTTTTTTAATTAATTATTTATTAAATATTACTTAAATAACAATTTAATACCTTATATTTATTTTTATATATTTTTTTAAAACAAATAGTCATTAAATATTACTTACTTTTGAGATACAAATAATTAAATAATGAAGTGAATCATTCTAAATATATTATATATGTATATTCTAATGTTATTCTAATAAATGACAAATGCATTTTAAAAAGAAAAGACATTAAATGAATTTGCCTTAAATACGTCTTTGGTCATCTCTTGGATCCAGATATTGCTTTTAAAATAACAGACCTGGAAATACTATAGTGGGCTTGCAATAACTAAAAAGGTTAGGTATACGTATATTAAATTTTAAAGCAAGTTGTGACCCTAGGTATAGGTCTAGGGTTGTGACAGGTAATATTCGTAATATTAAAGGTACATGGCTGATTTGTGTTTTATTTGTAATAAGTTACTTTCTGAAGGTGATTCTGTGACTTTTGTGCGCGGTATAAAGACTTTAAAAGAAGCAATTATTTAGAGAAATAAACATAAACTACCTAAATACTTTGAATTCTGTGAACGTTCATATTGAGTGTCGAAAATTGTACGCTATAGCGTACTATAGTAAAATTGCAGCAGCAAAACGTCGCCTTGAAGAGACTGGACCTTCAACGTCATCAACTGTACCTCGTAAAAAAGGGAATGATGTGTTTGATTTTAAAATATTGTGCTTATTTTGTGGTAAAGTCGCAGATGAGGCAACAAAGGCAAAAAAATCTGCAAAGTACAAACGCGTTATAAGTAAGTTTTTGAAGATATGACAATTAATGTCAATGATAACGAGGAGAGTGATGATGAGAATGAGTCTGAAATTGCTGGCCAACCTGAAGAAGACGAGGATGAAGAAGATAAAGATTAATAATAATAATAATAATAATATTGATATAAATAAAAACATTTTTTTCTACTCCGATTCAATTATCCTTCATTAAAATAAAATTAAAATATAAGATATATAAACATATATTTGATTTAAAAGAAATATATATATAAGTATAAGGTATTAAATTTTTATTTTAGTAATATTTATTATATAATTAATTAAAAAAAAACGGTATAATAGATTGGGATTCAGGATTTACCTTGCGCTAAAGGTACGTATGGCTGAGCGCTCCACACTCGCTCTCTATCTCAAAAACGGTTCGACGTATAAAGAAATTTTGTAAACAAAATTTGTTGAGAATTTTATTTTCTACAACTTTTATAATAAATGCAAATACGATAGGAGGCAGAGAAAACGAGATATTCTTAAAAAACTGATTTTTGCGACCTTTGACCTTGAATATCTAGGCCGCTCACACGTTGGCATATGTGACTTTTGAGACAACATTTGTAATGCTAAAATAAAGGTTTTCACAAAAATTCAGCATATTCCGTTAGATTCCGAGATTGATCCCTTTTTTTGACTAAGATGACTGTACTAAATATAAATTGCAATTTTTGGTGACAACAGCTGTCAAGTTTTGCTGCGGGTAAACTCGAAAAAACTGCTGACATGTGCTGTCACACAGTTTTTTCACCTAGAAACCATTTGTAATTCAAAATTGCGCGTTTGTGATTGGTGGAAATTAAGACGAGGGAAATAGTCGCCGTTAAATATCCGGAACGTTCTATTCCTTCAATTGGAAGAATAACAAACGTTATCCAAAGGTTTAAAACAAATGGTTATATTTTGGGGTGTAAATGTCACAGTACCAGAATTGATATAGATGCGGAGATGAAAAAAATAATGGTTTGTGCAATGGCAGAAGAAGATTCAAATACATAAATTCCAAAAATAGCCGAAGAGACCGGCATTAGTGTGGGTAAAGTACACAAAATATTTAAATATCGTTACTATGAATACCAAGTACATTAGGAAATTTTTCAAGACGAGTCCGGAGAATGGAATTTTGTGAAAATATGATGGAAGGCCCAAATGAAGATGAACATTTCATTGAAAACATAGTATTTACCGACGAATCCACATTTCCATTACATGGATAGCACAATCCTGCTATTGTCCGGTACTGGTCTATTGAAAATGAGTACAGGCAACTAAACCTGCTATTGTCCGGTACTGGTCTATTAAAAATTAGTACAGGCAACTAAACAAAGACTCAGTATCCTGAAAAGTTGAACGTGTGGTCTGGTATTTATGGGAATAATATTATTGGTCCCTTAGTAATTGGTTGCAATTTAAATTGAACTAGATATTTGGATCTTCTTTAAAATATAATTATTCCTGCAATCCAAAACATAACTCCAAATTTGGATAACGTTTGGTATCAACAGGACGCGTCCGCGGTTGCCCATCAAATAACACAAGAATAGTAATATAAATGTCAAACCTTGCTCCCATTTTGATAATATTTTATTATTTCTTCTATAATCATTTTACCAAATACACTATACATAACGCGTAGTCTCAATAAAAAATATCAGGATTAATTACGTCCACATAAGAGCACTATTTGATGTGGACTTCAGATGTGGCTTTACATATAAAGCCACCTGCAGTGCAGTGCATTTTTCCAAAAATGATGCTGAACTTTGCTTTACTTCTAATTATTATTATGGGCAACGTTCGAGGATAACGATCTTCGATTAGTTCTTTAAAAATATAGAAGACACCGATCCGCACAATATGTGGCTTCAGCAGGATGGCGCTACGTGTTATAGCACGTATATATACTGCTTAAGATATTGTATAACTATGTGGGGATATTTGTTGTACGGTAATAAACCATAAACTATAGTTTATTAGCTATTCTGGACGAAAGCCAATATTCAATTATTGATAATAGATAGAGCCCCAAATGATTAAATGCTCCAAAGTAACTTTGGCAAAATGGACCTTTGGGATGCGCTTTTTTTTAAATGGTAAAATGCTTGAAATTCATAATGAATAAAGATTTCTTATTGATAAAATTTTAAAACTGTAATTCCAAGCAAATTTTCATTATTTTAAGTTTACTTGGTGCTCAATAAAGTAAATTAAGCCCTATTGATTAGTGTTGAAAGCAATGTGATATTGAAATATTAATTTAAACCTTTGATCCTTTTAAATGCATTAAAAACAAGATCACTGAATTGTTCGAATATTTTCTATATTTTAACAAAAACGATAACATAAACTGCTGTTAAAAAAGAATTTTATTTAAATTCAAATCAGCCGTGGTATGGTTATGGTTTCCTTGTAACACGCTATTTACATAATTTATTGAGGCAAAGGCAAGTCATAATAAATAGTTTGCAACTAAAGGCAATTATTCAACTAATTAAGGCGATCATAATTCATAAACTGGTGTGCGCTGGGAACTTAAAGGAAGAGCCAGGCCAACAAGCCAAGTCGAGCCACCAGGCTGCTTAAGGAGTCTTAGACAGGAAGCAATATCGCGTCATATGACGCAAGGGCAAACAAACGAATATCGTAGCACGCTCTAGTATTTAGATGTTAATTTAGTGCGAAGGAGAAGTTCTCAGGATCTTGTACACAATGGATAGTCAGGCGCAGTTAAATACAGACATTTTACACTCCGGTGAGCAAGACATTTTCTTGTTATGTTCTCTGCGTTTGCACCGTAAATAATGTAAACTCTCTGTTTGCAGAGCAAAGCCATGAATCATGCTCAATTTCACCCACTTGAATAAATTTGATAGGCTGTACTCTTCTCTTACTGTATCAGCCTATCTAGGCTATAATCAGATTAATCGCACTAAAGCCGTTTGCAATCATTTTACCTTTTTAGCATAAACTAGAACCGATCTACAACTACTAATAAGAGTTCTGTTAGGTACTATAGTACCTACCCAGAAGATCAATTTGATCGTGGGCGGGCTATATGAAACCATAGATTTTATGAAAATAAATCCTACTTACACTTTAGATAAAAAAATTATAAAAAAAATGATTTGATATTAAAAAAGTAGACTTAAAAAAAGGATTGTCTTGGCGTTTTTTCATATCACTTCATTTTTTTTTAGTACGCTCCTATAAAATGTTATCCACGGTATTCGGCACATAATAGAACAACTTCAAAAACAGCTAGTTTAAAAAAAATAATTTACTGAATAAATAGACAAACATTAAAACTACATTTTGAAATTATTTTAATTTAATTCAGGGTGTTGCAAATTTACAAAATATATCAAGCGGTGTTTTTTAGGTTTTGATACCACTAAGAGTGGTCCACTTTTTTCAAAAATTGTATGTTTTTACATAATAAGAAAATTATACTAATTTTAATTTTTTTAAATAAAAAAAATGCCTATTTGTGATTTTTGATTTTTTTTAAATAAAGCAACAGATTTGTATTTATCTTATATTCAATATGTGTTGGAAAAAATCTTGGTCTTTTAGTTTGACAAATAGACATTTTTTTAATTTAAAAAAATTAAAATTATTATTTTTTATATAAGTATAATTTTCGTATTATGTAAAAACATACAATATTTGAAAAAAAAAGTTTTATAAAAAAATAGAGAATTAAATATTTGTATAGGTTAAAATAATAAGAATGGCTGTTTAAAAAAATTAAATGAAGTGATTTCGTGAAACAGTAAAACACCTCTTTTTAAAATCTGTTAAAATTTTTCATGGGGGAAATCTTGTTGAACTGTTTAATACAAATAATTACCTAAATTAAACTTAAATGGTATACCACGCTGTATAGGGAGCACTCTAAAAAATAACCATGGATATTTTAAGGGACACCCGGTATAACTAATAGTAACCCGATAAAATATTTAGATTAGAATTTTATATTCTATACAGGGTGTCCCAGAACTCGCGCCACAGAAAAAAAGGGGGCTTGCTGATAGAAATGGAGATGCCAAATTTAAAAATAAAAAATATTTAGGTAATAGAGTAATCAAATGAGAGCAAAAAACGTCCTTTATAACTAGGGTTGCCAGATTCTGTTCTACATTTTGTGACAATTTACCTTAATTACAATCAAATGACACAATCAACAATACTTAGGTAACGTCAAATTCACAATTTGCCTTGTTTTGCTGTATTATTTTTGTAATTAAGGTAAATTCTCGCAAAATGTACTTTATTTTTTTGACAGAACCTGGCAACCCTATTCTTAACCCACTAAACTGTGAACGGGAAATTCGCGTGCAACTTCCCTTATGCTCTTCCTACTATTTGCATCAAATGCATTAAAATAGCTTCTTTATTTTTCGCTGTTCTAATACGTTAAGGAGCACCTTTACAACGCAGAACAACTTTACAGTCCAGGGGACGATCGGGAAAGCGCTGGGAAAAAGCATAAATACTATCATTTCAGCATAATCAAAGGAGGAAAATAACTTAAAATGATAAATAATGACAGGAACAAAAATTGACAGCAGTGTCACAATGAAGTGGATTCCAGTCGACCAAATATTTAACATATTATACTTAATATCAATAATGCATCCTATAGGATATAAGACTTAGTATCCTAGCAATTTAAATAATTTCCTATTGCAATGTATTGGGATTGGCTATTGTTTTTTATTCTTATCTCGCTTATCCCTTGCGTTAGATAATTTTAATTTTTAAGTATGTGTTTCGCATAACTTTCGGCACGTTCCCTTTTTCTCTGTGGCCCAAGTTCTGGGACTCCCTGTATATTTGGTCTGTATCCAATTGGATAGAAAAATTGAGACGATGGAGTTTTATTGATTGTATTTAATTTTTGATATGTAGTTGTATACGATTTTGCTTTCCTATCAGTGTTGCCAACCTATTTTCTTTAAAATTTCCCAGGACGGTTTTTAAATTTCCCTATTTTAACTCAAAATTCCCTTTAAAGTTTTTTGTTAAAAAAATCTGTTTAAATTGTAAACAAAAATATAATTTAAAATAGTATTAACAAAAATTAACATAATTGTTGTTAACAAACTTGAACACTTAGGGCCGTATGCAGAAACGTTGATTTATTTACATCAACTGATTTTCGCATAAACACTGATTTCAGTTTGAACCAATTTGGCAACATAGCACATAGAACAAAAACTAAGTTTGAGAGGATTGCCGAAATATAAAACATACACAATTGGGTTATGTTCGTAGTTTGCAAGGTATGGTATAAGTAAATTTGCATTAGAAGGTATGAAAAACGAAAATTACCGCTTAAAGCCTCTGAAAAGAACAAAGAAATTTTGTTGAAGTTGGTGGAAATTTTATTCAAGTGTTTGTTCTTGTAAAAGATTAATTAATTAGGTACCTATATTATAATTATAATAAATATATTAGTTTCTAAAAGGCAATGCTCTTTCACATATTCTTTTACAGGTACCAATAACACCTTTTTAGGCATTTAGGCAAATGTTTAAAAAAATAAATGCAATGATGCCGGAGACATCGAAACGGAAAAAAGACATTTAAAATTTGTGATTAGAATATAAAAAAATTAAGAAACAAACTCTAGAGGATAACATGCATATGTTAGTTAACTAAGGCAACGGTAAACTATATGCATACTACGGTAAACTATATGCATACTACAAAAAGTATCGAGACCCATTTTCTAGCACAATTTTTTGAGTATAGCTCCCTCCTTTTGATTAAAAAAGTTTTTTCTGAAGCCACAATGTATGTATATCAAGCATTAATTAATTACTCAAAATTTTATGTAGAATTTAAAAATGTAAAAATATATGGGGTGTTCTATTTAAAATAACAAAGTTGATGTCACTTCCGGTCAAACCGGAAGTGGGATTTTAGTTTAAAATATATTGTAAAAATAGGCTTAATTGGATTATAAACGCTTTAAAAATTTCAAATCGATATCTTTTGCCGTTCCTCAGAAACTCTCAATGGGCCACGAACGTGAAACACCCGTATTTCGTAAATATGCAACACCCTGTATATAATTAAAATAATTTTAAAATAAATAAATAATTTTTATTGTTTTCCAATTATTCAGTGAATAAATTTTTCCTAAAAATATACTGTTATCTGTTAGCTATTATCGAAGCTGTTGTGCCCAATACCGTGGTCCACGGTACGTGGATAACATTTAATTGGATCGCACTTAAAAAAAATTAATGTGTGATCTGAAAAAACGCCGAGACAAGTCTATTATCAAAATCTATAGAAATTTTTCATGGGAGGGAAAATTCAAATTTTGTCGTGCTGTCTAATAATTATACACTGTTCTATAATACTATATTAGGTATGTATCAAGTTTGATAAACGCCATTTAAGAAAAGTTTATAAACGAGTTGCATACTATACTTTTTCTACTACAAATACTTATTATTATCTTAAAATGATTTAAATAAAATATTTGTATGGAGCGCCATCAATAAAACAATAGGGGAATCTGTGTTATAAGTATAGGTACCGTCAAAATTTGACATTTAATGTCAAATTTTTCTGTGTTATAAAGGTTATAAATCGAAATATTTTCGTTGAAAATCGATTAACAAGAGTTTTTCTCAGTGAAAGTAAAGAAAATGTTTTATGAGCACTTCACGGTGGAGTCCGAGCCCGAATTTAAGTTATACCTATCCAGTTTACTTTTGGCGAAATTAAAAGGTAAGTAGTTCAATGTTCATATAAACTTTTCAAATATTGGCGTTGAGAAACCATTTAATGTTTTTGTATTTTTGTATTGCGATAATAAAAAAAAATTTCACATTTAGTATTATTTTACAAGGGCACTTTATTTTAACGATTGTATATTTGACAACTGTCAACTAACTTATAGCTTTATAAAGCCAACTTCAGCCCGTGACTAAAAACCTGTTGCTAACTTCAGCCCGTGACTAAAACGCCATAAAGCCACAACTTTTCAAAAAGGTCACTTAGTGTCGTGGAAACATGTACGATAATTTACGTTTTAAAGGTGGGAGTAGAAAAAATGTTTTATATACTTTTGTATATAATTCTATGGTTATATTTAATTTTGTATCGTATCGAATTTTAAATGATTGTATACAATTCTATTTAATCATTAATTATTGGAAATGGATTAACCAAATTTAAATATTTGTTTTCAGGCTAATTTTACAATTAAACTGAAAAATATAACTTAATAAAATCACGTATAATTAATGAAAAAGCATAACAATAGAACAGGAAATGCAAATAACAAATATTATATTTTATTAAATTATATAATAAATGTATTAAATTAAAAAATAAATAAAATTTATTTTCTTTAGGCAAAACGAAATAAATAAAATTTTAAAATTATTAAAATTGTTTATGATAAAAATAAATCTGTATAAATCCGTATACAAATATATTTATTAAATTTATGCAAATTTTTTTATTTCAAAACAAATTTTAAATTGCATTTTGGGATGAAATATGCGTAGGCTAAAAATTTTTAAAATACATATACCTATTATAATTAACACTTATTTAATAAAAGTGTAGGTATGTAATTTTTTTTATTTTCTTTGCTTAATAAAGTTCTCAATCCTCATAAATGTTTGTTATTAAACATCATTAAGAACCGGAAATAACGTATAAATATATAGTTTGTAGAATTTTACTTTTATTTAAAAACAAAAACTTCCGTTAATTTACCACACTAAATCATCTCTTATTGTGTTACTTCGCTCGTTTATTGTAAACTGCATAAGCTTTAACGAGTTGTGTTTTATCTGATTTGAATAATCAGCCTTCGTTCACATTAAATTAGGTCTATTATAGCAAAACTTCACCTGTTCTTTTTTAAATCATTTAAATAAAAAAAATTACCATTTAATTTTACAGTCTGTGGACTTGATTGCCATGACGTAATGCGCAAATAATATTGAGTCCGGTAAAATTAAAATCGTATTTGTCACATTTTTAAATACAAATATTCCTATTTGAAAATTCTGATGTTGGATTCGGATTGTGATGTAAATTTTGTGGGCCCATGTAATTTACCAATTAAATTTAAAAATAGTTATATTACTAATTTTATTTATAAATAAAATTAGTAATATAACAATTTTTTAATTTAATCGGTAAATTACAGTCCGTTCAGGCTAAGTTGAGCGCTTTGGTGGGGGATCATATGGCCGTTGATTAAATTAAATATCGAATCGTCGCGAGATTTCGGTGACAAGAAGATGATTTATAAGGGCCGCGGCTTGCAGTTTGTTCGTACAGAGGGGCTACCAAAATACATGCATTTAATTGTGCCTGAACATAGAGATAATGGACGGCTTGACATTCCTTAGACCGCTCAACTTAGCCTGAACGGACAGTACATGTAACGTCAGGTTCTAAAATTTTTTAACTCTATCCTCTAAGTGTAGTTTTGTACCATAATTTATAAATTAATTGTTCTCCACAAAACTCGCCATCTTAAATTAATACTCCTCCTCTTCGAAATCCTTTCAAAATTTTCGAATATATTCATAAATATCAATATATTCATAAATATCAATATACAAGGTACAAGGCATAAATTTAGGAAAATATTGAGCAAGTCAAAATAAGACGAAAACCCAAATAAATATTTTTCCTAATTAAGTATGTTTAAAAGATACAGGGTGATAAAGTGTTAATATCAAATCAGTTTTTTTTAATATAACTTCTACTATGGTAGACTTGGAAGGGTGATATTTTGCAAACGGTCACTTACTACCAAAACACATATTCACACATAATTACAATTGTTCGAGTGTACACAGTGTCGTAGAAACAGGGGTTGCTTAAGCTTATTGTCCCATACAAACTTTGAGGTTAGGTTTTTATACCATTTGATGCAATTTTTCGATTACTTAGTTCAGCTACTATTAAAAAGGTGTTCTTCTCAAACTTCGATAAAATAAACCGTTTCTGAGATATTCGAGATTACAATAATTGTTATATCGCATTAAAGGACTAAAAGGTATATGATAACAAATTTTTTAATTGGAAAAACTACAATTTTTTTAATGTGACGGTCAGGTCAAAAAGTCCCGAGGCTCATAGAATGCCCTTTTTAGTTTTTTCAATTAAAAAATAAAATTTGTTATCATATACCTTAATCCTTTTAAATAATGCGATATAACAATTATTGTAATTTCGAATATCTCGGAAACGGTTTATTTTATCGAAGTTTGAGAGGTACCCCTTTTTAATGGTATCCGAACTGTGTAATCTAAAAATTGCATAAAATGTTATAAAAACCTAACCTCAAAGTTTGTATGGGACAATAAGCTTAAATCAACCCCCATTTCTACGAAACTGTGTTCACTCAAACAATTATAATTTTGTGTGAATATGTGTTTTAGTAGTAAGTGACTGTTCGCAAAATATCACCTTTCCAGGACTACCATAGTAGAGGTTATATCACCCTGTATCTTGGAAACCTAAGTAATTAGGAAAAATATTTATTTGGGTTTTCATCTTATTTTGACTTGCTCAATCTTTTCCTGAATTTATGCCAATAAGTTTAGGGACCCCTTGTATATTAAAATAAGTAAAATCACTTTATTTTACACATTCGTAAGTAGTAAAAATAGAAAAATAATATTTTATTACAATTATTTTAATTCGGGAAAAAAATTAGCTCAAATTTATTTTGTAAAAATTGTTTGAAATATGAAATATTTATAGCAACAAAATATTCAGTTGAAAAATATAATTTATGTATCATTTAAAAGACAATTTAAATATGAATTTGCATTTAATTATGCAATATCCACATTAAAATAATATTTTTAATTGCCTAGTCTTTTGGCAAATTAATTATTTAACAATCACAATAGCTTTTAATTAATTTATTTAAATTGGTCGCTAATTCGACAATTACATCCGAATAAATTATCGCGGCCTATAAAGTAAAATTTTACCACGAGCATCTATTTTAGTGTTAATTAAATTATACGCTTTATGCTCTGATAATGATAATTTCAGTTTCTACATGTATTGATTAAAACACTTTCACTCGGTAATTATCAATAAAATAAATTCATCATGCACCAATTTAGTTTTGGACTTAAAATAATTATTTGCAAATAATTATTTTAAGTCCAATTCATGATTTAATTTTGTTTTAGTAAAAGTTAATGATTTTTATAAATTGATATACACTTTCCATGGAAGATAATGCATTAATTTAAGATTAGCATTACAATAATTGTTGCATTCTTATATTAAATTATTATTTTTTTAAATTTATTTAAAGAAAAAGTAGAAATATCAACTACACTCTTTAGTTGCAAAACTCTCAAAAAAGCTACAAAATAAATTAGTCAAAATCACCAAGGTGGAAAATTTTAAATTTGGTTTTATTTTAGCATTTTATATAAAACATGTATGGGACATGCTAGGTAGACGACTTAGATTAAGAATTCGTGCTGTTTAAAACAGAGAAGAGGTAAAACATACTTTAATTGAAATATGGGAAAATTTACCTCAAGAAATGATCAGAAGTATGGGAAGACAGACGACTGAAGTCATAAGAGCTCGTTGAGGAAACACATGTTATTGAAAACAATATTCCTTATAATTTTTCCTGATCATTAAATGTTTAAAACAAATTTAAATGTACAAACCATTTTTTACAAAAACGCAATTTTATGTCTTGAGTTTATAAAAGGCTTCAAACGGATATGAAGCTTTGCAAAACAAACTAAGCTATTAGTTAACTTTTTTCAAGATAGTCCAGGAAACAAAGATTGTAGAAGGAAAACTCGATGGTAGTCGGGTTTTATTTTTTTTTATGTTGAGTCAGGGGTGCTGATAATGAATCAAAAATATTTCCCAAAAATTTCTTTCCGCGTCCCTTAATTTCATCCCCCGAATGGGGAATTTTTTTGCTTTCTAGCTCATAACTCACCAACCGTGCATTTTTTCAAAAATTGACCTCTAATACTTTTGATTATGTACTAAATAAGGCATACGTTAAACCCCATTGCGCACCTATATGATATGCCCTTTTGCTGTGTGCAAAGTTGAGCGTTGCTTTTATAATCACATTTTTGTTTTTTTTATTATAGCCCAATTTTAAAAGTAATCTAACATAACCGAATAGACTTTTTTAAAAAAGTTACTGCTTTTCAATGTTCACCCCAAGTGATAAAATGAAATATAATACCACGGCAAATGTTATATTAAATTACGACAAATAAATAAAATAAATACTTACGGTATTAAAGCTCATTAATTTAGTAACCCAAGGTACTTTTGAGGTGTTGTATTCATGGGAAAAGTATTAAAAAGGGAAATTATAAATACAGTAAATAAAAGACAATAAATTTCGTTTGAACTCAGGTCAAACACCCGGAAGGTTCCTTATTTTTATATAAATCTTCTAAAATGAGGGATTATAGGGGAGAGTTAAAAGTATAAAACACTGACATTTATATCAAACAATAATGATATTTATTTGGATAAAACAACAACAATAACCGTAACCCAAACGACATTTAATGTATTTTCTGAAAGAGAACTCTGAAAGAAAGGGACATCCTACAAACCCTTAAAACCACACTATATCTCCTTACTCCGACCACAACCCACATATAATATAAATAAATAAATATATAAATACCATTAGATAAATAATACATCATACTAGAGCTGAGCTGTCGTATGTGTTCCTCGTTTTATATTCACACAGGAACAGAAATCTATGTTTTTTATAGATATTTTAGATAATTATTTAAATTATTTTATAATTTACTTATTTTGATTTCAACATAATATTAATTAGCTTATGCAAAGGTGCATGAACTGTTCTACTTAATCGAACTCTAAATTTAATGCTGACTATAAAAATACATCAATACAAGCGACTAATATTCAATAATCTATGTGGCCTGATCCACGTCAACCATTATGATCAGCAATAAAATGGTATAAAAGGCAAACCATGTAAAGCATTATTATCAGTCTATAAACTGCAAAGTTAATTGTTACTTGTCATATTATTTCTTCGTATTATACCCAAGCCATTCTACCACCGAGACGTGAGGCTGCGTCTCAATAGTATGAAGAAATTTACATCCCTACAAAATCTTGTTGGGCTTAAACCCTGAGGTCAACAGTTGGTCATTCTAACCGGATGGAATCAAGTCAATGGTGCCCTTTAACCCAGGCCCCAAGTAAAGAAGATCAGAAGCCATCGATGATTGTCCGAATTCAACTGGACAAACTGCCAAATCGCCAATTGGAAGAAGCAATCCCGGAGTACAAGATCAATCGTATACGAATTCCCGAAACCAGGAAGCCCTACCGACTCCCACCAACCATACGAGTTAGTGGAGATCCCCGGATACAAAGGTGTAACGAATACCAATGCTTGCTGAGAAGAAATCCATTAGCTAGGATCCATCCCTAGTCGCCATCATGAGTAATATCGAAAAGGCAACTAGAAAACAGTACGAGCTAGCAGAAACTGTTCAAAGGTTGTTGATCTACACAAAAAGGATTCCGTGGCCAGGAACAAGCTAGCCTACGTTGAACAAGGACATATTTCCCGTCATAACAGAGGAGCATGCCTACGTGTCAAAAATAATATTTCAACTGCCCACGATGTCATACGCTTTAGTCCATAAGATTAAACAAATCCACGATACTACGCTAGAGTCTCTACGGGCCATAAGTAACTTAGGAATATCCACTGACTCGTGGGGTCCTTTAGTGTCCCATATCTGATACGAAAAACTAGATAAAGACACAATTAAACTATACGAACAGTCCTTAAAGACTCCCAAAGAAGTTATTGGAATTCTTAGAAACAAGGTTCCAGTCCATAGAACTTACCAAGGGAACCAACCGAACTAAACAAGAGCAGCAACCTAAGTCATGGACGGCAAAGTCGTACCATACGACGTCTACCAACTGCATCTACTGCAAGGAACCACACTCCATCTACCAGTGTAAGAAATTCGTTGGGCTAACAACACATGAGCGATACAACTTCATAAACCAAAACAAGTTCTGTGTGAATTGCCTCGTTCATCTAAAGGATTCAACATGTAAAAGCTTCAAGGCTTGCCTAAAATGCAACAGGCAGCACCATACTTTGCTTCACCATGAAACAAAGGACGATAAAAGGTCTGGAGTAGGGAAAACAGCAATAGCGAACTTAAGCACACTCAGACTCACTAGGACTCCCACAAAACAAGGCCTCAGTCGCGGTCTCTACAATAGGCCGCACTAGTGCCGGGACGTCCAAAACGAAGTTGATGGATTCACTCCCAACGGAACCTACATCCGCATTGCCAGAGCTAGAAAATTGCCTTCTAGCAGATCCAACATACAACGTACCCGGACCAATTGACCTATTGATTGGAGCAGACCTCTACCCAATGATAATTAAAGAAGGTTTGAAAAGACCTAAAGATGGATACATCGCCCAAAACACCGAGTTTGGATGGATTGTGTCAGATCAAGTGAACCAAACACAAGCAGCAAAATCTCATGCATAAAGCATGGTGTCAATAGTAGAGGACCAAGAAAATTTGGCCAGGTTTTGGGAAATGGAGGAAATACATCCTCCCCGAAAACTTACACCAGATGAACTTAGGTGCGAACAAATTTACAAAGGCTCAATAGTTAAGAAAAACTCCAAATATTTTGTTAAACTACCCATGAAGCAAGAGGCCACCGTGCTAGGAGAATCAAAAAAGAAAGCAATGGCATGGTTACTTCAGATAGAAAAGAAATTCAGGTCCAACCCTCGCTTGGAGGAACAATACCAACAATTTATGAAGGAGTTTGAAGATCTTGGCCATATGGCCCCTGCCAGAGAGGATAGTACTACGACGAAGTTAAGTGTCGTCCTCGATGCGTCATCCAAAACATCGTCTGGGAAAGGCCTGAATGAATTAATGTATACTGGTCCACGACTCCAGGAAAACTTATCACAAATACTATTAAGATGGCGAAAGCACAAATTCGTCATGTCGGCAGACATTGAAAAAATGTACCGGCAGATCGAGGTCGACAAACCGACCAACACCTACAAACAATCCTATGGAGACACTCTCCAGATGCAACAGTCCAAGAATGACTACCGTAACATATGGAACGTCGTCCGCTGCATATTTGGCTGTCCGTACGCTTCAGCAGCTGGCCAGAGATGAACAAGCTCGGTACCCAACAGCCGCTAAAATTGCTCACAACGACTTCTACGTCGGCGATCTTATCACTGGTTGTAATTCCATAGAAGAGGCCAGAAAACTTCAGAATGAAATAATTGAACGTCTGCAACTCGGGAGTTTCAATCTTCGAAAATGGAAAAGCAATTGTATGAATTTGATAACAGTACTTCCGAAAGAACTACAAGAAAAGGAGTTTCTTGAGATCAGAGAAGATGAGACAAAAAAGACGCTGGGGGTACACTGGGCACTAGGGTGAGCCGAAAATCCGCTTTTTTATAATTTCGTTTAGTAATAGCAAAAATTTTTTTTATTATGTTGTAAAAAAATTTTGTGTAAAAGATTAAAATTTTCGATCAACATCCTAGGCTCGCCCAACGCAATTAAAGATCAAAATGTTAAAAAAAAAATTTTCTTAACTTATTTTGATCGAAATTTTATGCTCTACAAAAAAGTCCTTACACAAAATTACTTCAGATGGATAGTTTTAGAAATTTGTTCATTATGTTGTAAAAAAAAATTGTGTAAAAGATTAAAATTTTCGATCAACATCCTAGGCTCGCCCAACGCAATTAAAGATCAAAATGTTAATTAAACGAAATTCTAAAAAAGCGGATTTTCGGCCCACCCTACTGGGCACCAATCACAGACAAATTCACTTTAAAAGTGACTTTAACAATGGACAAAACCCCCATTAAAAGAAAAATCCTTTCAGTGATAGCCCGATTATATGACCCATTAGGGTTATAGTCACATCGAAATTAATCGTAAAGCATCTGTCGGTCAACGAAAACAAATGGGATGATCCAGTACCAGAAGTTGTTAGGTCCAAATAGGTAGAAATTCAAGAAGTAAAATAAAGTAAAATAAATTAAAATTCCAAGATGGATTAAATACCACGACGCCCACACCAAGACGGTTGAACTTCACGGCTTTTGTGATGCTTCAGAAGTGGCGAAAGGAGCTGTAGTATATGCCAAGCTCATCAGCAAGAAGGATGATGTACGCTGCACACTACTTCAGGGGAACTCCAAGGTATCTCCTCTAAAAACAAGAAAGTCCCTGGCCAAATTAGAGTTGCGGGAATAGCCAATACCGAAGAACAAACATGACTTTAGAAGCTTTATTGGATTATGCACCTACTACCGTCGGTACGTACCAGGATTCGCAAAGGTTGCTAAGCCGTTTAACAGAGGGAGAAAGACGATTCCAATGGAAGTGGGAACGACGAATTCCAGGAAGCCTTTAAGAATCTGAAAAACGCGTTGACCAGCTCACCGGTCCTGAGTTATCCCCTTCCGGATGGTAAATTTATTTTGGACACGGACGCCAGCAATGTGGGCCTAGGAGCTGTTTTGTCGCAGATTCAAAAAGGAAAAGAGCAAGTTATTGAATACTTCATAAAAAACTCTATCGAAACCAGAGCGAAATTACTGTGTTACTCGACGCGAGCTGTTGGCAGTGGTAAAATCAGTCGAACACTTTAACAAGTACCTGTATGGAAGAAAATTCTTGCTAAGAACGGATCATGCTGTCCTAAAATGGCTTTTGCAATTCAAGAATCCTGAAGGACAGGTAGCAAGATGGATTGAAAGACTACAGGAGTTCGACTTTGACACAGAACATCGGGCTGGGACCATTCATAGAAATGCTGACGCCTTGTCAAGAAGACCGTGCCCGGAAGACTGTAAACATTGTCTCAGGGCCGAAGAAAAGGATGTGTTTAGTCGCAGGACTACACTTGTGGATGATCATTGGCAGTCCGATGAGGTTCAACAAGACCAGGAAGGTGACCCAGATTTGGAGCCTATTATCGACTGGAAGAAGAACGACCACAAACCAACGTGGCAGGAAGTCGCCCAATATTCGCCGAATGTGAAATCGTACTGGGCCCAATGGAATTCCATCATATTAAATGAAGGACGGAAGACCGGAAGCAGTTAATAATCCCCAGAAGCAGGATACCAGAAGTGCTGCAGGAAATCCATGATGGAACTAATGGAGGACATCTTGTGGTGACCAGGAAGCTCGGAAGACTTAGGGAACGGTTTTATTGGGTCAACAGCCAACGATATGTAAAGGAATGGTGTTAGAAGTGCGCCGTTTGCGGGGCAAGCAATGGACTCCAGAAGCGCCCAAAAGCCCTAATGCGACAGGACAATGTGGGCAGCCCATTTGAGAGAATTGCAATCGATGTGGCGGGTCCATTTCCGAAAACAGAATCTGTAAATAAATACATTATCTTTGTAATGGACTACTTCAGCAAGTGGGCGGAAGCGTACGCCTTGCCAAACCAGGAAGCTGCCATAGTGGCCGATGTCCTTATTAGGAGTGTATTTGTCGTTTTAGTGTCCCAATGGAAATGCATTCAGACCAAGGCAGTAACTTTGAATCTATATTGTTCCAGAATGTGTGTTAGATTCTTAACATTCGGAAGACGAGGACGACCCCATTACATCCGCAGTCTGATGGAATGATGGAACGAATGAATCGAACGATAAACCGGTACCTGTCGAAGGTAGTCTCTGATCACCAAAGAGACTGGGACCGCTTTCTCCAACTGTCCTGTTGGCGTACCGTTCTTCTATCCACGATACAAACGGCCAGACACCCGCTAGCATTGTTATGGGACGTGAACTTCGTCTACCTTGTGACCTGAGGTTGGATTGCCTACCAGGCGAAGATATTGCTGGAAAAGATTACGTTAGCAATTAACGTACGAAAATGAGCGACATTCACAGCCGAGTTCGTTTAAACATCAAGGCAGAAAATGGAGAAATTCAACCTGGAGACCTAGTTTGGTTATACAACCCTCAACGCCGTCGTGGTTATTCACCGAAGCTGCAGTCTTCTTGGGAGGGACCATACGAAGTCATGGATCGAATAAATGACATCATCTACAGGATCAGGAAATAACCAAAAGGAAAGCCGAAAGTGATCCATTTTAACCGATTGGCTCCTTACGCTGAAAACAATGATCAACTAGACGATGCTAGAGTAAGGAGAGTTTATCCGCCGAAAGACGAGTTTTAAGGACTTCATGTATTTATATTCGAGCGGTAAGAAAGCTCGGTATGGTGCCACTCGAGAAAAAAAAGATCTGCTCGCGGTCTCGGCCGATTACTCCTTGGCTCACTGTGTTGCAGAAGACCTTAGGATGTCCAGGGGAATAGCGGTTGTCTTTAAAAACAAGTTTGGACGGGTCGACGAGCTACGAAGGCAGAATCCCAATGTTGAAGAGGTGCTTGAAATTGTGGATAATGAGCAGATAGGCAACAGAAGTATCTTCCATCTGGTAACGAAGCAGCTCTCCCATCAGAAGCAAAACTACCATGAGGTATGGAATGCCTTAAATAAATTGTGGGATACCCTTTTGTCCAAGGACATTATAAACCTGGCGATACCAAAGATTGCATGTGGACTTGACAGTTTGGACTGGAGAATAATTAGAATAATGGTGGAAGTTATCTTCAGATTTAGTGGGGTACACATTCTTGTCTGTTGCCCTAAACCCTAAAAGAATAACCGGAAGGAAGACCGTACACTGCTACTTCTATAGGACGTCACAATGCAAGCTTGGATCTCTATGCAAATATCGCCATGGAGCTGAGGACCATTTTCGGGACGAAAATGTTTTAAGACGGAGGCAATATAGCGAGTACCGCTCTGGATCTCGGAATGATGACTCAACGCCGATGAGTCATCGCCGGTGAGTCAGCGCTCGAGTGATCGAGAGCCGTCCGGAGCTCGCTGGAATATTCGGGATTGCACGTAGGCACTGAATATATAAGAAACAGCGCAGCATGGAGTAGTCAGTCAAGCTTTGGTACTCGCGACAAAATAAATGAATATACGTGCAAATAAATAGACTCTTGAACAGTAGTGATATATAAATAATTAGTAGTTAACTATTTAGTTAGTTTTATAGTTTCTTAGTGTTTTAAAGGTAATTAATTTATAAAATAAATAGTTTAGTTCGTTAATAAACCAGTGCGTGTTTTAATTCACACTACGAACAGTTTAAACAATATTATTTAAAAACTTTCTTTATGTCTGGGGGTCCCTATATGATCGGGTCCCCCGTGCACCGCACCGAACTGCCCGGTCATATATCCGCTCCTGAGTTTTATTGTCACTTTAACTATATTTTTGTTGCACAAAACAATAATTTATTTAGTTATAATAATTATATGCGTAGGGTTACAAGTACCTTATAACCCTCTATATGGTTAAATATACTATACGTATGATATGTATAAATTTTCTTTATAGTAAAAACTACAAGGACATATTGTTTATTATGTGTGACAACATTATATTGTTATTGTAACCAGATAATCTTATAATTTTAATCATCTAGTGTAGTACTAATAGTTTAACCGTACATGATGGTTGTAATAGCCTATTTAAATATCTAACTTTACTAAATTTTTATAACAAAATAATTACAGTACATATAACAAAACTAATTTTTCGTACATTGTTATTATAACCATAAGTTATAATTAAATGAACCATATTTTGCATAACAAATCTATATTGTTAGGTATTACAATATATTTTCTTAGAGTGTATGGTAAAAAACCTAAAGCGTTCACGTATTATAGTATACTGAAGCTTCTTCTTTTGTCTTTATTATTAAAGGGTAATCCAAAACTTAAATATTTAAATAAGCTTTAAATGCGCTTTATATATATTTTTTTTATTTTACAGGAGAGGGCAACTACCCCATCTTGACTCCCTCTGCCGGCGCCCATGTGGGCAGATGTTTTTACGGTCAGTTTTGCTTCTTCTAATTACTCTTTTGCTCCACGACAAAAAGTTTTCACTAGGTATAACACACAACTATAAAAAAATATTTTAAAAATGTATTAAAAACAAAAAAATTTAATAGTTGGCAATAATAATAAAACCTATTTATATTAACCAAATGTCTGTAATTATCAATTACAAGCTAAAAAATATTACCAAAGGTGCCATAATTGCGACGACAATAAGAACTAATAATATTTAGTTCGGTATACATAAATTAACATATAAATTAAAAAGTCTTAAAAGGCAGTTAGTGGAGTAGCGTGTAGTTTATTTAGAATAATAGTTTGGTAGCTTAGCGCGTCACGAAACCGGAGTCAACTAGCGTACAAAATGGCGTTTTTCTCACCGCTTCCGGCAGACAGGCTTCCGGTCAGATCATTATGGATAACCGCATTTACACCGGCCACAATAAGAACGCCTCAGTTTCGTAGGGGGTTCGTTTCTGCTTTGCTTTAGTCTCGTTTACACGAAACGGCCGCAACACCTTCCAATACAACGCCGATCTCTGATAACGCAATAAAGCCTAATGCCGATATTTATGGCTAATTATTTTATGCACGTTACACAGAACTTAAGCTTTTCCTTACATTCTTTAATTGCTCTTTATTGACGCACTTTTTTTCAATCAATATCTAGGTAAAGACTTTTAATTTTTCACACAAATCCTTCTAACATATTATTTTTACGTAATTTTCGGTCTAAAAGTATTATTTTTTATTGACAATTAAAATATTTACTAATAATACGTTTACAAAAAACAATTGTTTAATTTAAAATTGTGATATAAAAACAAATATGGTATAAATAATCATTTAAGACGTTTTTAATATAATTAAATAATAATAATTAAAGAAAAAAGAAATTTCATATTTTACACATCTTTCATTATATATGCCTATTTGACTTTAGTTTTAATATAGTTTTAAATACAAAATTAAACATATAATTATAGGGTAAAATCGTTAATTATAGGGTAACATGATTTAATAAAAGATAACTTATCAACAAAAAAAATACATACTTTACTAAAAATTAATCTAAATTTATCCTATAGGTACACTGTTATAAAAATAAGATTTGTTAACATGAAATTGTAGTTAGTTAATTTTAATATAATAATAATTTAAACTTTATTGGATTACCGTAAACACGGGTGGCTTTAGCTCACTTTCAAACTTAAGCTTAAAATTTTTGTGGTTTTAACAATCATAAATTAAATTTTGTATACCAAAATTTGAGTCTTGAGTTGCTCTTTCATAATAACTATGTTATAATATTACATAGGGCTGAGTTTCAAAAATAAAAATTAAAAACTGGGTGTGCAAAGTTACCCCCCGGTTGCGGGTTACTTTGTCTCACAGTATATTTTCCGTATAAAATGAATTTAATATTATATTTTATTTTTATTAGACACGTGTTAGCAGCGACATATATCTATTGAAAGGGATTACCGATAAAAAAATTCCAAAGGATTGCGCATAATATAAAAATTGTAACGCGTGTATTTCTAAGAGTTTTGCACTAATGCGTGTAATAAATCCCATTTCTTTCTTTAAAATACTGATTTTCCTGTAATATAAACTCAATAGAATCGCTCAAGTGACAGGTTTAGATCAACAAATTATAAATGTTAATTTTATCGAGCACGAAAAGATTTTTCATAAATGGGTTAAAGTCACCCGCGGGGTGCAAAGTCACCCGTGTTTACGGTACTCAAAAGTTAATTTTATTTTGTAAAATTTTTTGTATAAAACCTGGGTTTGTAATTATTTTAACAAAGGAAAATATTTGACCGAAAGTTTTGTAAAGGTAAAATGAAATTTTGGAAGCATTTTATTAATTTCAAAGGTTACAGATTATTTTGTGAATGTTTAACAAATTATTCCGTTGAAAAAGTACACGTGATTTCAGGCAGCCAATCAAAACATTTCCAAGCAACACTTATCAACAAGTTGTGTCAGCGTCAACGGGTGTTTATAATATTTAACGGTGACAGGAGTGTTTATAATGTCATTATTGGATTTCAAATTAAAATTAGGCGATATAGTGAAGTTAAAGTAAATCAGTAAGTGTTTTAGTAGTACCAAATTTCTATATAATCTGATGATTTCAGAATGGTCTGTTATTTAATTTTGTGTATGTTATTTTTGTGTTCATTTATGTGTTAATTATGTTTTATTTAGAAAATTGTTTAATAAAGCAACACTTCTTATAACAAATTCTCTTTTTTAAAGTTCCCAATTTACAACAAATACTTTTGATACTGCAGTATCATGGGTTTACATAAAAGTTTGTAAAAAATACAAGAATTATGGTTGAAATTGACATGGAATTTTGTTATTAAATCTACAAAATATCTGTAATAATTACAAACTACTTATTCAATTTGTTAACAGATTACAGTTGATTGTAAACTTAACAAAAAGTTATGTGGACCTGGATTAATATAAAATCTGGTTATTATTTGGTTAAAATTAACAAATATTTTTTTATTGTGTGTATCGTAATATATTAACAAATTAAATTTACTAAATTTTATTTAAAAAAGGCTTTTTGGGTGGATTTGCTAAATAAACAAGTACGTTCATTTAAAAATGTATAAATAAATCGAGTTTCCGGTAATTTACAAAAGATAAAATTAAAACTAATGCATGCGTTTCCAAATAAAAGCCAATTACTACGTTAGATTAATAGCCATGGCCATTAAATCCATGATTGCCATCATCGAATACGAAAATTATTAATTATATTTCAATTAGTGTATGTATTTGTGTGTGTGATAGTCAAAAAAATATTTAAAACATGAATTTCGATATTAAAGAGCTACTTAATTACCATTAAATGAACAATCAAAAGTGGCCTTCAATTTAATTTTTTCATGTGCATGTAGTATGATATAGGTTATTAGAGGTAACTTGTCTTTTTGTCATTTGGAATTTAGTTTTTAATCTCGGCACATCAATTATAAAGCCATTAGTATTAATGGTTTAAGTGTATTTTATTTTAGACGAATTACTGTCTGAATTATATCTACTCCACTCTAACTTTTGTTTTGTTTCATTTAGTTACAGTAATTATTGAAATTACTTTAATGAAAACAGTAGCTAATTCATATAGGTTTTAATGGTATTTCGAATTAATCTTTTAACCTTAAAGTATCATTCGGTTTTTTATATCTTTTAAATCAAAATTTAATAATATTAATAATACAAATAAAAGCCCAGCCAAATTATCTTAAAAGTACCAGCAGATTTGCAAACATTTTTTATTAAATATAGAACATTTTAACGGGTCAGTCAACCGTGCAAACCTCCTCAATTATACATCATAGTTTTGCATACAAATGACAAGAAAAATCATGTGGGGGGACTCTACTTTCTGGATTCATAATCTCCTAACTTTGCAAAATTTTGCACACGCCTATTTTATTCCTCATGCCGCAGCGTCCCAAAAATTTCTTTATAGCCGTAACCTAGCAACTGACAAAATTTACTTTGTTTTTGTGCTATCCTGATCCTTAAATTTTGCACACCTTATTTAAATTTTGCACACCCCACCATCCACCCCTAAGGCATCTCAAAAAGTTACTGAATATTAGACGTCTGTGTCGTCTAATCACTAGCCCTCCACTGACAAAATCCTCTATGTTTTTATACTATCTTGCTATTTTGCACTCCTCATTATAAATTGGGCGAACTCCTATTTCTAATCCCAAAAAATATGTCCCTAGCCATGTCTTCGTAACACCAGAATTTGAAAAATATAATTCTGATCGAACCTTTAAATTCCAATAAAATAGTTTTTACTTTGAAAAGTACTTTAGACGAGAGACGAGAAACTGACAGTGCGCAACGAGACTTACGTATTGCAAGGATTAATCGGTTATATTGGACCTAACGTTGGAATTGGTCATTTTACGGGTTATCTACAGTGTGTCGCATTTAAGATGAAGACACCCCCATATTTTCGCTATTTCAAGGAATAGAGATTTGAATTTTTTCACATTCATACATGTTGGTGGGTCACATTTTTTAAGATACTCAACTGAAATCTGAACTTTTAACTTGGCCTACTACGAATTCACAAACGGGGCCAGTTGTCGATATTTTGCTTCGCGTTAGAAATATCGAAAAAAATTATTAAAAAAAGTTGTTCAGAATATTATTTTTACCCCGTATACCAATTTTGATAGCAAAATTCGCATTTCTAATTTATTTATTTTTATTAGTTTTATTATTGTTTTATATCATTTCCTTAATTTAATAAATTATAATTGATTTGTAATTTCCAAAAATTGTTTTAATTATTTATTTAACGGTCATAAACACTAGTTAGTATCAAATTTTTACTTTCCATGGCTTCCTTATTATCCAACTAAAAAATGAACTTGTAATAATTTTGTGTGGACCAAAATAAAAAAAAATAAAAATGCGAATTTTGTTATAAAAATTGGTATATGGGGTTAGAATAATATTCTGAACAACTTTTTCCAATAACTTTTTTCGATATCTCTAACGCGAAGCAAAATATCGAGAACTGGCCCTGTTTGTGAATTTGTAGTAGGCCAAGTTTAAAGTTCAGATTTCAGTTGAGTAGCTTAAAAAATGTGACACATCAACATGTATGAATGTGAAAAAATTCAAACCTTTATTCCTTCAAATAGCGAAAATATGGGGGTGTCTTCATCTTAAGTGCGACACACTGTATAACGACATCAAAACCAAAAGCGATCTCTGTTCTGGAAAGCGAATGAAGAATTGTCAAATTTTATTTTATACGTTCTAATATTAATAGTAGTTTGTATTGCACTAGTATTATACTAGTATAATACTAGTATAATACTAGTATAATACTAGTATAATACTAGTATAATACTAGTAGTATTATAGTTTTTGAAATAAAAAAATATTTCCCTTTGGTTCTAGAAATACTTTTCCTTCTTTTAATTATAGTGTCCAAATTTGTACAAAGTTAGATAACAAGGTCATTTCTAACAGAAACAATTGTGAATTTTGGCATTGGTGAGGACAGGGCTGCACAATTTTTTTTAACAAATTAACAGTATTATTAATATAATTTTTTTAAAACGGGGCCAAAAGGCCAAAAATATAGTTTTGGCCTTTATATTGGACTATTGGATTAATAAATGAAAGTTTGAAAAAAAAAGAAAGAAAAAATTTACATTTACTTTACATCTCAACTATTAATAGCTAATTAGCACTTTATATTCCGATAATTTATTTAAATTTACACTTATTCAAATATCCAAAATTTAATTTAAAAAATAAAAATATAAAAAATGCTCTGACCAATTATGTAAAATTAAACTGGATAAATAAATAATAAAAATTCAATTTAAATAAACTAAAATTACACAGTGCAACAGCAAAAAAATGATGAAGTTCTGAAAGTGGTTTTCGTTTCTCCCATCCAAAGAATGCCTTTTTGCGTTTACAGAATGTTTAGATTGATTCAGGTTTTTTTTTAATATCGATTTTAAGTTTTATTAATTTTGGAACCCGAAAACCCGTTATTTATTAATTTAAACCCATTAACTGGTAGGAAATTGTTGTCATAACAATAAATTAAAAAAAAAAATTAAAAATAAAACAAAAATTAAAAATGGGGGTAAACATGTCACTAAAAGTACATTTGCTCCATGCACATCTTGACCTGTTCGAAAATCAGCTGTCCACCGAATCAGAAGAGTATCAAACAATAATGGAAATGAAAAATCGTTATAGAGGAAAAAGGTTTGATTCGATGTTGGCAGATTTTTGTTGGTCTATGGCAATGGAAATTTTGGCATAAAATTATAAATAAAATTTGTTATATCTTTTATGTTGATTCATTCTATTTGTTAAAAAGAATATGTTTTTAATAATTAATATAATAATAATAATAATAATTACCATAATTATTATTATGGTAGAAGCGAAAGAACTAAGAAATTGCACTACAACATATTAAAGAGCATCAAACAATAATGGAAATGAAAACTCGTTATAGAGGAAAAAGGTTTGATTCGATACTAGCGTCTAGGGAGCAGAAAGTCACAGATGATCCCAACCAATAAAAATAAAGAGTTACTTCCGCGCCGAATATATTTATATATATATGCAACCCCATGCATGTGGTTTTTCTATGTGCAACCCCATGCATGCTTGTCATCCACAGAACATAACCTATTTGTTTGTGTTATTGTGAAAATAAATTGGAACTGTTTCAAATTTACGAAAACATCCCAAAAAGTTCCACGTAGTACATATTTGCATGTACAGAGTGTGGAAAACGATTTCACGATCAAACAAATTGAAGGTTCAAGATATTGAATAATGTGGAAACAAAAAGAAGGGTAAATATTTTGGGTAAATATTACGTTTAGCACATTTTTTGATCATTTCTTTTAAATATTTTAGAACGTATTATACAAAAACAGCAATTGCAGATATGTGTTGTTTAAAGACAACACAGAACTTTGTGTCATCCCTTGGGTCATTACGTTTCTAGTGGTAAGAGATGGAAGGAAGGAATAAGATCAGAGAGCTTGTATTGAGGGCCAAATATGCAAATGCCTAAATAAGCAAAAACATGTTATCTATAATAATAAAGTTTTTGCTTATATGGGCCACTGCCCTTTTATTACAAAGCCCTCATCACACTAGTAAAAACATCAGTAAATTTTGTGATAACCCATGGTACCAGAAATTAATTAATTGCACACTTTGTAGCATACCAACGATAAGCTTGTGAGCACAAATAGGTAAACTATTGTGTAAAAAATTAAATTATTAAAATAAATTATATTAGTGTTTAATTTTGTTGCTTATTTACACCCATTGGAGATATTTAGTTAAAAAAACGCATAGAAAAACTATTACATTATGATTTACATAAAATATACCATAAGTTACGACATAACTTGTTTTGTTTAATTTGGCAATTGAAGGTATGGTTTTAGTTAAAAATAATAGTTTTCTTAGTTTAATATGTATTTTCACATTATTAGCACTATCATGTTTTTTTTTATGAAATTGTAAATGTTTTCTTAAACTAAAATTTCTTCCACACACTTCACACTTAAACTCTTTATTAACATATTTTATTTTATATGGCAGCAACTCGAGTTTTGACTCATGATATTTCTTTACGTGTTTACGTAAATTAGAATTATTTGAAAAGTATTTCTTGCACTCCTTGCATTCAGAATTCATGATTTATTTTTAAAATATAATGCGATAAATAAATCACAACCAAAGAACACCAACAACTGATAAGATAACCTCACAAAATTATGACTGCATTGTTGCCAATGGTTTACTAAAATGTAAAATACCCGAGAATTGCCATATAAATAATACTATTAAATAAATTTTACACTATAATTTGTGAAATTTTATAAATTTATATTTGTTACCTATACAGTACAAAACAATGAAATCTTTTTTTATTGTTGCAATTTGTATATTATTTTAATTTGACAACACTGCTTCTATCGCCACCAAGGTTACTATTGTTAATTCTTATTGGTTGGGATCATCTGTGACTTGCTGCTCCCTAGACGCTAGTTGATTCGATGTTGCCAGATTTTTGTTGGTCTATGGCAATGGAAATTTTGGCATAAAATTATAAATAAAATTTGTTATATCTTTTATGTTGATTAATTCTATTTGTTAAAAAGAATATGTTTTTAATAATTAATATAATAATAATAATAATAATTACCATAATTATTATTATGGTAGAAGCGAAAGAACTAAGAAATTGCACTACAACATATTAAATCCAGAAAAAGGTTAAATTTTTTTTTAAAAATTGCATTTTATTGTTCTCATTATTTTTTTTATTTAATTATTTTTTACTTTATTTGATTGTTATTACTTTATAAAACAGTATACAAAACCAATGATTATCTTTTATATACTAATTATTTATTAGTTTTATATTTCGGGACTCAGAATTACTAAAACTTTAAATTGATATTAAAAAAAAAACAGTATCAATCTAAACATTCTGTAAACGCTTTAATTCATGATTTTAATTTTTTTCTGAAAATGTTGTTAAGTTAAGGAATCCAACTCCTCCTTACTTATGTAACTCAATGCAATAATTATTTTAATAATAAATATTGTTAATCAATTCATTAATTTTATTTTCATAATATAACAGCTTTTTTTACCACCTAACAATAAGGTAAATTAAACTTGTTATATATAGTAATTGCATATTACAGCAGCCTTGCATGATCATTAAACAAACAATAAGTCGTAAAAAAGTAACCTTTGTTGTACGAGCACATTATTAATGTAACAATTTTTATAAATAAATATATAATTTTCGATTCGTATCATAAAATCATAATTTAAATCGCCTCTAAATATTTTATTTGTAATTACCTAGATAAATTTCCAGATATTTAACCTTAATTATGCATTATTATATTGTTTATTTATTTTAATTATGTTTAATGTTTTCTATAAACTCTCAGCATTATAACAATTAAGGACAATTAAAATTATTTACTCTTTGTGAAGGCTTTAATCATTTATACTAGAAAACACATTATTATTTTTGTTTGTAAGAAGAAAACAAGATTTTTTATTGTATACTTTAAGATTAAAAATTAATTTTTTAGACAGGGGCAATTTTGTACCAAAACTTTTTACAATTAGTTAAATTTTTTATATATAAAATACTATATAAATACTATAGTATTTATGTCATATATTGCATACAAAACTGGTTAATATATTTTTCAAAACATAATTCAATTAAAAATGCTTTACCTAAGGCACCTATAGTTACATATTAAATAAAAAAATATAATTTACCAGAACCACAACAAAAAATAATTAATTATACTAAAATTTAATTTATAGTTGTTTCATTTATTACAGCGCAAGAATTTATTTAATGGTCTAAAAATCCTGGGTAATTATGTACATTATGTTTAAGCTAAATGAGAAACAATAATAAAATTTAATTAAAACACCCATTAACAATATTATATTAAATATTTTGTCGAGATAATTTAAAAAACAATAATTAAATAATAGATGATTAATTTTTAAACTTATTTTGTTTTAATTAAATATAAGATTTAAATTTGAGTATATTATAGTATAAAATTATTATGTAAAAGGTCAGTACAATGTTCATAAAAACTTTTCAAATATTGGCGTTGAGAAACTATTTAATGCTTTTGTATTTTTATATTGAGATAATAAAATAATTTTCACATTTAGTATTATTTTACAAGAAGAGCGCTTTATTTTAACGATTGTAAGACATTTGAAAACTGTCAACTAACTTAAAGCTAACTTCAGCCCGTGACTAAAAACCTGTTGCTATCTTCAGCCCGTGACTAAAACGCCATAAAGCCACAACTTGTCAATGTGTATTTAAAAGTTCACATAGTGTCATTGAAACATGTATGATAATGGACGTTTTAAAGGTGGGAGTAAAAAATAATATTTTATATTATAAAAAAATCTTCTTAGTAGTATTCAGAACAGTTTGTTAAAACAGTGAGTAAATTTATGAACTAATCGTATGACTGTCGTTGGAGCCGAAAACGTAAACTGTAATGATGTTAATTTGGTCATCAGTAATGCATTTTACGTATGAAATAACTGAATTTTGCAATGTTTAATCAGTTGATTGCCATTTCTTTGGTGTAAAAATTATACTAATGTTTTATTATAAACTTACTGATGGTATTTCAAATAATTGCTGCAGAAATTATTTGAAATGTGCAGGTTATTCATCCCTTGTCTACCCAGTAAACACATAAAACGTGTGAATGGTCAATAAAACGTTTTACGTAGAAATTTTGGTATAAATTTACACAAATGAATGTAAACGTTAAAACAACGTTAATTTAAATATGCTTTTTAATAGTGCCTACTCTCTAAAAGTGAAACAGTGAAATTTTCATTATTTCCGTCAGTGAGTTATTATTCACTGTAAAATTAGTGTTTTTCAATATAAATTAGTGAAATTTTAACTTCTCCAAATTAGTATTTTTTATTATCACTACTTTTCCGAAACTCTCGACATAAAATAGTGAAATTTTAACTTTTTTGAACTAAATCTATTTCACTAATTTGTACAGTGTAATTTCAACTAAATAAATTAGTGCAAAGAAATCGCTACATAAAAAAGTGAGTATTCACTAATTGCTAGTGGTATACTTATCACTGCGGCAAATAGTTAATATGCACAGTCAATCAGTGAAAATCCATTGTTTCATTTTTAGAGAGTAACTTTTACGTAACAATGACGTTTTATTATTTATTATATATAGGTGTTCAGTCAACCAAATATTTAAATGTTTAATTTAAACGTTAAAACAACGTTAATTTCAATATGCTTTTTAATACTGGCTAACTTTTACGTTATAATAAAGTTTTATTGAGGTGTTCAGTCAACTATATATTTAAATGTTTAATTTAAACGTGCCTATAGGCACTATTAAAAGCAGTTATAACTTTTTTACAATAACGTATAGATTCGTAAACATCAGCATTCTATATCAACCCATTTTACTTAGGCGTATGAACCAATAAGCCCATACGCCCAAAAAACCCAACTCCGACCATAGTGGCGCTTACACCCTTCTGATATGACGCCATCGATATAATAATAGTATAGTTATTCATATATAGTAATAGTAGTTATTATAATATATTATTATATATAGTTAAATGTATAATGTATTTATATTTATAATAATCATGTTTAAATTTAAAATAAAAAACCGTTCAACTTACTTGTACTTGTATTTTTAAAATTGTGTTTGTATTAAAAAATATCTTTTTTTGACATTTATATTGCATTACACAATTTGATAAAATAAACTATATCCCTAGTTCTGAATTAAGAAATATAGGGCAGTATAAAGTTTACACATGGGCGACAACAGTGTCATAAGTAGTAAAACCAACCTAATTTTTTATGTTTCCAGTCAGTTCATGGACTAAAATTAGCCACTAAATGACATTTAGTAAATGTAAATAGTCTCGCGCTATGCACGCGCCACCACCACCGAAAGGGCTGCGCTTGTTTTGATTTGGTCCTAAAAAAATAACTACACTGAAAAAAATAAGCTGTTGAAACAACAAAAAAAATATTAATTCAACTCTTTATGCACTTTAAATACAAGCAATGGTTTTTGCACGTTTACTTAACCATCTAAAAATGTCAAATTGTATTGTTTAATTGAACAACAAATAACAGTCAAATGAACAAAATAAGAATATTTGTTCTAATTTGCTAATTTGGTTAATTTAACATTCTTAGGGTGTTAAGGTAAATTTCTTGAAATGTCCAGGTAACCTTTTTAGCATATTCACTTAACACCAATAAAATGTTAAATTAACATTCTGAAAATGTAAAATTCTTTAAAGGTTGGTATCCAAAACAAAATTATGGAAATAATATATTATTATATATAAATAGAAAGAATTGAACCTTCACCTCGCCCAGAGTTTTTGTTTTGAGCGTGTTCCACCCATGATACATCTTTGTATCATGTGTTCCACCTACTTCAAATACCGACAGACTGTTTCGCCCTGTATTGAGGGTCTTAACAGTGTCGGGCAATATGGTGTAGTGAAAGTTCTACTGTGGAACACACCTTAAACAAACAGATATCTCATCTTATATACACCTAATCGTAAGCTAACTAAGGCGAGATGTAAGAAAATGTCATTGTCTAATGACGTGGCGTGAGTGTTCGAAGCGCCATTCTCGGCAATTTTATGAATGCAAATTTTACATTTTAAATTTTAAAGTAACATTTTAAATTTGTTAAATGAACAAATTTAAAGTTTTGGATTAAAGAGCAACTAAACGTTAATTTAATAGTTTTTTTAGGTAATCCTAAAAATTTCAGTAGTTGATTCAACAAATTCCAGCTATTAAATCAAAGTACGATAAACATTTTAATTCAAAATATTAGTTTATGTTAAATTAATATTTAAACTGTCAAATGAACAAATAAACTTTGACAAACTCTGACTTTTGCTTTAACACCAAAATATAGATTAATCCAATAGGTTTTTTGTTGAAACAACATTTTTAAAAATGACATTTAGGCAAATGTTAACTCAACTACATTATTTTTTTCGGTGTACCTATAATATTTTTGATTCAGCGCTTGATTTTTTAAAAAGCTACCAAAAGCACTTTTTGTCATGATTTTTCAAATTCATTGGTGGTTAAGTCCGTGTACCAAAAAAGACGGTATCCGTTAGGATTAAGCGTTGCACATTTTTCCTCTAAAAATATCAAAACTAGAAACTTCAAGCTTCAAATTGCTTTTTTACGGCTCCAATACGACCATTTTTAACGAAGATTCAGCTTTCCGAAAAATCGCAAAAAAATGGGAATTTTTTTTATCCTTTAATTTATCTATTAGTGTAGAAGTTTTACATTGCTATTGGTTTCTAATGTGGAAACTACCAAATAATAAGAAATCAGATTTTTTAGTCTCGGTCAAAATTTTCAATATTCTACATTTCACTTTATTATTAATATACATTTTACTCAAAATTTCATTTTGAAAAATTACTCCATATTTTAAGATTTATGTTATTAGTTGACAGAATATGCTTTATTGTAGCGGATTTGAAAAAAAAACAAAAAAAAACGTTTTTTCTATTTTTTTTTATGTTTTTTTCATATCTGAAAAAACCGTTTTTTTACATCTCTAGCATTACCTATATTTTTTATGAATTTTATAAATTTCATAAATCTCGTGAAGTTAAAAATGGTCTAAATTGACCTCTTACACTTTCTTGTGACGATGTGAAGATTATCGAATTATTGAACCCACTACCCCCTAATTTATTTTTTCTGATTCTTTTTTGTACCCGATCTGAAAAAATGGAACGAATAAACAATTTTATTCGATTTATTTTGTCACCTGACATTTAAAAAAAGACCTTCCCCCTTCAGCTTTACGAGATTCATGGACGGCCCTAAATTTGATATCCCCCAGGAGGAAATCCTGCGCACGGCTCAAGTGCCGCCAAGTTCCGAATAGAAAAAGTTAAGTGGACATTTTTCTCTTTGAAATCTAAAATCTTTGCAGGCGCGGATACAGGGTGGACCAATGGGTGCAATTGCCCCCACTTCCTCTATCGCACCTATTTGTTTTTATTTAAAACATTTTTTAAGACAAAGACAGCATTATACAAAAATCTAAGTGTCTAAGCAGGCGCGGATACAGGAGGGACCAATGGGTGCAATTGCCCCATTTGTTTTTATTTTAAATTATGCATTATGCAAATCCAAGTATTACATGGATAACAAACTAAAATTTTACAAAATTTTTGTTTAGAACGCTTTTTCTGGATGATACTCGTATGTAAAATCACACAAAAATCTACCCACTCTTACTAATGTTTATGTTACTAAAAATTGTACCAAAATTATGTTAAAATTAATTTTTTAGCCTTTTATGATCTTATATATGAAACTCAAAGTACAGTTACTGTACTGTACTACAGTATAAACCAGGCCCGGGCACACGGGGGGTTTTGGGTGTTCAGGAGGGTTTTAAATTAGAATTTTTACTTAAGATAAAAATAAAGAACCTAAAAATACATATTTTTTATAAAAATGTTTAATATAGTGAATTTTTTAAATGAATAGACATTCTTATGTGACTAAAACAAATACCCGTTACATTTTTAAAATATGAATTTAAAGTTTATTATTTCGTAAAGAAGTTAAAAAAATTCGGCCAATCTGACATAGCGGCCCACCGGGATCTGTCCCGGCGTCCCGCCGGGGCCCATCCGCCCCTGCATTAAATTTTGGCATTTATGGGAGAGCAACGTGCTTTTTTCGTACGCGCATTTTACCAGAACAATAATTTGAAAGCCACTGAACACAGGAGTCCTGTGACAGGACTATAATAGTTAGGTTAATTTCTCGAATGACTGTGGTACAAGTATCCGGACACTCTGTAAAAAGTAAAAGGCCTAATCATGTTTATTAACCCATTTAAATTTATAGTGAGCAGCATTTAAGCCAGTAAAAGCGTACGTTGAGACAATACTTCTAAACCGGTTGACATTTTATTCAATGATATAATTAATATATTATATCGACCCATGCAACGAAGACTATTGTAACTCAGTTTTGATTGTAGACTAGAGTAACTCAACTTAAGAAAAAACTATATTAATTAATATAGTTTTTTCCTGTAGGAATGTGGATTATTACACTTACTATACAGGGAAGTTATTCACTGGTTGCCTATCGTTTCATGTCTGAGTTACTGTAATCTTCCACCAAATAGAGCTTGAAAAAATCTGTTGATGCCATATAGTAAGTCAAAACCCACGTTTTTTGAGTTACTATAGTCTTCGTTGCATAGGTCGATATGGTTTTCGGATTGATCCAAACAACCTCCGCGACCGCGAAAGACCGAAAAGGGTTAAAATGATATTTTTGAACAAACGTCGAATTGTTGTAGTTTGTCCAGCGGCTGGTGGATTTTGGGCACACCCATATCTTAGTTATTAGACATGGGACCCACATTAAATTTATTTGTGTTTACAATGACATTATATAGACAAGTTTTGCGCAAGCAGAATTTTGCGAAAAAATGATAATTCAAATTAAAGTGGTACAATATATAATTCATTAAAGTTTCTCAAAAATTTTCAAATTTTATTAAAAAAATTCAAGTATTACAGGTTTTATACTATTTTAAATTTTTATTATTTTTTTTACTAAATTAAAAAAAAAATAGAAATGCTATAAAATCTGTAATACTTGGACTATTTAAATAAATTTTGAAATTTGTTGATAAACTGTAAATTTGAATTATCTTAAATTGGGGGGCAGAAGGCTGGGGGCACACTAAAAAACTAACTTTTTTTCGCAAAATTCAATTTAAATTCTGCTTGCGAAGAACTTATCTATATAATGTCATTATAAACTCATATAAATTTGATGTGGGTCCCACGTCTAATAACTGAGATATGGGTGGGACCAAAATCCACCAGCCGCCACTTCAGCCTATAGGCTATATTGGTCCAGTGTATACCAATTTAGGTACTTAAAGTAAATGGTCATTTTTAGGAAATTTCAAAAGCTACACAATTTCCAGAGAGAATATTGTTAAAAAAATAGCGCAGGAGTTAAAAAGAAGAAAAAAATTTGTCAAAAAAATAGTTGAGGTTTTTTTAAATATATTTAAGCGGAGAGCAAAATGGGTGTTTTTTAAGTTAAGAATACATACTATTCAATTTATGCCCTTTTGATTAAACAAAAATTCCAATCGATATACAAGTGTTGGGTTCCCTATTTCCCTGTAGTTTAAAAAAATAGTTATTGTTGTGGTCCTAATTAAAATTTTGTAATATATGAAATTTACCATGCTTCCTTTTAGCGAATATTGTTAATATTTTTTCTTTATTAATCGAAAGCTGCCAATACAATAATTAAGGATCGTAGCGAGGGGTCGTCTGTCGGCCTTAAAAATTTGTGAAAAAGACCGGAAATCGCATCCATTTAGTCCTATTATTTGTCGGTGATGTAATTTGCGACCCACGATGCTAAAGGCACCTTTAAATTGGTGGTTTCCCAAATTCAGAAAACCCCAAAACTTAATTGCCGATTCATTCAAACTGATGGTAGTTTTTATCAATGAACTTTTAAGTGTTGTGGGTGTGTTGTTGGAGTAAAAGTTTTACAGACTATCGCCGATGGCGATAATTTTTGACTATTAAAAGACATTTGAACATTTTTGCAAATTCGAAATAAATAATAGGGTGCATAAAGACAATACGAGACTACATAATTTCATTTTATAAAATACCTGAGAGTTGACGGGAAAATATTATGTTGATTATGTTCTATAATCAGAATATTTTAGAAACCGTTTTTTCATTTGAAATTTTGAAATTGCATTGTATTTATTCAATTTATCCAGAGGTATGAAATTCATTGTACAATTCTTTGATGTACCAAATATATTTACATGTCTTTTTAACATCTTTACATATTTTTTGATTATGCAATAAAAAATATTTTACTCACAATTGAGACATTATAACGTCTCGAAAACAATGGACAAAGTAAACTAGTTTACAATACAAATATTATAACACTCGAAAACAATGGACAAAGTAAACTAGTTTACAATACAAATATTGTACCACTAGTGAAATAATAAAAAAAGAAGAAGAAGACAATAATTGTTAATATTGTTAACAATTATTATAAACAGATATTTTTTACTTACAGTTAATACATACTTCCATAAATATTATTTTAAACATTTCGAATTAAATTTTAAAGGCATTTAGGTAGATATTCAAAAATAATATAAAACACTGTTAGAAAACTTAACCCTAATAAATAGATAAATAGAGAATAAAGCCGGAAAATGTTAAAAAAATGGAAAAAAAAACCGTAGCACGATTGTGTTTTTTTAGAGGAAATCCTGAGTTGAGTTTTTACCGGTTTTAAAATAAACAGTGGAAATCCGAATAAAGAAATAAATTGCATACAGTCCCCGTAAATTGTACCTATTAGATACAATAAATACACATTTTACACTGAAAAAAAACTGAAACTAAAGTATACTACAACTCTCAATATTTTAGCATAAAAGAGTATTTATTGCTTGAAGAAAAAACTTCTTAGTGGAAGAAGTATAGTTCTCTTGAAAATAAATACAAAGTCTCTTGAATGTTTCTTCTTTCAACCAAGTGCAAAGTGTTTTTGTTCAAAAGCTATGAAGATTATTTATATTTACGCAATTCATTCAAGATACAGCACAATTATCACAATAGCATGTCAATTTTCTAACAAAATCTGGTAGCTTCTGATACATTGGAGGGGATGCAAAACGCGCACACCACTTGCGGCACACGTGTTTACTACTTGAAATTCGCCATTTTCTAGGGACAGTGAAATAATATTATAGTTCTATTAAAGGTATTTCTAATATACATTTTGCCTGTTGTGTTGTGTTGTGGCGTGTTTAATGTACTTTCACAGTGGAGTTGGAATAATTAAAACTCTTTTAAATAAATGAAATTTAATTAATTTGTTTAACGTTTTTCAAAGTAATGTATCAATTAAAATATGTAATAAAAGTTTGTTTATTGGTGTGAGTATAAAAAAAACTTGCGCTTTTGTTGATATCAAACAATAAATGTCTTATTTTATTTAAATATTTTTTTTCGTTTTCACTCAATCTTCTAAATTTCAACGATGCCAATATTTAGCCATGAACTCCCCTTGCTACGAAGGTCCTTGATTGTAATTGTTAAATGCATGTTTTAATAATTAAAATCAAGAGGTCTGTGTGGTGAGGGGAGATTAAGCTTAAATAGTATTTAATAAATACTAACAACGCTAGTAGTTTCAGTAAAGATCAGAAGCTTTTGAATAAAGCAATACATACTATTGGACCAAGAGATATTTGCTCTAAAATCAAAATAAAATGTGGTTAGGTCAATAGTATATGCTTTTGTAGCAAGACAAATTTTCTTTATTAGAAAGTTCCTAAGCTTTTCCATTAAGAGATGCAGTTTTCTTGTTAAAATCCCATTTTTTTGCCCTACGTTTTCTTCATTCAAAAGAGAAATATCTTCCGAAGAATTATGTTTGGTTCTTGTACCAAGAAATGGCTTGCTTTTGATTTAAGCTAATATTGTAATATCCTTAAACGAATAGATTAATCTCTACCCTAAAGTTATTTAAAAAAATGTATGTAAAGATAGTTTCTGATTTTGATTAAGAAACATAGCTCTTGACCCCATTCAAAAGCGTAAATCTTTTGAATCAAATTGATTTTCATTTCTTTTAAGATATTATTTTTTTCATTGTAGTAATAATATACGTGAAAATTGTAAACATTTCAGTAAAAATCATAAAACAAATACCTAGGTCGTCTAAATTCAAACAGCATTAGCATTCATTATGAAAGTCTCCACTTTTTTTTTATTTACAATTAAGAACTCACTAATACATCATGATCGAAGAAATAATACTTATATTATTATATAATATTATATTTCTTAGTATTATTTTTACCGATTAAATACACACACTAACGTAACTATATAATCATTTAAGGTAGTTGTCGTGGTACAATATTGTCAAAAAATTTTAGATTATACGCACCGTAAAAGTATACGAGCTGGTAGCTAAGTGATTCATAATTTGTTCGCAAGACTGTACCCTGGAGACGTTATTTTTACGTAATACTTTCGAATATTTTCATAAGTTTTAATCCGGCAACGTCGCTTATGCTCAACCAATAGATATATTGGAGACTGAATCAGACGTTTGAATTTACTGCGGAAATTATATCTATACTCGCGTACAGCCTTGCCAAGTTGTTTTTATCTGACACTAGTGATGTATACTTTTTACAAATTGTTGAACTTTAAACGGTTATTTATAAACAATTGGACGGTCAAAAATGTTTAATTATTTTTTTTTAAACTCAGCAAAAATACATTAAAACAATGTTAGTTTTTTGAAAGCTTCTGACAGTTAGTTTTTTCTGTATAACTAAGAAACTGGTACAGAACTACAGAAAGCCTATACAATCCATGTTAATTATCCAATTTTTAATTGAATTTATCTCGGGTTATAGACGGTCAATCGACTTCAAATTTTAAGGATATATGTATTGTCATGTCCTTAATAAGTATACAAAAATTCAAAATTTTCTGATGGTATGCTTATAGCACGACAACTACCTTAAGCGTTAAGTTTTTGAATCAATGATATAAGGAATATTAAATCAAAATCGAGTACTAAACCAAAGTTATTAGTTTTTACTTTCAACGCGAAATACAAATAACGTGCGCGATTTAGCTTTACAATAATTATTACATAACATTTCTCGAGTAAAACCTTTTTCTCTTTTGTGAAAAAACTACTTATTTATTTAAAAATGATGTGCAGTTTGTACACTGTTAAAAATTTCTATTGTAATTTTACTAAACATGTTTAGGAAGTTTTTACGCACCACAATATAGTAATAATAAAACTCACGATTCATTACAACTTAATTTGAGAAAATTACAAAACGGTTGTACTATACAGGTATTGTAATTTTGCTAAAAAAAATACTAAATATGTTTAGTAATTTTAAAATGGTGTATTGTAAATATACCTATATACTATATATATACTACCTATACAATTCATTTCAAGTCAGTTTAAGAAAATTACAAAATATACACTCACGTGCAAAATAATCGATCCACACAAATTTTCGATGAATTTCAATCGCAAATAACTTTTTTATTTGGAAAATATGGATTTTTTTAAAAACATTGCAATTTCCAATATTTTTCCTGTATAAAGAACTAAGGTTGCTATGGTCCATCCATAGGCTATGGAGAATGACAGTGACAGTTTTGTTGAATCATCCCATACTTAGACATGTCATAATATATTATAAGGCTTTCAAAAGCTATCAAATTGTTTTTTGTAAATTAATGTGTTAATTTTGAGTTGTCTTCTTACTTTTAAAAATGTCTCCGACTGATGTTGCCCTTTGTACTTTACTTCTTATGACGTTTAAAACACTTACCACGTAATACTGTGACCGTCCATCCTGGATTAAATTATTAGCTCTTGCAACATCAGTCTGAGACCATTTTATAAAGTAAGAAGACACCTCAAAATTTAAACATTAATTTGCAAAAAACAATTTGATAGCTTTTGAAAGCCGTGTATGACATGTCCAAGTATGGGATGATTCAACAAAACTGTAACTGTCATTCTCCATAGCCTATGGATGGACCATAGCAACCTTAGTTCTTCATACAGAAAAATATTGGAAATTGCAATGTTTTTTAAAAAAATCCATATTTTCCACAAAAATAAATATATCAAGGTGAACCAAAAACAAAACTGTTAAGAATAGATGTGACTTGATAAATAAAACTTAATTTAGAACAATATACGATTTTGCCACTCTACAGAGTGTCTTAAACTTATGGTAAAAAACATATTTTTGTTTAAACCTGTGTATTATGAACGTACGTCTATTTTTTAGTATTTTTTTAAAATGTGAGCGATTGTCCATTAATTTATCTACAATATTCTTTAATATTCGTTTAAATCCGACATCAAATAAAAAAGTTAGTTGCGATTGAAATTCATCGAAAATTTGTGTGGATCGATTATTAAGCACGTGAGTGTATTTTACAATTTTACTGAACTGAATAAAATTCGTTTCGCAATATTACAATACAAATATTGTTATTTTGTACAAAAAATTACACAAAAAATGTTTAGTAATTTATGAATGATGGTATTGTAATTATATTACAAAAAAAACCTGCAATTTTCTTAGTTTCTTCAAGAAACTTTCTTGACCCATTACTAAAGTTTTAAAAAAAATTGAATCTTCACCTCGCCAGAGTTTTTGTTTTAAGTGCTTTCCACCAACTTCAAATACCTAGACAGCTAGACAGATAGATCTTTTTTCAAAATAGTATTTTGGGTCTTATCAATGTCGGGCAATTTGGTGTATTGGAACACACCAAAAGCGAAAGACACTTATGCTTATGCTTATGTGCGAGATGTAAGAACATCATGTGATTGCCGCAATCGTTACATACTATGCATTTTACACAACATTATAGCAAATCAAATTACAAACAACGTTTGTAAATCTGAGATGCTTTTTATTAGAAACTGGCAAACTGTTTAGTAAAATTACAATGCGTGTAAGATTTATACATATAGATTGTAAAATTACAACTAACAAGGTGTATTTACCAAATAATATACAGAGAAAATGGTAAACCATTATTTAAATAACTTATTAAGTATCAAAAAATAAACAAGACATTTTTTATTAGGATGAAGGGTTTAAACAAAGTTTATGCACCATAAGCTAGTTATTGGTTATATATATATATATATATATATTTATTTGGTAAATTTTAAGTTTTCTATATATATATATATATATATATATATTTATTTGGTAAATTTTAAGTTTTCTAAATGTTTTAGTTTGTATAAGACACATTTCTAACAAAATAAACGTAAACCTTATTTTAAAAGAATATTTGGTAATTATTTTAAGAATGTATTTTTGTCGTTTCAAACGGTGGGCATGGACACGTTTTATAAATGGACAAAAAGAACAGGCGGCGGCAATCAAGTCAAGAGCCAATGGCGATGATCCATTCCACCCACCCAATTCTTGCCTTTATTGCGGTGTATAATTCTAGTCATAGACTCTTGTAATGACAAAATAAGAGCCTTCTATCCAATTGACACTGCCACCCAACCAATTAAACTCCAATGTTGGTGTAAAGAATGCTACAATTTTGGATTGGTCGACTGTGAAATAAGAGAATTAAAGTTATAGTCCCAATAAGATAAGTAAAAGGACGACTTAATGCTGTGTTTAAATCTTTTACGTGATATTCCAAAGCAATTTATTATATTCAAAGATGGGACTGATATACCAAAGACCAGTGCTCTGTAATTATGGCTGCAGTGCACTTGATTGATATTTACGAAAAATTACAGATTCGAAATGTAGAAATTAATTTTGCTACAAACTTTGGAATGGCCGTTTTTAAAATCAATAATTACATCGATATTAATCAATTTAATTTGTTACTGTTATGAAAGAAATTGCAACTATTTATTAATATTAAATCAACTTTAAAATACCATGTTCTCAGAACTTAGGTTTAAATGAAATTGAACGAAAATAGAAAGGTAACTAAATTAATAAACTTTTTTTTTTCAAAACACACGTTGAAAATATTACTAAGTAGGGTAAGGTTGCCCATGGTCAATGGTTGATTCTATAAAAAATGGTTCGATATGCATAATTTTATGATAATATATTATACCTATATATTCAACAGGGATCATCCCTGAGGGATGGATAGCCCAGGAAATTAGGTTTAACCTGAAATTGAACGAAAATAGAAAGGTAACTAAATTAATAAACTATTTTTTTAAAACACAGTACATGGGAAATATTACTAGGGTAAAGTTGTGTTTATAAAAATTGCTTTATATGCATAATTTTATGATAATATATTAACTATACCTATATATTCAACACGGATGGATGGACCGGCCCAGGAAATTTTTGGGTCAAGCGGCCCAATTGGCACTTTGTAGTTCGTAGTAATGTCAAAAATAATCTTATAAAGAACATTAACATTATATTATAGCAACAAAAACACCAACAAGTTATATATATATATACTGGAATAAGTTTGACATTAGGTATCTATATTATATATATAACCAAACTTAAGTGAAGCTAAAATCCAAAAGCACGTTTGTAGAAAGACATAATAAATATTCAAAATATCAGTACCTTGGCGTGTCACAACTCCTGAATCAAATATTTGAGTGATTTTATTTTAAAATATATTCAATTTATCTCGAGATTTATGTTAAATTTTTCAATTTCACTACATAACTATAAAACATTAAATAATATATTTTTTATATTTTATTATAAATTCGAATAGAAATTTTTAAAAAATTGATCATCTTTGTACTTTTACCCGTCAGTTTTGTGTCCAATGTTAAAAGTTTTAACGTCAAGTCCTCGTTTTAACTTAAGTGTTGGTAAAAAATTACCTACAGAGCCCGCCCTTTGCACGACAGTCATCTTGAAAACAATGCAAGCGGCGAAGTTGTGGTGAATGCACGTATAGTTCCAGTCAAATATATTTCATTGTAAGAATATTATATATAAGGCTATATATATATATATATCACATATATGTGATTTGTTGATAAGTAGCATCCACTAATAAAAATATCAGTAAAATACTTAATTTCGAATTATAATCTCAAATTTGTATCCCATTCATCAGTACCGTGTCGTCAGTTCCATGTTCGACGTTTCGGTTATCTTTTTTTCGCAAAATTTAATTTAAATTCTGCTTGCGCAGAAATTTGGTGTGGGTCCCATTTCTAATAATTGAGATATCGGTATACCCAAAATCCACCAGCCGCCACTGATGTCTGGTATTATTTGATTTTAAGATATTTAATGTATAATATGCTCAAAGTTGCAATAAATCATATATTTTCCAATAAATTATGTATTTAATTAGTACCCTGGTATAATCGTCACTTCCCTGCATTCAAATTTAGAAAACACAGATATTTCAGAAACTGTTTGAAAAAGTGACTGGCCCGGTCTGGAACAGTATATTTATTATATTAGCTATGTTCTCATAACAAAATACTGTTTAATTTTCTCAGATATCTATATACTTCAACAAAATGAGGTCAAAAGTTGCCCAACTTTTGTAGAATCACCCATATCACTTTGGTTTTTTTATCTTAAACCGAGTAAAATCTATCTACATATATGGTTGAGTACGAATCTTTCTATATTCATTAGCATGAAAGATTTAAGCCTACCGTCACCTAACCTATTTCTTAGCATATTCCTAATATATTTAAGAATGGAAAACGATATTTTACATGTTACCTGGGTAATTAGCAAGGTCAAAATGTATTCATACACTGTGGCTACCACAGACAAAATAGACTTGCCCTGTTCAGTATCGCTAACATGAAACCAGCGTGCCATAAATCGGGGAAGGGGGGCAAGGGAATGTATACATTATATTATATATTATATAAGAGAAGATATGTATTCTGCCAGGCCCGTATTAAATAATTTCGTACGAGCGGTATCTTTTTAAAAAGTATTAAATTTATTTTGTTTTACATTTGTTTTATATTTGTAAGTACATAAATTCGTTATAGATTTTAAACACGAAAAAACGTAAAAATAATTAAATAAATTATGTATTTAAACAAATTTTAATGTAATCCTTAATAAAAAAAATAAAAAAAATAGAATAAATTATAAATTCTCTAATAAAAAAAGGCAAATTAAGCTCTTAAAATAAAAAAAAATTAAAATTCTGAAAATTTTAAAATAAAAAACTGAACGAAACAGACCAATTTCGCTTAAAATCAGAATAAATAACTCCAAATGAAATAAATTTCCACTAAAAGTGAAAAAAGTATTATTTTAATATTATATTTTATTTAAAATATTCCTAGTGGATTATCAAAGAAATTCATCTAGTTTTACGCTCCAGAATGAACGACGTACGGCTCTGTGCAAAGGAGAGAACAACACAACATCTGTGTGCGCACGCAAGGTATTGACATGCAAAATTAATAAAATCGCTTAAAATTTATCTCGTAATTACTACTTACTGAAAAAAGGAAATTGGTTGGAATTGGCTGGAACTAGTTTCACTACGACTAGGACACACTTTGACAACACATTTACCCATAATGTTCAAAGAATTTTACATAAATAATATATCCTCACAGGTCAACTGCTCAAATATGAATGATGCGAACTGGAAAACAGGCACCCGTTCAGGCACCCGCCCGGCCGTATCATTTTCTCCCTAAGGCAAGTCTATTTTGTCTGTGGTGGCTACAAATGTTATTTATTATGCAATACATATGTGCATATTGAACCAGCTTTTATAAATACACAACAAATCTTTGCAAATTAGTGATAAATACCTATGAACCCCGAAAAACAAGAGAGCTTATAATAAATTGTCCTAAAAAACTGTACCTAATCCAAATTTTCCAACAAGGTATCTGGGTATCTTTTTTTATTTGAAGACCTACAAGGTCGCTTCAATTAGACAAAAGTTGCGTAATTTCAAGTCTATTAAACAAAATCAGCGGATCTCAAATAATTTGAAAAAAAAAAACGGAAAACTTGTCAAATTGTTATAACTTTGTTATTCCTGGGAATTAAAAAAAAAGTAAATTTTAAATGTAAACGTACAAATTTATCTACATTTTCATCCAAGCTACCACCATCATATTATTAGTATAGTATTAAAATGTAGATTAATGTTTATGTTTACATGTAAAACTTACTTTGTTTAAAATTTCCAGGAATTAAAAAGTTGTATTTTCGGTTAATTAATTCGAAAAAAATATAAAAATAACAAAAATGTCTGTGGCGTACATTTTTATGTCAAGGTGCAACTCGGAACGCCACTTATAAATGTAATCTAGTTAGACCTAACTTAGCTTTTTAACACAACAAATAACACTGCCAAATAACAATAAAATTGGGTAAAACATATTTAAGATATTTACGAAAAACAAATTAAAAAAAAAGAAGTTTAACACCATGTTTATATAACCTTTTTGTCTTAAAATCACTCAAAGAATCGTTTGTTAAATTTATTGTGCATACTTTAGTAACTTCCTGTATATTTTGCAAGGAATATTTTTATTTTTATTATTTTAAAATATACATTTTTTGTTAGGTTATAGTAGGTTTTCTTTCCGACAAGTCTCAGACTTAAAAGTAAGCGTAGATGCAAATTATTTTAAAATTTAATTTGTATTTATTATAAATATTTCTCTTATATTACCTACATGTATTTTTTTTTAATAAATTCTACGTTTATTACAAAAATTGTTTGCTTAAATAAATTTAATTAAATTAAAATAATAAAATCTACACAATCTAAAACTACCTAGATCAAAGCGTAAAAATGGCTGCCGATTATATCTTTTTTTAAATGCGCAAAGTTATAAACACAAATGCATAGTCATTATATACTACAGTTATCAGTGGCGTAGCTAGCCTCGAGGGGGCCCCGTATCAAAAAATCTGGTAGGGGCCCTTATATGGGAAAAGCTGCTGGCAAAATTCTGGGTGTCACGCCCAAAGTCTATTTTGGGCAAACAAAAACAATTTTTTAGGGTATCATTTTTTGCATTTACCAATTTTTTATAATTTAATAAATGATATACATAGTTTTTATGACAGGCAAATTTTAAAATTGGGTCTGGTTTTAGACATTTACCGTTCTTCAACATCTTTTAAAGAGTTTCTATTTTAAAATAAAGGCAAGTCATTTGAAATAATTGTAATGCTAATAATTATTTCTAATTTGCTATTAATATAACCTATTATAATAACACACAAAGCAGACTCAGTATGCGATTAGAGCACAAAACAATATGCGCAGATTTTAATTTATTAAATCGAAGTATAAACAATTAAATAATAATATTATTTATTTATTTATTTAAGTTTATGCCTCAATTTTTTTAACATGTGGGTAATATGTTTTTTCCTTATGCATAGAGTTACCGCGAGACGAGATAAGGCCTTGTCTCGTCTCGTCTCGAAATTTCGAGATAACATTTTTCGAGACGAGACGAGACAAGGTCAAGACGAGACGAGACAAGGTCAAGACGAGAAGAGACAAGGTCAAGACGAGACGAGACAAGGCCTTATCTCGTCTCGTCTCGTTTTGTCTCGTTTGTCTCGTTTGTCTCGAATTGTTTTGTTGTTTTGGTTTATCTCAATTTAATTTGGAATTATCGGATAAATCCAATAAAAAATGTCTTACTCAAAAAACAAAAAATATATAAGCTCTTAAAAGTGGGATAAACTAAAATGATAACGCAGTTATTCGCCTCACTCTTAATAGATCTACGTCACAAATTGGAAACCTTTTCAATGACTTTCTGGGGTGCAGAAATAAAAAATAAATCATACCAAAAATTTGAAACAATTTATTTTGACTATTTCCCTCGTCCTAATTTCCACCAATCACAAACACGCAATTTTGAATTACAAATGGTTTTTAGGTGGAAAAACTGTATGACAGCACCAGTTTTTTCGAGTTTACCCGCGGCAAAACTTGACAGCTGTTGTCACCAAAAATTGCAATTTATATTTTAATTTTTAACTGTTACTCATGAAATAGTCTTGACAAATACAAAATGCATTCGTGCAGGTTCAAAAATCCTCGTCTTCGACTCGGATTTTTGTTGCCACCAGCACTCATGCTTCTTGTTAAAATATAACTTAGCAACATGTTTTTTCGATTTTTTTCGGAAAAATTATATGCCCTTATGATATTACTTACGAAAAGTACGCACCGACTAGGCCAATTCCACCTATACAAGAAACTGAAGAACAATCTAGCTCAGATGAAGACATGGATATTCAAAAAGGCTACTCCTCAATCCGAAACTGAAGAGTTTTGGAAACAAGAACTGAACGCATACTTTTATTCAAAGAGAGAATCAAAAGGGGAAGTATTGTTGTAATGGTGGAAAAGAAATGAAGTAAATTAGCCACACATTTCAAATATGGCTATTAAGTATTACCACAACAAGCGTTCCTTCAGAACGCCTTTTTTCAAAAGCTGGATTAGTAGTCACTTAACTTCGGAATCGACTTAATGCTGAGTCGGCTCGTTCATTATTATGTCTTAATTCATGGTACACTTGTACGTTAAAAGATAAGCTAAACTTTGATTAGTTTAACTTACCTATTCCTATACTTACCCTATGCTGTAAAACCTAAATATTTTTTAATGATTTAGGAATTTTTTTATTACTTTTTACCTGTAATGTGATATTCGCACTAACAATGTTAATGATATATTTAATATTTATTTTCAGTTTAGAGTTTATTGATTTATTTTGTTTATTATAAAATACATTTATTTGGTTTCTTTTTTACTGTTTATTCTCTAGGTTTTATATTTTATTATTAGTTTTATTTTAACAATTTATATGCACGTATTACCAGCTCATACCCTATAATGCTGTTTTTTGCTAGTTAAGTTTAAGTTAAAAACAATTATTAAAACTTAAATGCTGTTATTATCATTCGTTTAAAGCGTAATAAGTCATTAAAATATTTCGAGATGTCTCGTCTCGTCTCGCCTTGTCTCGAAGGATTTTATCTCGTCTCGTCTCGTCTCGAAATTCGAGACAAAATGCTCTCGAGACGAGACAAAATGGCTTCGAGACGAGACGTCTCGTGTCTCGTGTCTCGCGGCACCTAAGTTATGCATGTCAAATTCAATCGGGCCCCCCCTAGCCGGGGGCCCCGTATCATTGATATGGCTGATACCGCGGTACCCCTGATAGTCCTACATGTAGGAATAAGGTAATTCACAGAACAGAAAACATCCTGTAGTGGTGGCGATGTTGGCTGGTTGTCAATACTTTATTAAGCGTGCAATAGTGTTTTAATATTATTAATAATACAATATTTAGCAATTTTCCGTATATCAGGGGGACCGTATATCGGGGTACACGCGGACGCCGCGGCGCGCCACACCAAACTGCACGGTCATATTATGTCCGTCACCGCTTGTATCATTTCGTGAAAGCACACTAACCCTAAAATAAACTTGTTTTTGTTTTAATTTTTAAAAAGTCAACGCCTTTTTAAAACAAAAAAAATATTAGTAGCAAAAATAATCATATTTAAATAATAAATTATATGCTTAATTATTTGTGACAAAAATCTTTGATGTGTTATTTAATTAAAAAAATATATTTGCAAAATTAAACGTTAATTAAAAGTCGTAAATGGTTTGTGAACAAAGAACTTAAGACAATAAGGGTTAGTTAAGCTTATAAACTTCTATGAATATTTTCTTATTTAAATAATGTAAATTACATTAAAAAGTCAGAAAGCTCATTAAGTTATTCTTGATTAAGATCCCCTCGACGATTAGCAGTAAATTGTTCTCATTATGGCAATTTTGTATTTTTTAACTGGTGCATACATTACCTGTTCACTGAACGCACTTAAGATAAATGAACACCTTAATATAGCGGAAATACATTTTAAACGCTCGCCTTGTTTACATTAAAAAATATATTTTTTAGCAAGATTAATATGACTTAAAGAGGCACTGAACATTAGCTTTAATTATTTATTTTTTATAGTAATTGCCATTGTAAATGTGTTATTTCATTCAAGTTGTTCCACGATGTGTCTTGTGAAAGTTAAAAAAATGACAAACTTTGGTTGTACCGGAATGTTTTTTTCTTCCTTTTTAATATTTTTTTTCTATGATAATCTTTCGTAAAACTTCACATACCAATTTTACTTACACTGTTATAAAAATAAGATTTGTTAACATGAGTTTGTAGGTTGTTAATTTTATTTTGTAAAATTTTTACAAAATTTTTTGTATACAACTTACCAAGTTGAACTTGGGTTTGTAATTATTTTAACAAAGGAATAGTACATTACACTACAAGGGCAGAAAGTGTGAGATTCCTGCATCATGGCGCGCAGTTCAGGGCTCTCACACTTTCTGCCCGTGTAGTGTATACTATTTTTCTTACTACCTCGGCCGAAAATACAACCCGGCCGAAAATACGGGAAAAAATTAAATGTGTATATCGAAACATATTGATGCCTGCCCAAATTTTTAGGTTATATTAGTGTCGTAATGCATATGTTGAGCACACGACTAAAAAATTTTTACTCCCGCTATTATAGAGTGTGCGCGTATAGCTTGACCAATGCAAGAAACGTAAACTTTCTGCCGTGGAATCGCGGACGAAACAACGTATTTTCAGTCGAGGTAGTAAGAAAAATAGTTTACCGAAAGTTTTGTAAAGGTAATATGCAATTTTGTAAGTATTTTGTTAATTTCAAAGGTTACAGATTATTTTGTTAATGTTTAACAAATTATTCCGTTGAAAAAGTACACGTGATTTTAGGAAGCCAATCAAAACATTTCCCTGCACTTATCAACAAGTTGTGTCAACGTCATCGGGTGTTTATAATATTTAACGGTGACAGGAGTGTTTTTAATGCCATTACTGGGTTTCAAATTAAAATTAGACGATACAGTGAAGTGGGTTAAAGTACATCAGTGTAGTAAAGTGTTTTAGTAGTACTGATAGTTATATTATACCAAATTTCTATATAATCTGATGATTTCAGATTGGTGTGTTATTTAATTTTGTGTATGTTATTTTTGTGTTCATTTATGTAGGTATGTGTTAATTTTGTTTTATTTAGAAAATAGTTTAATAAAGCATCATTTCTTATATCAAATACTCTTTCTTTAAAGTTCCCAATTTACAACAAATACTTTTGATACTGCAGTATAGGGGAGAATGGTGAGGGTCTGGACACTGGGAGACAATGGACAATGGACAAATTTCGCGGTTCCAGTAAAAATTTCAGGTTGGTTCTACTATTACAGATCGTCAAGTTGGTAAGGTATCAAATAGTGGTAGTGAAATAAGTTTGAGTTTATCTGTAGAAGAGGTAAGTGGAAAAGTTTATTTTCGAGTTTTTTCATGTAATATTTAACTTTCCCCTTGTAAGCTTTTCTGCCCAGACCGTTGTAGATAAATAATTTAAAGTAACTACATATTAAAGCATGTATAAAGCATGGAACTTTTGTTATATCCTTACTTTATTCCGTTGCTATATTTTGAAATTATAAACATTTTTTTTTGTTTCACGTCATGTAGGGAGAGTTTGGACACACTGTCTAGAGTCTTCCTCTATTGCCCAAACATCGTCCCGGCACAGAATATTGCAAAAATTAAACCAAGGATATACAGTCAAATTCCTTAAAAGGCAGTTTCCATCATACAGAATTAAAGAAACAGATGAAGATGAAGCCTTGGTGGATTTTAAGGACGTGGTATTGGTTCTTCCCCCCCACTGACGGAATTCGATTCCATAAAATGATTTACTTTAATTTTAATTTGTCACAATTTAGATTTGAATAAGTTTTGCTCTGATTTTTTCAATAAAATTCCTAAATTTATAATATTTTTATAGTGTCCAAATGCACCCCAGAATCTCCCCGTATGTGGGGTGACTTTGGACAGATGACCGAAAATTTTCAAAAATTCGTAGCAAACCCATCTTACGGTTTAAAGTGCACATATTTATCTCTTTGCGTTTTCAGAAGTCAACACTCTTACCTGAAATTTTGAAATTAGAAATAATTACATTTTTAAGAGACCCAGGCAAAAAAATCTAAAAATTATCCAATGTCTACCCACTCTCCCCTACCCATGGGCAGTGGCGTAGCGACAGTACCACGAACGCCCGCCAAGCGGGGGGCCCTAACCTCGTAGGGGGCCCGGCCGATACTTGCCCCAAAACATTAAAATACTTATTTCCATCTTACTTATACTAAAAATTGAATAATAATGAATGATTAATTAAAAATATCATAATTTACTAAAATGTAGGTAGGTACTTGATATTATTGGCCTACCATCACAACATAAATGTAAAACATCTAACGGAACCTTTTGATGAATTTTAAAAATCGCGCTTATTTAACAATTGACAGCGGGTTTACGCAGGAACGATTCAGAACTTGGAAACATGCGCCTAACTCTAAACAGATATATGTGCATATATGCGCATTTAGTTATGCGTTTTATTCTGACAGTTCTGAAGCGTTCTCTTTGCGAACCCCTAAAATTTTGACGATTGTGATTCACAAGTTGTTAGTTTGTTTTTGTTTTATATTCGTATTGGTTCAAGTAGGTTCTTATTTGTGACTGCTTCTGATTATTTTATTTTTCCACTGTTTTACATGCGTTTCTCGCCGGTCAGCTGTGGTGAGCACAAAGTGGTCTAGTATTTACATGTAAGTATTTCTTTTATTATTGGTTAGTTTAATATTATAGAGAGTTTAATATAGAGTTACTGAGTAAATATTATTAACTAAATATACCTATTAGTTGATACGATTTTAGTTAAATTTTAAAATAAGATACTAGTTACGTTTTGATATAATTATAGTGGGTATATATTAAACTATAGTGAACATCCATGGGTATATTGGTTATTTTTTTATGTTAAAAAAATATGTTATTATTTTCTATTATTTTACTTATAATTTATAAATAGGTACAGTGGATAACCTTATTTTTTTGTTACTTTTTGTTTATAAATAATTTAAAAAATCATGTCACCGGATGTATTATTTTTTATTTACAATATAAAACCATGCAAAAAATACCTGAAATCAGGGGACCCAGTAAGGATTTTCGCGGGGGGCCCGAAATTTGTCGCGCATGTTAAAAATCACAAAATTAGGCAACCTAGTATACATTCATACGTTAGTCGCCCTTTTTATTGTTTACAATTTCATTGTTTGCAATTATTGTGATGTTTTATGCGGATTTGTAATAGTTGTTTGGTTTTTTTCTTTATTATTGTGGATTATAGTGTAAAGTACTTTGGTTAGTGTTGATGTTGACGTTGATGGACACAGACAAATTTTTGGCGGGACCTGCTGCGTCACTTGAATAATTCATACACCTTTTTTGCTAGAAAATTGCGACTGCTATAGCCGTCGTGTCATATTGGGCCCGACGGCATTTGCAGTCCTGTCCATGAACGTGTTAAAAATTCTTCTTTTGTTAGTGTGCTTCTGTTATTTTATTGGATTATTGTGGATTTTGTTGACTGTACCAGTGTACTTGTGTTTATTGTGCGAAAAATATTGTTTAACCAGTAAGTAAAACTATGGTAAAATGTTTCTCCTATTTATATATAAATTTATTTATTTAGTAGCATGCTGTATGGTAAAAACTTGCACGAATAATGGCAGAAATAGTGATTTCACATTTTACAAATCTTATAATGTTAAAAAACATTTCCAGTTTCTTTAAAACTTAAAAAAAACTTTGTTTATTTCTTCCATGCCTGTTAGACAGAATTACTATTTTGGGTAATTAATATTAATGGCGGCAAATAAATCAAATATGGCGGTAGCCGTATGTGCGCATAACAGTACCGATTTTCGTTCATATTTTAAGAAGATCGAACAGACCTTGTTGTGTGGATTGTGGTCTGTTCTATCTCGTTTCGCGCATACTAAAAACCACGATGTTAGGCAACCAACTGCAAAAAGATTAAAGGCGGCCATTTTTGTTGTTTACAATTTTTATGCTTTGGATTTGTAATCTGTTTATACAGATTAATAATCGTTTTAAACTTTGTTAGTTTATTGGATTGTATTGACATCAGTTGAGTTTGCTCCTGTGTGTTCTTGTTTGGTTTTATTGACGTTACCAGTGTAAAATTCACACTGTGAATCAGTTGAGTGCGCTCCTGTTTGTGTTGATTTTGTCATTGGCTATTGACTGTAATAGTGTACTTGTTTATAAACACTAATTAGTGCCTATTTTGAAATAAATATTGTTTAACCAGTAAGTAAAACTAAGGTAGTCAGTTTTCTATCTACATATTTTTATTTATTTAGTGACGTACCTACTGTATGGTAAAAAATTGTAAGGACAACAACAAAAACAACAAAGAGTTAAAATTTTACACATTGCCCAAAAATTCTTTAAAAGCCAAAGAATGGATTGATGCTGCTGATAATTCAATGGTTAATATGGAAAAACCAAAGTCTCGTAAGTTTCACTACATAAAAATTAAATAAAATAAAATTTAAGTGTAAAATACTATTTATGTGTAAAATACTATTTATGTTTAAGTTTATTAATATTTATTTTGATAATTTTTTATTAAAAATTTATATTTTATTTTTTTTTGTTTTATTTATATATCTACTTACTAGAAATCCTACCTTCATCATTAATAACTTCCGTACTTTCAAAAATTAATTTACTAAAAAATTATCAATTTGCAGTACTTAACTAATATTATGTATATGTCTTAATTAAATTATTTTGATTTATATTACTTTATCTTAATAATTTCTAAAAAAATCATCGACTATGGTCGGGTACATCCATTTTTACTTGCTAAAATACTTTCATCATTGATAATTTTATTTAAAGATTTTAATATTGCCGATAATCAATTTTTAAGAAAATGGATTAAAAGTTATAATAATTATTATTAATTAGTAAAATAATTATTGATTACCATATTGTGAAATATTGTTTAATTTACACAAGTAATAATGTACTTGTGTTTATTTTAATTAACAAATTTTCTGTTTACGTTAAAACTTGAAACAACTATATTATATTATATAATATATTATATTATTTATATTTACTTGCTCAAAATAACTTTTTAGAAAGATATCTTCCCCAATTAACATATTTTTGTCAAATCTTTTGTTTAAAACAAACATTTGCGTTTATCTTAAAACTTTAAACAACTTTTTATTTTTAAATTAACAGCGGCAAATAAATCAAAGATGGTGGCCATTAAACTTTCACGTGGTGCGCATAACAGTCCTGATTTTCGTTCGCATTTTATCGAGATAGAATAGACCTTGTTGTGTGAATTGTGGGTAAAACCACAATCCACACATTGTGTATACCCAGAGTAAGCCAACAGAGGCAAGACGTCCGAACGTCAGGATATACCGTCTAAAAAAAGTAGGCTCTGTCGGTATGCTATGCAACCAGGAATGCGCGGCAGTTGTATTCTATGAGAGAGTGATATTAATATCTCATGGCGGTTGACCTTGACAATATTATAAGAAATATATTAGAATTTCTAGCCCAGAAATTCTTCTAAATATGTCAATAAATATCAGAATTGTGGTATGTTTTTAGGTAATAGGTAATAGCGCGATTTGACGGATTTGGGACTTTTGCGCCATGCGCCATCCGCCATGAGATATTAATAGCACTCTCCAAAACGGCTCAAAGAAATCACTGTTGGCTTACTTACTTTGTATATAAGTTGAAGTGAGAATTTGTTTTAGGTGTGATAGATAGATAGAAAAACTTAAAGAGATATAATTTATCTTTTAACTTGAATGCTTTTTTAAATTGCACCATAAAAACCTCATTTTATGTTTCAATCCATTTCAGGTTAACACAATGCCAAACAATAAAGTGGAGCGGGTTGACTGGTAGTTACCCTAAGGTAACTACTTATAAGTACATAAATGTATTTTATAAGTTCATAGTAAATTAACTTAGTAAGCTATACCAACAAAAAAAGATATATGTTTATGTACGTTTTCAAGGAGAGGCAAACAACTTTTTTGGGGTGCGTGCGCTGACTCTGACTATTTTACTCAATCGGTTCTTATTATGCGATATTGTAAGAAAATTGTTTTTAAATTCAATCAACATTCAAATTCGTAAACATTGTTTTAAGTCAAATAATTTAACCAAGAAACATTGGTAATGTACATATCTATAAGTCCTAATTAAACTAAAAAAATAAATTATACACTTTCATAAAGATATTTAATTTAAAAATCAGGTTTTTAACGAAATAAAATTGTTTTTAGCCAAAATTCGGCAATTACTACTTACACAGAAAAGAGAAATTCAATTCTAATTAAATGATTAATCTTTAATAGAAACTAAGGTTTAGAAATACTCCAAAACCTATGTATTTATAAATGTGCTGAATACATGTAATATTGGAAAAGTTAAAGTAAAACTGAGAATATCGAGCCTTAGTAACGGGTATGCACTCCATGAGTACCAATAACAATTTTACATTGCTGAAACATGCTTCGAACAGTCTTAGTGCATCTTGTGAAAGGTTTTCCCATTTTTTCACAAGACTCTCGCCCAACTGTAATATGGTTAAAGTACCGCAGGACGCTTCTTTATACGCCTATCAAGCATATCCCAGGCGTTAAGATCCGCACTCATTGCAGGCCACTCCATCGCCTGGATCTCTTGCTTCCTTGTGAAAAGAATGAATCCACCCCCGACATTGTTGGCAAAAGGCAGAACATGTTATGGCAGAATGGCATCGACATAAATGTTGGCGTTTAAACATTTGTCCATTTCTTGTATGGTCGCTTTTTTGTAACATTCTTCAAGACGTCTTTACACTCTCACACGGCCATCGCACCAAATGAGGGTAAACCGCGACTCATCAGTAAAGAATACGGACCTCCAGTACCAAAGTTGCCATTGCACATGTTTGCGAGCAAACGGTAGGCGAGCGTTTTTTAGGTTACACGAGGAATTCGCGCAGGTCTACGCTATGTCATATGAGCTTCCTTTTATCTACTTCTGAGAGTTCGATCAGAAATCTTCTTTCTGGTTGCATTCCGAAATGTTTTGTAGCTTTTCGGCAGTGGCATTCTGAGGTGTTGTTTTTCGTTTTATTTGTACCAAAGACCTCTTGGATGCTTTTTTAAAATTCGCTAAATCCCCTGTGGTAAATAATAATAATAATAATCTTTATTTAGCATAAGCTATTTTACAACACATATAAAAATATAAACAATTAATAAATATGACTGTGTATGTAACTCAGCAATAAAAACTTAAACCTATTTATTTTATCACAGTTTTTAACATTATTTGGCAGATTATTGAACATGTTTAGCCCATTAACAAAAATATTTTTAGTAGTCTGTACTCGATTATATTTTTCTATATAAAAGTTTGGAGCATTTCTTGTTTGATGCTCATGAATACACTCTACCCTGACCAGTCTATTGAAACCATCTTAAAGTTTTATCACAGATACCAATTTTATGCAACTTTTGTATTAATATATCACGATCAATTGTTTCACGGCACGTTTAAAGTCTAAAAAAACACACAAAATTATTCTACCTCTGTCCAAGATTTTCAACCAGTTATCACAGTTATTTATTATTACAGCTTCACAAGAGTGTTTTTTTCTAAATCCTGACTGATGTTGTACAATAACATTATTTTCATCACAATATTTGGTAAGTTTGTCTTTAACACATAATTCTAATACTTTTTCATATGGAGGTACCATGTTTATGGGTCTTAGCTCTTCTGGAAGATTTGTACCTGCAACCTTTGAAACTGGTATTATACACGATGTTTTCCAATATTCGGAAAATTCTCCTTCTTGCAGTGATGTGTTAATAATATCTAGAAGTCGGTTTGCTCCTACTGAACAAACATCTTTTAATATTTTTGTAGTTATGCCATCATTAACATCTGAAGTATTTTTTAGTCCTTTAAGAATTTTCTTTAATGTTGTCATTGTTACTTTTTCAAAACTAGAAAATGGTGCAATAAAATCAAGTTTTTCTATAACTTCATTGGAGCTCTGCATTTTAGGTATATTGTTAACTATATGTTCTATACTTTCAAGAAAAAAGTAATTTAGTTTTTCAACCATTTCCATTTTATCACAGATTATTTTATTCTGAAACTTAACTTCAGATAAGGTTTTGTTTTTATTGTTTGGCCATAAAGATTTTAAATTTGTCCACATTTTTCTGGAATCAAATCTATTTTCATCTATAATTTTAATGTAGAATTTTTCTTTGGCTTTTTTTATTTCTTTGACTAGATTATTGCGAACTACTTTGTACTGATTCCAATCATCTTGGATATTTGTAAATACTGCTTTTTGTACTGTAAATCTCTTTATTTCATATGTTCTAAAATTGAATTATTTATCCATTTGTTATAATAATATTTTCTTTTCTTTATTGTAGTAATAACTGGACACATTTTATTTACAATATTAGTAATTGAAGATATAAATCTGGAGGCAAGTGTGTTAACATTAGTAGTGTTATTATGCCAATCTGTTAGATACATTTCTTCTTGAAGTTTCTTACAATCATACGTTTTCATATTTCGTTTAGATTTAGTGATATTTTCATTTATACCCTGCAATGCCAAGACTGACAATGGGCCAATGTTGGCTCTACGTTGGGCTGCCCCGTATTAGATATATTGGCATTGCCAAGGCTTTAAAAGTCTCTGACCAAGCCCCGGTCAGGCTTTGAAAACCTAGTATTGACTCTGACTAGCTTTAGCCAGACTTTCAAGACCAAGTCTTGGCTCCCAAGCTTTAGTCTGTTCTTACCATTCAACATTTGCCCAGGCCCTATGCTACTATGCCAGGCTTGGCACAAAGTTATCATTTTGAGAATCACCCATCCTTGGCCCAGTCGGGCTTTAAAGCTTGGGCCAGAGTAGTGTAGAATGGTGACCGATCATATTTTCTCAGACAATAATTTCTTAGGGCAAAATTTCTTACTGTTATAATTTCTTTTTGCATTAATTTCTCTCTGCAATACTTTATCTTAACATAAATTGTGTATCTTAACATAAATCGTGGGGTGTTATTTCTGAAAAAATCTCAAAATAAAAACTTACTCACTTTGTCTCAGTAATTTTAGAAGATACATTTTTACATAAATAGGTCCTAGAATGATGGTTGGTTAGCTTTGATTATTATGCATATTACTTCAAATCTCTATGCCCATTAATGATTGAATCTTTATCCCCGGTCCCCAAATAATGGTAATTTTGTTATTTTTACTATAAGGATTTATTGCAATACAATTAATATTAGAACCAATAAAATGCCAGTATTCTATAGTTATGAACATTGTTTTCGGTAGTTTACGCCACATAATTGTGACTTTTAGGTAAAAATAGTCACTTGGTGGTTACGTAACGATTTACTAGGGGGGAGAGGGGTACGGAAAAACGTTACGGCGCGTTACATGGGGGGAGGGAGGTTAAAAATCTTAAAAAATTGCGTTACGTAATACTTGAACGATCCCTTACATGTTACTAAGGATTTTGATACTTTTCTTCATTTGACATTTGTTCACATTTAAATCTTGTTTTTTATATGATTAAAATAATGAATTATAAACTCTAAAAGATCGATGGTTGTTCTGTCGTACTTTGGCAAAACTTAGTAACTATGATTTTGTAACTTTTCAGGACAGCGTATTTTATAAAATTGCATAGCCTTTCTTTGCAACAAAATATTTAAAATATGTTATTACAAGTTACATGTGTGCACACACTATTCCAAACGTAAAACTAGTCTGGTAAAGTCCGATTTATTAAAAACAGATTTTTATTTATATATTCGGAAGTGTGCAAATTACGTAAATCATAATTCATCAAATAGTAGTATAAAAAGTTCTACGTTGATTAATATATGCACAAATTAACTTATTAAAACATCAACATTCAAGTTGCCAGATTTTATTCAATGCTGAAATATGTATATATATTAAGCTTAACCCTTTATAGGGTATTGGGAAGTTATTGTCCCACCCCTGCTCCAACAGAAGTCCTTTGGACAAGATGTGTCCCACCTGTTTTAGCAGATGAGTAGGACACTGTAGAGCAGATACCGACCGCTGAATTGCCTTAGTGTGACCGCAGTTTGATAGAGGGCGATAAAAAGTGTCAATGTGTTCCTGTGTCCACAGGGAAGATGTTTTTTTAAATTATCACATTTTAAATTAAAAAACGGTTTATTTATTCTTACCTAAAAAGTGCTTTACATTGTGCAGGTGTGTAGTGTTGTAAATTAAGGTAAGTTTAATGGATTTTTAATATTTAATACTGACTACTTCCTCGTACTTCTTTTATTTCGGCCTTGGAAACATACAATGGCTCCAGTAACGATTTTTTATATAAAGTTTAGAAAAAAATAGCCATTAGTTTTAAATGATTAGCTGAAATACATCAACTTATCCTATTTCTGCAAGGTTTTCTGTAATAATATCTACAAGTTTCAAAGTAATGCCTATTTCGGCTTGGAAGATATATGACAAAATATAAAAAATATGCGTAATAAGTCCACACACATTTTTAGAAGAGGTATTTATGTATTGTTTTTTTTTGTATTTTATACGTTTACTTATTTGTTTTTCATGTATAAAATAAATTTTATTTTAATTTATTTGTTTTATTATGCATTTTCTTGTTCATTTTATGTAAGTACGCGTTTGGAAAAAAATTAAAGTTTTAAGTGGCTTCATTTCAAAGAGATGAAAAGCCCTTTGGGACAATATTATCCCACCAAAATTTTGAGTTTAGAGCCCTTTGGGACAATATTGTCCCACCAAAAATTTTGAGTTTGGGGCAGGTAAAAAAAAAAAAGAATGTACTATGATCAAACTGAACTTGTTTGTAAACTCCTCACCAAAGCTCATTGCAATATTTTGAATGCCACCCTTTTGCCATATAAAGGGTTAACCCTTATTATTTAATAACTTTAAAATACTCCCGCCAACAGCAGCAGTTTTATTACCATTACAAAATACTTTGCGTTAAACCTAGCAACTTGAGTTACTAGCTTTTACTGGGTGAAATTAAAAAAAAAATGGAACATTGTTGATAGTAACTTTATTTGCCATATTTTGCTTTAAGATACCTAACAGTTTTTAGAAGTTACTAAAAATAGAGATAGACATTTTACAGCCACCGTAATATAAAAAGAGATAAAAAATAGTTACTAGAGGCAAATTTGAACGCTAAGTCCAAAAATGCAGTAATTTTTTAAAACCTAGTAACTTTAGTTACTATGTTCTACCAATGTAAGGCAGTGTTTGTGTAAACGATAATGAAATTAAGGCACGTTTAAATAAATAAGGTTTTAAAAAGAAGTAGAGTAGTAACGCCATCAACCTATCCAGCTTTCAGGCAAAGCCCATAAGGTTCGGTTCTTCAGCGGGACCTACTGTTTAACGTGGAATCCAAACCACGGTACTCGATGAGTTAGATTCATCTACCCTACACTTTCAACGCGCACAACACCCAAGGCTGTGACCGGGGATCGAACCCGATACCTTCGGACGCAGTTTGTCTCGGCATAGTCGCCTAACCCACTGCGCTACCCGTGGTTTTAATTTTAAATGTCAAACTTACAATTTGGTATATCCTAAAATTCATTATATTTTCTTACGAAATATAACTCTTGCTATGATTAATAATCAATATTTACTTATTGAAACCAAAGCAGCACATTTCACTCGTCCTACGGAAATATGCAATTCGGTTTCAATTCAAAAATATCATCGATGCTTCAAAATTTTGTCAATGTCAATATTATTTTTTTGACAATGAAAACTTTTTATGAAGTATTTTTCTTCGACTATTTCCCTCGTCTTATTTTCCACCAATCACAAACGCGCAATGTTGAATTACAAATGGTCTCTAGTTAAAAAAACTGTGTGTCACTGACAGCACCTGTCAGCAGTTTTTTCGAGTTTACTCGCGGCAAAACTTGACAGCTGTTGTCACCAAAAATTGCAATTTATATTTTAATTGTTAACTGTTACTCATGAAATAGTCTCGTCAAATACCATTCGGGCATCTAATTTTTCCTGTGACAAAAATCGAAAAAACACAATGCTAAGTAATATTTTTTAACAAAATGCATTCGTGCAGGTGCAAAAATCCTCCTCTTCGACTCGGATTTTTGTTGCCACCAGCACTCATGCTTCTTGTTAAAATATTACTTAGCAACGTGTTTTTTCGATTTTTTTCGGAAAAATTAGATGCCCTTATGATATTACTAAAAAAAAATAAAAAAGTACCTACTTAAATTGGTTCGAACAGATAAGAGTTAAAATTTACAAATCTTTTCCATGATTGCTAAAGTAGTTAATTACTGGTTAACTGTTAGCCCAATTAGCCTTTTAGCCTGGTAAACCCGCTTAGCTTCGCTAACCAGTTTAGTTGGTCAAGTCAACAGCCCTACTTAAATTAACCGCGCGTTTTAATATTGTTAGTTAACGTCATTTATGCTCCTGGCTCTCCATAAAAAAATATGTGAATAAAAATAATTTATAAATTGTTTGCAAGAACGTTTTGTATATTTTTGTTAAACAGTGTCATTGTTTTTTGTTTTAAAACTCGTATATTATAATTCATTACTTTTCACAGACTTTATTTAAAAAGTCCTACAAACGCCAGAAGCGAAAATAACTGTAAATATAACTTTTGACACGCGCATTTCTTTTAAGTGTCATTTTGGCAAATTTTATATAATAATAAGTTTTAATTCAACAAAGTATACCTATATAGATTTATAGAATTATATTAAATTTAAAAAAAATTCTTTACTTGACATCACTTTTAATTTTTAAAATTGCCGAAATTTGCCTAAAAACGATTTTATTTCGATATAAACCTTATTTTTAAGAAAAAAACTTTATAAATGTGTATAATTTGGTTAAAGTATTTTATTACGAAAATATAATGTTTGCATATCGAAAAAGAACTTCTCACAAAATCTTAAAAACAAGATCTGCAAGATGATGGCCTTTTTTTAAATCAGCTCACACAAATTACCCTAGAAATGTTAAACCTGCAACAATTTGCTGTTGACCAGTGTTATAGTTGGTAAAAAAATACATAACTTTCTTAAAATCACATCAAATATTTTTGCCTACATTGTTTGGAGCAGATAATAAAAAAACTTTATTTTGTTTCGTTAAAAGCGTGACCTAGCTAGAGGAAAAAATAATAATGGGTCATTCCACGTTACTCGGGGATTTTTGTCCCGCCCGTCACAATTAAAAATTGTGAGTAAAAACTACACGTTATAAAATTTATTTAAAAATATTGTTTTATTATGCATTTAATAAGTTATAAGCACAATAAAAATAATATTATAAAAATATTAATTTTATAACTTGTGGTTTTTACTCACAATTTTTAATTGTGACGGGGGGACAAAAATTACCGAGTAACGTGGAATGCCCCTAATGAACAAAACAAGGACAAAAATAAAATCCCAATAAAAAAAAATTGATAAGATATTTGTATTTTTTTACTCGCAAATCCAAATTTTGTATACTAAATTAATTTTATATTGATTTATATTTAGTATATAGTCGCCGCAGCGAATGTTTTCCGTTGCCTCATCAATTTTAAATGGTTTGTCGGTACACGTCCGGCATACATATACAAAGAAAAGAGTAAATTGTAATGACTGTGCTTGATTCACAAATTGATGACGCAACGAAAAATATTCGCAGCGGCGACTATATACAAAATATAAATCAATATAAAATTAATTTAGTTTATAAAATTTGGATTTGGGAGTAAAAAAATACAAATCTCTTATCAAAATTATTTTTTTTAATTGGAATTTTATTTTTGTCCTTGTTTTGTTCCTTCTTATTTTTCCCTCTAGCTAGGTCGACCTTTTAAAGAAACAAAATAAAGTTTTTTTTATTATCTGTTCGAAACAATGCAGGCAAAAATATTTAATATAAATTAAAAACTCTGCGTTCAATTTTTCTATGTAACCAAAAATTGTCATACTAGTGGAGTAGACTGAGGCTAGAATTCGACTAGTTTAAGAAAATTATTATTATATTATTATAAATACAAAATTGTATAGGTCATTTTATAATATTATATTTAACCATATTATTATTATTATTTAATTTTTTCCAAATGGTACAAAAACCTTTTATAATTAAATTTGTTTTCCATTCCAAATTTTTCTATTTAAATTATTTATAATTGTAAACTCTTGTAGAGTTTAGGGAATGTTGAGGGTAGTTAGGTAGATGTGAATGATAGGCTGGTTGTGGTTGAAAGAGAAAAAGTTTTATTAAATTAATTCCTATTTATACATAATTCTAATGTGACGTAGCAACTAGATAATTTAAACAATGTGCAAATATGCAGTTTTAATGGCGATGACCGATTAATTGGTACTGATTTTGTAGGCTCAGCACCTTTGGGTCGGTCACCGCTTCGAAATATTAAATTATTTAAATATAAAAAAAATAAAATAATAAAAATTAAAAAATATTAAATATAAAATTTTGGAAAGTATTAGATGTTAAATTTGTTTAATTGACGATTAAACAATAATTATAAATAATTTAATTGTAAAATTTGGAATGAAAAAACAATTTATTCCACTGATTTTTTGTCTACGTACTTAATTTAAAAATAATTAAATTTTACAATATCTAAAATTTCCCTGTTATTTTTTGTGAATGAATATCAAGACGCCAAAGACTATATTACCGTCACAAAGAACACTAATAGGTTACGTAGCACCTGTGTTTTGAGGCGCCAACTAACAGACCAAAAATAATAAATTATGGTTTAACAGGATCGAAAAAGAATTTTGCAATTCACTCTTCAAGAAATTAAGGCACCACCAAAAAATAACCAAAAGTTTTAAGTAAATTTTTGTCAAAACCAATTGTCCGATTTGAAAGTTTTTTTTAATAATAGGTTGTCCCTTTCACAGTGTTGGTATACTAACTGTATTTCGATAGAAACCTATTTTTTACAAATACCGGGTGTAGCAATTATAGTGTGTTTTTTTCATAAAATTTATAACACCCTGTAGAGTTAAACAGCTTCAATATCAAGTTAGAATTAAAATCAAACTTTAGCATTAGGTATCTCTTTTTTACATTTTATTTTTTTATTTACTCTATTATCTTTCATACTACACGAGGAACAACATTTTATAGGATAACATGATTTTATTAGTTTTAATGAACATTTTACTCACTAAAGTAAGTCAGGCTATGGAGTTAATTAGTTAATTTCTTGGAGAAGTGTATTTTATTTAGTATGACAAATCAATTGTAAATATTTCTTACACCTTGTTATTTTATATCAATACATTTATTTTTTTACAAAAATAAATAAACGTTATATTCCATATTATTATTATTAAATTAAAGAAGAACGCCATTAAATTCTGCACAAAATTAATGACTTCTTAAAACTCAAGAAAAATGGACAAAACTAAGAGATAGATATAATATAAACTGACATTGCTAAAGGGTGTAGTTTTCATAGGAGAATCCGAATCCGGTATTGAAAAATTTCTGAGGTCCTGCTTTACAGTTACAGGCTGATTTATGTATTATTTCAAACATTTTCAAAATCGATTAATATAATTGCATGAAATTTTATATAGATACGGATTTTATAAAGCCCCATTGGTCATTTTAAAAAAGTCAGGTTCTGAAAAGTTTTACCTAAATGGCTGATAAACAGGGGATACTAATAAATAAATTGGTAGTTTTATTCTTAATCATCATGACAACAAACAACAATATTATAAATGAATTGACCAAATTTGTTACTTTTAGTTAGAGGTTATTTACGTCAGAAGCAGGGGCGTAGCTACCGCGGTATCAGCCGTATCAATGACACGGGGCCCCCGCCTAGGGGGGCTCCGATTGGCTTCGACATGCGTAAGCAAAAAACATACTACCCACATGTTAAAAAAATTGAGGCATGAAATTAAATAAATAATATTATGTTTTATACTTCGATTTATTAAATTAAAATTTTCCTGAATAGCCTTCTGTTCCAACGAGGCCATGAACGCATACGAATTGTTTCTGCCCGCACTTTTCCGCTATGCGTTGTCTGATGCGCAGTCTGCGCATATTGTTCTGTGCTCTGCGCCGCATACTAAGTCAGCTTTGCGAGTTATTATCATAGGTTATAATAATAGCAAATTATAAATAATTATTAGCGTTACAATTATTTCAAATGACTTACCTTTATTTTAAAATAGAAACCTTTTAAAAGATGTTGAGAACGGTAAATGTCTAAAACCAGACCAAATTTTAAAACATAAAAAGCTATGTATACATATATTATTTATGAAATTATAATAATAATAATAATGTTTATTTAAGTAAAAGAACAATAGTATTACAAGAGCCTTACAATAGCCTTAATAAACATACAATTCCACAAAAGCATGTATATATGTTTGTCTGTGGTTAAAATAAAAAAATGTAATTAATTATTTAAAACATTACAATAGTTAAAATAATCAAAACAAGTAAATATTACGAAACAATTAAATATACACACAAGTAATAAATAAATTAATCCTAACTATAAAGTATAAGCAACATGGATGTAGATACAATAACAATACTGTATACAGTATTGTTATTGTATCTATATGCAATATAAATAAAAGTACAAAACTCATGTAAAAAAAAATTGTAAACAATTTCTAAGTTTGGAAATAAAAACCTAAACAATTTTAAAATACTAGTACAAGTAATATTAATATAATAGTAATATTAAAGGTTTTTCAAATCAATTTGTTTGGCGATATCTAAACGATTTTTTTCTATAATAAAATTCTTACAAGACCTTTTAAATATGCTTAGGGAACGCAAAAAAATTATATCCTAAATTTTTTTTTTAATTTGCCCAAAATAGAATTTGGGCGTGACACCCAGAATTTTTTTTTGCCAGCAGCTTTTCCCGTATAAGGGCCCCTACCAGATTTTTGATACGGGGCCCCCCGGAGGCCCTTTTATAAAATCCCTATAGGGATACTAAAACCACTCTCTAAAAATAAATTAGTCAAAAATGACTAATTTATTAGTTATTAGTGGCTGCTTTTTCACTTGTACCATGGTAAACCATGGCATACCATGGTATCCCAAAATTTAACAGCCAATGCTTATGTAAAATTGTCCCCTCAATCCGAAAATGTCGTCAAAAGTTAAAAAAGTAGAACAGTTTTTGAGATATAGTCAATTTTCCATTTAATATGGAATTGACTATATCTCAAAAACTGTTCCACTTTAATAATTTTTAACAGTAATTTCGGATTCAGGGGACAATTTTACATAAGAATTGTCTGTTAAATTTTGAAATACCATGGTATTCCATGGTTAACCATGATACAAGTAAAAAGCAGCCACTAAAAACTATTAAATTAGTCAATTGTGATTAATTCATTTTTAGAGAGCATAGATTAAATCTATGAAGAATAACTAAACAAATAAAAACATTACATTGACGCAAAGGCTAAATGACTTGCATTTTTTAAGTATTTTCCAGCCACAACATATATATCACAATACTAAGTGAGTGCTACTCACTAAAGGAATACAAATGAATATTTAACAGAAATGCTATCATTTAACCAAATAATTGTTGTGATAATCAATTGTTGCAAATCATGTTAGCAAACGCATCCGTAGTCCTAAAGTGCATTTTCTCAAAATAAAACATTACTTCCCAAGATAAAACATTACTTCCCAATGAAACCATTGTTTAAACATTACGTATACTATAGTATACGTATAGTATACGTAATGTATAGTATAGTATATAGGCCTATAGGCCTAATATCATGACTTAAAAAAATATAAACAATCTAAACCTATTATTTTTTAGGGTATAAAGACTGTGTTCTTTACGCTCTCATATCTATTTAAATAATTGAGGTAGAATTTCTTAGCAATTTTCTGGGATTCCTGGGGGTATTTAGATCATACACCTTTATAAAGGTGTATGATCTAAATACCTTATAAGGTGGTGCGCGACTTCTGGGACACCCTGTATTTCGAATAATCACAAAAACTCATTTGATGTTAGTTTTCAGGAAAAATCCGAAAATATTAGTATAATTAAATCCAAATCACTGAAAATGTGTACAATAAATGCAAAATATTATATTTTAAGTAAACATTTTATTAATTTTAAATAACATTAATTTTGGTTTTTTACTTAGGGTGGGAAAAATAGTGGTAAACGTGTTTATTTAAATGTAAAATCTAAAAATATATTAATCTTATGTTACTACGACTAATTAGTGCTTAAAGAACACTGATATCCACTTAAGAAAAGAAAGATAGGACCACCCCGATTTGCTTATCTTTAGTTATCACAGTTTCACCCACAACACGGGAGTTGGTGTTATCTTTTAGACCAATTATCTTTGTATCTGTGAGAAAGCTTAAATAGTTAAATGGATTTTACATCTTTATTTTATTTTGTTTACAGACATTTTAATATAAATATTTAAACGTAAGACCTTTTGGTCTAACTTAAAGTTTTTCTTATCAACAAATAAAAACAATAAATTATGTTTTTTTATCAATTTACTTTTGTCAATTTTCTTAAAAACAAATTGTTCATGTTCATGTTTGTGGAGCTATCTGCAAAAATCAGTTTAATAAAAAAATTTTAGAGGTCGCTCAAGCATTTTTTTTTTTAAATAGTCAAAATCCGAGTATTAATTTTTTTGCTCAGTAAGGTAAATTTTTGTAAAAGTATTAATTTATTATAATATATTATTATTTTCAATTTTTTGACATTCGTTTAAAAAGAAAATCATAAAAAAGTTATAAGATCGCTAACATATTCAACAACTAATGATAAAAAAGTTTACCATGAAAGCAATTTAAAGTATTATAAAGTTTATATGGACTTTTTTAATTTGTCATCATTAGTTTACCTATAAACTTAAAAAATCAACATAATAAGACTTGACAGGCCTACAACTTTTATCTATTGATGCCCTTAAAATTTTGTAGCAAATGTTGAAAATTTTTATTGAATTTTGTGTGCTATAGTTCACTTGATAAAATTCAAAATTTTTAAAATAAGACTTGGTTCTGTAACTTCTTAAATATTATTAATAAAAAATATTATCTAAATGATTTTTTTTCGTCGTCAAAACCACAAAATTGCTATTTAACTTTTTGTTTTATCTCTAAAAGTTTAGCTTAAAAATATAAAATAGGTACATGAAATATTAAAAAAATTAAATTTAAAAACTCTGCAGAAATTCAAATATTAATAAGAGAAATTTCACTCAATGAAATTTTTTGTCAAAAATGTGATGCCGAATTTTTAATTTAATTTCATAGCTTGCGGAATTAAATGTAAAAAATTCTCTTTTCTGTGTTATTTCAACGAGAAAACTTTAAATTCGATGAGGGACTTCTTAAAGTTAAAACAACGGGCTGCGCTTGTGATAGAATTTTTGTTTGGACATATTCTACGATATTTTGAGCGGAGAGGTAACAAAAAACAATATCAATTTTTTTGGCACACCCTAATATACAGGGTGTTATGTAATTAATGTTATATATTAAAATGGGTAGTTCCTTAGGGTCCATAAAGAAGCACCTGAAACTTTTTTTTTCTAAATTCCAAAGACTAAAAATAATTTATAATAACCTTTATCCTACCAAAAAGTACGCCACTGATCGACTAGGAACCGCGGATTAACCTTACCTATTACTTTTTAATGCAGTGTTGCCAAATGAAAAATTAAAAATGTATTACAGTCCGTTCAGGCTAAGTTGAGCGCTTTGGTGGGGATCATATGGCCGTTGATTAAATTAAATATCGAATCGTCGCGAGATTTTGGTAATAAGAAGATAATTTATCAGTGCCGCGGCTTGTCGTTTGTTCGTACAGAGCGGCTACCTAAATACATGTATTTAATTGTGCCTGTACATAGAGATGATGAACTGGGTGACATTCCTTAGACCGCTCAACTTAGCCTGAACGGACAGTACCTTATATGAGATGCTCAAAATGATTTCATTATTTAGAATGCAAGCTTAAACTCTGCGAAGCATGCTTTCGCGCACCCGCGTAAAAATGTCTGGACTATTTACAATTAAGTTCCTGAGTTGCTGCTCAAATCCCGTCTCTCGTAAATGTGGCCTCATCGGTATACAAAACACTACGGCTCCAATCAGCATCTTCTTGATTTTTCTGTATATACCAATGGCAAAATTCCAACCGCAGTGCATAATCTCCATCCTGAAGAGCTTTAACTTTTTGTAGGTGATAGGGGTACAAACTATTTTCGTGAATCGTGCTCCACGTAACAAAGTTGGACATTTGTCCAAGTTGGGCAGTTAATCGTCTTGTACTAATTCTCGGATTTGCTTCCACTTCGTCCAAAATTTGCTCTTCAAGGGCCACAAATTCACGTCCCTGAGCCTGACCCCTATCACCAACAAATGCGTTAAATCTTCTACGGTCCCTTAAATTTTGCACAGCACGTACAAAACTTTGCTCCGAGGGCGGCGGATGTCCGTCATTGGCGTTGTGATAATTTTGAATATACCTACAAAATTCTTGCTTGACGAGCATTTTGCATCGCTTCCCCGTAACACAAAACCATATTTGTTAATTGAATATTTGTGAGCGCCCGACCCGCCATAGCATAAAATCTTTCGCACTAATTACTTATTATTATTACTAATAAAATACAAATTTTCAAACTTTCAAAATATTTATAAAAGAATAAAAACATGAAAAAAAATAAAAACCTGAAATCGCTAGATCACTAATTAGACCTTGTAAAAATTTGTAAACTAATGATTTTTTAAAAATCTCTCTTCCTTTTTTAAATAAAGTTTTAATATTGAAAGGGTATAAGTAATAATTATAAATTTTTTAAAATAAATATTTAAAACAAATCTTTAAATAATGTCACACACAAAGCAAATTGCTTGATGTTCTTTTTTTGGATGCTAAGATATAATTTTAACAACTTAAAGTAGTGCTATTAAAAACGAACAAAGACATAAAGACAAAATAAATTGATGTTTTATCAAAACAATGGTTACAATTACCCAGTAAATCATCAGAAATAATACGTAGCCAGCAAATGGGAGTGTATAAAAAGTGCATTTGATATAATATGAGGGTCAGCACAAGTTTCCCATCATGAAACAGAACGTAATTCGGAAATGACATGGTTGTGTCTGCCTCGCTAATGTCATTTAATTTGAAGCATATGTTTAGCCGGTTCTTCAATCGTTATCTTTTAATAGACCATCTTCCTTCACGAAAATGATATTTATTCGACGATCAAGACCACTAAGTGACAATTAGAATTCCACAAAATGATATAAAATTATTCTACTTTAAAAAGCAAGACCGCAAAAAAATGTCTCTGATACCATCACAAAATTATTACCTGCGTTTTGTATCCTTTTCGTTAACCAATTATAGCCATTGTGTTGCGCTGCTACGTTCTGAAGTTCTGACTTATTATTAAATTACTATTTTTTATGTCGGATTCCGACTCAACGGGAATAATGCTTGCAGGACTGTAATTTTAATAATCGACAGATGCTTATGCTTATGGGAACCAAAAACTATTAGTTTACTAAGACCAAATATCATAAATAAATTGGATAATATCAAACAGGTAAAACAATAATAAAACAGTAAATTTTTTAAAATATTTTTAATGTATGAATGTAGATGCCAAAGTCAGTTATTGTAATTTACATTTATTTAAATTTGCACTACCTACATATATTAAATATTAAAAAATAATGTTTTAAATTATTTAGTTAAATTACGCAAGTGCTTTTTAATAAAATACTTGGATAAGTAAGAATGCATGAATACACGGAGAGAAAAGTGTATTACTGATTATCATAATAATTATTATAATACAGTTTACTTTAATTTATATTACTATTTGGGACAAATATCTTGTATATTGCTAAATACTATGCATATTTAGTACTTTTTAAATATCCTTTTATGTTAAACCTTAAAGTAAAATATTATTATTCTCAACCAATACTGTTTTTTTTTATTCTTATTATAATAAGTATACAATTAGATTTTTTCCATTACTAATAAGTATGGTAAATTTTAAAATATTATGTTGCCATTTTAAATAGAAAATATTTTAAAATCGAATATTTTTATATGTTAACAATTAAAAATTGTAACATATTTATTGTACTTTTTAATATGCAAAAATGTTATGAGAAAGAATTGAACCTACACCTCGCCAAAGTTTTAAGTGCGTTTCATCAACTTCAAATACCGACAGACAGGTGATTTGACCTATATTGGGTATCATCAGTGTTGACTCGACACTGTCGAGCAACTTGTAGTAGTGGAACCCACCCAAAACAAAGAAATACCTGAGCTTATATAATATGGTTGGTAAGCCAACAGAGGCGAGATGTAAGAACATCACGTGATCCACACCGTCTAACGACGCGTCGCGACGTGGCCTTTGCCGCAATCGGTACATACTACTAGTATGCAACCAAGTAGGTTCAATTCTTTCTTATAAGTATTACCAGTAATGGGTCAATAAAGTTTATTAAAGAAAATTGAATGTTTAAAATGTTATTAGTTACTATATTGTATTTTATATTTAAATATATTGTTTATTTACCTTAAACATAAAAGTATCTTTATTTTTACTGTATTTTTTATTATTGTGTAATATATTATAATATTAGATGTACAGCTTAAATTTGATTAAATCATATAGTAAATATTACTATTTGTAGATAGTAAAATCAATTTACTATACGAACATATTAAAAATTAAAATATATATTATACATTTATGATTTAGTAATATTGGTGTTGTAATCTTTACTAAAATTGTATAATAAAAAATAGTATTTTGTTTTACAATATTAATATTGTATTGACGAATATATAATATTGTTACCCTAAATTTTTTTTATATAAATTTCAATTTTGGGCAATAATTTAATTTAGGTTATATCGTAAGATTTTATGGTGGTTTGCAACTATCCGATTGGTCCATTTTTAAATCCGATTATAGAATGAATATTCTATAACATCACCAATTTCACATTAAAAAGAGATATTAGAACCGCTATATGTCATAATAATTGCCTTAATAATTGTAAACAAAATATTGTTATATTTACTTTTATTAGAACGAATCATTCAGGGATTTAGAATTTAAAAAATATAAATTTTTCCTTTAAATTTTATCTCTTCGCTACTTAAAATAAACTATTAGCAGAGGCGAAGGTAATTTTTATAAAAATGCCGACTTTTAAATCCTAAAATGTATGGAAATGCATTATAGATTAATTCAATAATTAATGGCACGAACTCGTGTTAAAATAAATTTGTTTGAAGATCAATGGCGTAGCTTCGCTCGGGGCAAAAAAAATCATTATTCAAATTCCTTTAATCAAAGTCATAAAACTATTCATTTTATTGGCAGTTTTTATTATGTTTTTTCTAACTGAAAAATTTTACCATCATTTTAAAATTTACTTTGGAAGCATAAATATCGAGATAAAAATATATTGTAAATTTGTGAGTAAAAATTTAAATTAGAAAGTCTGGAAAGGCACTGCAAATTGTCAATTTATTGTTTAAAATTGGTACAAAAATATCTTTCATTCTCGACTTTCCTTCAAAATTTTTGACAAAAAAACAAAATTTGCCGAGTAATATAAGTCTTTCCAAAATAAATGAGTAAACTGTTTCGTTTAGAGTATATTATGTTTTAATCGATTAGCAGCTGTTAGTCGGCATTAGATGAAGCTGCAGCTAGCAGCTAATAAAACTTTAAAAAAATGCCGACAAGTAAATTCACAGAATGAGAATCCGAATTTACTTTCGTATCTAAATAATTTTTGAAAAATACCGAATTTTTTCAAAATCACCGAAACATTGTTCCCATCCATTGGAATATAGGATAAAGTCGGCAAAATCGTACTGCCATTTAATTTACAAGTTGTAAATCGTATACGCAATTTTTTAAATTGCAAGTAGAAACAAAAAAGTATAAATAGTAAGACTTATTAGTATTTATACTTTTTTGTTCCTATAGGAACCCAGGCGGATTTGTTGGAAATGGCTTTAATATTCAGCCTCTATTAAAAAACTTTATTGTTTGTAGGTTCTCGGACACGAGTTGCAATATTCTAAAATATTCTTTTTGACAGACTAAGTAACACCGTTTAGAAAAAATGGAGAAAGTTGATTCCTAAAAATAAAATATCAAAATGGGACACCATATTTTTTGTAGATTTCCGGGGTAAAATAGTAAAATTAATTAAAGAAAATTATAATATATAACTATTTATTTACAAAATATAATAAAGTAATGCAACTCAAAATTAATTTGGTAACAATTTTTTAGTAGTAATTACCATATAACTAAATAATTATTAATGCTACAAATAGTTGTTTCTAGTATAATTTTATAAGAAAATGGTATAATTTAGCCAATGTCAAAACAAATTCTAAACGGTTTATTGAAAAATTTAAAAAAATGAATTGAAATGTGTTTTTAAGGGATACCTAAAATATACAAAAATAGAAAATACAGTATAGGTAATTATACCTATACTGTATTTTCTATTTTTGTATATTAATATTAGGCAGGCGTGCAATATTCTTTGGTGCGCCCCTTTTATATTTAAATATAATACATTAAATGTTTTAATTTAAAGCCCTAAAATTTAAAAAATATATATTTTGCGACAAACTGGCATTATGTAATTGAAAATGTAAAATACTGCTTATTAAATTACCAAACAAACAAAATCACAAAAAATATTTAGTAATAAAAATATTCTAAAGAAAACGAAAAAAAAACATATAAACAATATAATAACTACAACTGGTTTTTAGTAACGTACTCTCTAAAAATGAATTATTCAAAAATTACTAGTTTTCAAAGTGAAAAAACAGTAACTAATAGGTAACTGTATCTAAGACATTTAACAGCTTATTATTATGTAAATTGTCTCCTGAATCCGAAAAGACCTTCAAAAATTATGAAAGTAGAGCAGTTTTTGAAATATATTTAATGAAAAATTGACTATATCTCAAAAACTGTTCAACTTTCATTACTTTTGACGACATTTTCGGATTTAGCGGACAATTTTACATATGAGTTGACTGCTAAATGTCCGGGATACAAATTGCTGTTGAAGATAATTATTATTCATTTTTAGTCATGCACTGTGTAGGCAACTGTTAAACTTTGCTACCGTCAACTGCAACTATCAAACAAATACTAAAAATATTATGACAATTTCTCTCCTATTATTTTGATACTCATATAAAAAAAATTAAGCCGCCAATATCAAAGCGGCAAAAGGCGCCTTATAGCGGCCAAAAAAAGAGCGGCATAAGGCCTTAATGCGGCCGACGCAAAGAAAGGCGGTAACCTTTATCCTATGTATGTTTAATTATTTGTTTATTTGCAAGAAAGTTTATCGTTACAAAGTACTGATTGACTCTTTGGGCCCCAATTGTTGGCCCTGATATTAGTAGATGATTGTTTGAACCTGTTTTTACTTTTGATTGAAATATAAACACTTGTGACAGTAAATATTTTGTTAACAGTTGTCAATTTTGTTATAACAGGTATACCTTTTAAAATTTTGTTTTCCAAATTTTGTCACCCTAGGCCCACACCTCATGTGCTTAGGCCTAAATCCACCGCCGGGACCCTATAGGGTATATTTGCAATATGAAAAATTGCAATTGTACTCTTTGTAAGGCACTATGTTTTGACGAATCTACCCTATTTTCGGAACTTCAGAAAATGCTGACTTTCTATCTATTAGTATTTTTTGAATAAGGGTTTATTGTAGATTTGAGTCAAACAAAATATTTTTTTTTTAATATAAACATAAATATTTTTTGTTTTCAACACATTCCATCAGGTCGTCTAGAAATCTCAACGCAAAAGTGGAAAAACGCAGTTTTTTTTCATTGCAACATTACAAGACAAGGTGTTTTTTCTCCAAGAACTTGACGTGAAAGAGCAATTTTGAGGTTGGATTTGAATTCATCGAAAGGTAATTTAAGTTTAACAGTAAAATTTTTGTTAAATTTTATTGACCTGTCTAATAAAACTACTAAAATTACATCAAGAAACATAAATAATCCTTATTAATACAAATTACTTTCTTATCAAATATTTATGGTTGGTTTTATCTATGCGATGCGATAAACATAAACGAATAGTAATATTTAAAATGTAATAGGCATACCTACATAGTCCTAAAAAACAGGCATTTTATTAACATATACACTAAAGAAGTATTGCTAGTAGCGCCACCACTCAGCTGTTATCATCGTAACAAAAGTAGAACTTTAAATAATCAGCTGTCAAACGCTAAGGTTACAAACGAGTGTTTTTGAGAATAAAGCCGGAAAATGTTAAAAAATATCGAAAAAAAAACGTGGATCGATTTGTTGTGTTGTTGGGTGTATTTCGAGAGGAAATCTTGGGTTGAGTTTTTACCGGTTTTCAAATAAACAGTGTTAATCTGAATGAAGAAATAAATTGCATACAGTCTCTGTAATTATAAATTGTATTGTAGTAAAAATCGTCAAACAAATATGTCGTCTAAATTTAAACAGCATTTAGCTTTATTAAAAGCGTTGATTAAGAATTCTTTAAAGCCTCCACTCAACGGTAAAATACCATTATATTATGTATTATAATATATATATATATATATATATATATATATATATATATATAATATTATGTTGCCATGAATTCGTAGGTATATTTTGTTCAACAAAATATACCTACGAATTGTCAACAATAAATTTAAAGCACTTTAAATAAATAGGTAGTTTTTTTTACAAAAGAGAGGAAGGCAAAAGTCTTACTCGAAAAATTTTTTTTCAATTGCACAGCTAAATCGCGCATGTTATTTGTGTTTTACGTTGCAAGGAAAAAATTAAAAAACTTTTTAGTACTCGATTTCGATTGATTATTCCTTAATATCATTGATTAAGAAACTCAACGCTTAAATGCTTATATAGTTACGTTAGTGTGTGTATTATATTATTATATAACAAAATTTGTTGTTTAAAATGCAGTTGCCGGCGTTTTTTAGAGAACTCAAATATATAAGGTTATCTTTGTGCAAAAATTATTTTTTACTAATTTCTTAAAAATGTCCAAACTTAAATATAAATTGTATTAGGTAAAGTTATCATTAGTTAATTCTGCACCAACAAATGTACTTACCGAATTGGATCCTTTGGCAAAACATGAAAATGCAACGATTTAGTTCTTGAATTTTATTTACAATTAAAAACATAATAAAATACACACACTAACGTAACTATATAAGCATTTAAGCGTTGAGTTTCTTAATCAATGATAGTAAGGAATAATCAATCGAAATCGAGTACTATAAAAGTTTTTTAATTTTTTCCTTGCAACGTAAAACACAAATAACATGCGCGATTTAGCTGTGCAATTGAAAAAAAAATTTTCGAGTAAGACTTTGCCTTCCTCTCTTTTGTAAAAAAAAACTACCTATTTATTTAAAGTGCTTTAAATTTATTGTTGACAATTCTTAAATTCACGCAATGCATTCGAAGTCTACCAGATGGCGCGCGCGTTGCGAAAACCCCATACTTCTTTAGCGTATAACAGCGTGTCAAGCTTTGTAAATGAATATTTACGGGCGAGCTGAGTGTTTGTGGGGTGAGCGACGCAGGAGCGAACCCCATAATTCAGCGAGCGTGACACGTACAAACTTTTATTTTTACCTTATAACGATAACGATTTTCAAATTTAAAATTTCAATTAATGGGTCAAATGTGTCATTTCATTTCATAAATTGGTTTTCTTCAAGCCTGTAAGACTTTACAGGTCTTTTATAAAATCCCGTAAAATATTACAGGTCTGTTCCCATAATGTATCGTTTACTTGGATACCTACAAAAAGAACAAAATTAACCTATAAAATGTCATTTACTAAGAAGTTGAAATTTTTTTTTTTTAATATTATATGAATAATCCTTAAATTGTATAAGTACCCACTACATACATTACTAAATGTTGTTAAAATACTTTCTAAAATATATTTAGTGGTATCTATTTATCATGAATGAAACCTCAACATTTTATTTGAGATAATTTAAGACAAAGGCATCGGTCAATTAAAAAGCCATTTAATTCAGTTTGAATGCCAAGCGGAACCAAACCTTGGAGAATATAAGACATGGAATGCAATAGATACCTATATGGATACCTATATATCTATAGATCCAGTTTATTTAAGTAGATTACCTAAATAAATTTATATGTACTTTTTTTACTGTTATGCCTAATTAGGGTTTAAATTGTTAAACTTAAGGCAATTATATCTGAATTGTCATTAAAATGCCCAAAAATGTTAGCACTGTTCATTTTTTAAAAACAAATTTATAGGGATATTAAACTTTAAATCAATTAATTAACCCCTGTTAAATATAAGGACACTTTTTTTTAATAAGAATAATTAAATAAACACAATCTTTCCACAATCAGTTTGAGTTAAGCTCGAAAAAAAGGTGAAGAAAAAAAGAAGACAATAATAATTATTGTAAACAATAAATCACAGCTATTTTTTACATAAATATGATTTTGAAAATTGTTCACATATTTGGAACGAATTTTTTCTCCCATTAAATAATTTTATTTAACACCCATTCCTTAACTTCAACTGGTGGGCGAATTCTTGAGGAATCTTCTCTTTTTCCTACAAGTCGCACAATATACTACTACTATACCTACTATTTATAAATAAATATATTTCAAAAAATACCGAAATGAAAGACAAATAATTTATTTGGAAAAAGTAAGGTAAATTTCTTTTTAGATGCTAGGTAGTATACTACATGCGACTATGATGATTTTGAAATAAGATTCGTCAGTTCATTTGCAATTGATTAGGTAAGCGTGCTATCTTATTGTAAACTCACAAGTTTTTAGGTTATGTTTTTTTGTTGCTACTAATGAAAATGTATTACAAATGTACACGGGGTATAAAACCCTTTACATTAATTAAATATTTATTGGATTGGCTACATTTTCAGTAAATTTAGTTTATTATTTTTGCTTTATGTAGTAATCTAAATTTTTTTTTTTAAATTGTCAACATTGAAAACAAAATTTCGGCAATTGATAATGTTTGTGCTATACAGGAATTAGCATCCATGTCTCTATTGTCTTAGGACGAGGACCAGCACCATGGTGCAGTACGGAGTGACTAGGCAGCACAGCGCAGGTAAAGAAGGTAGGAAAGGTGAATGGGATGCAGCAGCGGTCGAGTTGGCGCCTAGTCCCGTGTCGCTCAACTGATTGATCCGACTACGATTTGTCCAAGTGCTAATGTGTTTCCTATCTACTCCTTATCTCACCAACGTGTGGGCATCTTACAACCGATCAAATTATAAACATTTCAATGCGTTTCGTTCTTATTTTTTATTCTCTCGTTTGAGATAAACAGCTTTTTATAAACGAACCAGTTTTTATGAGAATTGTTGATTATTTTATTACTTTTATTCTAACTAAGAAGGACCATCGTGTTTTAATCTTTAACTTTTGGGACTTACCAGGAATTTCTGTTCTTTCTTCGTGCCAGCTGGCTGTTGATCCCCGCTACAGCCCCTTAGTTTGACCAAAACACGAAATTGATGTTAATGTTATTCGTGAAACTGTAATGCTCCAAGAGCTGGCGTCAACGTATTTAATATTTGCACTTTTTAACTTTTCTAATACTAATAACGATAACTAAAAATAGCGAACAAAACTATCAAAACCACGCGTCGATGCCTCCATCGGTTGTGTCGTTTTTTCTGCCAAACGAAACTGCTTTTTTTTGTTTTCCCAAGAAACAAAACATTTACTATACCGGGCGGACTCCAGACAAAGTTAAATTAATTATAACAAACAAAACTAAACATTCTCCCCCCCATGAAAGGATCCACTCCTTTTATTATAACCGAAAAAATTCTGCAATATATTAATTGGAAACAGCACAAACATAAATCGCAATTTAAACTATTGCGTAGGCAAGACACACAGCTTGACTAGAGGACGCTTAAATAGGCCCTGTTTCGTACGTACTGTTGCCACTCTGTTGACATTATCGGATCCTGGATGGAGTTCCTGGACTCTACCAAGAAGCCATTTACCGGGAGGTAAGTTTTCATTTTTGATAACAACCAAAGATCCTTCTGCAATTTCCAATGCAGGCCTATACCACTTGGCACGTGACTGAAGGGTTTGTAAATACTCCTTGTGCCAGCGGCGCCAAACGGACTGGTGAAAACTTTGCACCAACTGCCAACGAGACAAACGATTTAAGGTGATAGTGCTTAAATCTTCATCTGGAGGAGCGGACACCGGTTCCATATTAAGAAAGTGATTCGGCGTGAGAGGAGTCAAGTCGTTTGGATCCGAACTAATGGCCATCAACGGCCGAGAATTTAAGACCATTTCTATTTGGCTTAATAAAGTAGTCATTTCCTCAAAGGTGATAATCTGCTCACCGATAACACGAGAGATATGCGTCTTAACGGATTTAATTGCTGCCTCCCAAAGGCCACCCATGTGAGGGGCTGACGGTGGATTGAAATGCCACTTTATGGCCAAACTATCACAAGCTTGTTGAACATATTGTATTAGCATAGTATTGGCACCGACAAAGTTGGTGCCACAGTCGCTGTATATATCGGAAACCCGACCTCTTCTAGCAACAAATCGGCGAAAAGCAGCCAAAAAGGCTTCTGAACTAAGACTGGAAACTAATTCGATATGAACAGCCTTAGTGGCAAAACAGATAAAGACACAAATGTACGATTTAATGGTTTTTGCACCGCGATAACGACTAACAAAAGTACTATAGGGTCCACCCATATCTACTCCAACATGCGAAAAGGCCTTAGTTTGAGTAACCCTTGCAGAAGGCAAATTACCCATAATGGGCACCAAAGGTTTTGGTTTAACCCGAAAACATCTGTTGCATTTCGACAAACAACGATGTATTACTCTCTTTGCTCCAATGATCCAGAACTGCTGCCCTAATAAGTAGTGCAGAGTTTGAACTCCTGGATGCAAATATTTTTCATGAAAATATCCAATAACCAAGTTCGTAAATGTATGAATTTTGGGTAGAAGGATGGGATACTTGACATCAAAGGAAAGGTCTGAATGCTTGAGTCTACCTCCAACTCTAATTATTCCCCTTTCGTCCAAAAAGGGAGCCAATTTGCGAAATGGTTTAGGCAGAAGTTTACTATCTTTAATTTGACGTATTTCCTCTTGAAACACATCGGATTGCACATTTTTACAAAGGGCTAAAGTAGCTTTATGAAGCTCAATATGTGAGAGACCACCTGAACGAGAAGCATCCTGCCTTCTCACCTTTTGCAAAAATCGGAAAACATAGGCGATAATACTAATAATTTTGTAGTAAGAAGAAAAGCTTTGTAAAAGCCTGTCAAAAAAATTATCTGGTTGAACAGCTACACAAGCTAACTGGATAGGTTTGGCGGCTTCGCATTCCTCCAGTTGGATTGGAAATATCTTCGTCATGGGCCAAGTTTCCGTTGAAGTTTGAAGCCAATTTGGACCGTCCCACCAAATGCGGGCTTTAACAAGATCTTTTGGCAATAAGCCTCTAGTAGCTGCGTCTGCAGCATTATCAGCTGACTTAACATAAAACCATCTGTCAGGAGCCAAAATGTCTTGTATATAACTAACCCTATTAGCGACAAACGTTTTCCACTTGTGGGGAGACGATTTTATCCACGATATTGCAATAGTAGAATCACACCAAGCAAAAATGTTATCAACATGTATTTTATTAGCGACAGAAATTTGCACAAAACGAAATAAATTAACTAATAAAACGGCTCCACATAGCTCAAGTCTAGGAAGTGTAACCTTCTTAAGAGAAGCTACCTTAGATTTAGCACACAGGAGATGCACAAGGATACGGCCGTCTGAATGAACCTGTCGTAGATAAATACAGGCTGCGTAACCTTTCTCACTGCCGTCACAAAACCCGTGCAGTTCTACTTGACCCTTTGAACCATTAAGCTCTAAAAATCTTGGAATTTCTAATGAACTTAGCAAAGGTAATTCACGTTTAAAATGAGACCACTTTTCTACCACATCAGAAGGAGGAACTTCGTCCCAATCCAAACCCAAAGACCACAAATATTGAATGAGATGCTTCGCAAAAAAGGTAATAGGAGCTAAGAAACCTAATGGATCATAGATCCTAGCGATACCTGATAAAATGGAGCGTTTTGTAGTAATAGTTTCATTCGCAACTGGACCAACACTAAATGTAAAGCAATCGGATGTTGGAATCCACTGGAGACCCAGAATTTTAAGCATGTCGCTTGAAGAATCAAAGTTAATTACTTGCCTGTCATCATTTGGAATATCTGCTAACAATTCAGTGGAGTTGCTAGCCCATTTTCCCAACTCAAATTTTCCCCTTTTAAGCAACTCTATTAGCTCAATTTGCAACTGTTTGGCCTCTTGTAAAGTATTTGCTCCACTACAAACATCATCTACATAAAGACATTCAGACAAAGCCTTTGAAGCCAGTGGAAATTCAAGACCTTCTTCGAGAACCAACTGTTGTATCGTGCGTTGCGCTAAAAAAGGTGACGAAGTTAATCCAAAAGTTACTCTTGTTAGTTTATATTCTTGAATGGGTTCAAGAGGATTAAATCTCCAAAGCAAACGTTGATAATCCCGATGTGATTCCTCTACCAGTATCTGAAGAAACATGCCCTTAATATCAGCCGTAAAGGCGATCCTATTAATGCGAAAATTAACCAGAAGATTAGCGATATCGGTTTGTAGCTTAGGACCAGCTAAAAGACAACTATTAAGCGATTTACCTTCGCATGACTTTGCGGAGGCATCTAGGACAATTCGAAGCTTTGTTCCCTTACCATCATGTTTTTTAACCGCATGATGGGGTAAGTAGTAATTAGCCTCCTTCGAACTAGGAGGCTCGGCAATTTCCATTTTTCCTGAGTCTAAATACTCTTGAAATATTGCACCATAAGAAGATCTGAAAGAATCATCTTGATCAAATTTTCTCTCTAAAGATTTAAAGCGACGAAGGGCTATCGAACGGGAATTCCCTAAAAATACCGGCTCTGGTTCCTAAAGGGAAGTGAAACAATATATCTACCATCTGAATTACGATGAACCGAGGCAGTATACTTTTCCTCACACAGTTGATCCTCCGACGATAAAAATTGTTTCTGTGGAACTTCTTCTATCTCCCAGAATTTCCTAAGATCAAAGTGATCAACAGAAGTAAATAAAGAGATCAACGGTGAAGGAACAGCGTCAACTCTACCCATCAAAATCCATCCAAAGGAGGTTTCAATGGCAATAGGTTGACCTGGATGGCCCGAAACTCTTCGAGATTTTATGATCTGCGAAAAGACTTCAGCACCTAATATCATATCCACAGATTTACAACTACTAAAATCTGGATCAGCCAAATGTAGTCCCACAATATGATCCCACTGTGACCCGTCAACCATTCTGGAGGGCACCTTGGAAATTAGTGAGGATAAAACAATGGCTTCAACCTGCAACTGGGGGTCTATTCCCTTTCTCGGCCTTAAAACACAAGATGTTATTCCTTCTGCCCTAACCGGAGAACTATAATTAATTCCAGTAATACTGGCGCGACAATAGGAACTTTGAAGACCAAGACGGTTTAAACATTTAAGCGAAATAAACGAAGTTTGAGATCCAGAGTCCAGTAACGCTCTTACTGGTTGGAAAACATTGCGAGAATCACGAACAAGAACAAGAAGAGTTGAGAGTAGAACCGACGAATTCGATTCTGCTGCCAAAGAAAGTATATTGTCTGTGCGGGCAGAAGTTGAAGCAACGTTGGACGTTGGCACATTCACCTTTGATTGCGAAACAACATTTTCTGAACCACTGGTTTTATTTTGCAAAGTCAAATTGGAATCGAAGTGCAACAAGGTATGATGCTTTCTTCCACAAACTGCACAGGAATGAATAGAGGAACAAAAGCGGACACCATGTCCTTGCCGCAAACAATTGATGCAAAGCCCCAATCGCTTGACAACACCTAGCCTATCATAGGAACTGTTACTTAAAAATTTTTGGCATTTCGAAAGAGTATGGTTATTTTTACACAAAGAGCATTGGTCTACATTCAGTCTACCTTGCTTTAATTCATCTGCCTTAATTTCTGGAACATCTGTATGACCTGCGACAAAGGAGTGTTTATTATTACCCTTAGAAAATGTACCTGGCAACTGATATTTTTTATTACCAAGAGATTCTACTGATTCTAAGGAATCACAATGACCTTCAATAAATTTTTTAAGGTCATCAAAATTTGGTAATTGACTTTTATCAGATTGGTCCTCAAACTTTGTGCATAAGTGCCTAGGCAATTTTCTAAAGATTAAGTCAAAAATAATGTAACTCCATTCAGATGTTGGTAACCCTATATTATTAAGAGCTGCTAAGTTTTCAGCTACTGTACTCAATAAGTTAATCAAAGCAGAAGAATTGTCAGATACGGCGGGTGGTAAATTAATAATAGCGTGCCAATGCGCGGCAGCCAATCTACGTTTTGAGTCATATCTTTCATATAACTGCTTTACTACAACTGGATAGTTTGCATTCGAAATTGCAACGGATTTTACAATTTTTAGTGGTTCACCATTTAATGATGAAATTAAATAATGGAATTTTTCAATATCTGTTAAGTTTGAGTTTGAATGAACTAAAGCGACATATAAATCTTTAAAAGAATTCCACTCCGTGAACTTACCATCAAACTTGGGTAAATTTAATTTAGGTAATTTAACATTATTATGAGTACCACTAGCAGAAGCGGTAGCTCCAAATAGCGCGTCATATTTCATTTGAATTTTCCAATAATATTCATCAACTAATCTTGCTGTATCTTTCTCTCTATCCTTATCTTGTTTTTTAATAGCTTCAGTTTTATCGTCATCACATGCAATAGAAAGATAAATATCATCTGTTATTTTAGCACAAACTTTGTAACATAAATCCGATGTTCTAAAAGCAACTTTAAAATTATTTAACTTAGATGCATCACCTTCGGCAGCTTCAGCAATCGCCAGTATGCGTTTAAGACGCTCTATTTGGCCTTGTCTTTGGTAAATTAATGCATTAAATTCTGCCATAGCGACAACCTATTGTATAAAACTGAAACCGTTACTTAAACAAAATAAAACCATTAATTAGAATGTTTTTCCTTTTTTCTTTCTTTTCAAACAAAGCTATTCAAACTCCAACTTAATATTATAATAACGCTATAAACCAATATACAACGTTAAAACTACAAAACGAGAAAAAACTAAATAATCCGATATTTTTGAGTCACCCTGTACCCAAACGCCAACAAAATTGCAACAATTATTTTTGTTTTAAACGTGTATGTAGATATCTACCTAATGTTTTATAAAATGTTCGTTATGTTTCCAACAATACAAAGCGAAAAAACAGCGATAAAAAAACAATGCCAAATAATAAATTTAATGATTATAAAATTTATTAATTATTTAAAGTTACTTAAACCAATTAAATTCAACGAAATGATTTATTATAATTTATTTAAATAAACCACAAAAGCAAAAGTTTATACCTACTAATTATTACAAGTAACACAACTGAAATTATCTAAATGTTTGTAATAATTGAGTTCGATAGAGAAAATTCTGCTAAAAAGTGCAAAATCAAATAACGTGATTCGGTTCGAAGACCAACAATATGTTGATTATTTTATTACTTTTATTCTAACTAAGAAGGACCATCGTGTTTTAATCTTTAACTTTTTTGGGACTTACCAGGAATTTCTGTTCTTTCTTCGTGCCAGCTGGCTGTTGATCCGCTACAGCCCCTTAGTTTGACCAAAACACGAAATTGATGTTAATGTTATTCGTGAAACTGTAATGCTCCAAGAGCTGGCGTCAACGTCTTTAATATTTGCACTTTTCTAACTTTTCTAATACTAATAACGATAACTAAAAATAGCGAACAAAACTATCAAAACCACGCGTCGATGCCTCCATCGGTTGTGTCGTTTTTTCTGCCAAACGAAACTGCTTTTTTTTGTTTTCCCAAGAAACAAAACATTTACTATACCGGGCGGACTCCAGACAAAGTTAAATTAATTATAACAAACAAAACTAAACAAGAATCAAGCTGTAAATTTAATTTTAACTGTCCAGTATTGAGACAATTTATCTTAAATTTGCCATAATGATTAATTAATTTTAATTGATAATTTTAAAATAAAACATAATATATTTTTTTATTAGAACCGCATTAAAAGTAATAAGGTTAGTATTTTAACGAAAATGATTTTTGAAACTATAAAACTGATTAAAAAATAATATTTAGGTACCTATCTAAAAAGTTTAATACAAAAATGTTTAAAAACAATAAAATCAAAAAATATGTTGTTTTAATATTTTTTTAATATAATTTTGAATTGTAATTGCTTTAAATCGTACCTAATATCTATACACTGTATAGTGTACAGCCAATGTTTTAAAGTTGAATGGGTAGAACTATTTATCTAAATATCGCACAAAACAAAAAATAACAAAAAAATTGTTAAAACTAAAAATAAATTTGCAGCTGCAGCATGGTAAAATTTTTTTAGGAGAATTAATTTTCTGGTATGAAAAATAAGCTTAAAATAATATTATTTTATGTATTTTTAAAAACTGCAAAAATGGGAATAATATATTCATATTAAAATATTAATCCAGTCAACTTTTATGAATAATTCTACGCATATTAAAACAATTATCTTAATAATCATTAAAGCTTACTTACCAGAAATCCATGCTTAAAAAATGCATATTTTAAATGTTTTATAGTTGTTAATTAAAATAAAAACGAACGCTAATTATAGCTAAACGAATTAATTGCTGGCACTTCATACATTAAATTATATAATATATTCATGCAAACAACGGCTTCCGGTTTGAGCCTAGCAATTATGCTCAGATGTTATAAAAGTATACGTAAAACCGTAGCATAAAGTGTATGATTATTAACAATTTTATAATGAATTCTAAACACTTTCATTAAACAAACCGTCCAACATTTAATACCGCGGTGTTTATTTAAAAGAACCTCACGACAATAACAAAAAATAAATAGTAGGTAATTGTAAAATAATAACAAAACGGGGGTTTATAATAAAATAAAGAAAAACCAGGTCTTTTTTAAACATGAACTTAAGGAGCGCATAGCTGCCTCCAGCCGCATCGTCTCTTTCGGGCCCCGCAAGTGCAACCGATATTTACCTTCCGATTTTCTTCCGCACCCAACAACTGCACAGCTTCTTGTGAAATAATACTAAAATGTGGAAATTACTTTCAATAATAATAATAATAATAAATAGATTCTTGACGCCAAAGTTAATAAAAGTTTGTACTAAACATTTGAGTTGCCGATACCGCAGCTTTAATAATTTCGGGTGGAATACCCCTAAGAACATCCTCTTCACTTTCACTGTAAAAAACTGCTTCTATATCGGATTTAAACGTTTGTTAGTCACTTTCATAAAAGAAATTTTGACTTTTAAAGCAAAATTTAACAAACATACATTTTAAATGTCGACAAAACAGATTTCCAAGACCAATTTTTTTGGTAACTTTATTTTTGTATAGATGTCGCTTGGACTGTTTAAAAAAATCGACTTTGTTTTAATAAGTATAACGAAAATATTGTTCAGAATGTCGAAAATGATCTTGTTAAAATTTGAGCTCTTATTACTAAGAGGCAGGCCCGTTCCTGGGGTGTCTTGCGCCTACGTGCAGCATTCTTTAGTGCGCCCCTTTTATATTTAAATATAATATATTAAATATTTTAATTTAAAGCCCTAAAATTTAAAATATATGTATATTTTGCGACAAACTGGCATTATGCAATTGAAAATATAAAAAACTGCGTATTTAATTACCAAACAAACAAAATCACAAAAAATATTTAGTAACCAAAATACTCTAAAGAAAAAAAACATATAAACAATACAATAACTACAAGTGGTTTTTAGAGACGTACTGTCTAAAAATGAATTAGTCAAAAATTACTAGTTTTCAAAGTGAAAAAGCAGTCACTAATAACTGTAGTTGACAGCAATTTGTATCCAGGACATTTAACAGCTTATTATTATGTAAATTGTCCTCTGAATCCGAAAAGACCTTAAAAAATTATGAAAGTAGAGCAGTTTTTAAAATATACCTAATTCCATATTATATGAAAAATTGACTATATCTCAAAATCTGTTCAACTTTTATAATTTTTGTCGAAATTTTCGGATTTAGCGGACAATTTTACATAGGAATTGACTGCTAAATGTCCGGGATACAAATTGCTGACTGTTAAACTTTGCTACCGTCAACTGCAACTATCAAACAAATACTAAAAATATTATAAAAATTTCTTTTTTTTAATTTTGATACCTACTCATATAAAAAAATTAAGACGCCAATATCAAAGCGGCAAAAGGCGCATTATAGCGGCCAAAAAAAGAGCGGCATAGGGCCTTAATGCGGCCGACGCAAAGTAAGGCGGTAACCTTTATCTTATGTATGTTTAATTATTTGTTTATTTGCAAGTTTATCGTCACAAAGTACTGATTGACTCTTTGATTTTGCGCCCCCAAAATGTTGCGCCTGCGTGCCAGGAACGGCCTGCTAAGAGGTACTTAATTTTGAATTTCTATTTTTGCTTATTACATAATATGTAATTATTTAATATTATTTATTACATATTACTTACCTATTACATATTACATATTATATATTTAAATATTTTTTTCAAATAGAATTTTTATTATCTATTTATTAAGAATAGCAAATATGTTTATTTTTTTGGTAATTTTATTTTGTAATACTTAAAATCATTTATTTAAAGTAATTAACATTTAAAACAAAGAATAAAACAAAGAATACGTTTAGCTGGTAGAGATCTGAAGCCAAAGGCGAACAGTCAGCGGAATGCCAGAGCCGGCCGGCAACGCGGCTCTTATAGGGTTCCCAGTGGTGGGGGACAGTAGACAGCGGAGTAGTGGTAATAGAGAGGAGGAAGAAGGCGAGCGTTACATCCTCCCCCTCTGGCGCCGAGATCGTCTCGATGAGGTGGCAGCTGGAGCTCGCTTCTCGGACTCCGGGAGTTTTCGAGGGCGTCCACAAGGGAAGACGTATGATACAGACCCAAAGGTTCTGTAGGATTCTCCGGGGCAGCTATCTCATAACTAGTAGGGCCATGTTTCCGTAAGATGAGGTAGGGTCCATCTCGCCTGGGGGCCAACTTAGCAGCGTACTGTTTAGCAGAATTACTAAGAAAGTGAGTGGAAACCCATACCATGTCTCCAGGTTGATAGCAGGGTCCTTCGATTCGGTTATGGTTGACATACTTATGATTATGATCCTGCATGTTTTCGACCGTCTCCTTGGCTAACGTTAGGGTTCGCGATATCCCTAGTAATTTAGGAGTGATCTCTGAAACAAAGTTTTCACTCTGAACAATACGGCTCAAATCATCTGCAACATCTTGACGAGATCGCATCTGCCTCCCAAAGGTAAGATAAGCAGGGGTTTGCTTGTTGCTGGTACAAATAGCACTGTTCATGGCAAAACATTCTGTATGCTTTTCACCCACTAGAATGCCAAGCTGAGTCTTGAGGTCTCGGTTCTTGCGCTCCACCGGGTTGGCTTCTGGATGGTAGACGGGAATGAAGGCTTGAGATATTTTTAAGCAAAAGGTTAAGTTTTGCATCACCGCGGATATAAACTGGGGGCCATTGTCGCTAATAAGTCGGCGTGGTAATCCATAGCGTAAGAAAACCTCATTTAACAGAACGTCGGCACAATTTTCGGCCGTCGCTTCCGCTAGTGCAAACAATTCAATCCAACGGCTGGCTAGGTCTTCAATGATAAAAATCCATTTCTTTCCATCTTCCGTTAACGGCAATGGTCCAAATAGATCTATGGCTAAAACCTCAAATCGTTGGTTCATTGCTGTAGTCTGTAAAAGTCCTGTGGGTTTACGATTATTTATCTTATAGCGCTGGCAATCTACACAATCAGCTATGTGTTTGATAATATCTCGTTTCATTCCGTTCCAGTAATATCGTTTACTGATGCGATCAAGAGTTCTATCAACACCAAAATGTCCGGCAGTAGGGGCGTCGTGAAAGGCTCGAAGAATGGTCACCCTTTCACGGTCCGGGACAACGAGTCTGGCATTTTCATCCTCTTGATCATCCGTATTTCGGAAGAGAACTCCTCCATGGAGAAAATATCCTCGTTGGAACCACTTCATACTGGTTTCTTCGTGATTAGTGATATTTTCCAGGGCATCGATAATGGTCTTTAGATTACCATCTTCCAATTGTTTTTCCCGTAACTCTCCTTCCGTTCGGTGGGGTAAGTCTACCACGATTTTACAAATGCATAGGTCACCACCTTTCGGAGACTCACCGGGGTGTGCCGAGCAAGGCGGCCTTGATAAGAAATCGGCCACAACATTGGTTCGGCCAGGCATATACTGAATTTTGATACAGTAAGGTTGCAGTTGAAGAGCCCAACGAGCGAGCCGTCCAGTGGGTGTTTTAAGACTAAGCAGCCATTTCAAGGGCTGATGATCGGTGATGACAATCGTTTCGGCACTTTCAATGTAGCCCCGGAACTTGCTCAGAGCCCACACAATGGCTAAAGCTTCACGCTCTGTAGTGGAGTAGTACCGTTCAGCACTGGTCAATAGTCTACTGGCATACTCGATAGGGTGCTCGCTTGGTCCCTCCCCCTGGACCAAAACAGCCCCAACAGCGTATCCACTCGAGTCCGTTTTAATGGTAAATGGACTGCCTTCATCAGCCTGTTTTAATACAGGCGTAGTGGTCAAGCACTGCTTTAAAGTCTGATACGCTTGATTTTCCTCTAACCCCCATTTCCAGGTCGCGTTTTTCCTCGTGAGGTCGGTTAAGGGTTTGACAATAGCGGCGAAATTAGGTATACATCGACGGTACCACGAGCAGGTTTGAATGAAACTCAAGAGTTGCTTTAGATTTTTAGGTACTGGTATGGCGCTAATAGCAGAGACTTTGTCTGGATCCACAGTTATGCCATCTTTAGTCAGTAAGTGGCCTAAATACTTGATGGTAGATCTCGCAAAGCTGCATTTTCGGCGGTTGATCCGTAATTTATACTTTCGCAGCTGTTGCAAGACCTGAGTCAAATCGTTTAGATGTTCCTTAAAGGTGGATGATCTAATGATGAGGTCGTCCAAATAAATCAACAAGGAGATGTCGCTGAGACTGACACGAAACCTATCCATTAACCTCTGGAAGGTGGCGGGCGCATTCCGCAAGCCAAAGGGCATACGAGTAAAGCGGTAAATACCAAAAGGGGTTATAAACCCTGTTTTGTCTTTGTCTTCTTCATGTACCTTGATTTGCCAGTAGCCACTCTGAAGATCCAGGCTAGTCATATACGGTTTACTTTTCGCGGCATGAAGAAGATCATCCACCCGGGGTAATGGATACCTATCTGGAAGAGTTATGGCGTTGAGACGTCGGTAGTCTATACAGACACGAACATCATGATCACCCTTTGGTATTAGGACGACGGGGGAAATCCAGGGTGTCTCACTTTCCTCCACAATCCCTTGTTCTATCATCTCATTCAACTTAGATCGTAAAATCTCCTGTTTAGTCCCACTAAGACGATACGGGGCGCTTGAAAGAGGAGTGGCAGTACCAGTATTGATTCGGTGCTCCGTGTAAGGAGTAGGAGGCCCACTAGGTTCACATAACTCCTTAAAATCCTCCAGTACTTTATTTAGCCGTTTCCGTTCTTCTTCATTCAATTCAACGGCCTCATCTTCCCGTAAAGCAAAGTCAACTGCGAATAGGTCAAATTTTGGGCGTTTTCCTTTGGGGTAAGAGGGTGAATAATTCAATGGCAGGCTGTCCCGAAAGATATCGTCAATTGCTTCAGCTGAATAATCCTCATTATTTGCTTGGGGAATGAGTGGAACTAGGCAGGGTTCCCACTTATCCTGGCCCTCATCGGGTAAAGGGGACTTATGTGCGTAGCGCATAAGTTTGTGGTCTCCCTTAGTGGATGTGGTTGGGAGTCTTCGCACTCCTCACTCGGGTCCAACCTTTGCTCAAGCTCTCTGTGTCCCACCAATTTGTATTGCGGGGCAAATTCGAAGTGTTTATTTGGTTCATCGATAAAATTTCAATGACGTTGAGGCAGATTCAAGACAATACCGGCCTTTTCTAAGAAATCAATTCCCAACAAGGTACGATTATCGGTGGCATCCGGTAACACGACAAAATTGATGGTCAAGGTTCGTTCGTTTTGGGTAAGTCCATCAGCCAAGGTGACGTCTGCCTGTGTCTTTACAAACGAACAATTCTTTTCGCGTAATAGTTTATAAAGAGTAGAACCCGCAACGCTTGTTTTTGCGGCCGTATCAATGTGGGCCTGCCCTTTTATTCCGCAAATTCGTGCTGGAATAGTGGGGACCTCTGGAGTAGATCTTATTAGCGTGTTTATTGAATAAAAATGAACTGCCTGTGCCTCTACGTTGGTCCTTTTTGAACAGTCTGGGCAATTACTGCGGTAAAATCCAGGTTTGCCGCAGCCATAACAAGTGATGGAATTAGGGGGTTTGCTAGCAATTAATTCGGGTTTGGTTCTCTCAGGAGCGGTGTTTGATTTGAAAGTAGCATTTTCCTTTTCCGTTGCCAAGCGTTTACGACAGATATCTTCTGTATGACCTCGATAATGACAGTAGTTACATCGGTTCTTCTTTTTTACTGCCCCTGTACCTATATTAGTAGCATTTTTGTCGGTTGGAGTTTCTGATGAGAATTCTGTACGTTTACTTTCACTCTCAATCGCCTCGATTTGTCTAGCTTTCGTTAACAGGTCGGTAAAAGTTTGGATCTGAGTTTGAGGAACTTCTTTTCTTCATGAATTAATCCATAAAGTAAGTCAAGTTGGGTTGGTTCATCATGTCTTCCTGTTGGCAATTGAGCGAGTAAGGCTCGTTTTTTACAAATAAATTCATCAATTGGTGTTTTGATAGTTTGTGCTTCACCGAAAATTTCCATATATATTTGGTGAGGTGGTTTGGCAGGTGAAAATGCTGTACGGATTCGCTGGATGGCTTCGTTCCAGTTAGGTGTCTCATTCTGAACTCCTTGCCACCAAGTTGCCGCTGTACCATTTAAAAGTAAAGGAAGGCCCTTTAAGGCGTCAGCATCGTTTATTTTCTCGATGTCCTTGTAAATTTTAATGGTGTTTACAAACGTTTCGACGATATCACGTGATCTTTCACCATTAAAGCGCGCAGTACATTTACTAAAACTTCCGTTGGTAATCGCTGCTGGAGCTTGAGGATGGATATCCACCACAGCTTGTAAAAGCTGTTGAAACTGCTCCGCAGACAATGCCATGAGGGTTCTGTTACGTATTCGTTGACTACGTCGTTGAATTTTGAATGCCAATAATAATAAGACCAGGTAAAGTCAAGATTATGACGCTTCCAGTTCGAAATTATTATAAAACAACCGAGCGTGACTGTACAAAGACTGCTAAGGTCGAATGTACTATCTAAACTCTCTTAATAATCGAAAATGAACGAGAACGACTGTACGTAGACTTTTAAAATCGCATGTACTGCCTAAACTGTCCAAGGTCGATGCGTGCTTATTTACTAACAAATACCAAAGACAATATCAAAAAAAATGATGTTTATCGAAAGATATTTACCAGATAACAAGCAAAAGTTTTAGTCTATTTTGTAAATATTTCAGAGACAAAATCAAAACAATGATGTTTGTCGAGTGACTTATTTAATCATAAACAAATACCTCAACTATATTTCAGCTCAGGCTTTACGTTGGGCGCCAGTGTAATACTTAAAATCATTTATTTAAAGTAATTAACATTTAAAACAAAGAATAAAACAAAGAATACGTTTAGCTGGTAGAGATCTGAAGCCAAAGGCGAACAGTCAGCGGAATGCCAGAGCCGGCCGGCAACGCGGCTCTTATAGGGTTCCCAGTGGTGGGGGACAGTAGACAGCGGAGTAGTGGTAATAGAGAGGAGGGAGAAGGCGAGCGTTACAATTTTAGATATAGACATTTTTGTAAATTCGGTTTTTTTAGTTTTATAAAATGTTTTGAAATAAATGTTTATTTTTAAACAAACGGCAAAATAATATAAAATCATTTTTGGATAAATTTACAAAAAACGAAACTCCAGTGGATAGAATCACCAAAAGCCCGATCCTCAATGATGTACTAATACGAAAGATGATTCCAAGAGATTTTAATAAGAAAAGTACAAATGAGCAGTATGCAAACATGTTTAAAAAAAAATCTGAAAACCCTTTCTTTTCGAAATTTCGGGGGTTTAATTTTAATTTTTTTATCAGGTTTATATGAGGCGCCGTTTGTGCCATAATTATGATTTATAAAATATAGAATAATTTGTAAAAATATAAATATTTTGTTTAAAATATAAATAATTTATTTGAATATTTTAACTTATTTTCTTAGATATTTATTAGTTTGACTAAAATATATCATATTTTAACTAAATAATATATATTTAAAAACAGTAATACTAATAATATAAACTCAGCTTACAAGACGTAACGCCAGGGGGCGCTGGCAGCTTTATTTAACTTGGCAACGCAGCCTTTCTGTAATTGCATGTGGGAATTACTGTGGTGTAAATTAAATAAAACCAGAAGATACATTAAAAATAATAATACTTCTGGTACGTAATAAAGCACTTGGGTATAAGTTTAAATTAAAATCTAACAGATTAATAGGTAAGTAATTGAACCAAATCGTGACGACATAGTTTTGTAAGTTTTGCGTATCCCAGAATTAAGGAATAAAACATTGTTGTTTTAAAAAGAGAGTCACGACAATAAACATCCAGTTAAACATATAATAAATAACAAAAAGCCAAAGTGCGGCAAAAAGTTATTTAATTTACACCACTGTAATTCACACATGAAATGAAAGAAAGGCTGCGTTGCCAAGTTAAATAAAGCTGCAAGCGCCTCCTGGCGTTACGTCTTGTAAGCTAAGTTTATATTATTAGTATTGAGTTTATATTATTAGTATTACTGTTTTAAATATATATTATTTACCTAAAATATTATATATTTTAGTAAAACTAATATATATCTTAGAAAATAAGTTAAAATATATACATATAAAGTGTTTTTCAATAGGGACATAACAATTTTGTTTTATAATATGGACCATGGCCTACAAGCTTTTAATGATCTGTTAATGTTAAAACGTCAATCAAAGTTCTGAGTCGATAGTTGCAACTTTAAGAGCTCTTACTCCAATTTCTGGTTGCAATATTCGTCCCACCAGACAAGCTGTGCGTGCGATGGTGAATAAATTTAAATCAACATATTCACTTTTAAATGTTCCTGTGCCAGTGAGACAAACCACCGGTCGAAGTACCTACTGAAAATATTGCAGTCGTAAGAGCTTAAGTTCAAAATGAACCAAACAAGTCGATTCCACGCCGTTCATAAGAATTGGGTATTTCTTAGTCCACATTACGGCGAATTTTGTGTAAAGATCTTAAGCTACACCGTTACAAGATCAAATTAACCCAAGAACTGAAACCTCTGGATGATTTGAAATCGATCGATGAAAATAATCGCCATGTTACGGTCAATGGAGTTCGCTATCGTGCCATGTTGAAAGTTAAATCTGAATTGAATGAAATTGACATCAAAGATATGTGGTTTCAACAAGATGGTGCCACAAGCCACACAGCATTAACAGAAAAATTTGGTAATCGTTTAATCTCGAGAAATGGTCCAGCCGAATGGCCACCTCGCTCATGCTTTTTGGCGCCGTTGGATTTATTCTTATGGGGTTACCTTAAGTCGAAGGGTTATGCCAACAATCCAACTACGTTAGAGGAGCTCAGGAACAATATCGAACGGGAAATTGCCAACATCCGGCTGATATATCACACATATATGTGTGTAAGAGTGATTGAAAATTGGACCCAAAGAATGGATCGCTGCCGTCGCACAGTGGATCGAGCTCATATATGTTAGTGGACATACAGCAATTATGCAAAATTACTAACTTGATATCATTTTTTTTTAAATGTCTCCCAAAAACTTAAAATTTGTTAAAAATAAGCATAACAATTTTTTTTGGCAACATACTAAACAGTACAGAAGGCGTTTTTCGTAAAGAATGTTTTTTGTTATTTTCCTTATTAAACTGACTATTACAAATTAAACAGCATAACTTCATACCTTAACAAAAACTTATATATTTTTTTATAGTTTTATTTTATATGATAACTAAGCTTGCAAATTGCCCGGTTAACTTAATACCAACACGTATTTAGTAACAACAATTTTTAAATTTTTTTTATTATACAATGCGTTACACAAATCTAAAGTTTATCTTGAGTTTTAAAAAAATGCTTAAATATGCATAAACTTCTTTTATGGCTGTTATGGAGTTCAAAGGTTATTTAAAACAAATGTACAGAGATTTGCCGCCACAAGGCGCCACTTTGGAAAATATAGATCATAGTGTCATGGAGCATATAGACCAGTGCAGAAGCCTTTAAAAATGGTAAAAAGAGAAAAAAAATAACAGTAGGATGAAACCCATTGGAAAAGGAGGGGAATATAATAAAAATTAAAGAAAAAATAAATTACGGGCGATCTGAGTTCGAGAAGTGGGAGGGGGGGTTTTAAGGGTAAAAAATGGTTTATCCCGGCAAAACTACAAGTCCTATGGAAAAAAGTTAAATGTCAAAGTTGTAGGTAATAAAAAGATCTACAACTTTTGTATTTACAATTTTTGCACATAACCTCAAAATTTATGTGAAAAATTCAAAAAACCAAGTTTTTATAATTATAATATTTTTTGTATTTTCTGAGAACATTCACCATAGTAATGTATATTTTTTTTACACCATCAGAAAGTAGAGAACAAAAAGCACACCGACTTTTTGAAAAAAGCTGATATTTTGACGCGAGAATTTTCGATTGAAAATTAGGGTGCTTTTTTGATATTAAGTCAAAATAAGGCGAAATAATAAATATTTCAAATCAAATAAATTACAGTGTATTTGGGACATTTCACCAAATTTCGTGGAAAAAAATTTTTTTTTGAAAAAGATAAAAATAAAAAACCAAAAACTTGGTAAACCTTTTCTATAGTGGACCTTGGTGTATTAAAACGCCTTGTATATCAAGTAACTAGACTTTATATTTACTTTTGTAAATAACAACGTTATTTAATTGATAAGTATTTATTTTAAACCTAAAATGTCTGCTATGTCCACAAATTCCTATCTATCGATCCACTGTGCGTCGTGCTCGTGGTGGTCATAAGAACGACGTCGAGTTCCATACATAACTGTAATATGTGTACTACACCTGGAATACATTTGTCCCCGATATCCCAATTATTCTGTGTTTTATTTATAAACAAAATTGTTATGTCACTATTGAAAAACCTTTTATTTTTACAAATTATTATATATTTTATAAATCATAATTATGGCACAGACGGCGCCTCATAGGTTTAACTTTTAAACAATTTTACTCTTAGTACACGGAGAAAATAAAACAGTATACAATAATGCAGAACAGTAAATATTGCTCACTCTATAATAGTTCCTGGTACTACTTATTGATGTGCAGGGCCGTTCATAGCCCCTCAGCCGCCTTTGTGCAAATATAAAAACGCCGCCCCTTTGTTTAAAAAATAAACCTTATATATAAATACCTACTTATATATTTAACATAGCATGTCATAGTATGGGCAGTAAAGCGTTTTGCGCAAGCACCCTGCGTGCACCAAACGCTGTACTGCCTAAACTAAGCCATACGTGTTTAATATTTTTCATCTGCGCCGAGAACACTGAACATAACACACATTTTCGCCGAACGCATTAAACAGCGGCCGCCCTACCACCTTATCTATAACCTGACGGCTTTCCCAAGAAACGCGTCTAGGCTTTCCGTATATTTTTTGTAAATTCGCAGCAGTACAAAAAACCAATGGTCGGCAATATAATTAATACTACGAGTGTAGAGCAGTGGCGGCTGGTGGATTTTATGTATACCAATATTTCAGTTATTAGACATGGGACCCACACCAAATTTATAATAGTTTATAATATTATAAATAAACAAGTTCGGCGCAAACAGAATTTAAATTGAAGTTTGCGAAAAAAAGTTAATTTCGGCGCAAACAGAATTTAAATTGAAGTTTGCGAAAAAAAGTTAGTTTTTCCTGTCGCCTCACCCGCCTCCAGGCCCCCCTATATAAGTTAATTCAAATTAAAGTGGTGCAATTTATTATATACTATAATTTATCGACAAATTTAAAATTTTATTAAAAAAATCCAAATATTACAGATTTTATTCGATTTTAAATTTTTATTATTTATATTATTAAAATAAAAAAATATTTAAAATGGTATAAAACCTGTAATATTTGGATTTTTTTAATAAAATTTTAAATTTGTTGATAAATTATAGTAGAAATAAATTGCACCACTTTAATTTGAATTATCTTAAATAGGGGGGCCTGGAGGCGGGTGAGGCGACAGGAAAAACTAACTTTTTTTCGCAAACTTCAATTTAAATTCTGTTTGCGCCGAACTTGTCTATTAATTGTCATTATAAACTATTATAAATTTAGTGTGGGTCCCATGTCTAATAACTAAAATATTGGTATACCCAAAATCCACCAGCCGCCACTGGTGTAGAGGTTTTATGTTTGAAGCATAACTTGAATAAAATGCAACTTTATTTTTTTTATTTTTGGGATATTTTTATAACCAAATAGCAAAGTTTTACTGTTTCTGCAGACGGCTTGCGGCCGCCCCTTTGTTCGGCCGCCTTTGTGCTGGCACAAAGTGCACACCCCTAAAAACGGCCCTGTTGATGTGACAAAAATAACCATTATTGTTGTCATAGTAACACGTGAGATTTTATTAGAAATTGTTTGATTTTAAATAGTACCTACATTTAAGTTGATGAATAGTACCTACATTTAAGTTGATGTTGGCGTTGACATTGTTTATTAAGTAAGTGGATTAGGGTTGCCAGATTCTGTCAAAAAAATAAAGTACACTTTGTGAGAATTTACCTTAATTGCAAAAATGACACAATAAAACAATGCAAATTGTTACATTGACATTACCTAAGTATTGTTTATTGTGTCATTTTTGCAATTAAGGTAAATTCTCACAGTGTACTTTATTTTTTTGACAGAATCTGGCAACTTGTGCACATCAATGGTTACTGTTTTATTTATCCGTGTAGGAATAAAAAAATATTAGTGATATAATACAGGGTGCTTTTATTTTATCTCACTTCTCTTTAAAAATGAATTAGTCAAAAATGACTAATGTAATAGTTATTAGTGGCTGCTTTTTCACTTGTACCATGGTTAACCATGGTATCCAAACTTTAACAGCCAATTCTTATGTAAAATTGTCCCCTGAATTTAAAAATACCGTGAAAAATTATAAAAGTGGAAATGGAAAATTGACTTAATCTCAAAAACTTTTTTACTTTAATAACTTGACGACATTTTCGGATTAGCAGACAATTTAACTTATAAACTAAGTGCTAAATGTTCGGGATACAAATTGCTGTTAAAAAGAATTATTATTGGCTACTTTTTGCCAAAAAGTAGCCAATAATAATTCTTTTTAACAGCAATTTGTATATTTTAGGAGTAAGGGCTTTTGTTATTAGTAATAATTTACAAATTGGAAATCCCAAACTCATATATTTAGCATGAGTTATTTTAAGATAAATTAGTCTAAAATAACTTATTGTCATAGCCAAAAAGTTTTTTAAAATTTACAAAGAACACTTTTATTTTATTTATTTTTATAATGATGGACAAAAGGGCTGTAAAGAGTTGAATGTAATTTTATTAAAAAAAAGATTGTGGTTTCTTTAATAGCACGGCTATATGATCCATCTCTGCTGGAAGGTAATTTGCGTGGAATACTGCATTAAATTAATGATTTAGTAAGTGTTTGTATAATGTTACCGCAGAATTTGCTCACGTATTAGGCCGCTAAACAAACATATTCTTGTTATAATGTTTTCTTTAGACTAGCAGCTCTTTGTTTAAAGCTTCTGGACTTGTTTTGTAAGCAAATAATGATGAGATTTCATGTTCAGATACAAATGGCACGTCGGACTGCGGTTATTTTCAACTTCACGGATTGGACCTCTAATCTATTCGATTATTGTTTCATTATATGTTTTGTTCGACTCTATTACCGATTGAATTAGCGATAATGTTCCTGAAAACATCCACTCGAAAAAGTGCAATTTGCGTCTAATTCAATTTATACATTTTCATATTATTTATAAATACAATACAAATACTATTATTATGTTAGAGGTGCATGTAATATGCCGATAATAGATTAATACCAAGTAAGCATTCCAGGTCAAGTAGTTTATAATACGGAAGTGGTTTTATAAGATTTTTTTACATGCGTATCATAATGAGCAAACAATACGCAAATAAACTGCGCACCACTCAATGTGTCGCGACCAAAAAGTTTGTCCTTTTCCAAAACAACATAACTTTTTTGTTTCTTAAACGATTTTGGTCTGTGATGTCTGCTAGCCCCATCCTCTGGCAGTTCATGCTATAGATATGAAGATCACGGTTCTTCAAGTAAATTTCGTACAGGGTGATATGTAAATCGGTGAAAAATTTCGCCCCGTTTGAAAAAAGAAATATTTTTTTTCGTTTTTACTTTAAAATAATGAAGTATTATGTCTTACCTTGAAAAGGTTTTCAAATTTTTCGAATTTGAATCTTGGCAACGAAAATATGATTTTTTTCCAAAAGAGTACATTTAAGGGTTTTTGGTAGGCAATAAGTAGGGTGGCCCAAAAAAAAAGAATATTTTTTTCTTCTCGTCTCTTGTGAAAATATGTTGGTTTGTCATGTTTTAAGACTCCTGTCAAAAGATCAGCACCATTAAAAATTTTTTAAGGGTCGCTCAAGATTTTTAAAAATTACATAAATCGTCAAAAATTGAATTTTTGTTTTATTTTAATTATTTTTCTCGTCTCGATATTATTTTTTAGGTTGAAAATTATAAAAATTCTGTAAATTTCAAATCAATATTTTGATTTCTAAAGGTCACTAAAAGTTCGTTGATATTTATATTTAGAGGTCGCTCGAAAACATTCAAAATACTCTACTTTGAAAGTTATAAAAATCTTGAGCGACCTTTAGAAATTAAAATATCGATTTGAAATTTTCAGAATCATTATTATTTTTAAATTAAAAAATAATATCGGAACAAGAAAAAAAATTAAAATAAAAAAAAATTAAATTTTTGACGATTTTGGTAATTTTTAAAAATCTTGAGCGACCCCTAAAAAATTATTAATGGTGCTGATCTTTTGACAGGGCTCTTAAAACATGACCAACCAACATTTTTCACAAGAGACGAGAAGAAAAAAAATATTCTTTTTTTTTGGGCCACCCTAATATTTATTATATTTATACTACTATAATAGTACTACTATACCTACCATGTAATACTAATGTCTATGTCTTATGTTGACACCTGCTAATGACCCTTTGAGGTAGAAGCAGAAATTCAATAAATAAATAAATTTCTTTATCGATGGTTACCTCAAAGGGGCTTGACACAACTATGGATCTGCATTCGGGAACAATGGTGCTTGATTTGTATGCCAACATTTCGTTTGACTGAAGGACAATTTTCAGGCTTTATAAGGGAACATTTCGAAAATATTTCCTCGGTGCAAATAAAACCGTTTGTTCCTTCATAACAATTTTTCCATTAGAATAGTAATTTGAAGCCTTCAAATTGAAGGTGGAATAATCATAACATCGTCAGTAGAAGGAAAGGATATGACTTTGTATATTGAAAATGTTTCTTTGGATCCAAATTTTAAAATTATTGAAATTAAATGATCAGAAATAATAACAACTGTTTTTGATCGTTCTATTAATTCATAAGGATGAATCTCAGAGATAGGCAATTGGTCTTTCGAATAAATTAATAATAAAAATGATTCTATGAAATTGATTTCGCTAATTTCAAACATTTCTACAGAATATCCTAATTGTGAGAATGAAATTGTTCTGAAAAGCATTTCAACAAAATTTTGTAAATTTTTATAATTTTGTATTAAAAGTTGTGTTTTTAAAAGTTCATCAAAATCATGTCGATATTCATGGGAAATGTCTTTATAAATTTTATTAAATGTTTTTATTATAGCAGTCGTTTGTTTCTTTACAAAAAATTATTAGTTTATTTACGTTATGATTGTGATTGTGAGCATCTGCCAAATTTTCAAATTTTCTGTTGATTAAATCAAGATCCGATTGATCTAAATTGCCAGTGATAAATTTAACGGTTGAACCATCGTGAATTTGGGTTTTTTTTAATTTTGAGAGCCAAATTAAGGGGTTGTGATCTGTTTCAATTTTGAATGTGCGGCCAAATAAATAGGGACGAAAATGTTGCACAGAGTCAACAATAGCAAGAAGTTCCTTTTCTGTTGTAGAATAATTTCTTTTAGCAGAATTGAGGGTGCGTGAGTGAACCAAGGGAAACGTTGGAGGCGTCAGTTGTCAAGGTAAAAGTCTCTTGAAAATCCGGATATTGTAAAATAGGGGAGTTGGATAATGCTTCTTTGCATTTATTAAATGCTGATACGTATTGTTCGTTGTAAATGTCAATTTTTTAATTTTTTCGCATAAAGGGGGTAGCGGGTTAAGGGGGGTCTGGCAGCCCCCACCGAATCTGGTAAAATCGTTCCAAAAATCTTGAAGAGGGTCGAAAAACAAGCAGTATAAGCTTTTTACCGACATTACAACCCCAAAAGAAAACACAGTAATGGCGAAAAATATGATTTTTTGTGATTTTTATTTTTTTCAACCAGTTTAATTTATTTTTAAATGGTTTAAACGCAATTAAAAAACTGTTTTGGATTTATGGTAGTCCACTGAATTTTTTCAGATTTTTTGGTCAAGTAAAAACATGTGAATTTTAGGTTTAAATGCGAAAAAATCGTGAAAAACGCGTCATTTTCAAGATTCAACCCTCTAATTTTTAGGGTTGTTTTCATTTTCCCGAGGGGTGCTGTATAGTATAGATAGCGGCAATCGTCCTCTTTTGAATGCAGGCAACTGGACTCAATTTGGTCAATTCTGGTGAGCGGGGCGATTTTTTGAAAAAAACTCGAATTTTCAACTTTCGGTAAATTACGGCGCGTACTTGGTATAATGCGTCTTTGCTATAAAAAATACATCTCTATAGGGGTTTTTGAGGTCGCTGATCACGAAGTTGATGTAAAAAAAATTTTTTGACAACAAATTCACCCATAAATATTTATTAACACAGGTTTGATAATGTAAAAAATATCATTGAATCACAGCATTTAAACAATTTTAATATCGCGACAAATACACCGAAAAAAATAATGTAGTTGAGTTAACATTTGCCTAAATGTCATTTTTAAAAATGTTGTTTCAACAAAAAACCTATTGGATTAATCTATATTTTGGTGTTAAAGCAAAAGTCAGAGTTTGTCAAAGTTTATTTGTTCATTTGACAGTTTAAATATTAATTTAACATAAACTAATATTTTGAATTAAAATGTTTATCGTACTTTGATTTAATAGCTGGAATTTGTTGAATCAACTACTGAAATTTTTAGGATTACCTAAAAAAACTATTAAATTAACGTTTAGTTGCTCTTTAATCCAAAACTTTAAATTTGTTCATTTAACAAATTTAAAATGTTACTTTAAAATTTAAAATGTAAAATTTGCATTCATAAAATTGCCGAGAATGGCGCTTCGAACACTCACGCCACGTCATTAGACAATGACGGTTTCTTACATCTCGCCTTAGTTAGCTTACGATTAGGTGTATATAAGATGAGATATCTGTTTGTTTAAGGTGTGTTCCACAGTAGAACTTTCACTACACCATATTGCCCGACACTGTTAAGACCCTCAATACAGGGCGAAACAGTCTGTCGGTATTTGAAGTAGGTGGAACACATGATACAAAGATGTATCATGGGTGGAACACGCTCAAAACAAAAACTCTGGGCGAGGTGAAGGTTCAATTCTTTCTATTTATATATAATAATATATTATTTCCATAATTTTGTTTTGGATACCAACCTTTAAAGAATTTTACATTTTCAGAATGTTAATTTAACATTTTATTGGTGTTAAGTGAATATGCTAAAAAGGTTACCTGGACATTTTAAGAAATTTACCTTAACACCCTAAGAATGTTAAATTAACCAAATTAGCAGATTAGAACAAATATTCTTATTTTGTTCATTTGACTGTTATTTGTTGTTCAATTAAACAATACAATTTGACATTTTTAGATGGTTAAGTAAACGTGCAAAAACCATTGCTTGTATTTAAAGTGCATAAAGAGTTGAATTAATATTTTTTTTGTTGTTTCAACAGCTTATTTTTTTCAGTGTATCTTTGTTGTCAAAAAATTTTTTTGACATCAAATTCGTGATCAGCGACCTCAAAAACCTCTATGGAGATGTATTTTTTATAGCAAAGACGTATTATACCAAGTACGCGCCGTAAATTACCGAAAGTTGAAAATTCGAGTTTTTTTCAAAAAATCGCCCCGCTCACCAGAATTGACCAAATTGAGTCCAGTTGCCTGCATTTAAAAGAGGACGATTGCCGCTATCTATACTATACAGCACCCTTCGAAAAAATGAAAACAACCCTAAAAATTAGAGGGTTGAATCTTGAAAATGACGCGTTTTTCACGATTTTTTAGCATTTAAGCCTAAAATTCACATGTTTTTACTTGACCAAAAAATCTGAAAAAATTCAGGGGACTACCATACATCCAAAACAAATTTTTAATTGCGTTTTAAACCATTTAAAAATAAATTAAACTGGTTGAAAAAAATAAAAATCACAAAAAATCATATTTTTCGCCATTAGTGTGTTTTCGTTTGGGGTTGTAATGTCGGTAAAAAGCTTATACTGCTTGTTTTTCGACCCTCTTTAAGATTTTTGGAACGATTTTACCAGATTCGGTGGGGGCCGCCAGACCCCCCTTAACCCGCTACCCCCTTTGTTAATGGGTTATGTCAATTTTGCAAAATCAGATATGAACCTACGGTAATAGCCGATAAGTCCCAAAAAGGATTTAATTTCTTTAACGGTTTTAGGAATAGGGAAATTTTAAATGGCTTTAATTTTATTGGGATTTGGTTCCAGTTCATTTTCTGTTACGATATGACCTAAAAATTCTACCCGTTTTGTTAAAAACTCTGACTTGTCAAGCTGTACTTTGAAGTTTGCTTTATTTTATGACGAAAATATTAGTTTTAAATCATGAATGTGGTCTTGGAGTGATTTTGAAAAAATAATTACATCGTCCATGTAAACAAAATATTTTTGATATAAATATGGCCTTAAAACTTCGTCCATCATATGTTGATTGCGTAAGCCAAAGGGCATGCGAACGTATTTGTAGTGTCCTTGGTTGACAGTAAAGGCGGTTTTAGGGATTGATTTGTCTGACATTTTTATCTGATGAAATCCTTGGGCAAGATCAAGGCATGTAAAATATTTACAACGTCCTAGATTTTCATCGACTCTGGGAAGCGGATATTTGTCTTCAATTGTGTTCTCATTTAATTTTCTGTAATCGATCACAATTCTAAATTTTTTGACTCCTGAGGCATCTGATTTTTTTGGTACAATCCACACAGGGGCACTATATGGTCTAAACTTTTCCCAATTTGTTTAGAGATCTCAGAAAGCATAAGCGGAGGGTGCCTAAACGAACGAGTAAAAATTGTGTTTTTATCTTTTGTCGCTATATGATGGGTAGTACCTAGTAACTGAAGATGAGGGGTGTCGATTCGTTAAAAAAATATTTTTAAATTCGCGACAAAGATTAATAATTAATGTTGTTTCTTCGGAATTTAGATGGGAAAGACGTAATTTGTTGACATCTAAGTCGTTGTCCGATTTAAACGTTTTTTTTTTAATAATAGGTTGTCCCTTTTACAATGTTGTATATATTTAGTAAAATGCCTTGTATACTAAATCTGTATTATGTTGCACCCTTTTTTTTAAACCTATCCTCCCTGAAACTTTTTTCCAGCTTCAGCCAATATCTTTAAGATAATCAACTTTATCAATTAAAAAAAATCTTTTTTGGTTAGCGCCACCTTCTTTTTGAATTTTTCGTCCTAGAGCATCGACCCAATAGCATACAATGTAGGGGGCAATGCCAACTACATTTTCTGTTCCAAAAATTTTCTCTAAAACCTTCAAAAAAGAGTTTTTACCAGGGGGTAAAAGTCAGTTCTAAGTTTTTATTATGAGCCCGAAACTACACTCTTAGAAAAGACCTGGTATTTGTAACTAACTTATTATCGTTGGGGTAAAACTGTTGCAGAAAATAAAATTTTTTGTTTTTTGTAATCAGTACCTTTATATGTGTAACTGCTTGCATCATTACCTGAAAAGATTTAGTTTTGTTGTTGAGTATTATTTACTGCAAAAAGGCGATTAAGTTATTTTAACTGAAACTTTGTGTTGGCTAGAAGTATTGACAACATTATTTCAAAAAAATCATTTCGGCGGTAAAATGTTTTTGTTGGACCAAATATTTAAGTAACATTCTCAACTGACTGAAATTAGTCCGTGGAACTAACGGTTCGGTTGTATAAACTATGCGTCACTTTTCACACAGCTAAGACACCAGCGGTGTGAAACAAAGTGTCAGTTGGGGATGTTGTCTCTGTAGGTTAATGCAAATGCAAACTTTGTGCATTTCGCGCGCGATTTGTCCAGCCCGGCGCGTGCTTTACTTTTAACCTGTAAACAAACGGTGTTGCACGGCGTCCAGACTTCGGTGGTGTTTGTTCTTTTGTATTTGTGTATCAGCTCCTGTGTAATGTATATTTTAGGTAAGAAACTAGTTTATTACAATTAGTCATTTGCCCCTGTAAATTCAGTGGCGACATACTTTTTAACTATTCATATATATAAGAATATATTCTTATGTGTTGGTTACTAGATATCTCGAACAAATAATATGGATGAGCGGACTGAAGTAGCAGATTTATTAGGAACATGGGGTTTACCTGAATTGGTTCCAGTTTTTAAAGGTTAGGTATTATTTTTGCACTCCTTTAATTACACTATTGTAGTTTTGGGGTCCGAAAAAAAATCCAAAAATGTGAAAATGCCATTCCGACTGAAAATGGCCTCCTGAATCCAATGGTGCCCACCAAAAGTCTCCATCACGTCGGAATTTCGAGAATTTTTTTGTTTTGTTTTGTTAAAGCTCAAGTCGCATTTTTGGTATAGGGCCTATACTATAGGCACTCACACTCAAAATTTATCGAATGCTTACCCCTGTTATCATGCAAGTATGTTACGTTGTACCTAAGAATCTTTGTTAAGTTGTTAAACAAAGGCTTGCACTTCACGTTAACATCACGGTTTACTGAAGAAGTATAGATAGTCAAATTTCATCTTAATGTACCTATCTGTGTATATTTACCAAAGAATCGTTTTTGTTTTATTGTTAAAATATTTATAAATGTTTTCTTAGAGTAATTATTAATTTTTGGTATAATGTTTAAACCAAAATTTGGTGTTTTCAGTTATATTGTTATTTTTTAATTTATAATAAATATTTATAAAACGAACGGGCATGAATTTCCTTTCTCTATTTTTTATAATATTTACACAAAAAGTGTTATATTTACTAAGCATGTATGTACTGTGGAATAATAAAAATTTGTTGTTGCTACTAATGCAAGCATTTAATATTAAATATAACTTAGTTACAGTACAAAACAAATTTATATTATATCAACTATTAAATTCTTTAAATGTACCTTTTTTCATGTAATTTCAATTAAAAAATAAATTCCTGCATGATACAATGTTTGTTGCTATAAATAGCAAGTGCAGTTGTTCCAACTTAGACGCTGCTAAAATGACAGACTAATATGATTGCATTAAATATCAATTATTTGTATGAAAAAAAAACTAATTTCGATGCACTTAAACTTGTTGGTTGGAGCTACCAATATTGGCTGTTCCGACAACAAACTGTAAAAACAAATTTGTATTAGTTCCCACAACATATTTTTTTGTTGTGCCTATTTTCACTAATAAAATTGGTTCTGGGAACTAAATTTTCATTGCAAATACCAGGTCTTTTCTAAGAGTGTATATATGCAAAAAAGTATTTAGAATTAAAGAAACTGTATAAAGTAAAAAAAACTTAAAATTTCACTTTGTCATAATAATTAGGACAAAAATTATTGTCGTTGATGGTCCGCCCTCGCAATACTTTTTTATTGTTTTAAAACAGGTTTGCGCACTGTTATCTTATTATTTTTATTTTACGTCCAGGATACCTTAATTTAACTGCATGCAGACACAGTCTGGCTAAGAACTTCTTTTTAAGAGGACACAGTTGTCCAAAACTATCTTTTCCACCTTGAAATCAATACCAACCGAATATAATAAATAAGTTTTAAAGAAAATATAGCAAAGCCGAAAAGTATATCTTCCACCAAAATATTGAATTATTTAATTATTTATTACTAAAAATTGTATTAGAACTCATTAGAAACGAATGTTGAATACACAAATGGTAAACGTCCAAATTAAATATCATAAACAAAACTAAAATTGTTTAGCTTATAATAGTATTTTTTAATTTTTAACTTGGGTGTGTCTCCCATTTAAAATCTTAATATTCTTAAACTTGGAGTACTGTATATCAAAAACTCGAATACAGCATTCTGCTTTCATAGCCAATGTGATGGATCATGGTACCCTATCTGTACATGTATTTTGTAGATAATTTGTTTTATAAATGAGATAGCATTTCAAGAATATATTTGTAACATATTGATAAATAATATATAAAAGATATTTTGTTAATTTGAAATGTAGGTATTATAATTTTTTTATTTTAATTCGTTTTAATGTTATTGCAAAACTAATTAGGTATATTAATCCTAATAATAATAAAAATATTATTTATGTAAATCCATTATTTGTTTTAATTTAATATAGATATATATTAAATAACTTATTCATACATAAAAACATCCTTATCTATGTGCACATGGGATAAAAAAATTTAAATACTCTAAATAGCGTGTTAAATTTTAAAACTGATTTAGAAATGTCAACTTTCTAGTTTGAAGTATATACCTTGTCTGAAATGAAAGATTATGTCGCTCCGTCATCTGTAGGTATAGGTGACATTATTAAAATCAAGTCGTCTTTTACAGTAGCCAAGCGTTTTATAATCCGGCTTCTGTTAAATGCACAATACCAAAGGCGTCCAGTTTCATTTATTAACATAAATTTACCTACATACTTTAATTGGTGTTTTAAAATTTTCAGAAAAATTAAGTGCTCTCAAAAACATGTTTTTTTTTTCAAAAAACCTTAATAAACAAAAATTAAAAAAAAAACTGATATACATAATTTTTTGGTCAAGTTAAGTGTCCAAACATAATTAAATTGGTTTTACTAAGTTATTTTGTTTAATTTATTGTAATTTATATATTTTTAATTTAATAATTAATAATTATTAATTATGCATAAGGGGGAAGTACCGATCCTTTATCCCTAACCTAAAGTTTACCATAAACAAGTTCTGATTGAATTGAGTCAGCAGTGAATTTAAGACTAAAGATTCTTTAGAAAAAGCTGATGTGGTTAAGGTCAAAACTCGTTACACAGTAAAAAAAATATTCATTTATACAAACATATAGTATATTTAATAACAAAGTCCTATCAATAATTCAATTCAATTACCTAAACATAAAAATTAACACAGACTTACATAAATGACGTACACGGAGAGAAAAATTTTGCCAAAATAACTATCCAAAGTATTGTTAAATGACGTATCGTGAATTTAGTCAACTGTTTTATTAAACTGAGGATCTGTATAGCTAATTTAGCCATACAAATCCTCAGTTTAATAAAACAGTTGACTAAATTCACGATACGTCATTTAACAATACTTTGGATAGTTATTTTAGCAAAATTTTTCTCTCCGTGTACACAAAATTAAATAACAGACCATTCTGAAATCATCAAATTATAAAGAAATTTTGTACAATATGATTATTAGTACTACTACACTTACTGATGTATTTCGTTACTTTAACCCACTTCACTGCATCCCCTAATTTCAGTTTGAAAACCAGTGATGGCATCTTTTTTCGGTTACTTCGTACTTGGCACACTCGTTAAATAGGTATGAGAAATCCGAATGACAATAAAAACAGATCTGGTTATATATTATAAACACTCTGGTTATATATTATAAACTCTGGACACGTTACGAATTAGAATAAACTAAATAAAAACATAAGTTGCAGACGCTGAAGTCAGTTGAACTTGTTGATGCGTATTTCCAGTGGGAAATGTTATGATTGACTGCCTTAAATCACGTGTAGGTACTTTTTCAACGAAATTAACAAACTAATCTATAACCTTTAAAATTAACAAAATTGTTTATTAATTTTACAAATTTTTAGTACATATATTTTCCTTTGTTAAAATAATTACCAACCCTGGTTTTCTACAAAAAATTATGTTAAAATTTTGCAAAATAAAATTAACAAACTACAAAGTAATGTTAACAAATCTGATTTTTATAACAGTGTATAATATATTTGTAGATTAAAAAAACTGTTGGTATTTAAGTATTTAACGGGATATTGAAATTTGTATTTTTTTATGATGTGTTTTTATTTAGTTAAACAGTAATTTAATTACTGTAATTGCTAGACTAATAAAAAAGTTTTTTTTTTTAATGCAATCAAAAATAAGTATGGCAAATTAGATAAGAATATTGGGTTCAGATATTTACTAAAAAATATTATTGTTTTACCAAAAAATCTCTATATTGTTTGTCTTCTATTTAAATTTTGTCATAAAATAGGAATTTCAACACTTGAAGCACATTTATAATTCTATGATTTGTCTACGCCCCTGAAAAAAGAATTTCTTAACTTTAAGGCTATTAATTCGTGTTCAGATTAAGAGGAATAATATTAAAAAATTAAACCAGCTTATGACACATTTAGATTATAATAGTGAATTATTTATTAATATAACCCTAATCTTATTACTATAGGTTATAACAAAAATAGTTTCTTTACCTATTATAAATTTGACACTACATATTTTAATGTGGGAAAGATTTTTTAACCAAATCCTTTTTTAAATTGTTATATTGTTATATTTGATTGACAAGGATTTTATTTTCTTGTTAGGAGTATTTTATATTACATTTAAAAGTTTCACTGACATCAAACTCATCTAAATTTAGATCAAAATTAAAGCTTATCAAAAACAATTTGTATTAAAGTATGACTCAAATTTTGTCATTCTATGGCGCTCCGTTTAGTTTTGCATTCAAAAATTATGTATTTGTTCCATGTTTATTATTTTAATACTAATTGTGCATTCAATTAATATTTTTAATAACTTGATTAAATATTAGGGTAATATTATTTTAATAATCGTGTATTTTATTTTAATATTTTTAGTGGTTGAACCAAAAAAAAGTTTAAAAGTTAAAATAAATTTCTGAAATTTAATTTAATTTAATAATTTTAATTTGTTTAAACAACATTTATCCAAGTAAACATTGTTTGTATTAAATGTACAAAAACTGTTGATTTAACTATTTATTTGTTAATTTAACAATTTTTTTTTCAGTGTACCTAAAGACGAATTTAATTCGTTGAGTATACTCGCAACTGTTGAGCCCTTAAATAAATTCATTAATAAGTTAATAGCTATTTACCATATCTTGGTAGTAAAATTATTATTACACATTACCATATCATATAAGTATTTTTTGTAAATTTGTTTAAAAAGCCGCACATTTTGATTGTTCCATTGGATTAATTTTGTTTTGCTATTATTACCCGCCCGATAATAATAGCAAAACATACCGCTCGTATGTTATAATTGGTAATAATAATTGTAATAACAAGAGATAGGTAAATCATGCACGTATTAATAAATGTATTCCAGGACTGCGTTCATTATTATCTGAAGCTCAACAGTTACGAGTAGTTCGAGCAGTGGCGTGCATACAATACAAGCAAAAAAGCATTGCTTACCTTGGAATAATTAAAATTTACTATTTTAATAACATATTTATTAACCAATTTATAGGTGCCTTTACTTTTGCCATTTATGTATCAATGTGATACTATCACCCATAATATAACAAGTGGTATGATTATCATCGATGATATTTTCGAATTAAAACCGAGCTGCAGATTTCACGAGTCCGCAGGACGAGTGAAATGTGCTGCTTCGGTTTTAATGAGTAAATATCATCGATAATTAATCATACCACGAGTTATATTTAGTGAGAAAATATAATGAATTTTAGGAATTAAAAAATTTGTCAGATTGACATTTAAAATTAAAATGTGCTTTAAAATATAAAGACTTTAATAAACCTTATTTATTCAAACTTACCTTAATTTCATTATCGTTTACACCAACCCATCGATCTTTTAGAGTTTATAATTCATTATTTTATTGATATATATCAAATACAAAATTTAAATGACAACAGATGTTAAATCAAAAAAAGTGTCAAAATTCTTAGTAACGTGTAAACAAGATGATAAAAATTATTGCCGCTGTGATAAAATACGTCACTATGGCATACTGGCATTTTATTGGTTCTAATATTAATGAATTGTATTGTCACGGTGAAACGCAAATTCGTTTTACGTTTAAGCATCGCATAGAATAAATTGGGCAAGCACAAAATCTTATTTCGTACAGTGTTACCACCTATAACTTTTTTTAGACGCATGCATGCATCAAAATGTAATAGATTTGGGATTTAAGGTAATAGACTATTTTGAATCAAATTTTTCTGATTCTTTGACGTTTTACCGTTGTCGTTAGAATAAAATTGAATTTTTACATGATGCTTTATAATCTGTGTATGATGCTTATGGTATTTTAATATAAAGTGGCCAGATTCTGTCAAAAAAATCGGGACATTTTGTGCAAATTAATCTTTACTACAAAAATGACACAATCAATTAAGTAACGTCAAATTTACATTTTGCATTGTATAATTGTGTCAATTTTGTAATTAAGGTAAATTCATACAAAATGTCCCTCTATTTTTTGACAGAATCTGGTCACTTTATTTTAACGCTGTTGCTAGTACACCGCGCGCGGTGTACTATTCTACACCGCCAATTACGTCATAATTATAATCCGTTTTTGTTCCCCGAGCGTTTAATATTTGACAACAAGCTAGATGGCTTAGATGGTAGGGCAATTTGATTTGATTTGATTTGATGGTAGGGCGGGCGCTTGGCATGCGAAAGGTCCCGGGTTCGATACTAAGAACTTTTTTTTTTATTTCATAAATTTGTTGTTCCTTTGTTAAAGTGTTTTATTTTAATCGTAACATAAATTTGTCCATTTTGGTTGGGTTTTTTGCTCAATGGGGCGGGTGGGGGTCCAATGGGGCGGGGTCGGTGGGGTTGTGTTGTTGAGTTTGGGTTGGTTTGGGTTTATGACGTAATATGCGGTGCACTAGCAACAGCGTTATTTTAAAATTAAGCACACAACAAACGTCAAACACTCAAGCAGTGTTGCCAGACGTACGATAAATTTCCATAGAAAGAATAATTATCCTTTTTGTAGGATAATAATTATACGTACGTACAATGTACGAAATCACATGTAAGATAAAATTAAAATGTACAATAATTTCATGTAAATCAAATTGCACAAGGGAATAAAACTACCCAATATTAAGAAAATCTTAAATATTGGATAAACAATAAGTTTATTTTAATTAACTCTTTATTTTTTTTTTTAATAATAAATTTAAAATATATAACAAGATTTAAAACACTTATATTGGAAAAACCAAGAAAAAATTAACGATGTGGCTCCCGTCCCGAGGCGGGACTTAACTTCGATCCCGACAGACGTCACACTTTGTAAATCCGTTTTTATTCCCCGAACTTTTATAATTGGTGTCAAGCTGGATGGCTTAGATGGTAGGGCGGTCGCTTGGCATGCGAGAGGTACCGGGTTCGATTCTACTAGAAGTTGTCAAACTTTTTTTATTTTTTTTATTTTATAAATTTGTTGTTTCTTTGTTAGAAAGTGTTGGGTTGTGTTGGGTAGGGTTGGGTTGGTTGGTTTATTTTAGTTTTATTGTAACATAACAAATCTTAAAATTATGACGTCAATCGGAACTGAACTTAAGTCCCGCCTCGGGACGGGAGCCAGTGGCAACAATAGAATATTAAAAAAAATGTCCTACTAGGAAAAAAAAAGTAATAGATTTACATTGTTTCGTAATAGGGTAATATATTTTTGCTAAAAGTAACAGATCTATTACTTAAGTAATAGGCGTGGCAACACTGATTTCGTATTCAAACGTACAGCAGTTTTAAAGCAGTGCTTTTATGTAGGTGGGGGCAAAATTTGTTAGTGGGAGAAGCGTTGTCTTGGGTGTGGGTGGCGATCAGCTGATTGATAAAGTCAATTTTAATATTTTAATAACCTAATATTAATTGTTTCGACTTTTACTTGATGAAACTCCATGTTAATATTGTTTTATTTTAATATAAACTACACTGTTTAAAAGTTTCACTATTTTATTTAAATATGACAATTGTTTCGCTACCCAGTAGCATCTTCAGATCGTATCCAAACTAATATTTATTTTACTTTTATATAAATGATGGTTTTACAGGTAATATTTTTAGTACAATATTGGGGAAGATTAAATTAACGTTATACAATAAAGGAACAATAATTATGGGGATGCCCTGTAATCTCTATAGTTATATAACACTAAAAAAAATTTGAATTTATTAAAATAAGTTTAATAACGGGGAATTATTGATATCTATTTGGTCATTGAGAATAATATCTGTTTTTTTCTTTAATTGTATGAAACTGAATTTATTGGAGTCGATGGAAATTAATAGTTAATATTAACATTGACTAGAGTTAGTTTCGGGTGACATTAAGTGCGATTTTTAAAGTTTAAATATACATAAACATTATAGACGATCTAAGATATTTTGGACATAGAATCAGACTTGGGGTAAGTTATAGTTATATTAGATTTTGACTTTAATAAAAATGCCTACCTTGCTTTAAGTAGCACTGCACGCCACTGAGTTCGAGTGTAATAAGTACTACTAACACAGCCGCGTCGCACAGTTGCCAATTTTGATCGAAAAACGAACTTAATCGAACTTAATCGACTTGTTTAGATATGGTTTAAATTTTCAGATTATATTGCCCTATGGTCCAGTCAACTTTTTACCAAATCTTGGAATTATAGCCACTCAAAATACAAAAAAAAATGCTTATTTTAATAGACCGTTTTATTTGCAATAAAAACAGCAATTTTATTGGCTTGGTATTTAATTAGGGTTATACCTATATATCCATTTATAGTTAACATAATATGAGAGAACGTTTCTTGAAGAATCATTTGTTATAATATTTACCTTTAAAAAAAATTTGAAATGGGGATATAACAGCCCATATTTAAAAGCAGGTTATTTTTAGTAAAATTTAACTTTAAAGCAATTTTACGTTTATGAAGACTCAAGAAGACCGGTTAAGTGTTGTCAAAATGCTCCCTAAACCTTCTACTTTTTGGTGAAATTTTCCATTCTTGCCGCTTTTTGCCGCTTTTAGGTATAGAGGGACATTAAGTGGCGCGAGCGGGATAAAGATAAAGCTGTTTTTTGTGGATTTTTAACTTTGAGACTATTTTATGGCTATGGATACAAAATAATTTAGGTTAAGTATTATACTAAAATGTTCCTCAAATCCTATACTTTTTAATGTAATTTTTAGATTTGCTCGGTAGTAGTAGGTTAAGGTGGATCTGTAAAAAAATTTAAATCGTTACTTTGTTTACCTGCAAAATAATAACTAGGGTATTATTATGCAAGATTATGAAAATTATGATAAACAACAATAATTTTTGTCCAATATAATTTATTTTCATTAAGGTAAAATACTATATTAAATTTAAAATTACCTTCTAATTTCGAGTTCTTAGGTATACCTACCAAGTAAAAGAGTACCTATATCTAATTGTTGGTTTGTGTTATTGTTTAATTGTGCATAAGCTTTTGCAGTGGATCGATAACAGTTTTTGAATTGTGTGTTATTTTTGTGATATTATTATAGTGAATATCTTTGTTTGCGCGTCTTTATTATGGCTAACAAAACGCCAATTACTCGTTTAATGTTACATCAAAAAATGATGGAATTTTTCAATAATTCTATTGACGAGAGGAAAAATGTAATTTTAGGTTATCTAAAGGAATATTTTGGTATTGAGGAAAATGAAACGGCTACGAAAGACCTTGTGACTTATACAAGAAATAATTTTTTTGCACCATGTTTTCGAAAATGGAATAGCCTTAGCCGTACTAAAAAAAAATTTGAAGTGAAGTATCAAGAGTGGTTGAATGAAATGGTGTTCCCGGAAACAGTTAACAATCCTACTCAGAATGTATATAACCCTGAACCTTCAACATCCAGTAGCCGTAAGTATTTCTTGTTATTCCCATTTAATTTATTCTAATTTAAAATATTAAAATAGGTGTTGAACGCAAAATAATTAAATTTGAAGACTCATCTGAAATAATTAAACGGAGAAAAACTCAAGAACTCCGAAAGCGCCATTCTAGTGGAGAATTAGTTTTTGCCACAGCCATGAAGTTAAAATGTGAGGGAAGTGTGGATACTGCAAAAATATTAAAAGAATCGGCTATGACCACACCAACAAGGGCCAGTAAAATTTTAAAAGCATATGAACACTCGTATTCATCATGCACAATTAACGAGGCACTTTCATTGTTAATTTGTTCAAATTTGTCAAAGGGCCAATACACTAACATGAGGCTTTTAGCAACACATCATGGCCTTAAATTTTTTCCGCCGTATTACAAGTTAACAGAGGAGAAAAAAAATATTATCCAGATAATATTTCAATTTCCAATAGTTTATGCGAAGTTCCTTTACAATCAATTTTAAATAAAACTTGCGAAAGTGTCGTACGATGTGTGGGAAACGAATCCGTAGAAAGTCGGTCGTTAGTTTTAATTTGCAAGTGGGGGTTTGATGCAAGTTCGGGATATACTAGTTTTAAATATAAAAAAGATGAAGAAACTGTTCAATCTGATGAAAGGCTATTTGTTACTTCATTGGTGCCACTTAGGTTAGTCTGCGAGAAAACCTCCGAAGTAGTTTGGAAAAATCCAAGACCATCGTCAAAAATGTATTGTCGGTCGATAAGATTACGTTGGGTGAAGGAAACTGACGAAATAACAAGGGATGAAGAGGCTGCTGTCAACGGGGAAATAGAAGAGCTGGTACCCTATCAGTCGGATTTAGGTCCAGTGAGATTTCACTTAGCCCTAACAATGCTTAACAGAAAGGTTTGTTAATAATTTAATATCATGATATCAAAATCCAATTATTTTTATTATTTTTAGGCTTGTGGGGCGATAACAAGAACGTCTAGTATGACTTGCCATATTTGCGAAGTAAAAATTTCCAAAATGAATGACATTGATTTTGTTCTAAGTCTTCCAGAAAAACAAGATGTTTTAAAGTATGGACTGTCTACGCTACATGCATACGTTGGGTGAAGGAAACTGACGAAATAACAAGGGATGAAGAGGCTGCTGTCAACGGGGAAATAGAAGAGCTGGTACCCTCTCAGTCGGATTTAGGTCCAGTGAGATTTCACTTAGCCCTAACAATGCTTAACGGAAAGGTTTGTTAATTATTTAATATCATGATATCAAAATCTAATTATTTTTATTATTTTTAGGCTTGTGGGGCGATAACAAAAACGTCTAGTATGACTTGCCATATTTGCGAAGTAAAAATTTCCAAAATGAATGACATTGATTTTGTTCTAAGTCTTCCAGAAAAACAAGATGTTTTAAAGTATGGACTGTCTACGCTACATGCATATATTCGGTTTTTTGAATGTTTGCTTCATGTAGCATATCGTTTAGAACTTAAAGTTTGGAAGGTTACCAAAGACAATAAAATACAATTTTCTGAGAGAAAAAAGAAAATTCAAGTAGAATTTCGATCAAAGATGGGAATTCAAGTGGACTGTGTTAGGCAAGGGCACGGGAGCACAAATGATGTAAACACAGCTAGGAGCTTTTTTGATAACCCTTCTTTGTCTGCAGAGATTACCGGTAAGTTAACTCAATAATGATTTTTATTCCAAAGTTAACTTATTTTTTTGTAGGAATCGACGAAGATCTTATAAAAAGATTTGCTATTATTTTGCGAGTAATTAATTCTGGTTACCAAATCAATATAGAATATTTCAAAGAATATTTCTTGTCAACAGCCAAAAGATTTGTCGAATTGTACAATTGGTATCACATGCCGACTTCTGTACATACCATTTTAATACATAGTGCTTCCGTAATTGGCGAAGCAATATTGCCAATTGGTGAGCTATCCGAGGAAGCACAAGAAGCAAAAAATAAAGATATTAAAAAATTTAGAGACGCGTTTACAACTAAAGTAAATTTAAAAAGGGTAAATAAAGATCTTTTCAAGAGACTGATAATTAGTTCCGATCCATATCTAAGCAGTTTGGCCATCAGGGGAAAAAAAATGAAGTTAAGTTCTGATATCCGGCCTTTTATATTAATCCACGAGAATGATGATGAGAATGATGACAGTGATGTTGACAGTGATTTTGACAGTGATGTTGACAGTGATGACGAGAGTGATGATAAGAATGACGATGAGAATGATGAAGAGAATGATGAAGAGAATGAAGAAGAGAATGAAGAAGAGAATGATGAAGTGAATGATGAAGAGAATGATGACGAGAATGAGGATGATGAGGAGGTTGAAGATGATGAAGCAGATGAAGATAGATGAAAATAGATCCGAAGATTTAGGTGAAAATTGTAAATTGTAAATTTTATTCTAGGAATAAATATGGATAAATACAATTTTTTTATCAGTTTTTAGTTAAAATACACCAGGTATGTATGGGTCAATTTCATGTTAATGTAAATTTGCAACCCCCTCTATAGGGTTGTTGGAAATAAGTTAGGTAAAACAAATATTTGCCACTATATTATACGGCTCTTTTTAGGTAAGTATATAAAATTTCATATAAATTGGTCAATATTAAATTTGCAACCCCTTGTAAAGGGTTATTGGAAATAAGTTAGGTAAAAAACATAATTACCACTGTATTGTATGACTCTTTTTAGGTAAGTATATAAAATTTCATATAAATTGGTCAATATATTGAATTATTAAATATAAAATTTGCGACCCCCTGTAAAGGGTTGGAAATAGGTTAAGTAAAAAAATATATATACCACTGTATTTTAAGGCTCTTTTTAGGAAAGTATACAAAATTTCATACAAATTGGTCAATATTAAATTTGCAACCCCCTGTAAAGGGTTGGAAATAGGTTAAGTAAAAATATTATATATACCACTGTATTCTACGGCCCTTTTTCGGTAAGTTTACAAAATTTCATACAAATTGATCAATATTAAATTTTCAACCCCCTGTAAAGGGTTGTTGGAAATAAGTAAGCTAAAAAATATATGTACCAGTATATTCTGCAGTTTTTTTAAAGTAAGTAAACAAAATTTCATATAAATTGGTCAACATTTAAAAAAGTTATGAAAAAAGTTCGTTTTTCGATCAAAATTGGCAACTGTGCGTCGGCTATAGTGCGTTTTTTAAGTTCAGTGGAAATTAAAAATATGACATGGAATTAAAAATATATGTTTTATTTTGTTCTATATTTTTTATTAGGTTTGGCGGTTTCTCTCAAGAAGCACATGAGCACTTGCATCCCAAACAGAATTCAAAAGTAATATAAAAATGTTTAATTTATATTATTTTTTCTACTCCCACCTTTAAAACGCCCATTATCGTTCATGTTTGTTTGTATGTATTTTAGTTTTCAGTATTTTAGTTTAATGCATTTTTCACTGAAAAAAAAACAAAAGTAAACAATGGTAAAAGGGCGCCTCGCTGATGGCAATGCTGACTCAGCATGTCGTATAGTCTATACAGTATTATAATAGAAGAGTTAAGACCTGCGGCTTTATAGTAGGTTGATGCATAGTTGGTAGAAATGCCGAAAAGAGAAGGCTCAGGGCAAAAGCCAACAACTTTAAACAATTTGTTTAAGAATATTACTAATGGTAAGTAAGAAACTATAATTAGTATTTAATATTCTTCTAGTGACAGAATATGCCAAAAATTCTTTCCTCAGCAGTGACATTTCGAAAATCCTGTCACTTAACATAATTTTTGAAAAAAAAACAAGGTCCTCTGTTTTTTTTCTAAAAAAAACAAGACTCCTAATACATGACGTTATTCGCTTGTTATAATTTTCGATAACATCGAGACATAACGCAATGCCGGCTATTTCTGGTCGAATTTCTTATATCAGCTCTGCAATGGTTTTTTGTTTTATTCCTATAAAGTCTACTTTTAAAATAACAAAAAAGAAAAAAGTCTAAAGGAGTGATATCGCATGATCTCGGCGGCTAATTGATATCGCCATTTCGCGGCCCGCAAATTTTCTGCCTAATAACGTTATTGTTTCTGTTGCCGTTAAACTGGGTGCAACCAAAGATCTTCCATATTAATATCTTTCAACTGGTCCCAAAAAAATTATATAGTTATACAAACTGTACAGCATTTTCCGCATTGTCTTTAGAAAAGTACGAGCCAATTATTTCACCAGACCACAAGACACACCATAGTATCACATTTTGAGTATGAATTTTCTCCTCAAAAGTGATACAGTTCTGCTTGTTTACGTGGCCAATTCAATGAAAATGCGCATTATCAATAAAGAAGATTTTTTTTTTTGCAAAAATCTGTTTTTTTGTTGCTGCATCCATTTAGCAAACGCACGACTCTGTAAATGATCTCTAGGCTTTAGTTCTTGTGTTATTTGGATTTTGTAAGGATTTAAGTGTAAATCCTTAGTCAAAATTCGTTGCGTAGTGAAGTATAGGAAAGGCCCAGTGGCTACGAACGATGACGAATCGATGTTCCTGGTTTTGCGGTTACACTTTGATGATCATTAGTTACAAAACCAGTTTCCTTGAACTTTTGAACCAAATTCCAAATTGTGCTCTCAGAAGGTCTATTTTGTTTCCCAAAATATTCACGTAAAGCACGAGTATACTTGATATTATAAAATATGTATCTGTTTTATGTGGAAGCTCTTAATGAATCACCCTTTATCCCTTTCAGTCCCAATTTATTATTTTAGTTCAAATGCCTCGATTTTGTTATGTTCCTTGATCACAAGGAACTAAAACATATAATTTAAAATTTTATTTAGTAAAGGAGGGCTTTTGGGGGTCCGGGATTTATATGTCCCAATGGGTAATTAAAGTGGGACATATATGTTCAAATAGGTACTTAAAGTGGGACATATATGTCCCATTAGTACTAATTTTGAGGACACAAAAAAAAGAACTATAGAAAACCGGGTTTTATTTTTATAACAGGTGTGATAAGCAGTAAAACAGTTTTTATGTAGTGGTAGATTGCAAGCAACACAAATGGTTCTTCTTTCTTGTTTTTTCTTGGTACAATTCTAGCTTGTAGCACCTTCTTCTTGTAGGACCTTCCATGAGTGAGTGATCTCCTATATTTAATAGCTTGGATTGTCTTCGGCGTACCAATTTTGCCATAACTTATCAAAGATTTAGCCAGCGGAACCAAAAAATCCAAAAAACCCTTTTTTTAAATTATTTCCCCTTTAGCTCTATAAATACTATAGTATAGCTATCCAAGGTTTACCGCAGCTGTAGTAGCCGATAGAAAACTCTTTTCTATCCATATCGTAGAGGCCAACGAGTTGATCTGAATTCAACTCCCCCCATATATTTGTTATAAAACTCTTCATCTTTGGACAAGAAATTTCTGAACAACTATCATCTTTAGTTTTTCTCTTACTTATCAATGGTCGTGAAAATTTATCACTTGAAGCATCTGAGGATATACTGGGCATATTCTGAACCACTATCATCGAATGGTTCCTCATCCAAATCAGACAAATTCTCTGCCAAATCCTTTTTCTTATAAAAATGGAAAATTACAAATTACTTCTAGTATTACCACTGGGACAAACATATCCCACTGCCAAATGCCACTGGGACATATTTAACCCATCAACAAATTTTAAAAAATTACTCTATATTTGCTATTTTTACATACATAAAAAAGTTTCTAAATAGTAAATAAATATTTACAAACTTACTTCGACATTTTTTTACATATATTATAAGAAAAAACACCAAATAAAGAAGTATAAACAGGCAGCAAGTGCTTTAAATACATTAGCAACTAACCCACTAACCGGTTTCAAAAATAGGCGCGCGAAAATTTTGGGTTAAAAACGATCTCTAAAACCAGTGGGACATCGACCGGGTTTAATTTATAGCGCGGAATACCCTCTAGATTTCTTTAAACAGCGTCTGGGACTTATATAACCCAAAATAAAATAATTGTTAGATAATAATAAGTATTTGTTGTATACGACAAATACTTATTATTTTACCTTGTCTATAGACAAGGTATAGGTAGTATGCAACTCGTTTATAAACTTTTCTGGACACTAATTTTACTAAAAACTTGCGCCTAATTAAAATTCGTGACTAAAATGGCGTTTATAAAACTTGATACATAATATACTATTTTGTAGTTTCCGAACCTCCTTAATAATTATTATCGCACCGTTTCCAAGTGCCTTAATAATTATCTCGCCTCGCGCACTTACGTCAAAACGGGCTTTGATGAAGAAGGGGCTTTGATGACGAAGAACGGTCGCACGTGCGATAAAGTGGGTAGAGCTTATACAGTTTCTCTCAGTCCCGAGTGACTTCATTATTTTAAGATTTGTTATGTTACGATAAAACTAAAACAAACCAACCAAACCAAACAACCCAACCCAACACTTTTTAACAAAGGAACAAGATAAAATAATAAAAAAAATTCGAAAACTTCTATATCTCGCATACCAAGCGACCGCCCTACCATCTGAGCCATCCAGCTTAACATTAATTTTATAACGCGGGGATTAAAAACGGATTTACAGTGTGTGACGTCACTCGGGATCAAACTTAAGTCCCGCCTCAGGATGGGAGCCATTTCGAAGAATATATAGAGCCTGCTGGGTGGGGAATCGCGAGTTGTGAACGCGAACACATTTAGAGTGCTCCAAAACCAGTTTGCCATAGATTGCCTTGTTTTAATATCGTAATTCGTGCTGCTTTCCTGCGTTTAGCGATTTTTTAAACGATTTTATTATAATCAGTGGCGGCTGCTACAGAGAGGGCAACGGGGCAGTGCCCTCCCGAGCCCCCCCGATGCAACTCAAAAACATTATATTTAATTAATTTATTTGTAATGTAATTTATTTGTAATGTTACACCCAAACTTTTTAAATGTAATTCTGAATATTAACTTTAGGATGGTTTATACGGATAATTAGGATGGATAGTTACAAACCGGGCAGATTCAAATCTGCCCTGTTAGTCTGAAGTATCGATGAAGGCGGGGGTGTGCGGCGTGCGGGTGGAATACGAGGTGTGTTCAGAAAATAACGGGAATGTATTATGGAATTATTATGTCCCCGAAGTATGATAAAAACTTTAGCTGTTTTCATCGTTTACTTTGTCTGTGGCAGCCGCTAAGTTTAGACGCGTTTTATGAGCTCGGCGATTTTCGTTCGTTAAAAGAAATGGATCAAAGAAATTTGTATCCAATTTTCCTTAAAAAATGAAATAAATTCTGTGAAATGTTAACAAAGGCCTATAGTGAGTCTGCTATAAGTAAAACAAGAGTTTACAAGTGGTATAAGAATTTCCAAGTTGGCCGTGAAGACGTTGAAGATGACGAACGCCCCGAACGCCCAAGCACATTAACAACCGATAAAAACATTTTAAAATTTTTTCGAATGTTTTGGGTATGAAACGCGTGGCAGAAAAATTTGTTCCAAAATTGTTAAATTTTGAACAAAATTTTTGTCCAAAAACAATACTGTATTGATGCCCCAGCCTCCATATTCGCCAGACATGCCTCTGCACTGAAAAAACGGATTTGTAAATTTACTTAAAACTTACTGCTTTTTAGGTGACCATTAAATTTAAAGTAAATTTACAATATTTATGTAATATGATATATGTTACATATTTTTTTGTAAAATTCAGATACAAACATTTAGTAAAATTACTAAAGTCATGTAATAGGTATTTACTAAAATTTTGTAAAATTACCATAGCAAGGTAATATTACATATTAAAAATACTTGCCCGAAACGGTTTCTTTTGTAATATTGCTTTAAATTAGTAATATTTGCTGAAATTTTTTAGTAATTTAGCTTATTAAATATACTTATCTTAAGTAATAACAATTTGTAATATTACTTCAGGTAAGTATTATTTCCTAGTATTTTTATTAAAATACTGATGTAAAATTAGTAACTATTCTTAGCATTTTTATTGGTTTTGGGATAAGTTTAGCAATAAATAAAAAATTGATTTTGCTTAAAATAACATTTAATAAACCTAAAAAACATATTTTTTTCCTAATAAGAATGTTTTAAACAAATCAAAAATATGGACAAATGCGTGAGAATAATTTAAAAAAATGTACCCATAAAATGCTATAGATTATACAAATGGCGTCTTCAATAAATTATTTTAATAAAGAACAGTACCACAGACATATCACAACAAATTTTGTCTGTGAACAGGAGACACTTGCTAAACAATTTTATTTTAAGAAGTCTTATAAACTTTTGTGTTTACCTAAACAACAGCACCAGCAAAATGAAAACGATATTTTAATTATCAATTTAAACAACACGTAAGTACACGTCGTACACTGGACTACCAAGCGTTAAGGGACGCCGCATCACATGATCTATACTATGCAGTGATTGGTCAAAAGATTACTGAGATTTTGTAAATATACTTTTCTATTGTATTATGAAATATTTTTAGTAAAATTGTGATGTAAATTAAAAAAAATATGTCTTTTTACTTACCTGAAGTACTTTTACATTTTAATTTACCGCATTTGACGGAAAACTTGAAATTTACTTTGGAAAGTTACAAAAAAAACTATTTTTATCCTAAAGTCATTGGCATTTTAATTTTATTTAGTAAAAACACTTTAAAACTAAATTTACTTCAAAAATATTGTTAATTTACCATATGTTTCATGTAATACTATTGTAAATTTACAATAATTTCTTTCAGTGTCAGACATGTCTGACTTTTTCCTATTCCCAAAAATAAAGAGAACCTTAAAGGCCGTCGTTTTGCAAGCATAGATGACATTAAAAGCGCATCGCTGAAAGAACTAAAGGATATCCCAAAGATCGAGTTTTAGAAGTGTTTCGAGTATTGGAAGAAGAGCTGGCACATGTGCATAATATCCAATGGGGACTATTTTGAAAGCGACAACATTAATGTAGGCGAATAAATAAATATTTTTTTCAAAAAACGAAAATTTCCGATATTTGAGAGTCAGCCATCATAATCGTGCGAAATAATAAGATGCCCCTTACGGCGTTGCCGATTTGCGCGTTTTGAGGAAGGTAAGTTAGTCAAAAATCTCGCCGGTCGTCGTGTTCGTTTTCTAACAGAAAACGTAGATTATATACCGTATATAATTACTTGTGTTAATTTAAATATGGGTTTATGGGTGTCACATAGGGTTTTAAAGTGTCGGAAAAAAACCGGAAAAATTGGGGAAAAACCTGTTTTTTTCCGTTTTTTTCACAGGCCTTGGTAAAATTGGCTTTTTTGTTTTTTTTTTTTAATATACACATTTGAAAAAAAGTGGCAATCAACAAGTTAACATTATTTTAAATAAAAAAATCCTTTATTACAAACAAAAATTAAACACGTGAAATATACTGTTTTTTTGGTTTTTTTTAGTCCATTAAAAATATTTAACTATAAAATAATGAATGATTTATAAAGTTAAATTACAAAATTATAATTTTATAAATCGAAGTGTTAAATAAAAGTTATGTTAATACCGCACCGAATAGGTTTTTTGCGGCCCGGTAGAATATTCTTACTGAATTAAAAAAAAAAGGAATAATTTTTATAATCATAATACTTATTATATGATTATAATCAGCGTCGAAAATTCAATTTTTTTTCGATATCAGTGTAAGGATACTATCCGTAAAAATTTGGAAATTTTCAAAAAAATTGACATTTGCATTTTTTTGTTACCCTTTGAATAAAATTTAAGAGATTAAAAAGTCGATTTTTCTGAAAACTTCCCAATTTTTCCGTTATTTTCCGAAAAAAAACCGGTTTTTTCCGCCGGCTCAATTTTTCCGGAAATTTTAAAACCCCACTCTCACATCTTACAAACATCGGTAAGTTTTTTATCCAATTTTTGCATGTACCTATATATATTTCTGCCCCCCCCCCAATTTAATATGTCACCAGCCGCCACTGATTATAGTTATTAGTTCTCTGTTGCATTATTATTTTAAAAATTATTATGAACACTTTAACGGTGGAGTACTGAGTAATGGGGCTGTTATTAACAACTTTGCTGCAAATAAGGACAGAAGAATGGACTTTACGTTACAATGATAAAATGTAAATTAGTATTTTGTTCTTTCTTTAATACATACCTACAAATTTCAATGTTTAATCTGATATTTTGAAACATTTAAAAAGTAATTATAGTCGTGCAGGCCACAAAAAATTAACCTGCTGCTTTTTATAATTTGTGAACCTCCTTTATCATCCTCCCCAAGTGATGACAAGTTATTATTATATATAAATATTATTTATAAAAAATATATATTTCGAAATCGGGGAAGGACTTTTAAATCACTTTGTATTGAAATCACCAATATAAAAATTTTTTTGCTCAATTTAACTTATTAATTCCTGATTTTTTGTTCCTCATATTAAATAATCTATTCATTTGGATTTTTTATTTTTAAACCTGTATAAAATAGTTGATTTCGATTTTGGCACCAGTTTTGTTTACAACAAATCAAAAAATAATGATTTCACGTTATACAAATAGCAAATTATTGGACAATAGCATTCGCATTTTGTAGTCAAGTGTCGCGGTTGATAGAGCTGACTGCACATTCAAATTGCTATTCATGGTTTGGGACCTATTTGGCTCCTTGCGACACGAATTTACATACTAAAACCTATCTACAATCAGACTAGCAATTCGAATACACTTTGTACTGTCCAAAATAACATTCGCAAAAAGCAACAATTCTCTTTTTCATATTATCTCAACTATTGATATTTTTCTTTGATTTTTTGCTTCACCTAACCGATGAATTTAAATAATATATTAAATGAATTTATATACACTGTAAAGGAAATTATATTTAGTGTGGTAAAGTCAAAAATAGATCCACATTTTAAAATTATATTTTAATGTTTTAATACAATTTATTGAAAATAAAAACCTTTTTTAAAATGTTGGAAATTTTAAGCGTAATACTGAGAATGCCTTTTAGACCAAATTTATCGATATTTTATTTTATTTTAACAACTATTGGACTATTTGGACGTATGTTTGAACAACAGTTGCCTTTGAACAGCAAGAGATTTTATTTAATAAGCTGGGATTAACACTTTTAGACTTCCACTACGGCTGGGGATATTGTTTATGAGAAGAGACCATTAAAGCATTAATAATATTAATTTAATATCAATAGAACCACTCGTGATATCACCTATTTGCCTCGATAATACCGATCTATAAATTTGTGGTATTTTAATTTAAAAACATTAATCTTACAAAAAAAACTACGCAACCTTGTATGTTTATTAAGCCAAAAACTAACACATACTTAAAAACATGACAGTTAATATTAATTTAAAATAATTAAACATTGTTTTATCCCTTCATACATGGAATGATGAGTTTTTGAGTTTAGTTTAATTTTATTATTTTAATGTATGTAAATAGATATCTAGATATACATAAGTATGTTAAAATAATAAAAATAAACTAAACTCAAAAACTATCTGTCAAAATAGTAGATTATGTCATAAGGAGTAGAAGTGACTCTTTTTGTGGTGAGTACAAAAATTGACGGCCGAAGCGTAGCTGAGGCAGGCAACTGTACGAAGCACAAAAAGAGCTTCTACTCCAAATAACATATACAATTTTTTTTTCAAGGGCGTAATATAAATAGGATAAGCAATAGAATTATTTTATTTACTCATAACTCATCTGGTATAAAATTTTGGCTAAAAGCATTAGAAATTATTGATAAAAACTAAAAAAACGTATAACCCGTATAATACTTACAATGCCGATAAATATCCTAAACTAAAAATAAACACTGCTCTGTCAAAATGCTGCGCTTGAATTAATTTTGACGTACTGACATTTGTTTGGAGTTCCGACATTGGCGACTCGTCTATCATCATAATATTATACTAATTAACTAGTTGTTCTTTATTTCGTTCAATTAAAATTTAATAAATAATCACTTAATATTCCGTGCGATTATAATTAATATAATTAATACATCGTGATTGCTTTGTATGAAATGCTAAATTAATTTTATTATTTGACGTCTATTGAGTCACCTATGGATTTACTTCTATCCCTAGGCTTTTTTGAGTTTTTTGTCTGCCGCTAATGAAAAAGACGCACTTTAACTATCTCTATACATGCATATAAGGTTGTATATCATGGCCGCTTGAAAAAAAAAGTATATTTATACCTATAAGTATACTCAGGGCTCGATTTAAGGCGGAATGCGCTGGCAAAATAAAACTAATTAACTTAAATATTTTTTTTTTTGGGGAAAGTTATAACTGTATACAGTTCCAAATCCTCTATTTTTAAAAATCTAGCACTGAGTATACAGGGTGTATCACGGTCGATGGTGGGTTAGACGTTTATGGAGAACGGCAAAAGATATCGAATTGAAATTTTTATAGCAATTATATATAATTGCTATAAAAATTAGAATAAAGTTGATATCGCTTCCCTTAAAACCGGAAAAGGAATTTTGTTCAAAATAATTTAGAAAAATAGTATACCTAATATCATTTAAACTATTTTTCTAAATTATTTTGAACAAAATTCCTTTTCCGGTTTTAAGGGAAGCGATATCAACTTTGTTATTTTAAATGGATCACCACATTTTTTTTACAATTTTAAAATCTTACCATCATTCCTTATGAAATGGTTATATCATGTCCTATACCTAAACTTAAGTTTTTGAGTTATTATTTTTTTTTTTGTAAAATTTGGTTAGCTTCACCCTCAACAAAAAAGATTATAACTTTTTTAATATAAGGTTTGTTGATATTCGGTTGGATTTATTGAAATCCTAAAGCACTGTTTTAAAGATTCCATGTAAATTATTGTAATATTTCTAAAAAGATACTTGTAAAAAACAATGTGAATGTAGCCAACTTAAAACAGCAATTTCTTTTTTATTCTCAATGGAATGCCCTGTATATTTTTACATAATTAAATATGAAATTATAATACCTTTTCATTGATATAACTATTCCCTATACCTAAAGTTAATATTAAGAAAGATATTTTACAATTAACCTAATAATATGAAGAAAAACTGATAAAATGTTGCTTAGTGTATTAATTTGGTATGAATAACAAAACTTTCCCGATATTTAGTATTATTAAAATAAAGGAAAATAACTACTCAAAAGAAGTTGAAAATATTTATGCTTTATGGATAACCAAATTAAAGGTACAACATACAAAAAGTTTCTGCATTTTCTAGCAATAAGTTTGTCATATTGTCAATAAAGAATAAACAAGTTCATCAAAACTTCATTTGAATAGTGATTTTTCTCCATTTTAACTATTTTATTAACAATTTTTGTTAATTTAAAACATTATTTTTATTTAATTAATGTATTTCTAACCTTATTAGTAAATAATAATGAAGGTACCGGGCGTTCAATCAGACTAATAAGGTTACCTACATACCTACATAACGACATATTTACTTTTTGTTTCGGTGGCCGAACGGATAATGCGTGTGCGGTGAAACCAGAGTCTATTATCTGATAGGTCTGGATCATCTTGGTTTTGAACTGCCAAATAGGAGATTAGGAAAGCTACAATAATTATAGGCCAATTTAAAATTACCTACAATTTCAAAATTATTTGAGGGAGCATTAAAATCAAGACTATTGGAATATTTTAAAAAAAAGGTCTTGAAGGCAGTTTCAGTTAAATAAATTTAGAATACTTGCGACTAATTTTAATGTTTCAGTTTCAGTTAAATCAATTTAGAATACTTGCGACTAATTTTAAAGAACTAAAATACATTATTTCTGTTAAATATAAAAAGTTATTGTGAGATATAAAAAAGCTTTTAAAAACCGAATATAGTTTCACGAAATGTTTTTGCACATTGTAAATATTAGTGCAACAATTTGGCTAAAATTCAGCAGGACACGCCTAAACGAAGTTTAAGTCACATAAAAATGCCACCAAAAACTGATTGCAGTTTCTTGATCGGGACCCTTTGGTGACTTAAAAATGATATTTACCAAAATCCTAGCTGCTCCTCTTTTCAAATTTTGATGAAAATTCATGATTTTTTTTAAATTTTTGTTTATTTCAAAGTCTACGTTTGACAGAGTACAGATTTGTTCACCGATTTTTATAAAATTAGAGTATATTATTGAGGAGACTTAAAGAATACTTTTTAATACTGTTCACATCATTTGATATACACAGGGTAAGCGTAAATTCATAATTTTGGCATAACACGCAAAAAAGATTTATCCCCATTTTTTTTAAATATTTCCACGTTTATCAGGTTACAAAATGGCATTCTTATTAACCTTTTATAAAAAAATAGATTTTTAATAAAATTAAATAAAATAACGCTTAGACAGTACCGATAGGTAAATATATTTAAAATGTTGTTTAATTTAGGCTTTTTAGTAGTTTTCAATTTTGAACGAAAGTTTTTTGATCGGCACTCTTTGGAGATTTAAAAACGATATTTACCAAAATTCGTCACAATTTGTTAAAAAATCATTTTTTTAAATTATTTGTTTATCGCAAAGTTTACCTTTGCCAGAGTACACGTTTGTACACCGATTTTTATTGATTGCAGTTTCTTGTTCGGGACTCTTTGGTAACTTTAAAATGATATTTACCAAAATCCTAGCTGCTCCTCTTTTCGAAATTTTTTGAAAATTCTTTGTTTATCTTTATCACCTTTGACAGGATACACATTTGTACACCGATTTTTATAATATTGGAGTATATTGTTAACAAGACTTGGAAAATACAGTTTTTATACTTAGCACATCATTAGATTTATACAGGGTAACCCAAAAATCACTTTTTTATATAGTAAAAAGCATAATGCACAAAAAAGATTTATCTCCAAAAAATGTTATTTTAATTAATTTTATTCAAAATCAATTTTTCTTATAAAGTCTTAATAAGAATCCCATTTTGTAGCCTGCTAAACATAAAAATATCTAAAAAAACATGGGTGGGTACACTGAAAAAAATAAGCTGTTGAAACAACAAAAAAAATATTAATTCAACTCTTTATGCACTTAAAATACAAGCAATGGTTTTTGCACGTTTACTTAACCATCTAAAAATGTCAAATTGTATTGTTTAATTGAACAACAAATAACAGTCAAATGAACAAAATAAGAATATTTGTTCTAATCTGCTAATTTGGTTAATTTAACATTCTTAGGGTGTTAAGGTAAATTTCTTGAAATGTCCAGGTAACCTTTTTAGCATATTCACTTAACACCAATAAAATGTTAAATTAACATTCTGAAAATGTAAAATTCTTTAAAGGTTGGTATCCAAAACAAAATTATGGAAATAATATATTATTATATATAAATAGAAAGAATTGAACCTTCACCTCGCCCAGAGTTTTTGTTTTGAGCGTGTTCAACCCATGATACATCTTTGTATCATGTGTTCCACCTACTTCAAATACCGACAGACTGTTTCGCCCTGTATTGAGGGTCTTAACAGTGTCGGGCAATATGGTGTAGTGAAAGTTCTACTGTGGAACACACCTTAAACAAACAGATATCTCATCTTATATACACCTAATCGTAAGCTAACTAAGGCGAGATGTAAGAAAACGTCATTGTCTAATGACGTGGCGTGAGTGTTCGAAGCGCCATTCTCGGCAATTTTATGAATGCAAATTTTACATTTTAAATTTTAAAGTAACATTTTAAATTTGTTAAATGAACAAATTTAAAGTTTTGGATTAAAGAGCAACTAAACGTTAATTTAATAGTTTTTTTAGGTAATCCTAAAAATTTAAGTAGTTGATTCAACAAATTCCAGCTATTAAATCAAAGTACAATAAACATTTTAATTCAAAATATTAGTTTATGTTAAATTAATATTTAAACTGTCAAATGAACAAATAAACTTTGACAAACTCTGACTTTTGCTTTAACACCAAAATATAGATTAATCCAATGGGTTTTTTGTTGAAACAACATTTTTAAAAATGACATTTAGGCAAATGTTAACTCAACTACATTATTTTTTTCGGTGTATACATATGTATATCTATATGGGTGAATATCCAAAACGGGTATAAATTGGGGTGATAAAAAAATAAACATAAAAATATCTAAAAAACATGGGTGGGTATACATATGTATATCCATATGGGTGAATATCCAAAACGGGTATAAATTGGGGTGGTAAAAAAATAAAAAGCAAAGATTAATAAAACACTAGCAAAATAATACCTTAATGTGTATTTCTTAATAACATAAAGTAATTTCAAGGCGGCTATAAATTAAACTTAATATATACATATAGTTATAATAATAATATATACTATTAGATCAATTTTTTTTAAAGAAAAATTAAATTAAATTTATTATAATTTAACTATATATTATTAATTATCGTTAATAATGCCTTAACTTGTATGAGCTAAGAGTTTAGGGCAATAATAAGAAAGTAAACAACTCCATGGACATACCTTTTAACTCCATGGAGTTGATGTCCATGGAGTTGATGTTTTTATAGTTAAAGTCACAAACTTTAGAAAATGGTACATAATGTATCTTTAGTTAACTGTAATTTAAGCAAAGCATATTTGGTTATTTCACCTGGAGAAAGTTTTTAAATTTCAAATGTATTTAAATCCCTTTGTTATTAAAGACATGGAGTTGATCTTTAATAAAAATTCTTACCCGTTTTTTCGCAAATAATTGTTCTTTATAAATTTTTATTAAATATTACACCCCCTTTGCCTTGCTTACACAAATCAACACTAAATCACTCAAACGACGAAGTCTTCAAACATTACTAAAATACGTTTTATACAGGGGATTTATCATATATTAAAAGACTGCAAAGAACTCAGCTGTAAAATGGTGTCTCGTGCTTTATTCGACATTTTGGGTTAAAATATCAATAAGTTTGCTTTTGGTTGTATTTTTTTATACATTTCAAGTTAGAGGAAATGCAATATGAAAGAATCATTTCACAATTGCATCTAGTCTAATAGTATATGGATGATTTGTTGTCCCTACGCTAGGTGGTGACAGTCCATGGAGTTGACTTTAAAGTGTTTAAGCAAATTCAAATTAATAAAATAAATAGTGATGCCGCCGATACGAGAGATTCTCGCCTCTCGTCTCATCTCGTCTCGTCTCGACGAGACGAGTGGGCGATTTTCTCTCGACTATTTCCCTCGTCTTAATTTCCACCAATCACAAACGCGCAATTTTGTATTACAAATGGTTTCTAGGTGAAAAAACTGTGCGACAGCACCTGTCAGCAGTTTTTTCGAGTTTACCCGCGGCAAAACTTGACAGCTGTTGTCACCAAAAATTGAAATTTATATTTTAATTGTTAACTGTTACTCATGAAATAGTCTTGTCAAATACCATTCGGGCATCTAATTTTTCCTGTGAAAAAAATCTAAAAAACACAATGCTAAGTAATATTTTTTAACAAAAAGCATTCGTGCAGGTGCAAAAATCCTCCTCTTCGACTCGGATTTTTGTTGCCACCAGCTTCTTGTTAAAATATTACTTAGCAACGTGTTTTTTCGATTTTTTTCGGAAAAATTAGATGCCCTTATGATATTACTTACGAAAAAAGACTCGAGACGAGACGAGAGAATGCCCTCTCTCGCTCGAGAATTTCTCGTTTCTCTCGATCTCTCTCGTTCTCTCGATTATTCCTGTAATAAGTAAACAATTTTTTTTTACATAAAAATTATAATTTTGCACATAAATGATGATATTTATTTGGACCAATGAGAACATTATTCGAATTTCATAATAAACAAAATTTGTTCCTGGTTAACGTTGTATTATTTTATAACACAACTTAACGTTAACCAAGAAAAAATTACTTATAAAATAATAATAATTTTTAAAATTTACCATGTATAAGCACATCTATGGCACTCCTTATACTATTTAAAAAAAACCGTATGCTTAATAAGCATTGCTTATTCAATAAACTTATCAACAACATGTGGTTTTTGAGGGCCTGATTACAAATTTGATATCCATTTTTTTTAACAAAATGGCTGATCCAATATGAGGAAAATTCGTCGTTCGGCTTTAATGGTTTGGGTAAAATTTAGTAGGTATTTAGATATTTATGGGGTCCCTGATTCAGAATTTGATAACCATTAAAAAAAACAAAATTGAGGATTCAAAATGACGGACATGCGCAGTAGGTACAAGATGGTTGAATCAAATGATTTGATCCATTAAAAACTATTGCCGATACAGGGTGTTTCTTTTAACTCAATATCTCAAGGAATAAGCATTTCACGGAAAAATGTTTTAAATAAAAGGTTAATGTGACCAAAGGAGACATTATTTGGTGCTACCGCTAGCCACCACCTACCCCTCCTTAAGGGTGAAACGGGGGGTAACTTTGTAGAGTCAAAAGGGATAACCCTTTTTTTACAGATTTTGGTAGTACATAAAAAATGAATAACTTTTATTTAAAACTTTTTTCAATTTTTCAACAGATGGCGCTGTAATTCAATATTTAAGAAAAATGGGTTTTCTTGTAAAATGTATTGAATGGAAGGACGGCATTTCGAACATTGGTTATAAATTGTTTTCAGAGCCGACTATTGTTGATTTGATGTTAATTTTTGTTTATTAAACGTTTCAAATAATACATTTTACAAGAAAACCCATTTTTCTTAAATTTTGAATTACAGCGCCATCTGTTGATAAATTGAAAAAAGTTTTAAATAAAAGTTATTCATTTTTTTATGTACTACCAAAATCTGTAAAAAAATGGTTATCCCATTTGACTCTCCAAAGTTACCCCTCGTTTCACCCTTAAGGAGGGGTGGGGGTGGCTAGCGGTAGCACTAAATAATGTCCCCTTTGGTCACATTATCCTTTTATTTAAAACATTTTTCCGTGAAATGCGTATTTCTTTAGATATTGAGCTGTTTTAAGTTAAAAGAAACACCCTGTATCGGCGCAATAGTTTTTAATGGATCAAATCATTTGATCCATCCATCTGAAAACTACTGCGCATATATGATGTAACTAAGCAATAAGCAATGCTTATAATAAGCATTGCTTATTCAATAAACTTATCAACATGTGGTTTTTGAGGGCCTGATTACAAATTTGATATCAATTTTTTTAAAACAAAATGGCTGATCCAATATGATTCAATAATTAAGCATACGGGTTTTTTTAAATCGTATAAGGAGTGCCATAGATGTGCTTATAGAGGGTAAATTTTAAATTACAGCGCCATCTGGTGATAAATTGAAAAAAGTTTTAAATAAAAGTTATTCATTTTTTTATGTACTACCAAAATCTGTGAAAAAAATTGGGTCATTCCATTTGACTTTCTAAAGTTACCCCCCGTTTCACCCTTAAGGAGGGGTAGGGGGTGGCTAGCGGTAGCACCAAATAATGTCCCCTTTGGTAACATTAACCTTTTATTTTTCTGTGAAATGCGTATTTCACGAAATATTGAGCTCAAGTTAAAAGAAACACCTATACTAGATGTAACTACTCCACATAGATCCAACCATTTGATTCAAATGCGCGACATTTTCGGCGTAAAAAGTCTTACTTTATTAGTGTGGTCTTGGCACACATTTTTTTTATTTCCAGTTTAAATTTCTATATAAAAAAATATAAACGAATTCGTATTTCATTCCAAATAATTTTTGTATTCATACTTAGGTACGTTTACCACGAGAGAAACGAGACGAGGCGAGAGAAAGGCACTCTCGAGCGAGAAAAGAGTATTCTCGACGAGACGAGAGACCCATTTTCTCTCGTTGCACGAGACGAGACGAGAGAAGGACTTTTCTCGTCTCGTCTCGTCTCGCGGCATCACTAAAAATAAATAATGTTTTATTTTTTTGGTTAAGTACGTTCTACTGCTAGACATAAACTGTCTATTGTAGCAGGGGCGGATACAGAATCTTTGTTTGGGGGGGGGCGATAGCCACTTTTTTAGGTGAAATAATTGTACGCAACCATGTTTTCAAACGGCGAAGAGTTGAAAAGCTTCTTTCGCAAGTAGCGTTACTAATTGGAAGAGTGGCTAAAATTTGAATAAGCTGTCTGATGGTTGGATACACATATTCGTCACAATTTTCAAGAACTTCTTCTGCTGATTGTGGGATTAATCTTTGTTTTTCTTTCATTGTGCTCCAGTGTTCTGACCATACCTCGTACTCTCCTTTAAGATTCACTGTGCTTTTTCCTAAGAAACATTTGTATCGTTCTCCAAGAGATATTACTAGCTTTAAAGCATTATCTTTTTTTTCCTGATTATGATTTTTTATAATTTTTGATTGAAGTAGTAAATTTAAATCGAATACTTCCAATGTTTCTTTTGGCAATCTTTCTTGGAGATCTAGTACAATGTGATCCAGTAATGAAACAAAAATTGTCCTACGATAATACTCTTTAGCACTAGACGCAGGGTGGTTTTCGCGGTATATTTGTTTTTTCGCAAGTCTAGGAATATCAATGTCAAATTTTAATTGTTCGGCCATACTCAATATTTTTGTAAAAAGTTCAGAAAAATGAGATTCGGCATTATTTCGAAAATTTATTAGAACATTCAAAGTATTTTTTAATGCTTCTGTAGCTTGATTTAAATCTATTGATGGAGCTTGCAAAAGTAAGCTTAGAGGTCGAGTTACGGAAAGCACATCGCTCAAAGAAATCATGGAAACGATAAACTCAGTATAACATATTGACCTTATCAAAGAACGAGCATCTGAAGTTGTTTTCGGATCTTGCCATTTGGAAATTTCTTCCAGAGCTGTTACCATTCGTGTTACATGGTTTTCAAACTGTATTATGCCATCGTGTTTTTCTGCCCATCGTGTTTCACACAATCCACTTAATGATTCACCTAGGTGATTTGTAAAAACTTTATTTCGTTTCGGTGAAGCATTTGCAAACCTTATAATATTTTTCATTGTTGCGATACAATCTCTTGTTTGGGGCACTTTTGAAGTTTTTGCTAGGGAATTATTAAGTGAGTGGTTAAAACATGGACAATACCTAGCATTTAGACAAATCTTAATTATTTCTTGAACTGCTCCTTTTAATGATGATGTCATAACAGAACATCCATCTGTCGCAATCCCAACGCAATCTTCTAAAGTAAGCCCGAATTTTTTTATAATATCTATCACAATGTGAGCTAATGCTACACCAGATAACCGTTTTTCTTGATTCTCAATATCTTCCTCGCGAATCGAAACGTAATCATCGACAAATGTTATGAAATCTTCTCTAATTTTTCCCTTATAAATGTAGCGCAAACTAAGACTAAGTTGTTCAATATGACCCGATTCTGTTGTTTCGTCAAACCCAATCGCATAAACTTTGGCATTTTTTACTCTCTCTATCAAACTTTCTTGAATTTCTTCTTTGCAACAATCAATTAACTCGTTTTGCGTTGTTTTGCTAATATATGTTGCTTTCGATGAAGTAGTTTGTAAATGATTTGCCAAGTCATTATCACCAGAAGCAACTCGAAATTTCAATAGAGCCCGAAAGTTCCCTTCGTTAGTCGTAGATTCAGAAACAAGTTTACCATCGTCTCTATGCCCTCTTATTGGAAAATTCTGAAGCCCGCAAAGAATAATTGTCTCAATAATCGGATACAATCTTCTTCTGTTTTCTAACAGTTGAGCCTTGCGGTGCGAAGAAATCAGATTTGAAATTTCTTTTCCCGGATTTTCGTAAGATTTGATAAAATCTCGGCCTGTCAGTACAGCGTTTAAATGGTATTTGTTAAGAGCGTGACAGGTGAGGGCACCATATGGTATCTTTGCCAGATAATTTTGCAAATGACAATAAAGGTACTTTCACAAGTTTGTTTAAGGGAGAATTTGACTGAAGATCACCAGTGTTACTACAAAAAGAAAACAGTATTTACAAAAACACCCCTTGGCAATATCAGAAAAAACAAGCCACACATTTTCTGACAAATAATGACGTTGAAAATATCTTTTCTCGATTTTTCCCTTTTTATTATGACTCGAAAATGGAAATATGTAATTAACTGGCGGTAACCAAGGCTCTTTTATCAATTTGTATTTTTTATAATCATCTAACAAATGTTTTTGATTTATAAAAGCACCGATATAATTTTTTTTCTCAACCGAATATTGACTTAAATGAACTGCACTAACACAAGTTGATGGTAATATGATTGATTTAGGTAAATAGAATACAGAATCAGGATCATTTATTTTTTCTTCTTCAACTTTGTCTGATATGACATCAGGGACATTTAAAATTAATGGTAAAGATAATACAGGATCAGGATCATTAATGTTTTCATTCTCAACTTTTTTATCAAAATCAGGGACATTTTTTTCAATGGCTTGAGTTTGAGACTTGGGAAGCTTGAAAAAATAAGACTTGATATTTTTTGTAGCAGGTCTCTTTTTGCCTTTCTAAAGATTTTCTTCTTCCTAGATAAAAATTAGTACAAATCATTTCAATGTTATATTACCATGTAAAATTTTTAATAGTTGAATTGTTACCTACATATGTAAATATATTTTTTTTTTAATTTAAAAAGGTTGAATTTTTAAATAAGAAATCCTTGGCTTGTTTGTAGTGTTTTAAATATCCGTGACTTATTTGAAAAATGGTGCAAGTGCATTTTTACCCTATCATTTTTTAAACTTGAGTTACCATTCTAATCTATACCTATATATAGAAAGATAACAACTCCTAAAACTCTAAGTTATCAAGCGCTATTTTAAATTCCAACCGTTTACTAAAAAAATTGATTGAGTTACAATCGTTTGAAAAACACAGTTTAATTTTTTTCACACTGCACATCTTATTACAATGTTCATACTGACAAAATAAGAAATCTAACTTTTATAAAAAAATCAAGAAAACTGACAAACAAATTTAAACTATTTTATAGTTTAGGCCGCACTACATAATTTTTAAAAGGTAACCAACGTTTTACTATTTTAGATTATATAATATAAAGCCCTATACAGTTTACCTGTGTTGTAAATGTATAATAAATGTAAAATATCTCGAGTAGATATCCCATTCCCAAATCCTCCGTGAAAAAAATTATTAAAACAATCAATTATTAAAATACCTAGTTGCCTATATTAAAAATGTATAAAAGTACATACCATTTTCAAAACTATTCAAAACTCAATTTTTACTGGATAAACAAATTGTGATTCTTATTTTAAAAACGTTAAACAAGCCAATTAAAACAATTCGGAAATTGAGGTTAAGTTAAAAGGTCCACGCGACTCTCAATAGAGTGCGCTGTAGTCGTCATAAGGCGAATAGTATGCGCAATAACAACTAATGACCAAATTTAAAATATATTGTTGCTATTACGCATGCAAACAGTCCCAGAACTAACGTGTATGCTAGAGAGAAAATGTTATGTGATTTTTTTACTTACATAATATTATTATAGTAGGTCGTTATACGTATTTAAATAAATTTGTAATAAAATAATCTGAAGCTTTGGTTCCTAAATTGGGCATCAACACTAAAATGTGTAACCACTTGTTAATTTACACGTTAATGTGTTATAAACTTATATTTAATAAATATCGTGTTATGTTACACAAAGTTGTGCAAATTTTAACAAATATCGTGTAAAATTTGCCATTTTGCTTCTTACCCCTTTATATGTAATATGAAATTTAAACTTTGACTTCAGGAAACATAGTGGGTAATAACATTATAATTTAATATTTTGACTAATTGAAATTATAAAATATGTTTCTTTAATAAAAGTATGTGTTAAAGTTTAATTATTCTTCGTGTAAATTATTACACGATATAAAAAACAAATCAACACTCTGATGCTGTGTTAAAATTTTACACGATTTCGTGTGGACTTGGAATAACACGGTTTGGTGTTGGGGCGTGCAGACTTGTGTTAATTATTTTATAGATTCTTTGGGAAATTTTATGCTCTACAAGAATCCGCGACGTAAAAAATTTTATCTCAAACGGTTCAAAAGTTATAGTCTTTTTAATGAAAAAAGATTTTTTTACGTGTTATTTCAATGGAAAACTTAGAATGCTCACCGACACCTTTTAAAATTGAGCAAAAAATTTTGCCTTGCAGGGAAATTTTTTGCTCGGTATGTAGGTTCATTTTAACCCATAAATCCGATAGGTTAATTTTTTTGGCTCACCCTAATATATGTATATATATCTTTTTTGAGTGTTATACCAAAATCATGAAGTTACGCTTTTGCTTTATTAAAAGAAGCTATTTTTGGCTAACCCTGTATATATTAAATGATGTGCACAGTATAAAAAAGTATTCTCCAAATCTCCTTAACAATATACTGTGTCAAAGGTAAACAAAAATTAAAAAAAAAAATCAGGAACAGCTAGGATTTTTGTAAATATCATTTTTAAGTCACCAAAGGGTCCCAAACAAGAAACTGCAATCAGTTTTTGGCGGCATTTTTATTTGACTTAAACTTCGTTCAGGCACACCGTGAGGAGCAGAGCAATTGGCTTTCTTTTAAATAAAAATTGTTTTTATTTCTAAACAGCATATTGTTATGAATTCCTTTTAAAACAAGCTTCCAAATGATTTATTACTTGACATACATTTGCATTTGAAAAAAATAGGCTTAGTTACACCCTTAAGTGGTGATTTTTTTTATAAAATTATCATCCTAATTTAGCCAAAAATTAAAGTTTACGTGTGTTTGTAATTTATAAAAAAATAAGTTGTTTTCAAGATAATTTATTCCAGTTAAGGTTTCCCCTCTGTATACTTAAACTATGGCGTTTGTGAAGCAATTTCACCCTGTATATTATTAACTGCAAAAGTAGTACAATTTTGATAACTTTACCTATTTTTTTAGAACATTTTCATTAGCTTTAAAATTTAACATCTGTGTCGAACTTATTGTATTTATTTAGCTGCTCGGCATACCAATACAAAGTAAAAATATAAATTACATGCGAATAAAACAATGCAGCAAGCCATGTAGAATAGCGTGCTCGATTTTTGTTCGACCGGCTTTTGTTCGGCGTTCAGAATGGCAATGGTAACTTAACTTTTGGCCAAATGTAATTACAAACGGAGTGTGCGGTCTGTTGAAAGCATTAGAGGGGCATTAAGTAGCATTTGATCACACTCCCCTTGGCAAGTATTTCTTTGTTCCCGTGCACCCACGTGATATAAGCACTATTAGTAACTGTGTACTACAATTATTACTACATGCTAAAATAATGGGGGCGATATAGACACTCACGTCTATTGAGTTTGTTCATTTCAAGGGCCCACTTAATTATCTTCAAGGGAATTATCGAATTTAAAACGATTTTGGTTGTAGGTATTGTATACAAATTGTATACAATACCTACAACCTACACATTGTATAATACAATCTCCAAAGACCAAATTCAATGTACAATTTTTTATAACATTGACTAAATGTAGGAAATGAATAAAATATATTTAATAAATATGTTTTAAAATAAAATGTTTTTTATACAATATAATGTTAAGTAAGATTCCATGCACGTTTGAAAAATTTATGATCATCTGGAAGAATATCTACGCCTGAACGGACTGGAGTTATCTTCAAAAATTCAGAAACATTTAATTAATTTTCTTAAATGTTTTAACATGGAATCAGATCTTAATGAAAATCCGATCTATAAAATATCTTTAATAAATTCGTCTGTTTTAAGCTGTAATAAGGAAATCGGTGAAATATAATTCCAAAGTGAAATAGAACGAATACTAGAAGGGCCTTTAGTGCCACATTAAATAGAAATTTAGATGTCATAGAACGGATGGAAACCTTAAAAATCTATAAAATTTTAATTTCATTAACATTTTAATGAACTTCCGGAAAAAGTAGTTATATTTATTCAAGTATAATATTTTTAGGTGTGGTTAAACATTTTCACTTCATAAAGTTATAATTGGAAGATATACGTCTCCATCTAAACTCCATTTATTGCGGAGAAATGTTGGCAGGAAAGCTTTTTAAGTTAACGCTTCATTGCTTTTGTGCAACATATAATTCGTACGAAATTGGAGATCATCGAAATATGTCGTAACATATAAGTTTTCCGAAGTCGATGAAAATATGTATTAATATTTTTGTTTTTCGTAGTAAAAATGGTACAGGAATATATACGGTTTACGTAATTTATTAAAAAAAAAAACAACAATTTTATTTTAATTGTCGACTTTTAAGTGCCTACAAAATCAGATTTGTTAACATGAGTTTGTAGTTTGTTAATTTTATTTTGTAAAGTTTTAACATAATTTTTTGTAGAAAAAGGAAAAGTTTTGTTAAGGTAATATGCCATTTTGTAAGCATTTTGTTAATTTTAAAGTTACAAATTATTTTGTTAATGTTTAACAAATTGTTTCGTTAAAAAAGTACACGTTCAACCAACTTCAGTGTCTGCAACTTATGTTTCTGCTTACTTTATTCTTATTCGTAATGTGTTCGTAACAACTGTCCAGAGTGTTTATAATATATAACCAGAAACCTGTTATTATTATTATTATTATTATTATTCGGATTCCTTATACCTACACTGAAAGAAATGCATAGGTTTTGGTAGCAAAAAACAATATGCTGAAAGCAATGTGTTGGAAAGAGTATTATATTTGTGGACATTACAAACAAACGGTAAAGTTTTGCGCTTACAACAAATGTCAAAATGCTTGTAGTAGTAAGCATATGAACTATTTATGTTTTGCTTTACGGACAAAATCTTTACTTTCTGTGCAAACAGCATTTTGCTTATAGCAAACTGACATTTGCTGGCGTAATAAATGTGCGTTAGTTGAAGATTGTGTTTACAGAACATACTTTTTATTGACTATTTCCCTCGTTTTAATTTCCACCAATCACAAACGCGCAATTTTGAATTACAAATGGTTTCTAGGTGAAAAAACTGTGTGACAGCACCTGTCAGCAGTTTTTTCGAGTTTACCCGCGGCAAAACTTGACAGCTGCTGTTGTCACCAAAAATTACAATTTATATTTTAATTGTTAACTGTTACTCATGAAATAGTCTTGTCAAATACCATTCGAGCATCTAATTTTTCCTCTGAAAAAAATCGTAAAAACACAATGCCAAGTAATACTTTTTAACAAAATGCATTAGTGCAGGTGCAAAAATCCTCCTCTTCGACTCGGATTTTTGTTGCAACCAGCACTCATGCTTCTTGTTAATAATAACAAATACAAAATAAAGTAATGTACATAGTTGGTTGCAAAGTATTTAATTTTTTTGAATTATATTTAATTAAGTACCTACCTAACAAGGTAATAGGTAAATACAAGAAGAAATAATTATACATTAAGTATTTATTGGTTGTTATAATAACAATACGTGACGCATGTATATGCATGTCTATGTTATACTTAAAAATAATTTATTAAAAAAATTAAATGTCTTTTAAATATTTAATAAAAAAATAAGTATGTTAATGGTTAAAATCAATGTTAAACCCAAAATTTTTTTATTTTTATTTTAAAAGCTTTTCATGCACACGACCACATCTGGTTTTCATCTAACAGTATTGATATTTTCAAGAAGGGCAATAAAACCCCACTTTTACCTAAGAATTTTTAGGGGCTGGATGCTCGACACATTTGTAAAAACCCAGCATTTAGTTTGTTTACTTATTCATGTACACATGTAACATTTACATTAAATTCATATTAGTTTATTAAACTATGTTTTAATGATATTTCAACACATACGCGAAAAAATTACTAACAAAGTAATTATCAAAAATTTTTACCAGCAAAAATATAAATTTAAAAAAGGCAAAACATATACCCGAAGATTGCCAGACTTTCCATATGGCCACCACTATGCCATTTTCAGAGTCAAAATCATTTGAGATTTGTTCGTGTGAAGATTGCGAAGCAATTTGTGTACCTTACGATCAATGGGGATTCTCTAAATATGTGGATATTTTTAAACGTAAGTATTGTATTGTTTTTATATTTAATGTGCAAGTTTGTAGTAGACATAAAAGCTAATTTCCGGATATATATATAAGTAAAATAAGTGGACTCGGATAGGCAATTTTACTTTGTATTGAAACATAATTGAAGTTTTTTCTTTTTCACAGAAGTAAGAACCACAAGGATTTTATTTATTTTGTCACATTTATTGTCTACACACACTTCAAAACGCAAGCGATCACAGTGTTGGCGGCCGTCAAATACTGAAGTGGAAGGATTTATTATTCACATAAAGGTATGGGTTGGTAGCTTTTATTTTATCTTATTACGTAGGTATAAGTTTTTATGAAATGTAAATTTTTTGCGAAAGTCCATTTCACTTTAGGTATATATATTATTTTAATTTTTTGTCTTTCGTTCTAGATAACTGGTGAATTAAACGACGTGTTGGAAAGCAAAGTGCAAAAACTAAAGTCATTTGGACTGTCCCTCCAACCAACACCTGTAATTGTTGGACCTTCTCTGGACGAAATCGAATCGTATGTGTAGTTTGGTTGAATTTAAATGTACCTAGTTATTATAATATATTTTTCTACATTTGTAAAGAGTGTTAAATTATTTTACCCTACCCTACCCATTTGTTTCCTACTGCAGCAAATATTATATAATTATCTGCTGCTAACACAAATTTCTTTGCTATGCCTACATATGAGCATTTGTTATAAAAAATACTTTTTGGCTACCAATACAAATACTTTTTACCATTTCGGGCAAACTTAATTGCACTATGTACAAATAATGATTTGTTGTAATAAGTAAATGCTTGCTGCCAAGACAAATAATGATATCAACACAGAACAAATACTGCTGCTACTTCGAACAAATTTCTTTGCTCTACCTACAAATAAGCATTGGCTATCACAAGTTATTTTTTGTTACCAATACAAATATGTCTTACTATTTCAGGCCAACTTAATTGTTCCACCTACAAATAAATATTTGTGCAGACTGCATAAACCTTCTAGCAAAATATAAATGTTGTAGTAGTAAAAGTTTTCGCTGTCGCCATTTTAACATATAATATTTGTAATCATTACTATTTTTGAGTAATAAGGAGCAATGCATTTCTTTCAGTGTATTTAACGAGTGTGCAAAGTGCGAAGTATCCGAAAAAAGATGACATCACTGGTTTTTAAACTGAAATTAGGGGATACAGTGAAGTGGATTAAAGTTACGAAATACATCGGTAAGTATTGTAGTAGTATTGATAATTATATTGTACTAAATTCCTTTATAATTTTAGAAAGGTGTGTTATTTAATTGTGTGTATACACATATATGTTATTTCTGTGTTCATTTATGTAGGTACAGTAGAAACCACCAATATATGAACGTGACTCATCGGGTGCCGAACATATCTCAGACATGCTAGCAGTAATGTTTTACTTGTCTTGTACATTCGATGCAGCGGTAAATGTACTCACACGTAGGTTTTTAAGCATCCGGTCTAAAATGCGCCATCTGTGATGTAAAACTACCTAGGTGTTGGAAAAAGATGGACATATGACGCTTGTGTCCTAGCTTGTTACTTAATTTTATTGGAAGTCAGTAGAGTTCGTGTTTTAGGAATTTATTTTATTTTATTACATAGTAAGGCAACCAACTTTACCGTCGGCCATTTGTTTTTATATGTCATATGATCTTTGTTTTTGCATATCGTGTTTCCGCTGTGTGTTTACGGATTAATAATCGTTTTAAACGTTGTAGTGCTAGTGGTTTTTATTGCAATTGTTATTGCATGTTTATTGGACTTTATTGCAATTGTTATTGTACGTTTTTTGGACTTTAAATAAACGGTGTGTGTTTACGGATTAATAATCATTTTAAACGTTGTAGTGGCAGTGGTTTATATTATGTAACACAGGTAGATGTCGTATAAAAATCCTTACCTAGAAATTCTAGGCTAGAATACAAAATTATTTTTATTATATAAATTTTGTACTAGTATTAGTTTAATACATTCTGAAGAAGCTACTGTGTAGCGAAACAATTGTCAATATTTAATAAATTTCGTGAAACTAACGCAAGCTGTTTTTATATCCACACAATTTAAATATCTTTCACTTTGTACCTGACCTGCGTAAACATTTTTGATTTTTGTCACCAATTCTGAAATATTTGCGTTTACAGTTAAAAGAATAGTATATTCTCTAACAAGTTTGACGGTTTCACGAGAGGGGAATATGCAATTCCAAACGTGTTTCAGACTATACTTTTTCTACGTTTCCAAAAAATACCATAGACAAAGAATTTAATTGGAAGAAAGTGAGGTTGGATCGGTCTAAAAATTTGTTAGATATTAAAAACAGAGATGTCGCCACGAGTGTACGTTCTGTCATCAGACGATAGAATATTTCATTAAAGTTAAAAGAAAAGTTTATTTATTAATTAGTTTCTAAAAAAATTACATTTTATTTAATTATCGTAGATGTTAATTATTAAAATTTAACTTTAAAAGCAAATATATCATAAGTATAGCAACCAACATTACACTCAAGATTTTTTTACAAACTGGACTGCACTGGACCGTGACCTTCGATAGATTGCTTCGTACGAATGTGTCGGATGAGTCACGTTCATATATTCGTGGTTTCTACTTTATGTGTTAATTATTTTGTTTAGGAAATTGATTAATAAAGACACATTTCTTATAAAAAAAATTTTATTTAAGTTTATTTAATTTCCAACAAATACTTTTGTTAATGGGTCTATATGTATACAAGAAGGTTTGAATTATTGATATAGGATTTTGTTATTAAATCTACAAAATGTTTGTTACAATTACAAACTACTTATTTAATTAGTTAACAGATTACAGTTGGTGGTAAACTTAACATAAAGATATGTGCATTAACATAAAATCTGGTTAATATTTGGTTAAAATTAACAAATATTTTTTGACTATGTATTTATCCTCCTATAGAAATAAAATTGTACTCTTATAGGAATAAAATTATCTAACAAAAATAACCATTTTTATATTTAGTTGAAACTCACCAACATTAATTAAATATAGTTTCTTAAAAATAGCAACAAAAATAACACCGCTTATAGTACATTATCAACTGGAAGGGAAAGCGCTTACTAAAGCCGAGCTTAGCCGCTGACAGCGCTGCCAGATTGAAAACTTGAATTTCCCCCAAATGTTGCAGCTAAAAACCCCAAAATACCCCAAATAGAAAATCGCGCGATTTATTTTATAATGGCGCGATTTATTTTATAGTGGCGTCAACAACGTCTTTGTCAATTTTTAATAAATACACACTGAAAAAAAAATCGTAAATAACAATTGTATGATTTATTATCATATGCAGCTAGATAAAGCTCACGGGAGGAAATGGTGTTCGTTTTCGATCCCGACTGACGTCACACACTGTAAATCCGTTTTTATTCAACGAGCGTTATAAAATTAAAGTAAAGCTGGATAGCTCAGATGGTAGGGCGGTCGCTTAGCATGATATAGGTACCAGGTTCGATACTCAGAAGTTGTCGAACTTTTTGTATTTTTTTATTTTATAAATTTGTTGTTCCTTTGTTAAAAAGTGTTGGGTTGGGTTGGGTTGGGTTAGTTGGTTTGTGTTAGTTTTATCGTAACATAATATCTTAAAATTTTGACGTTAGCGTGAGAATAAAAATTAAATTGTGTTCACGTTAGCGTGAGAATAGACACAGCGTGTGATAATTTAAATTCTATATTTTACTTTTTTTGCACCCCTTCTTGTCAATTCTCGGGCATCAGTCTAAACTTGAAAATAAGTTTGGCACCAATTCCTCCCGTGAGCTTTACCTAGCCGCTTGTTTTATTATCTATATCCAGCATGCTGGATACTACTTTAAAGAAAGTTCTGCCAACTTCTTACGAAATAGGTTGCCTAATGTCAAAATCCAAAATACCCCTTCGGGATTTTATATGAAGAACTATGGAGCCTACAAAAGGAGTCCGAACTTCATGTAAACAAGAATCTTAAAAGGGCGCTTGTGTTCCGTTTATTAATAAACATTTGTTTGATTTGTACCGAAACGCTACCAAAAGAGCAGACGTCAGTACGCATCGACAATCGCTGGTGGTGAAAAAAAAGACTTAATTTGTGCAGGTTTTGTCAATTTCCCCTATTAAGTTCGGTCTCCTTGTGTAGGCTCCAAGTAAGATGAAGAATACATTAGGCAACCAATACGACACAGTGTTTTGGTTAGTAAAAAGTTGGCAAAACTTGCTGTCAATAATCCTGTAGTAATATAACCAAAAAAATAAAACTATAATAGTTTATAATAATTATAATTTATAATGTTATTAAAATTTAACTAGATAATCCACATAAACATCAAAGAAGTTTCTGGAATTTCCTAAAAAAACCATATTACCCCAAATCGAGCATTACCCCAAATTATTTTTTTATATTTGTTTTGGGTAGCAAGAAAAAGTTACATTTTGTTAACAGTAATTGTAGAAAAAAAAATAGCGTACTAGCCCAATATTTAAGGCCCCCCTGGGGGCCTAAAATATTATTTTTTTATATTTTGTTTGGGGGTAGCAACAAAAAGTTACATTTTTGTAACAGTAATTGTAGAAAAAAATTGCTTACTAGCCCAATATTTAAGGTTACCCCAGGGGCCCAATTTTTTTTTTTATATTTTAATTGGGGTAGTCACAAAAAGTTACCTTATGTTAACAATATGTCTAGAAAAAAAGTCGTCAAAAATTTGGCGGTTTAGCAAATTCTAGGGTTAAAAATGTTTATAAATTTGAACATGTTTTTTAAAATTTCATATATTGCAACTATGCAATAAATTAATTTAGAGTAGCGCAAAATGTTTTTTAAATTTAAATCAAGCGCATGGCGACTTACTAAAATAATAAAAAAAACTATCCCACTGGTACAGTCACACCGACCAGGTGTTCAAGGGTTTTTCTATGCAAACTAATACATGGGGTAACTTTTTGTTGTCATCTTAATTAAAATATATGTATGTATAAAAATTTTGGGCCCCCCAGGGCAGCCTTAAATATTGGGCAAGAACGGACATTTTTTTAAACGTACTGTTAACATGAGGTTACTTTTTGTGGTTACCCCAATTAAAATATCAAAAAAAAAATATACTTTGGGCCTCCGGGGCACCCTTAAATATTGGGCTAGTACGCTCATTTTTTTTCTACAATTACTGTTAACATGAGGTTACTTTTTGTTACTACCCCAGTCAAAATATACAAAAAAAAATATTTTGGGCCCCCGGGGGACCCTTAAATATTGGGCTAGTACGCTACATTTTTTACTACAAATTACTTTTCACATAAGGCAACTTTAAAACGGTACCCCCAAATAAATATCTCAAATATTTTTTTTACGTTTTTCGGCCCACCCTACTACACAAGGAGTACGAACTGAGAAATGGACAAAACTTGCCCCCTAAATCGCTCAAATTAAGTATTCATTTACACCATGGGCGCTGATTGTCGATGCGTATTGACATCTGTTGTTTTGGTAGCTTTTCGGTACAAATCATACAATTGTTTATTAATAAACAGAACACCAGCGCCCTCTTATCTTAGGAATATTTTTGTATACATGAAGTTCGGACCTTTGTGTAGGCTTTATGGGTTTGACGTTTGACATATGATATATTATAGGTTATGTGTATGAATTTATTCTACAGTGACCTGTAATTTTTAGATCTGCAATGATTTCGTTAAATGCTATAGATGGAACCAATCTTTCTATATAATTTCAATGAATTTGTATTATATTATTATTTCGACATAAAGTAAACATCTTCCGATTATGTATTAAACAAAATATCCGACAAATGTCCACCAGGATCACTCTTAAAAAAGACCTGGTATTTGCAATGAAAATTTAGTTCCCAGAACCAATTTTATTAGTGAAAATAGGCACAACAAAAAAATATGTTGTGGGAACTAATACAAATTTGTTTTTACAGTTTGTTGTCGGAACAGCCAATATTGGTAGCTCCAACCAACAAGTTTAAGTGCATCGAAATTAGTTTGTTTTTCATACAAATAATTGATATTTAATGCAATCACATTAGTCTGTTATTTTAGCAGCGTCTAAGTTGTAACAACTGCACTTGCTATTTATCGCAACAAACATTGTATCATGCAGGAATTTATTTTTTAATTGAAATTACATGAAAAAAGGTACATTTAAATAATTTAATAGTTGATATAATATAAATTTGTTTTTTACTGTAACTAAGTTATATTTAATATTAATATAAATGCTTGCATTAGTAGCAACAACAAATTTGTATTATTCCACAGTACATACCTGCTTAGTAAATATAACACTTTTTGTGTAAATATTAGAAAAAATAGAGAAAGGAAATTCATGCCCGTTCGTTTTATAAATATTTATTATAAATTAAAAAATAACAATATAACTGAAAATAACAATATAACTGAAAACACCAAATATAAGTTGACTATACTTCTTCAGTAAACCGTGATGTTTACGTGAAGTGCAAGCCTTTGTTTAACAACTTAACAATGATTCTTAGGTACAACGTAACATACTTGCATGATAACAGGGGTAAGCATTCGATAAATTTTGAGTGTGAGTGCCTATAGTATAGGCCCTATACCAAAAATGCGACTTGAGCTGTAACAAAACAAAACAAAACAAAAAAATTCTCGAAATTCCGACGTGATGGAGACTTTTGGTGGGCACCATTGGATTCGGGAGGCCATTTTCAGTCGGAATGGCATTTTCACATTTTTGGATTTTTTTTCGGACCCCAAAACTATAGTTTTTTGTATACAATAGTGTAATTAAAGGAGTGCAATAATAATACCTAACCTTTAAAAACTGGAACCAATTCAGGTAAACCCCATGTTCCTAATTAATCTTCTACTTCAGTCCGCTCATCCATATTATTTGTTCGAGATATCTATAAGTAACCAACACATAAGAATATATTCTTATATATATATGAATAGTTAAAAAGTATGTAGCCGGCTGAAGGACGAAAGTCAATGGCCCTTTGAAAAATGTATTTTTTTCAATAAAGAAAATTTATTATTATTATTAGTTTCTTACCTAAAATATACACTACACACGAGCTGATACACAAATACAAAAGAACAAACACCACCGAAGTCTGGACGCCGTGCAACACCGTTTGTTTACAGGTTAAAAGTAAAGCACGCGCCGGGCTGGACAAAACGCGCGCGAAAAAAAAATGCACAAAGTTTGCAGTTGCATTAACCTACAGAGACAACATCCCCAACTGACACTTTGTTTCACACCGCTGGTGTCTTAGCTGTGTGAAAAGTGACGCATAGTTTATACGAGCCCTAACCACATAATGTTCGGACACTTCATAATTTATACAGAAATTTTTTTCGTGAATACTATCTCAAAATTATTAGAAGTTATGAAAAATTCAGCTTATTTTGGCATATACCCCTCGAAGCGATTTTTATTTTTAAAAAGTTTACCTTTTATTTTTAGCTTTTAAAAAAAGGCTAACTTTTTAACTTTTTTTTGCATGAGTAAAAAAAGTTATAAATGGGCCCATTAAAAAGAACATAAAATATTATACAAACCCTGAAAATTTGGTAAAAATTGTATAAATAATAAGAAAGTTATAGCGATATATATATCTGCAAAATCTCCCGTTTCCTAAGAAAATTGCAAAAACTCTTTAAAAATAGCATTTTTAAATTACTTATACTTTTTTATAACTTATTTATTTTTTACCAAATTTTCAGGGTTTGTATAATATTTTATGCTCTTTTTAATGGGTCCATTTATAACTTTTTTTACTCATACAAAAAAAAGTTAAAAAGTTAGCCTTTTTTTAAAAGCTAAAAATAAAAGGTAAACTTTTTAAAAATAAAAATCGCTTCGAGGGGTATATGCCAAAATAAGCTGAATTTTTCATAACTTCTAATAATTTTGAGATAGTATTCACGAAAAAAATTTCTGTATAAATTATGAAGTGTCCGAACATTATGTGGTTAGGGCTCGTACAACCGAACCGTTAGTTCCACGGACTAATTTCAGTCAGTTGAGAATGTTACTTAAATATTTGGTCCAACAAAAACATTTTACCGCCGAAATGATTTTTTTGAGATAATGTTGTCAATACTTCTAGCCAACACAAAGTTTCAGTTAAAATAACTTAATCGCCTTTTTGCAGTAAATAATACTCAACAACAAAACTAAATCTTTTCAGGTAATGATGCAAGCAGTTACACATATAAAGGTACTGATTACAAAAAACAAAAAATTTTATTTTCTGCAACAGTTTTACCCCAACGATAATAAGTTAGTTACAAATACCTGGTCTTTTCTAAGAGTGATTTTGCTGGCACGCCCTCCTTTTATAACATCCTCGCATATGTGCTGCTAAATTTCGCCAATAAAGCGTAGGTTAATGAATTGTTGCTGGTTTGTTTACCCAAATTCTGCAATTTTGTTGACAAAGCCACTTAAATGAAAGTGCGCTTTATTGCTAAACAAAATTGTCTTTGCAAATTCAACATCTTGTTGCCTTGCCATAATCCAACTAATAAATTCCCCGCGCATTGCACGAACTATTGGGATTAGCTCCTGTGTTAATTAAATTTTGTATGAGTGCAAATAAAGATCTTTTGATAAAGTTTGCGGTAAACTGCTCCTTCGAAATAGCAACTTGTTGGGAACGATGACGAATCGAGGTTCCAAGATTTTTGCTAACACTTTTCCGTACTGTTGCAATATTTTCATTAGATTGGCTAGTACCACGACGCACAGGTATTTTTATGTTCCCAACCGAAACATTTTCCTTAAATTTAATTTCCAGCCTTCGTACTGTCGTCTCATTTGGAGCATTAGCACAAACGAACGGTTTCTGCATGCATTCTCCATATTTATAATGAGTCTTAAAGATAGTAACACGTTGCTTTAGAGAATACCGCTCAAAGACTTATAAAATCGGAATGTTTTTACATTACAGAAATCATATTTTCAAGGTTGCTTTTGCAAAAATAGGAACAATGCAAAATTTATATATAGGCTTATGAGTGTTATAATATGAAAATTGTTGTACGCTTTAAAAAAATAGTTATTTAATACAGTAAGCGACTAAAATCCCCTCCCTTTTATTTTTTAAACTACTGGATTAAAAACATGTATGTTTTAATATGTTAAACAAGACATTACTACTTTTTGACGTAACTTTTTTACGGTCATCTACATTTTTTTAATAGGAAATGGGATCATGTGACACATCATTGAAAAGGTCTTTGCAAGTTGATCACAACCATTTTTTAGATTCTGTGTAAAATCGCAATGTGAAATTCTAGTATTTTAAACCTTACCTTGACATGTATGGGTTAAACAAACATAGTTGTTCTGCCACAAGGTCACATTTAAAAAAATAGAAAGTGGGTTATTTAAAACGTATTTTAAAGAACATTATATTTACCCAACTACTTATTTTTTTAAATGTGCGGGTTGAAACCTAAAAAAATACCACTTTCACCAAACACCGCTGTTTAAAAAAAAAATTAACAATTTTTTCCTTAAGAAAATAGTCTTTAATGATAAGGAAAACATTCTAAAATTTAAACGTTTTAATTTAAGTCATTAAATGCAATAATAATAATATAATAATAATAATAATAATAATTTATTGCCCAACAGAATACATATTCCAATTACAGGACAAAGTAAATATCAAATGTAACATTTTATAAAAAAAGATATAAGATATAAAAGAAACTTAATATTTGTTAAAAAACAAAAAAAACATATAATAAAAAATAATATCATAAATAATACAAATTAAAAAAAAACTAAAATTCCAAATTATTTTGACCGAAAAAAATCATGAGCTGCAGACGTTATTTCCTAAATGTTTGAATTAAAGAAATCGCACTTGTCACCTATACAATTATAATTACTACACATAACATGAACAGGAGATTTTAAAAATACATTCGTTTTTGAGAAACTACAGTACAATATTTTACTACCACAAGCTTCAAAGCGTGGCACTAAAATATTTATCTACGCCAGTGAGATAAGAACTTCTTATCCCACTCATTTTGAGTGAGATAAGAAGTTCATTAACGCACGCGTTTTTCTTTGCTTTTAACCAATCAAATAAAAAAGTCAAAATGTCAAAATGTCAAAATAACCCTAAATTAAGTCTTATACAAAAATAATTACCGTTTATTTTTTCATTTAGAGGCGTAGATAAAAATTTGTACAATATACGTGTGATAACGCTTTATTAACGTACTTTTGCGATTGCCCAACTCGTGCTACGCACTCGTTGGGCAAATTTCGCATGCGTACGTTAATAAAGCTCTTATCCCACTTATATCGTAAATAACTATTAAGATACTCAATAAATGACAAGAACCACGGCGTTCTCTATATATATATATAAATTGGTTCTTGCACGGCGTTCTCTATAGAGAACGCCGTGCAAGAACCAATTTGGTTGTTAAAAGTTTCCACAGAAATTTTAAACTTGTCTCTATTCGTCTAACATGTATGTAAGGTATCAAAATTAAAACGCGATAAGATGATGTTAGGGTCAGTTCTTTTAGCAGGTAAATATTATCAACTCTGTAGAAAAGAAGTTTAAGGAATCTTCTTTGTACCGTTTTAATTGAGTCAATATGTACCTACGTTATAATACGGGTACCAAATAGGTGAGCAATATTCGAAATTTGTTATAACAAGATAATACATTGATTTACCTAAGTGCTGTGATGTTTCAAAAATTGGTAGAATTCCGACTTATAAAACCAAGGAACTTTAAAGGAGATTATCAAAGTGTACATGAATTTCATGACAGCGAGGAAGAATAGTATTATCTAAGGTGTAATTAAATATGATTTGTGTATTTTAAAGACTAAAGGTACAGAATTTGTATTTAGAAATGTTTAGGTCGAGTTTGTTAACTTTGCACCATCTTAAAATATTGCTTAACTGATCCTGAAAGAGTTTGTATAGCTGGAAATGGTGGTAAATATTTGCAGGTCATCAGCAGACAATAGATGGTTACAATTAAGTTTTAATGACAAATCATTAATAAATAAAATAAACAAAAGCGGACCCAAGTTAGAGCTATGTGGTACTCCGCTACTTGCATAGAAATAATCGGAGTTATAGCCATGTTATGAAATAGATAATTTGCGCGCACACAATTATGAATAAAACAAATTAATAAGGGAATATCCAAAACCAAAAAAGTGTCAAAAGCTTTTGAAAAATCCGTGTATATATATAGCATCTACTTGAAGTTTTTTGTCAAGTTGTTCTGCTGTAAATTTTATGTTGCTAATTTCTAAGAAACCCTGTATACAATCTGAAAAGGAAGTAGTTGCCTTTAACTTTTTGAAAAAATGGTAATTTTTAAGGAAGAAAATACTATATAATTCTTTTGTTTTTGAATGTAATTTTTTCTAAAACTATGTAAAAAATGTCAAAATCGTTTATCATTTTTCGTTTTTTAAAAACCATGACGTTTAAAGGTACGTTTAAGGGAGCCATTATGCCGAAATGCAGGAATCCAGGCGCTCACTGAAGTTGGCGTTGGCTAGCATCTTTCTTGGATCTTCGCCGAAAACTCTTGTGATCTTGTTCTTCAACTCAATAATGCTATCAAATGCGACCGACTCCTTCGGGGAGCGCATGAATTCCTGCATTTCGTCATAGGGGCCCATTTGAACGACGTGATATCCAAAAAACTTGCCATTTTTATCAAAATATAATTTTTTGACAAAACTGAGTCTGAGAAATAATTCAAAACCTTTTTTTTTCTAAGACCTTTTGGCGTACCATTATTTTCAAATCCGTGCGTTTATTTTAACGGGCCCTGTATTTGATTATTTCATATACAATAAGGAATCGATGAAATATGTTTCCGTATTCATTTAACACTGTAAAATTTGCATATAAATTTTTGTAAAAATACACAGACAGTGTCCAACCAAAACTAAATTATATTAAATTCTTAATTTTTAACCAAATGTGAAATTAATTAAAGTTGATTTGCATGCAAAAGTGCATGCGTGCACCAAGTGGAAAAACTCTTAGTTAAAAATAGCAAAATTAAATAAAACAGACTATTTTAGATTTGAAATGCTAAATTTTAGTTTGGATTGAAATAATTGAGAATTGTAAAATCTGACGTACCTACTTATAATTTTTACTCCTAAACATTCCCCCAAAGCCCTTATCGGGTGATATTTAAAAGCAGTGTCCGTATTGAAAGCTAATCTTTAAAAGTTTATTTTTATTTTGCAATTTGTTCGAGTTTTCTTTTCCTTTGATCCAGCGAAGTTGTGTTCGGTAAGTTAAAGAAGGTAATTTGTAAGATTATAAATAATTCTTAAGCGATTTGCTCGGCCACTAAAAGGGTCCTATCAGTGCTCAGTGATCGGGACCGGAACTAGTATTCTCCTGTGGCTTTTGGCCTTTCAGCACGTATCAGCTCACTTTACTGCATTTACTGACTAGCTGGGCTTTATTTCTTTTTGCCGTCTCTTCATCCGCAAATAAGTTCGCTTTTTTTAAAGTTCTTTCAAACAACCCCTAAGACATTTTTCAATTTCAACTCTTTGTTCCCATTCATATTTTAAAACCATATCAATTATTGTAGCACATCGTCGCCGTAGAACTCAACCTACAAATTCAAGAATAGCTATTTGTGTATTAAGAGCGCAAAGTGCCGAGCCAATCAGAATGCGGCAAAAATTTTGGGGGCGTACCGCTTGTACCGCCAGATTTAAATTGTGAATTGCCGTTTTATCATATATCATATATGTGTGCTGCATTTGAATTCTTTAGTTTCTTAAAACCAAGGGCGTCGATATTTTTTTTCTCTTGGGGGGGTAACATATAGAGTCAAATCAAATGAAACCGGCCACTTAAAAAAGTTCTTTTATGGATTTTAAAAACAATTGTGTTTTTTAATAGAGGTATAAATAGATTATTATTCCCTAATTTTTTTTTTATATTTCACTTAATTTAGACACAATCGCGAATCGAAAATTTACGCATCTATTTTTGTATTTGTTTGTATTTCGGAAACTAATAGACATACCTATTTAAGTGATTTTTTTATAAGAAAGATAAATGTCTATATTTTTTATTAAATATCAATTAATTGTTTTTAATTCTATTTTTATAATTTTTTTTTACAATTTTTTTTAAACAATTTCGAGTTTGCCCAGGTTCTCAATTTTATTCTAAAATAGGATTAAATCCATTTTATGCGTAAAACAGAATCGAGTAAATTAAAAAAAAAAAGTTAGTAACCACCAATATGCCGCCCGGTCACTAACGCGCTTATAAGGGTTTCAACGCGCTGACTCTAATAATAATTAAACTATTCTCATTATTTGTGAAGCGGTCAAGCAAAATGAATTGAATTCATTTGAAATACTTATTTAAATAATTTCTTAAATCTTTATTAATGTAGTTGGTAAAAACATTTATAAAATTTAGAACAATAATTATAATTGTTATAAATTAGGTAAATATTTTCTATTAACGATATTAATAAACAAATTATTTAAATAAATACTTCAAATGGCTTATGCTAATGCATTTTGTTTGATAGCTACTCATTTATTAAACGGTTTTAACTTAAAAGTAAAAATTATACAAAGAGATAAACAATTTTAAGCTTTAACTATTTCTGCTTCTTTAGAACTTGAAACAATTTTGCACATTAACTTATTGTTTTCTTGCGGTATAAACGCATGAAATTGACGCGTCTTGGGTATAGATTTACAATTTTCATTCTTTGATTGGTACAATTTCTCGTGGGTTTTGTATTCTTCATTTGTACAAAAATCAAAACTAATATTTTTAAAGTAACCCACAGCCCAATTATAAAAGTCTTTTGGAGATGTTATTTGATTAGTTTTTTGCAGACTTGCAATTCTCGCTGCATTTTTTACACATCCACCAATCCCATCGCAAGCGCCTTTTCCATGGGATGTTGCGAAAAAATGCCATTCCGCGCTAATACCATATTCCGATTCATGTAAGAGTAACGAAGACAAATTAAACTTATTTTTATATTGAGACCCAGCTCCATCAGAAAAATAAAAAAAATTTCGGATAACAGAGTCACTAAATTTTGTTTTTAGGTACTGTATTAACTTTTTGTTATAGAAATCAACTGACGCAGCTGAATGCTTAAGACTTTCTGATACTACAACAAAATTTTCGTTTCTTAAAACATTATTTTGTTTGAAGTATGCGACGTAAACATACAGGGTCGCTTGTGAATTATTCCAGTGGTGCGATTGAATTGCGTCTTGAATAAGGAAAGTATAATTTTCAGAAAAGTCCAAGGTTACAATATATTCGCCCTCATTTATAGTTGCCTTAAGACTATTTAAAAATGACGATTGGGCTGTCGCAATGAAATCGTGTTTTAGCACTACTGGTAATTCCCGTTGGAGTATATTCAAAAAATTTGCCGCGGTTTCCTTAACTGTTTCTAAAGAACATCTAAAAAAAAGGTTTAGGATGGTTTCAAATATTTCTTTTTCGTTATTTTTTGACATTAAAACGTTAATTTAAGAATTACTTTTATGTACCTATCAACTGTTAGCCATTGTGTATATTTTATTTCAGTAATTTCCCCGTGTTCCAAAATTTCGGTAATTTTTTTTATGACATTTTTAGCTCCAGGACACTTTTGGCAGTTTAGTAAAAAACAATTGGATTTTGATTCTTTACAAACCATCTCGTTAAAGCTGTCACGGTAAGATTTATCGAATTGAATATGTTTTTTTCAGCAAAGTTTGCTTTATTCCTGCGTATCTTAGTCTTAGATTTTGGTGGATTTTGCAAACGCAAACATTATGACTGCCTTTTCCACCAGCCAAAATACAATAAGGGGGTCGCATTTCTCGAAATTTGGTCAGGGAAATCTTTATTTCGGGATATTTTTTACAAAACTTCCGGTATAATTCGTCCAAATTTCCCAAAACTAAGCGTTTCTAGATACATAAAAAAGAAATAACATTAATTTATTTTACCGTGTCAATAGTTGAGGCAATATAGCTAAGATTTAATAAAGTCCTTACCGATACTCTTTGACGTTCACCACCGTTTTTGCGAAACGATTTAATGTCTTTCATACCCAGCATTACACGGCTCACATCATCCGACAGGTAAAAATTGTTTACTACTTCTAGGACCTTATTGGGAATCGAATTGCCAATTTTTGCATCTGGAAAAAATCCATATCCACAAATTTCTCTTAGGTTTTTAGCTTTTTTTACCATCCAGCGGGTAATGATTTTATGTCCGGTATAGTCGTCAAAAGAGAAATTTTCTGTCTGCGATTGTCTTGACTCGCTTGAATCGCTTTTTTTAATTCATCCACCCAATCATCCTGTTCATCGCATATGGATCTTTTTGCTACTGAAATACTTTTTTCAGGTATTTGATAAGATGGATCTTCCGCTTCACAGTCGCTTAGATCTTCACAATTATTTGCTTCATATTCGATTTCTTGGGAAGCACGATTAATTGTAGGCCTAGTAAATTTAAATGTATCTTTTTTTCGATACATTAATGTTTTACAAGATTTACATACAAAGAGACCTTCAAGAACATGAAATTTCTGATGCCATTTATTATTAATTTGAAAATAACCAAGTTTGGAGCGATGTTTATCCAAACCGAGCGGATTACAACAAATATTTTGACAAGTTTTATAAATTTATGTCAGAGAGAAATGTCAAAGACAAATCTCTGAATGACACATCCACACGGTGTAATAAGGATATTTTTAAAAACACTTATAATAATTATAAATAATTATTATTTGTTTATCAGTATTTAGCTTGAAATTATTTTTGTATTAAATACATTTTATGAATAAACTGGATGCAATACATTGTCAACTATTAACTATCACGCAGATTTTCAAAAAAAAAACTAAAAAAGAATTAAACAAAATTTTTGTTGTTTTTACATGTTCTTTTTTAACAATTAAATTAACAATTAAATATAGTTTATTTACCGTGTCAATAGTTGAGGCAATATAGCTAAGATTTAATAAAGTCCTTACCGATACTCTTTGACGTTCACCACCGTTTTTGCGAAACGATTTAATGTCTTTCATACCCAGCATTACACGGCTCACATCATCCGACAGGTAAAAATTGTTTACTACTTCTAGGACCTTATTGGGAATCGAATTGCCAATTTTTGCATCTGGAAAAAATCCATATCCACAAATTTCTCTTAGGTTTTTAGCTTTTTTTACCATCCAGCGGGTAATGATTTTATGTCCGGTATAGTCGTCAAAAGAGAAATTTTCTGTCTGCGATTGTCTTGACTCGCTTGAATCGCTTTTTTTAATTCATCCACCCAATCATCCTGTTCATCGCATATGGATCTTTTTGCTACTGAAATACTTTTTTCAGGTATTTGATAAGATGGATCTTCCGCTTCACAGTCGCTTAGATCTTCACAATTATTTGCTTCATATTCGATTTCTTGGGAAGCACGATTAATTGTAGGCCTAGTAAATTTAAATGTATCTTTTTTTCGATACATTAATGTTTTACAAGATTTACATACAAAGAGACCTTCAAGAACATGAAATTTCTGATGCCATTTATTATTAATTTGAAAATAACCAAGTTTGGAGCGATGTTTATCCAAACCGAGCGGATTACAACAAATATTTTGACAAGTTTTATAAATTTATGTCAGAGAGAAATGTCAAAGACAAATCTCTGAATGACACATCCACACGGTGTAATAAGGATATTTTTAAAAACACTTATAATAATTATAAATAATTATTATTTGTTTATCAGTATTTAGCTTGAAATTATTTTTGTATTAAATACATTTTATGAATAAACTGGATGCAATACATTGTCAACTATTAACTATCACGCAGATTTTCAAAAAAAAAACTAAAAAAGAATTAAACAAAATTTTTGTTGTTTTTACATGTTCTTTTTTAACAATTAAATTAACAATTAAATATAGTTAATGTATATTAATAATGAAATAAGAATTTATTAAAATAATTACTTTAAATGAATTTAATTCATTTTGCTTGACCGCTTTACAAATAATAAGTGATTTAATTAGAATTAGAGTCAGCGCGTTGAAACCCTTAAGCGCGTGAGTGGCCGGGCGGCATCAGAAAAATATTCATAACTTCCTTAATATTGGTGGTTACTAACTTTTTTTTTTTAATTTACTCGATTCTGTTTTACGCATGAAATGGATTTAATCCTATTTTAGAATAAAATTGAGAACCTGGCCAAACTCGAAATTGTTTAAAAAAAATTGTAAAAAAAATAAAAAAATAGAATTAAAAACAATTGATTGATATTAAATAAAAAATATAGACATTTATCTTTCTTAAAAAAAAAATCACTTAAATATGTCTATTAGTTTCCGAAATACAAACAAATACAAAAATAGAGTGAAATTTTTAAAAATAAAATTAGGGAATAATAATCTATTTATACCTCTATTAAAAAACACAATTGTTTTTAAAATCCATAAAAGAACTTTTTTAGGTGGCCGGTTTCATTTGATTTGACTCTATAAGGAAAATAATTTTTTCTACTACCTTACTAGAAAACCTAATTTTCCACCCCCGAACGAGGGAGGAAAATGCCACTTTTCCTTCCCGGGAGGAAAAAACTTTTCCTACCTGTTTTTTTTAACAATTTTACATTAGCAAGAATTTTTGTACCTTGTCTAGCCCTATTTGATTTTGTAGAAAAAAGATTTACTCCGCGCTTGTCCAACCATTCTTTTAACAATCTAAGTATATTCATTTTCATATCGCTCTTTCGATTTTTAAGGAAGGAAATTAATTGCAACTATTCTTGCCTTTTAACAAGATCTTGCGGCAGGTCTTCTTTGCTAGAACTCATTTTCAAAAGGTAGGAAGAATTTCAAATTTATGATAAACATTCTGACAGCTTATAAAAACTGTTATGTTGGTATTACCAAAAATACCATAGCAACAAAGTGTTGTTAACATAACGTCGGCGACGCAACACCTACTTAATATTTTGTCATAATTTTATAGCCCCATACCGGGTTAGTAAAAGGAACCGGAACGCTTAAAATGTCTTAAACCCGTTGAAAGGTAATAGAAAAAACTATATACGAGGTGTGTTCAGAAAATCGGGAATTTTCGTTTTTTGAAACAAATATTTATTTATTCGTCTACATTAATGTTGTCGCCTTCAAAATTGTCCCCATTGGATATTATGCACATGTGCCAGCTCTTCTTCGAATACTCGAAACACTTCTAAAACTCGATCTTTGGGATAGCCTTTAGTTCTTTCAGCGATGCGCTTTTAATGTCATCTATGCTTGCAAAACGACGGCCCTTTAAGGTTCTCTTTATTTTTGGGAATAGGAAAAAGTCAGACAGAGGCATGTCTGACAAATATGGAGGCTGGGGCATCATTACAGTATTGTTTTTGGCCAAAAATTTTGTTCAAAATTTAACAATTTTGGAACAAATTTTGCTGCCACGCGTTTCATACCCAAAACATTTGAAAAAATTTCATGGGATGAGCCAATCGATATACCAACATCATCATCGACTTCTCTGATGGTTTATAACCATTTCTTCCACATTTTCCATGTTTTTATTGTTTCTTAATGTGCTTGTGCGTTCGGGGCGTTCGTCATCTTCAACGTCTTCACGGCCATCTTGGAAACTCTTATACCACTTGTAAACTCTTGTTTTACTTATAGCAGACTCACTATAGGCCTTTGATAACATTTCACAGAATTTATTTAATTTTTTAAGCAAAATTGGATACAAATTCTCTTTGATCCATTTCTTTTAACGAACGAAAATCGCCGAGCTCATAAAACACGTCTAACCTTAGCGGCTGCCACAGACAAAGTAAACAATGAAAACAGCTAAAGTCATACTTCGGGGGCATGTATACCAACATAATAAATAAAATTTTTTGACAACCGGACCCTCCGAAGCCGCGAAATTTAACAATTCCCGTTATTTTCTGAACACACCTCGTACATACCTCAGGAGGAAAATGCGTTTCCTCCCTTAAATATTTAATGCCCTTCGCATCGCGTCGGGCATCAAACCATTCGCGGGAGGAAAAGCACTACTTTCCTCCCATGGTATGTAAATAGCTATTGCAAAACTTCTTATTGTTTATTTGCTTTTATATATATATATTGTGGAAAAGGATTATAAGGTAAAAAAAATAAATATCTCATAAACATTTATTATTTTTTAATCTTTTTAAATATTAAAATCAAATTATAAACTTAAAATTTCTTTTTTTCATTTTTTCAAAACGATACAAAACCTTATCAATATTTAACTAGACTTTAGTAGATCAGAGATGCGCACAAGATGCGAGAGATTATTAATCTAAGGATGCGAAATCATTGCGATTTTGGGAATTAAATTCACTATCTATATTCCATTCCATTTAATAATAAAGTAGATGTCGCTGCAAAACGAGACAGGTTTACACAGGAGTACCCGGCAAATTTAAATATAATGGCAGTTGTCGTTAATAGAATATTAATATGTTACAACAAATATGGACAAATCATAGCAACCCTGCCCAACCATACCATGAAAAAATAATTTACCATACTAATTTAGACCTTTAGACATCGAAAAATATATGTATTATATCATTTTCAGAAAATAAGAAGAAATTAACATTAATTTGAGCAACATAACCTCAATTATTTAAATGTCAGTTAATTTTTTTGAAATGGAAAATAGTAGGTACATATTTTAATGTTTTAATAAATGTTTATGATCTTATAATATAGAAATTTACTTATTAACAAATAGACCTAGTTTTATTAAACATGTAAGAAAAATTAAATGGTAAATGAACGGAAAAAATATTTTTTTTTAAGTGTAAGCATACCTACATAAATTCATGGATTTAAAAAGCGCATTTTATAATATAAAATATACATATGTCTGCTTATTACAAATCGGGTCCTATAAGAAATTTGTTAATTTTTTCTAAAATAACTAACAGTTCGAACCATCGTTCATGGTCCATTACGGTTTGTTATAAGCTATTGCTACTCTAACATTGCTATATTTGCTAAGAAATATTTAATTAAATTGATCGAATGCAATTAATTAATCTATTATTTATTCATTGATTTGTATTTTAACATATAATTAAATTTGGGTTTACCTAATGTAACTGATATCAAAAAAATAAAATAGCTATTGTAAAAATTTGGACTTATTTTTACATTCATTCTAAACAACTTACGTAACTACTATCATAGGGTCCCGTAGGGACCGTACGTTTCGTTCGAATTTACCTTAATTACAAAATGACACAATGAAACAATGCAAATAAATGCAATTATGTCAAGTTGACGTTATTTAATATTGTCCATTGAGTCATTTTTGTAATTAAGGTAAATTCGAACGAAACGTACGGTATTTTTTTGACAGAATCTGGTAACACTGGTCCCCACTGAAAAAAGTTATTTAAAAAATTAAGTCCAGTTAAGTAAGGCTTAAATAAAATACAAATGCAATTAATGAGTTTTATTAAAAAAAACAAAATTTTACAGAAACTAATCACGTCAAAATGACATCCCAATTTCAACTTGGTTATAGAATTAAAATTTTAGGTGGCAATCTTAAAATAGTCCTTCCTAAATTTTTTACAATTTCATCAATTTTAAATCCTATCAGATTTTGTAGAATATAATTTCTTGCCAAATTTATAAGTTCGACCTTTAGCATTTTATTATTTACAGGAACATTTTTTAAGGCAAGAAAGTCAAAAATACCCTTTTTTCCATGCTGCTGATGGATTTTTTCAATTTTATTCATCACAATAACACTGTTCTCTTTATTCTCTAATATTGGTATACTAAATTAAGTCTATGTGTAGGAATTTTAATGATATTTTATGAAAATAGTTATTTTTAATGCTTAATCGAATATTAAACAATTTTTTTTTTGAAAACTGTCCCTAAATTCGTATTTTTACAGCTTAGGAGATAGTCGAATACTTTGGTAGTGACAATAATAAAGCTTAAATTATAGCTTGAAGATAAAATATATTTTTCAAATAAATTCTGTTTTTTTATATTTTATTTTCGTTATGATGCATACGATGATATTACACAGAGGTTTGATGACAAATGGGTTTCTGGGAAGAGAGGGTTAGATTCAAACAGACCCTTCGTAACCGGATATGTTTACCAGAGACCTCGATCCGGAGTCCCAATCCATGAATAACAATGTAAGAAGAGAGACCCGGAGCAAAAGAGAATGCCTCTTCTCTCTTCTCAATAATCTTATCGACAAGCATATCTCGGAACATGTGCCAGGCATTCCAATTCACCCTACATATCCAATAACTTTGTTCCTGAATAGATCAAAACTTAAATTTAAACAAGTGTCTTTCACTTTGTCCGACGTAATTATTTTTGATTGAGGGGGAAACAGCAGCTTTTGGCCTTTGATTTTTTTATTTATTCAAAAATCAGAAGCTGAAAAAATAGGTTTTACTCTTACAAATAATGTTGCTCGTCATGTATGTTAGGCCTTTCAAGATTTGATTTTGCATAATTTATCTTGCATATTATGCTTTTTTTAGATTTGCAAGTAGATTTATATATAACCTAAAACTTTTTATTGGAAGTAGGTAATAATATCAGGATATTTTTATGTATAGGTATATAAATATATTTATTTGCATATAAATATATTTATTACTATAGTAATACGTCTATTGCTAGTCGAAGTCTATAATGGACGCTTCAAGATGGCGGATTACTTTTTCTTTACAAGCCCCTTGATGTGGGTATTAAGTGATAGGGTCTGGCAACTAAACATCAAATAAAAGGGTTTTTCAAGCTGTATACACGTGTTACGTCATTGTAATTTTAAAAATACACTAATAATGTAATCAACTTAAAATATGTTGCGCTAATAATAATTATTTCTTAATGCTTAACAAGTATGTCAAAAAGCGTGGGGCGCTTTGTTAAAATTATTTAAAAGTACATACTTCTCAAAGAAACGTAACCATGCTTTTTGGCTTAGTCATTGAACATTAGGGAGTTAATTAATAGCACAACATATTTTAAATTAATTAGGTACATTATAATATTATACTTTAAAGTTTTTTGTTTTTTTTAACTAATATTTATTTAACATATTCTTTAGTTGACAGGGTCGCAAGTTGAGACTAAAATTAATTACCCCTTAGCAATTTATCTTGCAAGATACCTTTCGAGAAATGATTTAGACCTAGGGTTTATTCTTTTGTTTGTTCACAAATAAAAGGCATTAGAGTCCGAAATGTTTGGAAGGAGGAAAGAGCTAAATAAAGAAGCAGTAAGCGGCATGTGGTGATGTATGACGGTAAAAAGTCGGGTGAAAGGGGGCAGCAGTAGCGGGAGCAGCGAATGTGGGCGGAGGCGGTCGCCTTCATCACCGGAAGATGAATGCGTATATGTATTGTTTCCGGTTGCTCTAAAAGAAACCCTCTTAATTCGCCGAGTTACTTAGCTAACGACTCCGTGCACTGTGAGAGAGCGGCTCCACAATGGGGTTTGTCGCCGTCAAAATTAGTCGTAAATGAATTCTTTGCGGGCTCGTTTATCAAATAAGCCCTTTATTCTCTCTTTATTCGCTACACTTTACATTAGCTTCGTTTCGCTTATTTTATTTATACCTAATGCCGCCTACATGATTTCTTTTTGCGTACCAATTGTTTAAAAGATTTTAATATGCACCAGTAAATCAAGGGGTAAGCACTGATTAACGGTTTAGAATTTTTTTTTATTAATATATTATATTATAATTAATATATTATATTATAATTAATATATTATATTATAAAGATATAATTCTCATCGATAAGCGTCGAATAAGGAAAAATCGGAGCATAACGTCCATATAAAGCTGAATGTTGTCTTGCTGATTTTATAGTGAATTACCCCTCGCAGTAAATAATAGAAAATAAATAAAAGTTAGCCAAGCAAATTTTAGGAGGAATACCAGTAATAATGAATTAAAATACTACACAGTAAAAAATATTTTTTAATTTTAACCAAATAATAACCAGATTTTATGTTAATCCAGATCCACATAACTTTATGTCAAGTTTACAAGCAACTACCTATAATCTGTTAACTAATTGAAGTAGTTTGTAATTATTACAGACATAAAATTCTATGTCAAAAATTCAACCATAATTCTTGTAACTTTTAAAAAATACCTTATTTTTACAAACTTTTTGTAGACCCAGTAACAAAAGTATTTGTTGGAAAAAAGAAATTGATAAGAAATTTTGCCTTATTAATCAATTTCCTAAACAAAAAAAAATAAAACATACCTACATAAATGAACACAAAAATATTATACACACATTTAAATAACACACCATTCTAAAATTCTTAAATTATAAAAAATTTGGTACAATATAACTCAGTACTACTAAAACACTTACTTTAACCCACTCCATTGTAAATATTATACACACATTTCAATAACACACCATTCTAAAATTCTCAAATTATAAAAACTCAGTACTACTAAAACACTTACTTTAACCCACTCCATTGTACCCCCTAATTTCAATTTTAAAACCAGTGCATTTTTTTTCGTATACTTCCTACTTCACACACTTGTTAAATAGGTATAAGGAATCCGAATAACAATAATAACAGATTTCTGGTAATTTATTATAAACACTTTCGAGAGTTGTATACCTGTAAAGTTTTATAGGCTTGTAGAAAATAAATTTATGAAATGTTACATTTGACAAATTAATTAAAATTTTAAATTTGAAAATCGTTATTTAAAGGTGAAATAGTTTGTACGTGTCTCGCTTTGCAATTAATCTTTACTAGGCTCACTGGATTATGGGGTTCGCTCTTGCGTCGCTCACCCCGCAAACTTTTAGCTTGCCCGTAAAGATTTATTTGCAAAGCTTGACATGTAATAGTTATTTAATTCATATTAGCAATTTTTTTAAACAAAATCCAAGCACCATTCCTCAAAACGACCCTATACTAAATTTTATTGAAAAATTTCAAGTAGAAAAATGCACATGGTACTCACGGTGTCCCTGAATAACTTTTAATTGAAAGGTTCAGACGTATCCGATTTTTTTTCCTATTTTGATAAAAAATCACTTACAAGACAACTTTTTACCAGGATAAACTCAATTCGCTTGGCACTTTTTTAGAAAAATCAATTTTTATAAAAACATTAATGATTTTTAATCAATTTTTTGAGATTTTTAATTAGTGAACTCCAAATAATGACTAACAGCTTTTAATGTATTTGTTACATAAAATGTGCAATTCATTAGACTAGTGAACTATTGACATATGTCACTTGTCACATGTCACATGTCGAAATCGTGATTGAAAATACCGTTGCGTTATTTTACCGTTTTTTTTTCAATTTGTCGCTGATTTATTTATAAATTAGATATAAATAATTATATTTGCATTGATTATAGTATATAGTGCAATGAAGCTAATAAAAACCATGCATGGACTCACTCGGATAATCGCGAGAGAATTTGTAGGGTCGTTTTGAGGGGTGGAAAATACAGTGCTGTGTTTAGATTTTGTTTAAAAAAATCGCTAACATGAATTCTTAAAAATTTACTCTTAAAAACTGACATTGTACGCCTTGTATTTTGTAAAAATATGGCGTTTTTTGCTCCAAAAATACAGTTTATCAAGATCTACAGTTTAAAACAAATCCGGTTAAAATCGCACAATAAATAAAGTTTTTACAGGGGTGATTCGCAAACAAATGGGTCACACTGTATACTTTACTTGAAATACGGCATTATGTTCATGTTAGAGATGACCAACCTTATTTGATTAATTACTTAAAATATAAGGAAATTCTCTTAAAATTATTGCCAGTAATTTTAATTTTAGGCAGTTTTACATCGAATTTAAAAACTTCCTATTTGAATAAAACAGGAAGATTTCTTCCTGCATCTCATGTTTTATTTCATGTAACTGAGTAATAATCAATTAAAAGCGTTTAGTTTTAAGAATATTTTTTCTTTTGTTGCAGTTTGTTTCAGTTTTTGAGGTTATTTAAAAAATAAAATGCATCTGTCAACATAAGCTTCTTATTCGAAACCTACTATAGTCTGATATATTCTTTTAGTGCATGGCGTTTTTTATTTGATTTCAAAAAAGAAATTTTACATGAAATAAAATAAAATATGTAATTGGCTAAAAAAGTCAATATTGATAAATTTTTAATTAAAAGTAATAAAAACTTCCTTAAATAATTGTGTTTATTAACATTTGTCAATTGAATAGAATATAGAAAAAATGCATTATCAAACGTGTAGAGGCAATCAGAGTAAGATAATTTGTAAATCTCCCCCTGCAGTAGCAGGAGTAGTGGTAGCAGCAGTAATAGAGTGGAGGCGATATGATGCTATTACTGGAAGCGGACTCGCTAGACCGGAAGTGTTAACTCTGCGTTATTAGCTCTGTATTAGCACACCCCATGAGACAGCAAATAGTTCCACAAGGGTGACATTATGTCCAGCCCCATCATAAATATTTACGATATTTTTAATACATTATTATTATATTTTCATTGCTGACACTCTGCACAGGGGAACTTTTAGCGAGAAATAAGGATTTGTCATCAATCATTTTTATTGGAACGAGCTCAGAAATGTCCTAATTGATATACTTATTTCAACTTGCTAACAGTTAAGTGTTTTATTTATCCAGAAATAAGCATATCTGAAAATATCTTGAAAACATATATAAAAGACAATAATATTAATAGTAATAATACAAAATTAAATGCACAACAAAAAACAAAATACAAAAGTTATGCTCATTTTAACTTAAGAATCTTTACTTTAGTAGCACGAGTGCTCCCCATCCAGGGTAATTCCATTTATTAGCCACCTCATATACATTAACTGTAAATAGACAAGGACCCAAGAAGTGAAAAAACTCACTTTTTCTTTTCTCCACCTATCACCTATTTATACAGGGTTAGGCAAAAGTTACTATGCAGACCTAACTTTAAAAAATTGTACTTCATTTGCTAATAAAGCTATCGATATTAAACAAACTGTTAATTGTTAAGAAAATATTTTTCTTAGAATTCTTCTTAGAACAACTTGCCAGCAATTTTTTTTTAATGTAGTTTGTTACTAATGATCTTAATCTATATATAAGAAATAAAAGCATTTTCATATACCTAATACCGGCTTAAAATTCATGATTTCGAAAAATCACTTTCAGCCATTTCATGGTTTAAAAAGGCTATGTTTGAGTGAGTCGATTTAAACCAATTTATGCTTATTATCACATGCACTTATTAGTCTCCAATAACCATGAATTGAATTGAATTGAATATTTCAAAAAAGCTTATTACATCTTTAAAACAACTCGACAGCCTTGAATACAGTGGCGTCGAAAATTAACTACCCATTTATTTATTTTTTAAATTAATAAAACATAATCGAATGTACATTAATTAATTAAATGACTAAAAGACTTTTCATAAACTATATTTAGACAAAATAAAACAGGTCTTAGGTAAATCCTAAATTTAAATTTAACTTGACTGCATATAATTAAACTAAAAAAATTATATTCCTAACTTTTACAATCACTTAAAAAAACCTATTTACTAATTTTTACCTCTAAAAAGTTATATGAATCAGAAAATTTTCTTATGTTTATAATGTTACTATCAAGAGGAATAAATGAATAAAGTATCCTTGTATTTTTTATGTTTTTCTTTTCTTTGGTAGGCGGAGAAATTCTTTACGAACACTCGGTTCCTCTTGGGGCCCCGAGTAGTGTGGGACTCCGTCTATTGACGTATACCAACTAAAACTCCCCCGATAGGTGGTTCAAAGCCCTGCACTGCGGTTTGCTTTCGCAATCCTATTGTGCCCTAAATGGTATTACTTCCATAGCTCTAGCTCCGTTGCTTCTATAAAGCGCAGTAGCCGAGGCAGTGGGAGCAATTTTAAAAGTTGTGAGTTTATACTCTCCCAGGTATTGACACATAATGTGAAGAGGTGTTTTCTCTTCTTCTTCGCATCCTTTACACAAAGGGTCATCTGTCATCCCCATGTGAAGGTGTTTTTTGAATGGAGCATGGCCTGTGAGAAGGCCTAATGCTTTCTTTAGTTGGGTCCTGGTATATGTCCTCATTGGTTTCTGCCCTTCGAATGCTCCAGACCAGACAGGCTTTCCCAGTATTGTTTGTGTTGTACTATAACTATAGTTCTGTCCAGTCAATTAGTTTTTTCTGGACGATTCTTGGCTGGTGCCGCATGTGGGTTACGGCCCCATCAGCATGGTTTCGGCTTCATCAGCTGCGAAGTTTGGCTTCCCCCTCATCGAACCGGTTTATGGTTAATGCGGATTGAAACCTATTTTAAAAAAATGGTCTTTCCAACTTGATTTCTTCTTCGGTGACTAGAGAAACTTTAACACCTTTAATTTTTTCGACGCAAAATGTATTTTGATGTTTAAAATATTATTCTGTTGTAAGCTTGCTTTTCTAAGTAAACGTTTAACAGTTCCCCCAATTCCATCACATGCACTTTTTCCATGTGATGTGGCATAAAAATGCCATTTAGCATCAATATTATAATTAATCTTTTATATTATTATATAAGTTTATAAATTTTTTTTTATTTTTGTATTGACCACCTCACAATATAAACTTAAATAACACAGGATAACTTTCTTTAACAATATTGACAAAACGCTTTTGAAATACGGCAAACTCTAAAGTGCTATGTGTTCTGGTATCACTTTAAACACAAATAGAGTGACATTGCAGCATACCTGAAATATCCCGAAAATATATGACAAATGGGTGTAACGCATATGATGAATTCCAGTGGAAACTCTGAACTTGATCCTGAACCACAAACGCATAATTTTCCGCAAAATTGCACATCACGATACATTCATATTCTTTTCTTACTCGCAAAAAGTTTTTTTGAGATGTCGTGATGAAGTTTCTTTTTTAGAACCTGGTCTTTAAAGTTTTCCATAAAATCTTCGTAGCTTTCCCGTAGTGTCATTTGACATAAAATAAAATTAATAGTATATTAAAGTACAAGTTGTAGAAGGCCACATATTCTCGCACGAATTCGAAATTTGGCCTCGAGCGACGAAGGAGCGAGTGGACGAACGAATGAGTGCGAGAATAGCCTTCTGCAACGTGTGATTTATACTATTTTCTCGATTTTAACTTTTATTTAGGTTTTTTTAATTGTTTTGTGGTCGTTGTTAGTTGGGGGATTTTTCTCGCAAAATGTCAGTTGGCAACACAAAATGACAGTTGCATGGTTAGATAGATTTATTTTTATTTACTATTTATTAATAATCTGTCTGTATTTGTCAACTGGATAATAAGGTTTTGTGCAAGTATTGTATTATTTTTTAATGTTTTCTGATATTTTTGAACAATTGTGTTTACTATTAGTAGTGAAAAATGTCACAGGAGGTTTTACAAGCAACACCGAACATTACAATAAAAGTTTATAACAATTGTGCTAGTGATTAATTTATAGTAGTTTTGTGTACTGTGGGTATATAATATTTCCAATAAAATATAGTTTGATTGACCTGTTTGGCTCATTTATTTGTCAATATTTGTTATCCTGCACAAGTACAACCTGAACTGCACTTTTTCACATAAAACTTAAAATTTTCCTTTAAAATGCATTGTTGGAGCAAACTCAATATAACAAAACAATAATAAAAGCTTCATTTTCAATAAAAGTGTAGTTCAGGTAGGTTGCACTAGTGCAGGATAACAAACAAAGCTATTATAAATAATCCTAAAAGTAATGAATTTGAGGTTATTAAACAGTTTGACATTTTGGGGGTACCAATACTTGAAAACTAAATGTTACCAAAAATCGTTTAAGAATGAGCTTCATTCTTCAACGATTTTGCGTGCGAGAATATGACATTCTTACATAAAAATCGAGAAAATATTTTTTACTGTATTTTTTATTAATAAACGTTCCTCAGTAGAAACCCATTGAATGTACTGTACAAATTCATCTGATAGGTGTTGTGACTTATGAACTGTAGACAACAAATCATCAATTCCTTTTTTGTTGAGACACTGTTTGCATTCTGATATCATTCATTATTTAATATTTATATCACACACTAATGCTTTTATGTAATCGGCGTAATTTATTGCTCTTGAAATTACGTTGGAGGCTAACTTTAAGTTTTGATGATAGATACAAACATAGACAGTGTGTGTACCCGAAGCACCTGCCAAAATGCACCACTTGGGTCTCATCTCTGCAAACTTTGAAAATCCTATTTTTGCAGAAGGGTTCCTTTCTTTGAAAAGGGTGTATATTTCTTTTAAATTGAAAATAAGTAATTTTTTTTTGCATGTGAACACTACTTTTAGTTTCATCCTTCACCGAAACATATTCTTTAGCCCCTGGACAAGGTCGGCTTATATCGTTTTCTAAATAAACCTGAAGAACTTTTTCAGAAATTTCTTCAGAAAGTGAAAGTCTTCCTTTTTTTATTTAGTTTTCGGCGTAGGGTAAGATTCCTTGATTTTTCATTGCATGTTTTGCTGTTTTTACAGTACCGACAGAAATATTAAATTCTTTGGCTGTCCTTTCACGGGACCAAGACATTGGTGCTAAACTTAGAAGATTAACTTCATTTTTTTAATCAACCGTAGATATTTTCTTTTTGATTTCAGCAATCAAGTTAAGTTAATCTTGGTCTAGATTTTCCAAATTTTATACCTTCTCAAAAGCTTTTGAAACTTCCAGAACCTTCTGTTTAATCCAGCTTTTTATTGTTTTATGCTTCATTTTTTTTGGCAAACCTTCCAATTACAAAGAAACGCACACATCCTCTATATTTTCCAAAACTCTTAAAGATTTTTTAACGACTTATGGCGTTTAAATGGATCGCAGCAGACTTCACTAAAAACTTTGGAAAAATAATCGGGATCTCAAATGTTTTAGTAACTTCGTTCGGCATACGTAGCTTATGTATGTGTTATTTTATTTCTTCATTCGTGTAGGAATGACTCGCTTGTTTATAATTTCATTTTATTTGTTTTAGTATATTTTTTATTTTTGTATTATTTTCTAACCCGCTCTTAATAATTCATTATTAAAGTAACTTGAAAACACCATACCAAATTTCCAATTTTTATATTTTTGAAGTTTGTACGAGTAGGTACAAAATAAAAAAATTTCTGAATTATCATGGTCCACTAACACCGTTTATAATATTGCGATTACAAACGGGATTGCACAATTGAAAACCTGATTTGATGGTCTCCGTCATGAAGACTTTAAAGTTTATTTTCCTTTTCCTGTCAAATCATGATTTTGTAGATAGCCCCATTTGGCTTTGGGATATCGATATGGTATGATGTAGGGGTGTGAATCCCGGGTTCCTGAAATACGGGATCCCGTAAAAACAGATCCCAAAAATCCCTAGATACAAAGTTTCAATCCCGGGATATTCTTCCCAGATAACAATTATGACATCATTTAAGACATCAACGTGAAATCATTGCTGATTCATTTAGTGATGTCACTGAGGTACGCATATGTGTTCCCCTTTTGATGAGCAACATGACATCCTTAATGAGTCACACGATGAATTCGTTGTGACATCAACGTGAAATCATTGCTGATTCATTCAGTGATGTCACTGTGGCACGCATAAGTGTTGCACTTTTGATGAGCAACGTGAGATCCTTAACGAGTCACACGATGAATTCATTATGAAACCAAAGGGATTGCATTAATGATTTTACTTAAGGGACTAAAAATGCTAAAATTAATTAAAATAAATATTTATTTTCTTAAATAAAATATAAAATATTTAAAACATGTTTTTAATAAAATTTAAAAAAGTAACTTGCATCTGATTATAATTGTTATACATGTATATATATATACCTAGCACGTGCTAAGTATAATTCATAAATTAATTATAAAAATATATTTAAAAATACGGTAATTTTTAAGCCTTGGTAAGATAAATCCATTCCCAAAACTTGGCAAAACTTATGGTATATACCATGCAGAGCTGTTCCGAGTACAAGAAAAAAGTACTCGAGTAAAAGTACAAGTACTTTGAAAAAAATGTACTTGAGTACAAAGTACAAAAAAATCCAAAAGTACTCACGAGTACAAGTACAAAGTACTTTTTCCAAAAACTCTTAAAATGTAATTTAGGTTTCAGAATCTATAGATACTGAAACCTAAATTACATTTATAGCAAAAAAAGTTGTTAAAAGTTAAACATAACAAAATATCAGGTTTAGGTTACTTAGGGTTATTTAAAAAAAAACTGCATTTTTATATTTCTTTAATCCACGTATTTATTTATGTTTTGAATATTTTTTTTCCAAATAACCAATTATTTCGATTTTAACCCGTAACCGGTACGGTAGGACTTTCAGGTCATAAACGGTACTAAGGGGTCTGAGACAGACCTTTTAAAATTATTATTTATATTATTTTTTTTAGGTTTTGGGGATACTAGGGACTATATATAAAGTTAGAATATCACCAAAAATAATACCTAAATAAAAGAAAAATTTAAATAAATAGGTTTTAATCAAAACATGTACAAAAAGTGCAGTAGTGCAAACTTTGTGATTAAACTATAAAAAATATTAAACCAAACAAAATAAAACGATCTTTATTTCGAAGAATATACCTACCTTAAAAAATAACATAAACAAAAAAAATTCTAATATATCTTTTTTTAACAGCAAAAATAACTGCTTCAAACTATAGCTGATTTTTACAATTATTTTTTCCATAGAAACTTTTTTGTTTTTTTTCAAAATCTTAAAAAATTTCAAATTCTTTACTATATGACCCTATAAAATTATTTTCTATAGAATCTTTACAGACAAGTCCTGAATCGCTGCTGTGATTATCTTCAACGACATAATCACTATAATGGTTATGTAGTATACTACAGTCATCTATAGATGCTTATGCACTTATATCGCTGTCGATTTCATAAAACCACTACAGTACAGTTTCCTTAAAGCCCTTCTTATCACTTTGGACACGTTTAGAAGGCCCTTGTTGCGAATCCATAACGAATTCATTGTTTTATAAAAATAACGTAAACGGTACGCAGTGGTCTAATAGACACCTCAACACTTTGACTCCTAATAATTTGTCCGTTTGACAATCCAACCTGTTCAAAGTCTAAGAGCATATTGATAACTGCCCAACTTAAAAGTATTGGAAGCGACAGATTTTTAAAACAAAAGGTGAGGGTGTGACAGCGCTTTGTTCGTTGATGAGTGTCTCCCAGACACCACAGTACCGGTTACGGGTTATACAGAAAAAAATAATATTAAAATAGATTAACTATTCTATTACATAGGTATAACCTTTATTACCTATAGGTATACCTATTCATGCAAGTAATTTATTATATATTTTATTTAATAAATAGCCTAAACATTATTTAACTGCAAGCACGAAATTAAATTAAAGTAACATGCATTTATGATAAAAAAAAACATGATTGAATGCAAAAATATAACCTAATTTTTTAAGCGTGCCAAATATAACAAAAACTTAATCGAGTAGGTAATTAAATACAAAATAATATTTAAAATCCTACTTACCCCAGTATAACAAAAACCAAAACACTTAAAATAATACTAATGCACATTCTGTATTGCAGAATAATCTCAAATTTCTTTAAAAAAAACGTTACATATGAAATTATGACGGCACTACCAGAGATAAAAAAGGGCACTACCTCTTGTAATATGTAATATCTCTATAAAGTAGGGCACCACAATGATATTTTACCAACTTGCCCATATCAAGGATTTATTCCGAATATTGCCGAACTGTTAAACTTTAGCTGCTAAAGCATTATAATTATGGCGATAAGTTTAAATATGTAGTGCCACTATAGTAGTGGTTATGTTAACTTAACACAAAGATGCCGAGTACAAAAAGTACTCCAGTACATTAAATGTACTCGAGTACAAGAAAAGTACTCGAGTACATCAAATGTACTCAAGTACAAAAAATGTACTCAAGTACAAAAAATGTACTCAAGTACAACCAATGTAGTCGTGTCCATTTTTACATTCTTAAATTAAATAAGTACAAGTACAAGAACTTTTTTTGAAATGTACTCTGGACTCAGTACCGAGTACATAAAAAGTACTTAAAGTACAAAATTTGAGTACCAGAGCTGCAACAAGTCAGTTTAAATCTTAAGTCTTAAGTCAATTCTAAAATCAAAATGATTTAAATCTTAAGTCAATTCCAAGATAAAGTTCAAATGATTTAAGTATTAAGTCTTTGAATTAAATCATTTTCTTTCAAGTCAAGTCTTTTTCGTATATTCTTAAATCAATATAAAGTGATTTAAGTCATCTTATGACTTAATTCCTTTAGTAAGTCGTTTTTATGACTTAAGTCTATATTTTTTATTTAAATCGTGATCTAAGAGTTAAGTCAATAAAATGACTAAAATCAAATATTGTGATTTAAATCAAAATAATTACCCTTAAGTCAATAAAACGATTTTTTAAATGTTAATAATAATTTTATGGTATTAATGATACTGATATTATTAATCTATTGTAGATAAAGATAATAATAAACCACTATGTTAAGAATTTAAAACGATTTATATTTACTTACAAAGAAAATAAAAACCTAAAACACATTTTTTGAGTATATAGTAGACAATCAAAATAAAAACTTAAACTACCTTTTTTAGTAGAGTAGACATACAGGGAGGCTACTTTTTTATATACATAAATGGGTAACTTCTAAACGGTAATAGATTCATTCTCTGTTAAAAGCATTTTTCTTAAAATCGCTGTATTTCAAAAACTGATAACTTGTTGTTTTGTTAACTTGTGTTAGCTGGTTCAACATCCATCTAGAAAAAAATATTCCTCCCTTAAGGGAGTACTAATGGGAGGTTCCAAACTCTCGATTCACGACCGCTCACGACTACTCCCGATTCACGATTGTTCACGATTTACGACCACTCAAGACTGTAATAATTTAAGACTACTCACGTTCAAGCACAATCACGTTTGAATAATTTTATTCACGCACAATCACGTTTTTTTGTCGTAATTATTTACTTAAACAAACCGAAACACCCTGTATGATATAAACACATCTTTATAATATTTATTCGTCCTTACCTGTTAATCGTTTGTTTCCACTTTTTAATGTAGTCGTCAAACGGTTCCGAAAAGCTAACTTTACCTCGGCGGTTTTTTATTCACTAGCGGTAGCAATTGTAGGTAGGAAATTAATTGATCTGCTGCTGCGTGAACCCCTGGCAGTTCAAAAGAAAATGCCGCTGTTAAAAATTTACAAAAATATATGAACAATCTGACTAAAAAGACTTAAATCTTTTTCAAAAAGACTTAAATCTTTTTCAAAAAGACTTAAATCTTTTTAAATTACTTAAATAATTTACCGACTTTTATAAAGACTTAATTCTTTTTTTGACTTAAATCGTTTCTATCCGACTTAAATCGTATGTACTGATTTAAGCCTTTTATTAATGACTTAAGTTTTTTCTATTTTGAAAAAATATTTAAGTCACAAATCATTTTGAAAATTACTTAAATTTTAAGTCTTAAGTCAGTTTTAGAGAAATGACTTATTACGAAATGACTTAAGTCATTAAAACGATTTAAATCAAAAAAACGATTTAAGTTTTCTGAGTACAAGTACTCGAGTACCGCACAGCTCTGATACCATGGCAACACTGTTATGCACTTGCATAGTTCAGAGAAAAACCTTAAGGTTATAAATTTAAATTATGGCACTATGACATCAAATGCATTTCTGTGAAATCACCTGGACCTCACCTGGAGCTCATTAGCTAAATCATTGCTGAGCTTATCCTGAGTTAACTAGTTTTTAATGAGATCATTTGTGAAATTAATTTCACAAATGATCTCATCAAGAACTCAGGATGAGCTCAGCAATGATTCAGCTAATGAGCTCCAGGTGAGGTCCAGGTGATTTCACAGAAATGCATTTGATGTCCTAGTGAGTTCACTGTGAGCTCACGCGATGATTATCACTGAGTGATTTTTTAATGAGTCATAAATGTTATCTGGGTTAATTAGTTACAAGAAATAAAAAACATTTTTTAATGGCATTAATAATTATTAACACTATAGGAAGGTGAAAATATCACAGCTAAACGGACACGTACCAATTTTTGGTCCTAGATTACAAATCCGTGCTTGAATTATCTGTATCAGGTCAACAATTTTAGATATTTAATTTTCAAGTTTTGGAGCACCCCATTAGGAAACATCCTGTATAAATTTTAAAAAATCAATTGGACTGGACACAAACAAATTCTTAAAAAATTTTAGGTTAATTTTAGGTTAATTGATCAAGAGGAAATTCAAAATTTTTTTACTGATTTTTTTAAATGAAAATAGTTGAAAAAATTATATTATATTATATTATATTAAACGAAATAAAAAGCATACTAATGTTGGCACAAGAAATATATTATTTTACAAACTATAATATACCAGTATACAAGTGTGTCCCCGGATCGGATTGCCAATAGGAAAAACTTTTTTAGACTTGATACAGCTAAACGACAAAATGGAAAGTCCGCCGGACTTACTCCTGCTAAAATTTAAACATGAATAAGAAAATCTTCTTAGCTAGATAGAAAAGAAAATAGCAAAGACGGAGAAAATAAATGAAATTATTTGATAACACTTTGTGGGTAACCGTGGGTACAATCTAACATTCATCCAACAAGTGTGAAGTCCAAAAGATGTTTGTTTGTTTATTTTAAATTATATTTTGTAAAACAGTTAAGATTTATATATTATCTTTTGTTCGTTTATTTTAATTTGGTTTTAAAATTAATTTAATTTTTTATCGGTACTGATTCCGGGATCCCGGGTTTAGTTATTGGTCCCGAAAGTTCCGGGATAGGAAAAATGACTCGGGATCGACACCCCCAGTATAGTGTTAGTTCGCCATTTTCTGGACAAAGATCGGGCCTAGGGCGGCATAACCATGAAATCTGCCTCTGGCTTCATAAAAAATATAAGGTACAAGTTTTGTTCAATTTAAAAGCGCATTTTAAGATAAATCTCAACCAATAAATTCAATATCGTTTATTCTTTCAACGATGTTATATTAACCATAAAGAAAATTGTACGTAGGTATATTTTGTTTATTAAACTATATAAGGTATATGTATATTTAATAGGTGTATAATTATATACTATACCGGGTGTATCTGAGAATAGGCGCACCCCAGTAACTTTTTTATTTATAAAGATAGACACATGAAATTTTTCATGGTTAATTAGGATATCAAATGCCACTTATAAGAGTACAAAATGAATTTTTTGAAATTCCGCCGGAAATGATACCAACTTTCGATTTTTAAATGGAATGCCCTATACATTTTTACACTAACCATGCTAAATTTCATGTGTCTACCTTTATAAATAAAAAAGTTACTGGGGTGCGCCTATTCTCAGATACACCCGGTATAGAAACGATCGAACAGTTTGTTTAAATAATTTTCTTTTTTGAATTTAAAAAAGAGGAGGTAACATGCAGGGTTGCCAGACGTCCCGATTTAGGCGGGACTGTCCCGATTTTTATCGATGTGTCACGATTTGTCCCGGCTTCCAATTTGCACGTCGAAAATCCCGATTTTTAAATATCTTTCAAAATTGCGAACGAAAAAAGGAAATAATTTAAAATTTTTACAAAATACAGGAAAATTACGATCTACGTCTAAAAAAACTTAATTAAAGATCAGCATATATATATATATATATATATAAATATATATTTTAAGGCAATTTTATCACTTGTTATTGTGTGCATCGGGTCCAATCGCAATCAAGCTTTAATTTTCACTGGGTAATGGGGGCGAAAATGATATTCAAAAGGATATGAAAAGTGTAAAACACAAAAAGAACATTTAAAATTTAGCAAACACAAATGCACTTTAAAAAATGTTTAATCGAACGGGAGATGACGCAAAAAAGGTAATTGCTGAGTGTAGCTTTATTTGTGGCAGAACAAAACTCACAAATGTTTTGGGACCCCATAGCAAAAAAAAATATTTTAGAAGATCTTTCTGAACACCATTCAATTTCGCTTCAAATAAAGGCAACATAAAAACCTTTCCGTTGATGCTTAAATATTTTGATAAAAACTAAATTATTAAAATTCTACTAATCTGATTCTGAACAGTCCCATCATTGAGTCCCATGATATTGCTTAGTATTTAGTAATTTAAATAATTACTTTGAAGTTGCTTCACAATTTAAAATTTCTGTTGATGAAGACATTTTATTTGAGGAGTTTGTCCAACTACCTACTTTTGTTAAAATTTTGAACAACACGGAAGATGTCGATGTAATGTGGACTCATTCTTTAAAAGAGCATCCAACTTCAATTATTTTTTTTATACCGAAACAATTTTTTTTTTTATGAGAACAGTTTGAAAAAAATGGGTTAAGCTTAAACACATTAAGCTTAAACACATTAAGCTTAACCCATTTTTTTTTCTAATTAGAAGCTGAATTGATGATCAAAACTAATAATAAAAAGACATGTAAAGAATTTGTTAATTTTTTAATAAGCAATGGAAAAGATATTCTTGAAAAAGTTCCATCATGTGAAAAATACATTTAAATATTTAGATTATATATATTATTTATATTTATATATTTTTTTAATTTTATAATTAAAAAATTATATATGTTTTGAATTTTTTTTCGAGGCAATTTTGAATTTTTCGAATAGGGATTTGGGTGTCCCGCTTTCTCATTTGCAAAATCTGGCAACCCTGGTAACATGCAAAGTAAATAACAATCCCTTTATCCCATAGAAATAACACTATTTCTATGCTTTATCCATATGCAAACATTCAGGAGAATGCTGTATAGTATACAGTATATACTATTAACATTATAACGAACTACAAAAGGGAGTTTTTAATAATACCCAATAAGGAGAATCCTTTCGTGAAAACAAGATTCTGTATTTTATGTCCTTTAGCATATACTTACTGGTGCCACCTGCTGTTCAATAGCAAAAGTATTATAATGCATACAACAACATTGAGACATGAAAGCTTACTTTTAAATGGCTCCATCTATAGATAGGTAGAATAAGCTTGGTTAGGTTATCGACATCAAGACTAAATAACTTTCTAGTTTTTCTGCTTTGATCTAAGAAGACCTGATCAAGAACAGAGATGGCGTAATAGTAAAACATTTCCACATACTTCCACACATATACCGCTTAATCGCTATATTTTTTATATATGAGCTTGTTCCCTTTTTTCAGGGTTAATTTGCTGATTTGAGGTATCATTTTGCCTTATGCGCATAGTCAGTTCATAAGTGGGGGATTTAAAATATATGATACTATAGACAACACAGAACATAAGATTAACAAACATATCCACATATGATACGAAATGTCGACTAAATAGAGTTTAGGTTATATCAAGCCTATAGGTTAAGCTTACAAAAATGTCTGTGATTTGGCTATATTATGTAAAAGAGACTAAAAATCTCGTAAAAACAATGGAAAAAAACAATGCCAAAACAATTGGTATACACAAGAAAACAAACAAAATGGATAATTATAAAAACCATCTACATATTTATATGTCTATCACAAAAACCTTTTGGCTATCGTGATCAAATTCTTGCTTTTATAAATGTGCCATTATAAAATCTAAAATATCATCATTTTGTGTGTTTATTATTGATAATTTTTTTTTTCATTCAATGCGCCTCAATGCCCGCTCCTGTGTGGTTATCACTGCCCCTACTTTAACCCACGAAATGGACTAAAATTTTCATTTTCGCCCAAAAGTCATTCTTCCTAAAAAGTTCTGCTCGTTTGAAAAGTCGATTGCCATCCTTTAATTTTGAAAATATTATACAGGGGAGTCGAAAAACAAGAAAACATGAAATACTATCAAAAGTAAACTACCTTTATTTTTCGTTTTTAGCATAGTGACAAATAAAAAAAAGATTTCAAATCCTATCCAAAGACTAATAATTATTGTAAAATTTCAACTCAGTATTCGATATTATATCTTTATTTATTTTGTTCGAGAGTTGGCATTTTGAAAATATTTTTTTAAATGAAATTTTACAATTAATATCTAAAACGGTGTCACTGTGGCATTTTTTTGTCATACATAGGTAGTAGGGTGGAACCTTAAAACGAATTTTTGAATTTTATTTTCTAAAAGTGAAAATTATTCTCCTTTTTTACTCCATATAACGAAAATATTTTGCTTTTCAATTTAAAATGATATTTTCCGGTGCCGCAAAGCCTCTGATTCCTTAAAAAAAAAACACAAAAATAGCATTAAAGAAAACAACTTGCCCAGGCAGTTGAAAGAACAGGAGTATTAGATAAAGTAGCAGCTAATATTCCAAATGCCACCTTAGAAGATATGGGTCCTATTTCTGATGATAAAGCAAAAATAATTGAAAAAAAAAAAACAAAAGATCTTGTAACTGCAAGAAAGACGACTTGAGTTAATTTTGGAAACCTTGTGTGTTTGATGCAGGAAATATAACACCATGGTAACTGAAGCAAAAGGAAAAAAAGTATATCGAAAAATCATTAAGAAAGCCAGGATCAAAATATATTGGTCATATTTCACCAACTTCTTCTACTGCTAATGAAATTTTGTCGTATTTTCAAAATATTAATATTGACATTTAAAATTTAAAGCTTATTAGATACGGCGAAATACAGGAAGTAAATCTGGACTTTTTAAAGGATTGGAAATTAGGCTAAAAAGGCCTTTGCAGTGGATAATTTGCTTACTACATGCAAATGAGCTTTCCTTCAGACATTTATTCCAAAAAGTCGATGGGCAAACTACGGGTCCTAAAGTCTTTTCGGGGCCAATAGGAAAACATCTTGATGGAAATTATAAAAAAAATATTCGCAGCTGCCACAAATTAATTTTGAGGATTTAAGTACAGTCCAGAAGTACTTGTTTGAAATTTGTCAAGCGGTGTAAAATGCATATTTTCCCAAGAAGAAACCCAGGAAAAATAGACCACTCTCGTGGTAAATAGGCCAATAGGATTTTGCGTTTATATATGTCCTGTAAAACTCCTTATTAAAATTTTTGCCAAATACGTTATTAAAATTTATAATTATATGTGGTTTAACTTTAAAGTAAAACCTTCCTATTAGGATGAATCAATTCATTTGTGGAAAATGGATCATTAATTAATATGCATTTATATATGCGTTATTGATAATCATAAAAAATATACTTTTGGAAATGATAACTGATTCCTGGCAACATATTAGAGAACTTAGGGAATAACAGCTGGATCCAGCAAACAGAAAAGCGTGAAAAACACGTGATATTTTGGTAAAATTTCAACCAAAATACGTGTTTTTTTATATATAATACGAGTTATTAACGTTGGAATGTCACATTTTTATGACGTATTTTGTGGACGTAATTAAAACGTGGTTAATACGATTCTTAAAGCCATCTTTAATACGTCTTTACGTCCATTTTAGACGTCTTTAAGGTACAAAATTGACTTGTTTTGGTTGTTGATTAATTTCTCAAAAATAGTGTTGTTTAACATTAAATGTTAAATTTTAAAAGAAGCTTTTGCTAAAAGTAAGTAGTGGGGCCCACTGCTTACTTTTCGCAAAGTGGGCCTCAGTACCAGCTGTGTCCCTTCAAAACTTACAAGCAGAAGCGGTATGGTCAGTAATTTTGCCTTAGTAAGAAATTCTTACTTAGCAGCTTAAGGCATTCCACCTTTATAGGACTATCCATTGTGCTACAGAGGCGAGAGGTATGCATGGGTTGCCTACATATTGGCGAATTTTGAAACATTTTGATGTCGCATATTCGTCTGATTCTGGTATGAAATAAGTGGTCAGATAATGGCGAGAAATATACGTCATTTTTACGTTTTATCTTGACGTTTATTTTTACGTCTTAAACTTCGTTCGTCATTTTCTGTTTGTTGGGTACTTAGGTACATATTTCGTCTAAATTTTACGTGTATCAAACGTATTTTTAAAACTTCTCAGAATTCCTGTGGTAAGTACCTTCTTGATTTCGACTGAAAGAACTAAACTCCTGGACAAAATTAACGCAACATCATAAATTTGACACATTTTTTATGCTATTTTTTTGTTGAATTTATGATCTGATTTGAATGATTTTTTTTTGCATTGTAGGTTGGTTCCTTGACAATGTCATAATTTTTGCTGTTTTTGATAAAAAGTTCATTTTTAATTTATACCGGGTGGAATAAAAATGTAATGTTTTTTTCCGAAAATTTGTATTACCTTGTGGAGTATACTAGCAACCGAAACATATAGCAGTTGACATTAGACGGTAGGTCCATATTTCGCCAACATTTTCTTTTTTGGTTTACTTCATTATCTCTGTTATTAAAGGAGATACGCCGTTTTATAGCGTAACATATTTTTATAGTCTTTATTATTCAAAATATTCATTGTTAAATGTTTTCAAGTAGGCTATGGACCTTTTCTGACATTTCAAGCGATATGTCCACAGATGTTGTGTTTTAAAGTTACAATTGTCAAATTAAATTTGCCATACTGATAAAAACTGTTCGGAAACTGCTTAAAAAAATAATTTAATTTCCAGTATACCGAGGCGTATGAATGCAGTGATTAGAAGTAGAGGTGGGCATACACGTTATTAACATTATAAATTCATTAATTTTGTTGTTTTTGATTTTTGTTCTTTTCATGTTTCACTATTTTCCAAAAAAAAATGTGTTTAATAAACTCACATGTAATCTTATAATTAAATAAAGTAACTCGTTAATTTTTTTGTCATTTATCAAAGCGAGCAGAAATCACAGAACATAAGGCAGAAATTATACAGTTATACAGATAACAAATAATGTATTCGATATTGACACATCGCTTGAAATGTCAGAAAAGGTCCATAGCCAATTCAATTCAATGATTGTTTTGAATCAGAAAAGTCTATAAAAACATGTTACGCTATAAAACGGCGTATCTCCTTTAATAGCAGAGATAATGAAGTAAACCAAAAAAGAAAATGTTGGCGAAATATGGACCTACCGTCTAATGTCAACTGCTATATGTTTCGGTTGCTAGTTAACTCCACAGGGTGATACGAATTTTCGGAAAAAACATTACATTTTTATTACACCCGGTATAAATCGAAAATGAACTTTTTATCATAAACAGCCAAAATTATGACATTGCCAAGGAACCAACCTACAATGCAAACAAAATCATTCAAATCGGATCATAAATTCAAAAAAAAATAGCATAAAAAATGTGGCAAATTAATGATGTTGCGTTAATTTTGTCCAGGAGTTTATATGGGAAGATTTTTTATGTTTATGTAATATTTTTAAGAAATATAGAAATTTCATTTTTGTTAAAACATTCGTTTTTTTTAAACGTTTATTTCGCGTCAATATTACGTTACTTTAAAACTCGTTAAATAACAACCAAAATGCGACCTGAATAACACGAGTTGGTTACAGCTCTGTTTGCTGGGACCCTAATAAAAGTATAAGGAGTGTTGAAGTTCCTTCACTTAACTTTGAAGCTTCTGACTATATAGATTTAATAAATTAAAATGATTGTAAACTGACGGAAACTCATGTATTGTCGGACTTAATCTCAATGTTATACCGAAGTTTGGCACTAAAGAGAAATAACAGCACGTATACGTATATATATACCTATAGGTTAAATAGCTACAATTACAAAAGGTGGGAGGGGTGATGGAATTCGATACATATAAACCTCCTCGAGGTGACTTCTGGGTAGTACTTGCTTAATATAATAATTAAATATAAGTTAGGAGCTACATTTTTACTTTTAGTTACTTTTTATTTAAATTAAAAAACTTTGAGGCCCGTGCGGCACCGGAAAACAAATGAATTAACATACAATTTTTTTAGGCATCACAAAGGGAAAACAAATTTCAATATTAGACATCAAAATATTTGATTTTTATTTTTAACCGTATTTTTGTAATTAATGTAAATTAACACTAAAGCCTCATTCAGAACCTCGTAATTAGTGGTTTCAATTAACGTTAAAGTTTGTCTTATACACAGTGTTGTTCACAACCAAAAAATTAGTGGTAGTACTTTTCAATTAGTGGAAAAAGTTTGCAAACTTCTAACTTTTACCACTAATTATAATTGGAAATCGGCTTTGGGCATGTGCGCGGATATTTTATGTCAAAAGCAAAAAATTTGAAGATTTGCCAGTGAAGGTAAGGTTATATAAATATTATTGTAATGGTTGTAAAATATATTATTTTAATATAATTAATACCTATTGTTTTTGTCAGGTTAAGAAAAATGGACAATCTTTTAGCAAATTCCGCTTAATTTTAGATGTTAATTTTGCGCATTGTGAATTATCGTTTTGTGTTAATTATAAGTATAATTGAAACCACTAATTTTTTCCACTAATTACGAGGTTCTGAATGAAGCCTAAATGTCCGTTTTTTTAACAGAAGTTGTGAAATAAGGATTTAAAATCTTTTTTTTATTTGTCACTTTGCAAAGTTTGCAAAGCTTTGCTCCAAAACAAAAAATAAAGGTAGTTCTTGATAGTATTTCATCTTTTCTTGTTTTTCGACCCCCCTATATAATGTTTTCAAATTTAAAGTATGGCAATAGATTTTTAAAAACAAGCAGAAATTTGTATGAGGAATAACTCCATTTGTCCTGTTGGGCCCTCTATCCAACGGATAGTATCCGTGGACATACTGTATATTAATATCTATGATAAAAACCTTTTGCTATTGCAGTTAAAAACCTAGACCAAACCAATTGGTTTCGTCTAGGGTTAGAAATAATTTGTATATGTGTGGAAGTATGTGATCATTTCTGTTTTTACAGTGTTAGAAAAAGATTCATTCTTTAACCGTTGAGTGATCTTCAATCAACATTTTTTTTTTTAAGATATATCTTCGTTTTACAAATTAAGTTCTGTTGTAGCAATAAAATGGGGTTACCTATGTAAATAAATGAAATACAAATGTCCACTTAAGTTTTAATTTGACATAAGATTAGGTAGCTGATTGGGTTTTGAACACATATTTTGACAGTTAAACTGCAATGTATAGATACTATTCAATACTTATTTACTTACATTACCGGTAATTTCTAACATAAAGTGTTTATTAATATACACATCATACCACATTTTGAGCCTTAATGAGGTATGACGATCTTATTTATAAATCTATTATTTCTAAAACAATAAACATTTCATTTAATGTATATTATTATAGAGCATTTTTAACCTATCCAAACTCCAAAGGTAACAATGAAATATTGTGAAACATGAGGTTTAAGTAGGTAAGTATTTTTTGGAGATTTGCGTTGGTTTCATTTAACTGGTGATAAAATTATATAGTAAAAACATATTTAAAGAGCTTTTAACAACTAACACATAATATATTGCTACACATTAATACAGGTCACAACTATTAAGTAACTATTGTATTTAAAACAATATGGGTATTACTTAGCAGTAAAAGGGAACAAAAATTATGCGCATTTTTGTATTCAAACTATTTAACCATACAGGGTATGAAGTTTTAAGTAAAATATTATTGCTTTATACCCTGCAGGGTGTAGATTATTGCAATTTTATAATGCTTTTGCAAATAATTAAGTATCTAGAATTATTTTAGTAAACATTTATTTTAACATGGATTAATTGCAAAGAAGTCTTAACATTATATTAATTAAAATTTTAGAAAACATTGCGATAAATTACAACAAGTTTGGTATTTTATTTTGCAAGTCGTTTTAAAAGATTTATAGTGATCTTGATATGTTCAAATGCCACGACTTGTTGTAGTTTTTAATAATAAAAAGTAGTGTAACTTTATAAGAATATATATTTTTAATAATATAAAGCAACATATATTTATTGTTGTATAATCAGTACAACCATTTAAATTTATTTATTTATTAGCAGTTAATTTAGAATGACGTATGTATATCAACATGAAAAGTCACTTAATATCTCGTTATAACATTTATTTATACTACAAAATCTAAAAGTATGTAGTAGACTTATTCTCAAGTTTATTATTTTTTGTATAAATATATTTAATATAATTGGCAAGATTACAACATTAAATTTAATGAGATCAAAAGATACTTAACTAAGAAAAAATTAAATAAACTACATCAAACTTAATAAGATGATTGTAATCATACCAAACAGTCCAATGTAACATCGACTTTTATTTAACCAGTCAAATTCTGGTTTGTACTTATTTTTTTAGAATAAACTACTAAATTATTGACGCAGATGCAAAAACAGTTCCTTAAGCACCGCACCTTTATTTTATCACTAAGAAACTCTATCACAACATTTAGAATATTACTGTTTTACTTTTAAGTCTTTAATAAATTCACCAACAAAAATTATTGCGTTTTTTGCAATAATTTTTGCTTGGTGAACAAATTTTGTCCGTATTAATTATGATGGCAGTTGCTTGGAACTGAAATATGTATCTGACAATGAGCTTATATTAAAACTAAATAAACATTTATTTATAATTTTTTACAATTTAACAAGAATTAGAACACATTAGTAAATTATTTATAAAATTAAATAAAAATTAAAATACCTATAGGGTGTTTTTAAAAATTTAAGATTTTACTTTCTATAAGATGATCTTTATATAAAGCAATCATGAGCACCTTTGGAATTTATTGCTTTCTATTAAGATCATTTTCTTTAAAAAGTAAAGTCGCAAATTTTAACCAACATCCCCTTGCAATTTTTAAGAAAATAAATATCATAATTAAAATAAATTTCATAAACGATATCACTAACACATTGAGCGATTTTTCTCACTATAAGGTAACATGCTAAGAACCCTTAGCTCACAATTTACCGGGTGGTAATAAAATACATTAACATTTTCTCATATTTAGTAAATACCACATAAAACTCGATTTTTAGATTATATTGGTTTTTAATGTATTTTATTAAAACAGAGTATTTAAATATTTTGGAACATACAAGAAAATCTAGGGCGCAAATATTATGAAGCATTATTACATCAAGTAGATATTGAACCTATAAAAATATTAAATAAATGTATATGCCTTCATTAGATATTCTAAATTTTAAACTTCTTCACATAAGGCGTTTAGATGTTGAATTAAAAATAAATAAATAAATAAATAATGATTTAAATCTTTAATAATAATAATATATTAATATTAACCCGCGGTCTGTTCCTACCCCTAACCGGCACAACCCATTCAGTTAAAACTAAAAAAACTTTTTTGTTTAATTAAAAGTATTGAAATTGTTGCTGTTTCTGACGGTTAGAAAATGGTCAATCCAAATAAAATTGTTGGGTTTTTGACAATTTAATCTTATTTTCTATTTTATAAATATCAAGTAGTTCTTATTTTTATTGTCAAAGGAAAAGAAACAAATAAAAATACTTTGTTAAGTTGCTGTAATTAAAAACTTTTAATAATAAAAGTTGGAATCAGATATATAAAAGTATTATTTCAAGTTCCACGTTCCAACTTAAGTCTACAGGTTATGGGCCCAGAGCTAGAAAAATACAGAATCCCATTGTTTGACGGCACAAATTTTGATAATTGGAAGTTCCGAATTGAAACCCTATTGTACGAAAAGGATTTACTGCAATATGTAACCGAAGCATACAAAGAAAAAGTTAAGTTCCTCGAAAGTGACAGCGAACATTAACGAATAGCAAAACAACAGCAATTGGCCGAACACGAAAAAAAAACCGAAAATGAAAATCTCAAATCATCCAGCGGATCGCCGAGAGTCATCTGGTGTACACCAAGGATAAATCTAGTACGCTTGAGAATACGTTTCAACGAAAAGGAATTGCCAGTCAATTACTTACACGTAAGTCCCTTCTAAGTCTGAAATTCGATGCGAAAAATTATACTCTTGAAAATCATATTTGAAATTTGATAAAATGGTTAGAAATTTGCAACGGGTGGAAAATTGGAAGAAATTGATATTGTCTGTCATCTTTTGCTGACAATGCCCCCCGAATATGACAATGTGGTAACAGCTATTGAAACTTTGTCAAAAGAAAGTTTAACTGTCGCGTTTGTCAAAAACAGATTATTAGATAAAGAAAATAAAAAGAATGACAAATACAAGTGGCGGAGAACTTCCTTCATCGATGGCTTTCGCCACGCAGCAGAAAAGGTATCCGAGACCTGGTCAAAAGTACAAGGAAGTTTATCGCAAAGGTTCCCTTTCAGTTGCACTATTGTAAGAGACGAGGTCATCGTTATAGCGAATGCAGAGAAAGGGCATATGACATGAAAAATAAAAATTCTCAGAGTGCGCTGCGACAGCACCAGAAAACGATAGCAATTATTGTTTTTCAGTCTTGACAGGCAATCACACAAGCGACAAAGTGAAATGGGTTCTCGACTCGGGAGCAACGGAACATTTAATAAGCAAATCTGTTAAGCTATTCAAAACAAAGAAACTTGACGCACCAGTTAAAATTAAAGTCGCAAAATTCAACTCACAAGTATAGTGAATGGAAAGAAAAATACGATAACGGTAAAAGATATTCTGTCTGTACAAAAACTTTCAATTTTCTGTCGGTAAAGCCTGGTTCTAACAGAAAAGTAATTTAATTTAAGATGAAATTTAATTTAACTTAAAAGTTAAAAACCCAACAATCCTTTGTAACGTTCATACAGTGATGTAATTTAAGACTTACCTAATTTAATAGTTGGCCAACTTTTATCTTTTAAATTAAATTACGTTATTTCAAGTTTATTTAGTATTATCTAACCTATTTTGGGAGAATCTAACCTATTTTGTGTAAACGGTTGTAATAAGAAGAAAAATATTTCGATTGTAATTACCAAAGTAAGCCATATATATCTAAAACTTTAAGTTTACATAAACACTATTAAATTACGTTACTTTTTGTATGAACGCAAGTAAATTAAATTAAATTACTTTTAAAGTTAAATTAAATTATATTACGTTATTTCTCTGTTAGAACCCAGCTTAAGAAAACTCGAAATGAATGAATTATGTCCAGTATGCATTGAAGGAAAACAACCTACTCAGCCACACAATCAAGAGACAACGAGCAACAAGACCACTGCAATTAGTGCATAGCGATCTCATTGGCCCCATTAATCCCATTTCTCATGATTTGAAGAAATATGTACTTACCTTTATTGATGACTACACACATTTTACTGCGAGTTACAATTTGAATTCTAAAAGTAAAGTTTTACATATTTTAAAGATTTTTCAAGCAATGGCGACTGCTCATTTCAACATGGAAATAAGTCGGTTCAGATGTGATAATGGAAGAGAATATATTTCGAAAGAAATCAAAGAATTTTTTGAGAATTGCGGAGTACAGTTCGAATTCACAATTAGATACACCCCAGAGCAAAATGGAGTTGCGGAGAGAATGAATCGCACCATTTTAGACAAAGCCATGCTGTTGAACTGCAAACTCTGAAAAACATTTAGGTCAGAAGCGGTTCAAACCATAATACCAGATAGGGAAGAGGATAAGGGAGAAGAAAGAGAATATGAAGAAATTCAGAAAGCGAAAATACAAAGAAAACAGAAATTTTAGAAGATCAACAACAAGAATATGAAGAAATTTCCGAACACAAAAATACAAAGAAAACATAAATTTTAGAAGACCAATTTCAAAAATCAAAAAGAAAAAAACGATTGCAATGCACGCAGAAACTTTCGTAGAAGTTGTACCAAAGAATTTTGAGGATATTGCAACCCGTATAGACAAGGAGGAATGGATGCAAGCTGTAAAAGAAGAAATGGACGCGCTGATTGGAAATAAAACTTGATAATTGACCACTCTTCAGTCAAACATGATGAGGACAAGAATTTTAAGAAGTACAAGGCAAGGCTGGTGATCAAGGGATGTGCACAACAACAAGGATTCGACTATGAAGAAACATACGCTCCCGTCGCCAGGCTAGCAACTTTGAGAACTCTTCTATCGATTTTGATTGAAAAAAATCTCTTGACCTGTCACATGGATGTCAAAAATGCATTTCTACATGGTCAAATTAAAGAGGAACTGTACATGAAAATAAAAGCAGAAAAAATTCTGTTTGCAAACTTGAGAAATCCCTTTATGGACTGAAACAAGCACCTCGAGCCTGGAACAAAACTTTTGATATTTTTTGAAGGAATTAGGATTCCAAAATTATGAAGTGGACAAATGTCTTTATATTTTGGTCATCTATGATCAAATGATATTTGCATTTTTCTGGTTTTGTACGTTGATGATATATTCATTGCAGGAAATAATCAGAAAAATCGAACATGTCAAAGATGGGTTGAAGATGAAATTTCCTATGAAGGATCTTGGTACTTCACGGATTTTTCTCGCTATCAATATTGAACGAACAGACAACGAGATACGACTGAGTCAACGCAGCTACTTTGAAAAATTGCTGGAACGCTTTAAAATAAAACGACCACACCGATAGATATGATGCCTATTTCTGAAAATCAAGAAAATCTAAGTTCAGAAGAAATACCATACAGAGAACTCATTGGTTGTTTAATGTACTGCAATGGACCTGAGTTTTGCTGTTAATTACTTTAGTAGGTACCATCACGATCAAAATGAAGCACGATGGAAAGGTTTGAAAATAATTCTTCGCTATAATAGGCACGCTGAATTACAAACTTTGTTACAAACGAAGAGGATCAGAAAATCTGATTTGTTATGTTGACGCAGATTTTGGCAGCGAGTTGGACAGAAAATCGACTTCTAGATTTTTGCTACAAGTTTTGGTAACAACATTCAGTTTCCCTTTCGATACCTGTTAATAACAGGCTGTTATGAAGTCTCTAAGAAAAGCACAAACTTGGGAAAAAAATCACCAACCATTATTTGTTATTTGTTATGGATTGACTCAAAAATGTTGTTTAGTGGTAACTTTTATGGTGTACATTTTTTGTCTTGAACAAAAACTAACGCTTAGGAACAGATTGCCTGTACTTAAACTTTTCATTTTTGCTGGCAAATGGTTATTATTACTAGACCAATTTTTTTTGTCGTCAGAACAGTAATATTAAAACATTATTTTATATTTTTCTACGCCTTATATGAATGCACGACAAGCATCTATTTAACATCAAAATACATTTGTTTTATTTACAACAAAATATTCGATAACAACGAGAAAAAAATCCCTGACTTAATGTCTTAATTGAATTGACTTACATAATCTGTTGTGACACAGATTTAACAATTATATATTTTATCACGATTTTCACAAATCTCAAATATAATAAGATACTACACATAGCAAAACTTATTCATTTATTGATAAACCGTTTTTTGTGTTAATGAAGCATAATATGCTTTATTCACACAAAAAACATCCTATGTATTTTTTAGGTAAGTACTTATGCTAGATTAATTGTTATATTGTCTTTTTAAAGAAAATTTTAAATGAAGAGATTTGTAAAGATTCTTTATGATTCTTCTTTGTTTCTAAATCGTTGTATTATTTGTAAAACATCCGTTCATTTTAACTTTTCTTTATAAGTTAAATCATTTTGGAAAATATAGGAATTTGTGCATTTATTGAGTACCTTGCAGGTAAGTAAAAGCAAAAGTAGTGAGTGATTAGGTTTTTGTAAATTCCCAAATTTTTTTGTATACCTACCGATTGAAGTCTTAGTCAATAAGTTCTTCGTGAGATTGTGGACTATATTCTCTCGTCTTTTGTATCTGTCAAAAAGAAAAATATCTCACTCCCAAAATCTAATCATCATCTAAAAACTACGATCTCGTTACAACATAAAGATTAGCAGCCATTTTGGGAGAAAAAGAGATTTTTCTTCTTTCTAAATTATTTTATGTTATAACGAGATAATTTAAGTTTTCTATTCTAGGCTAAAAACAAAACGAAACCCAAAGGACAAAATGGTAAAAGCTAAAAATATATATTGCAACCAGTCAGATAGGAGCTTTTTAAAAGTTTTTCCTTGCAAACCGAGATTACTTTCATTTAAGTGTTCCAAAATCGGATTTTAGTTAAAAGAAGAGTTTTCACCATTTTAGTATAATTAACTTTGCGTTATAATACTAAATTTTATTTAATATTGCTAGATTAGTTATTAATTGCAATTTTAATGTGTTTCTATAAAGTTAAAATTATATATGTTTTATGCCTTAATGTTATTTTATCTACTTCATTTAGTTCTTAAGCTTATAATATTAACATTTTAATAAAGTTCTAAAAGTGGTTTAAGATTTATTTAGTTTAGGCTTCATGTAGATAATTGACTTTATAATTTTATACACTTATAATAATTATTTTTAAATCTTTTTCTTATATGTAAGGTGTTTACTAGGTAAATTAGTAGGAATATTTACCCTAAAAGGATTGTCAATAAGGTTAACTACTTGTAAAGGTTTATTTTGTGCAATGTAATAAGTTTTAATTTTTGTAAATCCATTGATTAATAGTGCTAGGTTTAATTAATTAACATTTTTATATAAGCAATTCCACGTTACTCGGCAATTTAATAATCAAAAATTGTAAGTACTTGCTTATAAGCTTAAGCTTAATTATTACAAGCATATAAACAAGTTTCCAATAGTAACTATTTTAATTGAATTACGTTAGCTTTTACTCAATATTTTTGATTATTACGGATGCGTCCGGACGCGACTAAAGTTGCCGAGTATTGTGGAATTGCTCATATTATGTATATTAGGGTGGCCCTTAATATTTATTTATTTAAGAAAAAAGGCGCTACAGTAAGTAACCATGTCTACTTACTGTAGCGCCTTATTTCGCTTATTACTCCTTAAATAGTATATAAATTATTTTAAAAAAATATATAATTTTGTAGAACGCATTTTTTTTTTAAATGGTATCCATTTTTTTCAATATTTGGTAAAAAGCATTTTATTTTTTGACTCACATCAAGGGTCACCCTAACGTATACAGGGTTTCCCAAAAATAGTGTGCAATACTTTCAACGTGGTTTCTAAAGACATAATTGGAAGAAATCTTGTTATAAATATGATTATGACCCATGGTAAATCTAGGGTAAATCTAGCCACAACATTTTTTGTGTGAAATTTTTTTTGCAAGTTGGCTGAAAAATTAAAAAATTTAGAGTTTTATATTGTTGAACATTAATAAAATTTACCATTTTCGAATAAAAATAAAATAAAACATTAAAAAAAAAATAGTTTTTTTCTTTTTTAATTTAGTATATTTAACAAAAAATATTATTAAACAAATAGTTCCCAGTAAGCACAAGCTAGCCGGCCCGCATACGGCCCGAACACGTTTTGCCGAATCGGCCGCGTGCGGCCCGACATACGTATTTCTTCCGGCGTGTAGAGCAGATGAGGATGGAGATGGGGACTCCAAACAATTAATGTTCAGCTATGCCATTACGGACGCACACTTCCAACTAACTATTGCAACCAATCGCTATTTATAGTTAGCTCGCGTGCGTAAGCAGCCGTGAGATGTATCGCTTTGCCGCGGCCGTATTCCAGCCGTAAGCGGGCCGGCTAGGGCAAGCCAAAGGATTTTGCAGCGGCCGTATTTTGGCCGACTTCGGTTAGAACATGGCTAAACGGTTCCGGGGTAACATAACGCGGGCCGTAAGCGGGACGGCTGGGGCAAGCCGAACCGCTGGTCAACCGCCTATGCCGACCGAAGGCCGACTGTTTGCCGAGTGTTTGGTGCTTACTGGGTTATGTGTGTTTTCCAAAAATATATTATATTTTCTTAAACCGTTTCAGAAATAATAATAATAAAACATCTTCGGGCTGTACGTCCCATTTGCCGACCGAAGTTCATATAAAGTTTTCTTTCAATTTAAAAACCGCTTGTAGAGTATTGCACTATTTTCGGAATAACCTGTATAGTAATTAGAGGAAAGAAAGCTTTCTCTAAATCAAGCAATTTTCTTAAGGTACGTAGAGCTGGTATTTTTCGTTAATTAGTTAAAATTAATAACATGAAAATATTTTTAAATTTTCGAAGCGAATAATTGTTCATATGTTGAAATTTGTAAAATATGACAATAAATTTGAAAAGGTCTAAAATTACAAATTAGAAGCTGCTCTGTAAAACGCAGTTTTGAACTTCATCGACTTACAAAACTAGCTAGGATCAAATTGTAATAAGGGTGCCAAATTTCTTTAATTTTAAAATTTTGTACAAATTTATTTTATTAATTTTGTAGCAAAGATTATAATAATAATTTTATCAAAAAGTGCGTTTTGCAGAGAAAGTCCTTAAATGTGAAATAGTTGGATTTTTACTATTAAATTTATTTTGTGTATGGATTTATTTTCAGATGTTTCAGAAAAAAGAAAAGTATAGAATAATGATAATATGGCTGAAGCTATAAAAATGAATTATGTCTAATACTTGGGTCTCGACGTTTGTTCATAATGACTGCGCTGGTTCTGAGTTCAACACTTGGACTTGGATCTCATTAAAGATAATAGTGCATTATAGACCAGGCGAAGTAAGCGCATTTTATCCTGAATTACTAGGTAATGGCAATTTCTTTCTTTTATAATTTTTTAAAGGTCCACTTTTGCTACTAATTAGATTTAATGGATTATGGCTAAAGGTAACTCATTTTTTGTTGATTATTATAAAAGAAAAGGACAATGAAGTAGATAAAGTAGATGAAGATATAGATAATGATAAAGATAAAATAAAAAAGGATAGTAAACAAGATAAAGATATGTAAGGAAGACACAGAAAATAAAAAAAGAAGAAAATAATGATAAAAAAAAGATAAAGTGAATAAAGAAGCCATGGAACATGGAATATTTAAAGATGGCTTTTAGAAAAACAGTTCAATTTGAAAATATTTACAAAACACATATGGCACTGTCAACATTAAAAAAACTTTTCGTGAACATCGAAAAACAAGATTTACAATACTTGCTTTTTAAAACATATCTTTCTCCGCATATTGTATACGTTTAATAACAAATCTTTTATTTTATTTTTATATCTACCCTGTAAGGACACCCTGTAAAAAAGTTTTAGCATTTAAAAAATTATTATAGATTATAATAAAAAAAGGTAAACCCCATAATTTATTAAAAAAATAACTAATATAAAAAATACCAAGCTCAACATTTTGTCTAATTCAGATAATTTACAGTGTAATTAAAAGAGTAGCGTAGCATTCGTCATCATTATTAACAGGCATAAATTCTCAATAACGATTTTTACAAGTAACTTTCGCTAAACTCGATATCTGACTGGCTGCACCTGGAGGAGCGCGTGAAGACCGAAACGCCTCCACCGAAAGCGGAGTCCGACGTGCCAGCATCGGTGATGAAGTCAGCCACAATCAGCATCTCCTTACCTTGCGTGATACCGGAAGGAGACAATCCACCTTTGCTGCCACCCTCCTTCTCCGTCAACCGGTCTTTTAACAGCTTGATTTTTTCCTCTTTCTAAAAGGATTTTTTAAATAGAATTAACGATTACTATACCGGGTGGACCAGTTTATATCATCAGAATTTTACCAGCTCAAATTTTACCAAAAATAAAGGTAGTTTTTCAGTTTTGTTACCTCTAAGAGGTTTTTTTAAAAATAATTTATCTAAAGAAAACACACTCTATTGTATTTTTGTTGTGTAATAATATACCGGGTTTTTCTGATCATGTATATCAAACCAAAACATTTCCATGCATGGCGTTGGTTGACCTTAATAGATTTGTATCTCTTGAGTTTTTTTATTTCTTCCGTTATTGACAAAAAACAGGTACATAAAAATAAATAAAATTAAATCAAGCAAACTTTTTTTGTAAATTAAATTAGTTGATAATTAAATTTAATTAATCAGTACAATCAAACTACATCGAATGATGAAAAAATTACGAGCAGAAAATATCAGGTGATTATGTAGGTGGTGCAGGTTCTAAATCCAATTTTGCGAACAAAACTTCCTAGGGATTTTTTTGTTAGGGGATGATTGGGAGTGGTCCTAAATTGTTGCCAAACCGTAACCATTATGACTTGATCTTTGTGAGGTAAATCTTTCAGAAAAATACAGGAAACATTTTTGTTTTCAGGGGCGAGTCGTCAGGATTTATTTTGGGTGTAAAAAAGCAGGAGTAAATTTAAAAAAGTCGTTTTTAATTCAACTTTCTACTTGGAAAAAGTCATGCAATGTTCTTTCAAATGACAAAGTTGAAGCCCTTAAAAATGATGGAGTATTTCATCAACCAACCAGCAAAAATAAGTGGTTTTTTCCAAAAGTCAATAACCGTCAATTTTTCGTGCACGCTTTGAATGCGTGTGCGCATAATAATTTTCTACATTTTTCTCAGTGTGGGGAAACCCCAAATTATGATCTTTTTCACCCCTATCGGGTTAAAAATTCAAAATCGAATTCCGAGAAAACGATTGACCGCACAATATTAATCAATTTATAGCTGACACTCTCCGCTGAATTTTTGTTTACGGCGCCGGTTTCGCATGTAGCTATTTTGGGGGTAGAAAAATTAGTTATTTTAAATTATCTTTTGGGGGATTTTTTTTCGAACTGCAAATAAGAAAGTTGTATATCTTAAAAACTTGCGTCGATTGATACGCTCAACTCCATCCGACGATATTTCCACCCTACAAAATATATCGACAAAAGTTTGATCCATATGAACTACGCTTAAATTTTGCCCTATTTTCATCCCCTATTTTATTTAAACATTATATTGCCTTATTATTCACAGGGGTACTAAATGAGTCATAGGTAACATAAAAATGACGCCAAAAACTGAATGCGCTATCGGAATTAGGACCCTCTCTAAAGCTTAAAAACATGTTTTTCAAACTTGTAGCTGATCCTTTTTTTTAATTTTGGAAGTTAATTCAAATATCAACTGTAATTTAGTGAATTATTTTTTTGTGAATATCTTTAAAACTGAGACCTTTAGGAAAAAAAATTAAAATAAAGAATTATAGACGACTAAATTATCTATTAAATGATGCTCTAACAACCGCAACCATTGGCGTAGATATATTTTTTTAATTACAAAATGTTTAAAAACTGATGATTTTGCACATTAATAGCCAAAACAATATTTTACAAAAAAATAGAAAAGGACAACATAAAATGGTTTATCTATTAAAAAACTATGTATTTAAAAAAGCAGGCAAAACCCTTAAATAAATTGAGCACCTAAGTATGTTCAGTTGAGGTATACGCTCACGCGATTAGTTGCTTACATTTAATTGCCAACAAGGAGTAAATAGAAAAATCTATTTAGCCATCACCTTTGCCATGCAACACTTTTCCTACTTCTGGGAAAGAACGTTGAGATGGCCTAAAACACTGAATTTTGTTTCTAAGAAACTACCAAGGTGACATATTTGAGATAAATGCATGTTAAATGCTTTTAAAACATCCTGACACTCTTCTAACAAAAGATTTTTTGCAAGCTGTTAGTCCTTTGGCCAATTTACCTAATTTAAGACCATGGATAAATTAGTTGAGAATTATTTTTTCACCAAAACGCCAAATTTGGACTAAATAAAAATTCACATACAAATATTAGTAGTTATGTTTAAATCTGCTGATATATTTTAAACTTAAAAATTCATAAACTAATTAATCACTTGGAAGAATACCCACGGCGAGTTTAAAAAATTTTTGGAATAAATAGAAGATAAACATAGCACATCCCAACTTAAAAAAGAGCAGTTGTAAAGTTTTCATGTTTTCATGTTTTCAAAAAATATTTAATAATTATATATTATATAATTATCTATTGGCCTACGATATCCATGGACCTAGTCGTTTTTCATGTTTAACTGGGTAATTATAATTAAGTCACCTTTATTTTCTCATTCTAACATTTTCTTCAAAGGCCTTCGTTTTACATATAATAGCGAAAATCTAAACTGAATCGCCAAATGACGTTTGATATTTGGATTACTAAGCAAAACTTCAAAAAAAAGAAACAGCTGCAATTTTGAAAAACATATTTTTAAATTTCGGAGGACATCCTTATTCCAATATTGCAGTCAGTTTTTGGCGCCATTTTTATGTGACCTATGACTTGTTCAGGACCACTGTGTATTGCAAGAAAAGTATTGACAATGAACAAAATTTCACTCAACAAAATGTTTGTCACACCCTCAGCTACATTTACCCTAGGACAGTGAGTTGGTCGTCGACCCACCCTCGAGGGTCGAAAATGTTTCCTGTCATTGATTGGTTTTAAATTGTTCTAAGAAGCTATTACGTGTTAATCAATTAGTGACAATTTGACTTAACTTAATAAAAAGAGTGTGTTTAAGAAAATAATTGTAGTTATTTCTGTGGTAGCTTTTCGTTGCATAGAATAATTGGTAAATAATAATACCTAATTTTTCCCGAAAAGATAATTTGAAAAAACTGATTTATGAAATGCCCCCTAATTTTCATCCTAAAATGTGACACCGATTCCGTAAACAAAATGCAGCGGAGAGTGCTAGCTACAAATTGTTCCATAGCGGCTATATCGTGCGGTTAACAGTTTTCCCGAAATTTGATTTTGAATTTTCAACCCCCGATAGGAACTATGCAGAATTTGGGGTGGCTCCAAATTAAGCCAAGTGTAGAGGATAATGATGCGCACATTTCGTACATTCAACCCGTACCAGAAAAATTGACGGTTTTTCACTTTCTAGAAAGTTGATCACATACTCCATCGACGCGGATTTGCAATTGCATAATATATATAATCCCCTAATAGAAAACCCAGGGTTAGATTTAGTACCTGCACCACCTACATAATGACCTGATATGGAGTTTTTCCTACTCGTAATTTCATTCGTTATGCATTCGGTAAATAGTTTGACTGTTTTAATAATAATTTATTATTTAATTTTTTTGTTTTTATCATAAACATACTTTATCCAGATCTCATTAAACCAATAATAATAAAAAACAATATTTTTGTTAAATTAAATGATAATTAATTAATAAAATGATTCTGGTGTAAAATTTGACTCATTAGATATTTATCTTTTAAACGAACCAAAATTTAAAAAAAAGACAATAAACAATAGTTATTTGTTTTACAAGTGTTAAAAAGCGACTTTTTCATGCGAGTGTTTAAGTTGCTCACGAGGCCGTCCGGCCGAGTGTGCATTAACACGAGCTTGAAGAAAGCTTTTATTACAAGTGAAACACAATGTTTTTTCTATGACCCTTTCATTTTTTATTATATTCAAATACAAAACAAAATAACCTAAAACCGTGTTTGACAGCTCTTAAAATTACTTTCATCTTATTCTTTTAATTTTTAAGGTTTTAAGTTACTTAAATAAATAAACTTTTAAAAATTAGAATATATTAATTGTGTTCTAAATGATATTTAGACATACATATACAAATACAACACAAATTTTGAAACGAATGTCACGTTGCTGTCAATTTCTTTTTATACAGACCCACTTTTCACACAGAAATGTCACTTTACATTCGTGTTTTGCCTTGCCAATGAAAAGATTCATTTTCTAAACAACGATGTCAATACGAAATGTGACTTTCACATAGTGGTTGTAGAAAAAATATTTTAAAAGTTTTTTATTATTTCAAAAATATTTAACACCGACACACTGGTGAAATTCTGATATTATAAACAGGACCACCCTGAAGTAAAGATATTTTCTTTCATCCAAAAAAATTCTGCAAGGCCACGTATAGGATTAATGAATTTTAAATTGATCTTACTAAAGTCTATAAACAATACAGTAGTCATCTCAAGTTTATTTGTTTAAAGTACGTCTAAACGTCTAATTGTAACAAACTTAAAATACCACCGCATCGCTATAAATTTATACCTATATAAAATTTTGTTTTTTTTTACTATAGACGTTTGTAAAATGTATAATATATAGGGACAATTTTATTAAAGTTTATTTCTATTACAGGACCTTGTCATTATAATGTATGCATAATAAGTGAGGCAAGAAAGGATTTATGATACATGAGAGAACTTTGACTTGCTTCTACGGCTTAGTGTTATGTATAGTGCATTTAGGCAAGGGCGATTAAACTTAATTACCAGACCAATTACACACAAAATTTTATCTTAACTATACAGGATGTTTCCCAACCTTTCTGACAAAATGTATTGTGTATCGCTTTAAAATACATGTATACAGGGTGCTGAAAATTTGGTAAATATACTACCCACATTTTTTTCTCAAAATTAAAAAATTAATTATTAAGTCAGAAACTAAATCATTAAGAAATACCCTGCATATGACATTAAGGATAAGTATATACTATTCTTTATATCTGTAAATAAATTAAATAAATTGTCTAAAACAATAACAACAAGTTTTATTAATAACAGTTTGACTACTTTTATCAGAATTCACCAAAAAGGGCAAAACTGTCCAAATACTTTTTCTTCTATAACGTATAAGTAAATCGAAGTAAAATACAACATTAATGGATAATATTTACCTTAATTAAGATTATGTTAAATAATAAAGTTTTTGTAGAAGTTTTAAAAGTTAGTTACGTAAATATATCGCCTACAATTTGAAAGGTTAAATTGTAACTTAATTTAATTTTATTATTGAATGAACTTATATGTATGTTAAAATAAAATAACAAATACAGTATATTAATAAGTTGGTTAGGCAGAAAATAAATATATTTACGTAAATATATTGCACAAAATTTAAAATATTAAATATTAACTTAATAAATATTATTTATAAATAAATATATTTATTTATAGATAAATGTATGTATTTATAAATAAATATATTTATTTATAAATAATAATTATTAAGTTAATATTTAACATTTTAAATTTTGGGCGATATATTTATGTAAATATATTTATTTTCTGCCTAACCAACTAATTAATATACTGTATTTGTTATTGTATTAGCGCATTCGCCAATTTGGTAAAAATGGCGAATTCGCCGGGATTAATATTAAAATACATTGTACTTTATATACAAAAAAATAATTTTATATACAAAAAGATATCGCCAACGTAATTAAGGTTGTATATCTTATCGAGAATAATACTATTTTCAAATATATATTTTTCATTTGAGGTTTTGTTTTTAAAATATTGACTTTTTTTGTTTTTTATAAACCTCTGTCTTTGTTGGTTAATATATTTTTTTTAAATATTTAATACAAAAGTATTAAATACAACCATAGAAGATGGTTTATGTTAAAACAAAATGATTAAGGTAAATAAACGTAAAAGTTAAATATATTGTCAGCTGGGTCCTTCTTGCAAAAGGAAGTACATTAGAATATTTATTTACAAATTACTGAATGATTTATAAAGTAAAATTACAAAACTATTATTTTATAAATCGATGTGTTAAATAAAACGAGTTATATAACTTATATAACATATGTTAATTATAATTATTATACAGCACCCAATATGTTTTTTGCGGCACGGTAGAATATTCTTTCTGGATATTAGGAATTATAATTAATAGTTATTATAATCATAATATTATACGTACAGTTATTATCCGTAAAAATTTGAAAATATTTATAAATATATTTATTTATAAATAATAATTATTAAGTTAACATTTTAAATTTTGGGCGATATATTTATGTAAATATATTTATTTTCTGCCTAACCAACTAATTAATATACTGTATTTGTTATTTTATTTTATTACCGTGAATTACCCTGGCGCATTCGCCAATTTTGTAAAAATGGCGAATTCGCCGGGATTAATATTAAAATACATTGTATTCTATATAGGTACACAAAAAGATATCGACAACGTAATTAAGGATGTAGATCTTATCAAGAATAATACTTTTTTCAAATATATATTTTTTATTTGAGGTTTTGTTTTTAAAATATTGACTTTTGTTGTTTTTTATAAACCTCTGTCTTTGTTGGTTAATATATATTTTTTTTAAATATTTAATACAAAAGTATTAAATACAACCATAGAAGATGGTTTATGTTAAAACAAAATGATTAAGGTAAATAAACGTAAAAGTTAAATATATTGTCAGCTGGGTCCTTCTTGCAAAAGGAAGTACATTAGAATATTTATTTACAATTTACTGAATGATTTATAAAGTAAAATTACAAAACTATTATTTTATAAATCGATGTGTTAAATAAAACGAGTTATATAACTTATATAACATATGTTAATTATAATTATTATACAGCACCCAATATGTTTTTTGCGGCACGGTAGAATATTCTTTCTGGATATTAGAAATTATAATTAATAGTTATTATAATCATAATATTATACGTACAGTTATTATCCGTAAAAATTTGAAAATATTTATAAATATATTTATTTATAAATAATAATTATTAAGTTAACATTTTAAATTTTGGGCGATATATTTATGTAAATATATTTATTTTCTGCCTAACCAACTAATTAATATACTGTATTTGTTATTTTATTTTATAACCGTGAATTACCCTGGCGCATTCGCCAATTTTGTAAAAATGGCGAATTCGCCGGGATTAATATTAAAATACATTGTATTCTATATAGGTACACAAAAAGATATCGACAACGTAATTAAGGATGTAGATCTTATCAAGAATAATACTTTTTTCAAATATATATTTTTTATTTGAGGTTTTGTTTTTAAAATATTGACTTTTGTTGTTTTTTATAAACCTCTGTCTTTGTTGGTTAATATATCTTTTTTAAATATTTAATACAAAAGTATTAAATACAACCATAGAAGATGGTTTATGTTAAAACAAAATGATTAAGGTAAATAAACGTAAAAGTTTAATATATTGTCAGCTGGGTCCTTCTTGCAAAAGGAAGTACATTAGAATATTTATTTACAAATTACTGAATGATTTATAAAGTAAAATTACAAAACTATTATTTTATAAATCGATGTGTTAAATAAAACGAGTTATATAACTTAAATAACATATGTTAATTATAATTATTATAAAGCACCCAATATGTTTTTTGCGGCACGGTAGAATATTCTTTCTGGATATTAGGAATTATAATTAATAGTATAATAACTATTAATTATAATTCCTAATATCCAGAAAGAATATTCTACCGTGCCGCAAAAAACATCATAATATTATACGTACAGTTATTATCCGTAAAAATTTGAAAATATTTATAAATATATTTATTTATAAATAATAATTATTAAGTTAACATTTTAAATTTTGGGCGATATATTTATGTAAATATATTTATTTTCTGCCTAACCAACTAATTAATATACTGTATTTGTTATTTTATTTTATTCCCGTGAATTACCCTGGCGCATTCGCCAATTTTGTAAAAATGGCGAATTCGCCGGGATTAATATTAAAATACATTGTATTCTATATAGGTACACAAAAAGATATCGACAACGTAATTAAGGATGTAGATCTTATCAAGAATAATACTTTTTTCAAATATATATTTTTTATTTGAGGTTTTGTTTTTAAAATATTGACTTTTTTTGTTTTTTATAAACCTCTGTCTTTGTTGGTTAATATATTTAATACAAAAATATTAAATAAGAAGGTTTATGTTAAAACAAAATGATTTAGGTAAATAAACGTAAAAGTTAAATATACTGTCGATGTGTTAAATAAAACGATAGTTATGTTAATTATAATTATTATACAGCATCGAATATGTTTTTGCGGCACGGTAGAATATTCTTTCTGGATATTAGGAATTATAATTAATAATTATAATAATCATAATATTATATGTAGATACAGATATTATCCGTAAAAATTTAAAAATATTTAGAAAAATTAACTCTTGCATTTTTTTAAGTTAATTTTTTTTCACAATTTTTCCGATTTTTTATGGGAAATTTTAAATCCCTAGTCTCGATTAGATCTACAACCTCTATCAAATTATTGACCTTATTATGTTTTTAAATCATCTTTGTTGGTTCCTATTTTTTGAAACAAAATGTTAACACAAGAATTGTAAATATTAAACTAGATAAAAATTTGTTTAAAACCCTTAAAAAGGTTTATGTAAAAACACAAAAAGGTCGATAATTTGAAAACAAATCATTAAAGTAAAAATATTTATTTGAAAAAAGTTTTAGTATCGATCGATAAGATCTATGCTGTCTATTTTGAGTAGAAAACCAATATTATTATCTGAGTAGTAAATGGTTAAAAACCCAATTAACAATTTTGCATTTTCAGGATTGAAAATTTCGTGATTGGCTATTTGGTTAACTGATATGGATTAAACAGAATTACCTCTGATAGTTGTATACCCAAAATTGCTATATTTCAGTTAAAAATTTAAAATTATGTCGCTGACCATTTTACAGTTTTATATTTATATTACCTGAGTTATCAGTCGTTGCAAGTCTTCATTTTCGTTTAACAATTTCTGATATTTTTCTTCATCTTCCTTGGATATCCCCACGTCTGGGTTGTATTTACTTTCAGCCTTATCACGTGGATGTCTTATAACTTCAATAACCTTTAAATATGAAGATATATTAAAAAATGTAGTTTAGTTTTATAGACTTAAAATAAAGGATAAGATTTTTTTACCTTAGGCACAAATATAAGAGCCATACTGAGAAAGCAACAGAATACTATTGCTAATGCCACAAAAGCAAAACTGGCATCCTGTTGACTGGCAATCACCATCGTTACTGGCGCAGTTATCAAACACAATATAACCACGTTGTAAATGCTCATGCCAACATATCTTGAATCATTAATCTGCTTCACTTTGAGCGATCTTGTCTCGTACGCCAAAAATAATCCAAAAATCTATAAATGAAATATTACAAATTAGATCTATAATAATATTACATTCAAGTATATTATACTTGAATGTAAATAAATATGAAGACTGCTTACGAATGGTTATTTTTAATATACATAATTACCTACTTTCATGTCAAATAATGAAAAATTAAAAAAAAAACTAACAAGTTAATAGTAGATATAGATAGATAGATAGATAGATAGACAATTCTAATTTTTTTTAGTTTCCTAAAAATCTTTACTACATTTTTAATATGACTCCAAATAACAACACCAAATGGGGTGCGCTGCGTGATTTTTTATTGTAATGAAAAAAATTGAGGATGATCTTTTAGGTGTCAAATATGAAAATCCGTTGCCGTTTTAATTTTTTGTTGCTTTACTTTTATTTGGCACCCCTTAGAAGTCTGAAATAGTGTCAATTTCTTACTCTCTTATAGTGGGTCAGAACTTTTTTTCTGTGACAAATATTGAAATAATTTTAATTGGTATATTTAATTAATATGGTTTTGTAATAAAATAAGTAGACTTATTTGGGGCATATTGTTAGTGCGCTATTTATATGAAAACATGTATAATATTAGCAATATATTATATTGTATATTCTTAATCACAGTATAAATGTTAATATTTGTCTTTTTAAACATTATAGAGCTTTCTTATAATCTGTTTTTGGCAACCTAAAATATAAGGTATTATGATCCACATATCAGTCCCACCACGTGACTTTAATACAAATAATTAAGGTCACTTAAGGTAAATTAGGACACTGTCAAGTTAATTGTCTTATTTAAAAAAAATACAATATATGTATTTTTTTGTTCTAAATACATTATTGTACGGAAGTGTATGTATGACTTTCGAAGAATAGTTTTTTATATCATAAGGCTGAGAAGTAAGTCTTTTTGTGCCGAGCTTAAAGTTAAAAGTCCGATGCGTCAGCGGAGGCCTACAATTGAGCGAACCACAAAAAGACATGTCAGCTGAATGACATACAACATTTTAGGAGATTCCATTTTGTGTTTAGAGTTGTGCTGCAAAATTGTTTTTTTACAGTATTGTACGGCCTAGCCATACATTTCTTTCTATATTTTTTGTTTATTGTGCATATTTTTATCAAGTTAGTCAATATTAAAGTCTAAATCAACTTCAAACATTCCTCAACTGAGAAGTTGTCAAAACGCGTTTTGTCCCTGCAAGTTCGTCGTTTTTTTTATAAGTAGGTAATTGCTTACTGTAACTTTGTTGTTGTTAAATTAACTGTGAAAAATTCCATAATGTAAGATTCAGCACCGACTGATTGCTTAGGCTGCAGACATTATAGAAAATGGTCGATCTTACAGTAATGTTGCCGAGTTGTTTGGTAAATCAAAATCGACGATCTGTCGAACATAAACAATTTAATTATACCCAGGAACAGAGCTAGTGGTAATTGATTGCGGCGTATTAACTGCAAGATCATGTAAACATATATACAATATACATATATATTACCATTATACCATATATTACCATTTGCTCCTTAGATCGAAGACAATTTTCTCCTAATGCAAGAAAATGCTCGCCCGCATGTTCAAGTGGAAATACTGACAATAAATTGGCCTGCATGCTACCCGGACTTAATTCCGGTAGAGCATGTATAAGACATGCTAGGAAGACCATAATGCTTTCTGCCCATAACAGAGATGACGCGTGAGATGCTTCGATTGAAGTGTGGGATAATTTGCCTTAAGAAATTATCGAAAACCTTATCAAAAGTATGGGAAGACGGATGACTACAGTCATAAGAGCTCGTGGAGGAAATACATATTATTTATAACAATAATATTATCTGATCATTAAATGTTTAAAACAAGCTTAAATGTACCATCCATTGCAAAAACATAATTGTATATCTTAAATAGGCTTCAAAATGGTATGAAGTTTTGCAAAACAAACTAACGTAGCTAGCTATTAGTTAACTTTTCCTTATAAGATTTGAACAAAAACAAATTATAGGGAAAACATTCCAATTTATCTCCGTTTCTGTAAATTTGCCCGTGTGTGTATAGACTTTCTACTCCTGGTCTAGAATGTACTATTTTTGCCTTTCATATTTAAATAGGTTTGTATTAAACCTGTTTGTATTCTTGTTAAAGTAAGTTGTCCTTTTCTGTACAACTACGTAAAACAAAAATAAAAGATACAAGAACATGGAAAATTGGCATAAACAAAATTTTTATTATTAAATTATTTATTTTTTAAAGTAATTATGCATTAAAGTTTAAACTAAAATACATAATAATATAGATTTCATATGCATTCAACAAAAACAAGTAATATTATTTTATAAACCTAAATAATTTGTTTAAAACGATTCTGTTCAACTTTGTTTTAAAATAACAAATTTAAAGGTAATTAAATTGTCAATACCTATGATATAAGGTTTTTCTTTTCACACTTGCACATATTCGGTTAGCGCTTTAATATTTTTTTTTCAGGTGCTTGAAAAATATATTTAATTAAACATGCAAATATGTATAAAAAATATCAACACAATATAAATTTGTCAGCCAACTAATATATTTTATACAAAATTGAATGTGCCAATGGCCACTACTGTAGATACAAATATGTTTATTGATATAAATGAGCTGTTCAATTTAATTTGGTAACATACGCTTCGCATCTAGTTTGGATGAAAATAGTTTTTTACAAGTCTACTCATGTTTACTTACCAGAATAAGGCCTTTGTAAGCATATATTATCGATTGCCATACATTATTGTTATGACTTTCGCAATGTTCCAGCTCGGGCCTTATCTTTGAATCGTCGGCCGAGTTAAACGGATCTTCTAAGGGAAACAGTTCGACCCTTCTCTGAAGTGGGTCCAACAACTGCCACGCCAACAATATTATTAAGTCTATTACCAGCAAACCAGATACCATTGAGTACAGTTTCCAAGGTTCCACCTTTTTCTAAGCAAAAAATAATAAATAAAAGTTGCACACAGTTTATTGGTCTAATAAAACAATTTGGTTTACTAATTTATTCCGTAAATTTACACAAAACCACCAAATCAAACACAAATATAATTAAAAGTAAAAGTTTAAACAAGACAATGTTTGTAACTTTTTTGTTTGGTTCTATTTTTATTAGTTTTTAAATGTACATATTTTAAATATAGTTTTAAAAGTTTAATCGGCTTTATTGTAAAATTTCATTTTTAAACGGAGTCTGTCATATATTATGTTTTTACCGGGTAAAAAATATGTTGTAGGTAATTTTATTATAAACCGTTTATATTACTAAAGTATACACATTTTTTTTATTCAAATATTTTTTATTTAAATATATTTTTTTTTAATTTTACAAAAAACACGGTTTTTCTATTTTTGTTTACTCAGTATTTTCTTACAACTTTAATATCTATGCCAAAAATGATCGAATTAAAAAAAATTTGTCCATTTTGGTAGGTTAACTTTTTTCATTTAAAAATGACTGTATTTTCAAATATGTTATCTTTGATTTTTATGAAAAGGTAAAAGTTGTGAGCCCATGATTTTCGACATTGTCATGAAAATGAAAAATAAATATTAATTTATAATTTACTAAGTAGTAGAAAGTTACCACATAAAATTTAAAAAAAAAACTTTACTCGTTTATTTACAATGTATGATTAAAAAAATCTGAAGCATTTGATTTAAAATTTATGAGAATTGTTAAAAAAATGTTATTATTTTTTGGCTACTTTTTTATTATTTTTTAATAAAAATAAATGCTTATTTGGCCTTGTACTCCCTACGATATAAAAAAATAGGTGAAAAAAGCTCTAAAAGTTCAAGATTAAGGAACCGTTTAAACATTTTTGTGATCACTCCTTGGGTCAATGGTAAATAATATTGTCTTACTTTTTTTTTGTTATTACATTTTAAACTAAAACTGTGTAGTAAAGTAATATATAAGAATGTTTAAGGACAATTTTAATATTTTCTGTTAAGTGAACGGCATTTGATTAAATATTTCGTACTCAAAGATGCGCCTGTTGACTTACCGCTTAAAGGTCGCCTGTCAACGTTGCGCGGCTCTAAACAATGTTATTTATCATTAACCTAAGGAGAGATCAAAAAAATGTTTAAAAGGTTTCCTATTGTTTAGATTTTAGAGCTTCTCTTACCTATTATTTTTTCAATTTATCAATAAGGAGAACAGGGCCAAATTGGCATTATTTTATTAAAAAAAAATAAAAAAGTAGGCACGTTTTTAAAAATTTTATTGTTGAATTTATTTTTACCATTCTCACAAATGTTTATTAAATATTTATAAATAGTTAAAACTAAAATCCCTTCAAAACCAAAACTCGTTATAACAATTTTGAAAAAAACAAGTTTTACACCCAATTTCTTCCTTACTAGGGTGGTCCAGGTTTTAATCGACAAACTTTTAGGATTGATAGAGATAAAAAAAATAAGATGACTCAATACAAGAATTATATACATATCTCAAACACATAATAAAGGAGATATAGGCCATTTAAGTTGAAGTTTTTTTTTTCTTATAATTTTGGAACCACTCAACCGATTTTGTTCAAATTAACCAAAGTTTACTAAAATTAAGTCTCTATCAAACAAAAATGTACAATTGTACTTGATTTAAAGCTGTAATATGTGCAAAATATTATACATACAAAAATGATTGTAACGGGAACAATTCAAATAAGGCAGCTGATGTTGACATGGTTGACGAATGTATTTCTGACAGTTTAAACCTTAAGTTTAACAAACTAACAACCTTGTAAATTTTTGGATTTTTATCGTTAAAAGAACCCCGTCACGTGTAATGGCGTCATGGCGCCATTTTTTATATGTATGTACTTTTTGTAATCGTCATTTGAGTTTTTTCATATATTCTTTGGTGATATATGATTCTGGCATTGCAGTAAGACTTTACGTAAAGAATTTAAAATATTATAAGGGACTACAAAATATATACTGCGAGAAATATAAACAGGTCTTTTAAACTAATTTAACTGTTTATTTTAAAATATAGCATTTTTAGTTTAATATTATTAATACAATTTAAACGATGTAAACAAGAAAAATATTTGACATAAAAAATTTGTAGTTATGTTTCCCTTAAAAATGTGATTTTAGTGCATAATTTATTCAGTCAATTTAGAACTCTTGACGAGGAAAGAAATCTCGTAACCGAGACCTCCCTCAAAACACAAATTTTACAACCCACAAAATAAATTACTCCTATAGTGAAAAAAAACTATAGTGCATAGTATCTACAATGAAATAAAGGACACTTTTTGGTCACGAAACTGATAAAGTGAGAAGTGATAAGTGACAGCATACCTGGCGGACGAACCACCTGACATTAAAAAGCATTTTATGGAAAGAACAAACGAGGTTAACCAAGAGTGGAAAGGGCCATTATCTGAAAAAAACGATAAGGACTCTTAAATAACATGACCTAATACGTAAATTTGCAACATTGACTACTTTTCGCTTAAACACAACTCTAGTAAAAAAAACAATACAAAACTAAGAGCAACAGTAACATTAGTAACAAGACAATAGTAAAATAACAAAATAAACAACAATAAAATCAAGCCGTCTCAATTCTTATCGCTGGCATTTACGGAACTATAGTTGAGCAGAACAAATAAATTAATTGCTAGTAATTATTTAAGTAAGTAAGTTACAAAACCCATAAACTTAGACCAGGCCCAATAATTAAAAGTGTATAAACTATTCAAGACAAAAATAAACATCTGGAACCTAGAAACCTAGCCCCTATGTCTAAGATTCAATAACCGAACTAGACAGTCGTTACGAAAACATAACAGTCAAAGACAGACAAATCAATGCGTACTTAAATGACCACGGCAAAAACGGCTTTTGGGTTAGAGTGGAAACAATACTAGCCGCCTCGGGCGTCTTTAACCTGGCAATTGAAATACCACGAACAGGGTGTGAAAGAAAAGATCTCCGCCAGACAGAACAATATCCCAACAATAGGAGTACGCTACATACTTGCTACATTAGGTATCCATAACCACTACGACAGTATCTCAAAGGAATGGACAAAGCTGCGACTGGCACTTGGTAACAGTCCTACCAAGTTTGGCACAAACGTAAACAGTAGAGCAGTCGGTAATGGTAAATAAACTAATAACGCAATCAACAAACAACGACAGGGCAGAATCAAAGGTAAAAACGTAAATCGAAAACTATTTAATAGGTATACCAAACGCATGCGGGTGCAGGAGAGTAAAAAAAGAAGCCTAATAGACAATATACTAGACCATTACAACCTGGACATCATAGCGCTACAAGAAATTTACTTGACATCGGGACGCGTTAACACAAAAGGGTACCGCTGGTATCTGAGGGTTGGAAATGAATCGCAGATCGCGATCCTCACAAGAAGTAATAGGGTCAAGCCGTAGCCTACGACTAGGAAGATAAGTCCCTACAGCGAACTTACAACTCCCCAACTCCAAGCAGTAATCCCAAATGTTTGGAGTAATACTAATTTCCCGGTCTAGGGGGATCCCGCGTCGTATGCAGATTTGAGTCGGCGTAATTGTTCCCTCTACACCAAAATATTTGTTTCCCCGTCCCCACCTCCATTTGATCCTACTGGGTGTATAGCAACGGCCCGAAACCGGCAAGGGCTATTTAAACTATTCGCCTGTCGCTTTCGAGTCCCAAATATGGTACAGTACCTGCAAACACGGGTGAAGCCGTGCAGTTGCTGGTGGCGGAAAAAAATTTGCTTAGGGTAACGGAAGATTGTGCGGAGCTCAAGAGAGAGAGGTAATGGGGCCAGTTATACAACCCTTATAGTCATAGTCACTTTAGTGCATAATTTATTCATTAATAATATTTAATTTATTATTTTAATTTTAAAATATAAATAAATTAAGTAGATAAATCTTTATTAATTTATTAAATATTTTAAGAACAGTTTATTATTAAAAGGTTTTTCTTAAACTCATAAGCAAAAATAATGAAATCAACCAACCGGGCCTTTTTTTAACTTTAACAAGAGTTCATAAATAAAGCCTTACAGATTATTCTGTTTTTGAAAAGTAATTAAACTTAACATAATCTTTTAAGAACTTTGTTAAAAGTTAATATTTATTTTTACTTGTTTTTGATCTTCGTAAGACAGCGTTTGTATAATATTTTTTGGCTGAAATTTCGTAAAATAATTTATTTTAATACTTTTACTAATAAGTAAACAAGTAAACATTATAATAGTGTATTATTATACGAGAAATACTGCAGGCTATTATTCACGAGGATGAGGTTTGTATCACGAGTCGTCAGACGAGAGACTCAAATCATCCGAGTGAATAATGCGCATAATCTCGAGTGTAATACTATACCGGTATTATCTACTCCAATAAGTAGATAATAAAATGATTTTAAAAATAAATAAATAAATTCTGACATTTGTCAAATGGTTAACCTTACTTTTTACCAATTTTAAATGTAATTATAGTCGCCTTCTTCCAATTTAAAATCCGATTGGTTCAAATCACAGTGAATATTGAAATCGGCCAATCACTGATGCCTAACAACGTAAATAATGAGTTATTCACGTTGTTAGGCAGGGAATTTATAATGTTTATCAATATTCACGGAAAAAAACACAAAATTATGCAATAGAAGTAAATAAAATATATTATTACTCTATTTAGTGTTTAATACTTAATTAAAATAAATTATATAATTACAATTTATTTAAACGAATTAATATTTAATATTAATTTATGTAAAATAAAATGTTCAAATACAAAGTACGTAATCACCCGTTTAAAATTTTATGTAATTTAAATTTATATACACCAAAAAAAATAATGTAGTTGAGTTAACGTTTGCCTAAATGTCATTTTTAAAAATGTTGTTTCATCAAAAAATCTATTGGATCTATATATTGGTGTCAAAGCAATAGTCAGAGTTTGTCCAAGTTTATTTGTTCATTTGACAGTAAAAATATTGATTTAACATAAACTAATATTTTGAATTAAAATGTTTATCCAATTTTGATTTAATAGCTGGAATTGGTTAAATCAAATACTGAAATTTTTAGAATTACCTAAAAAAACTATTAAATTAACGTTTAGTTGCTCTTTAAATCCAAAACATTAAATTTGTTCATTTAACAAATTGTAAATGTTACTTTAAAATTTGTTAATTTTGCATTCATAAAATTGCCGTGAAGGGCGCTTCGAACACCCACGCCCGTGATGTTCTTACATCTCGCCTCAGTTGGCTTAAGATAGGAGTATATAAGCTTACGTAGCGGTTTGTTTTAGGTCTGTTCCACAGTGCACTGTGGAACTTCCACTACACCAAATTGCCCGACACTGATAAGACCCCCAATATAGGTCGAATCAGCTGTATGTCAGTAGGAATTTAAAGTAGGTGGAACGCACGCAAAACAAAAACTCTGGCGAGGGAAGGTTCAATTCTTTCTCTTTATGTTAATTCCATAATTTTGTTTTGAATAGCAACCTTTTACATTTTAAGAATGTTAACCAAACCCAATTAACCCAAAATTAGCGCAAATTATTTTAATTTAACATTTTATTGGTATAAGTAAATATGCTAAGAAGGTTACCTGGACATTTCAAAAAATTTACCTTAACATCTTAAAAATGTTAGCACAACCATTTTCGAAATATTACTCCGACATATCAAGAATGTTTAATTAACCAAATTAGCAGATTAGAACAAATATTCTCATTTTGTTCATTTGAATAATATTTGTTGTTCAATTAAACAATACAATTTGACATTTTTAGATGGTTAAGTAAACGTGCAAAAACCATTGCTTGTATTTAAAGTGCATAAAGAGTTGAATTAATATTGTGGTTGTTGGAACAGCTTATTTTTTTCAGTATAGGTAGGTACTTATATAATACATATATATATATAGGCTTACAATTTATAATTAAAAATTACAATTTAACCTTGATTGATGTTAATTACACCGATATCGTATAATGTTGTTAGATTGCACGCCATAATCAATTGATTTATGGCGCAAAACTCATTTTGTTTGCATTAAAAGTGCAACTTTATTTAAAATTTTAACATTTATGATGAAATACGGTCTACGGGCATGATTATTTTGCTTAAAAGCGACGTTCTAATAAACACAATACCGTTTTGCAACATTTAATACCACCATTAAACTTAATACCAATACAAAACGTTCTCTATGTTATGTTATTTATGTGTTTAATTTTAAATTTTTATACCTAATATAAAATATGTTTAGTGACATCCCATGAAAAATAAGTAGTAGGTTACCAAGTTTTTTTTATATTTTTATATAAAAACATTGGTTAAATGAATAAAAAATAGCTTTTTGGATTTCATTTTTAATTTTACATAAAAACTGAAAGGTTTTTCGTTTCGATTTTAACAACATTATATCAAATATGTTTAATACGAGCGGGTGGAGCATTAATGCATTATTTACCAATTATTTAAGTAGACTTAGTGCCAAGCTCAAAGTTGAAGGCCGACGTGTAGCGGAGGCCTACAATTGAGCAAAGTACAAAAAGACACTTCTCGAACGAATGGCATACAACAACATTTTTTCTACTCCCGCCTTTAAAACGCCCTTTACCGTACATGGCACTAAGTGACCTTTTAAATACACATTGACAAGTTGTGGCTTTATGGCGCTTTAGTCAAGAGCTGAAGTTAGCAACAGGTTTTTAGTCACGGGCTGAAGTTAGTTTTAAGTTATTTGACAGTTGTCAAATGTCATACAATCGTTAAAATAAAGTGCCTTTCTTGTAAAATAATACTAAATGTGAAAATTATTTTATTATCTCAATACAAAAATACAAAAGTATTAAATAGTTTCTCAACGACAATATTTGAAAAGTTTATATAAACAGTGTACTGACCTTTTAATTTCGCCGGCAGTAAACTATAACTTAAATTCGGGCACGGAATCCACTGTAAAGTGCTCATAAAACATTTTCTTTACTTTCACTGTGAAAAACTTTCAATTTTCAAGAACTACATTTCGATTTATAACCTTTATAATCTGTGTTTATAAAATATAAAAATTTGACATTTAACGGTGACACACAGATTCCACTATGGTTTATAGATGGCGCTCTATACAAATTTTTGATTTAAATCATTTTAAGATAATAATAAGTATTTGTCGTAGAAAAAGTATAGTATGCACCTCATTTATAATCTTTTCTATACACTCATTAATTAAATTCGTGTATAAAATGGCGTTTATCGAACTTGACACATAATATACTATTATATTTAAGGCACAATTTTTAAACGATACAAAAAACGTACAATAGTACAAAGTAGTACACACAGAAAAAACGCTAGTATAGCATGAATGGGTGAGCCATTAAACCAATGGGATCTTGTAATCCGTATTCCTGAATAACAGTTCATATAATACCATAGCACTATAGCACTTGGTTTATAATCGTTTACTGTTTTTAAATTAACAACAAAAGTTATAGCTTCTAAATCTATTGATATTCATATTGATATTTATTTGTTAGAATGTTAGAATGTTATTGCATTAAATACTAATTTGATTTATTTAATAACGTTACTATTGTATACATTTAACGCAATTAATTCTTTGACATTTAGGCAAATTATTTTCCTATTTTGGTTTAATAGTAATTATTTGAGCAAATAACAATTTAGATTGCTTCAATTTTAATGCATTCAATGACAGCGCTGTTCTTGGTACTATGGTGGATTTTTTTATGTGCGTGAACAATTTTTAATAAAAGTTAAAAAAAATGTTGTAACTTAATATATCTACTTTTTTATGTTTAAATTTTATTGAAATCAAATAGGAATTAACAAAAATGGCACCCAAATCAACCGCTCATGTCAAAATTTATATTTTTGGTCATATTTGCTCTTGGCGCTTTGCTTTAAATAAATTCTGTGAGCGGCGATGAATTAAAATATGTATTTTTACGAGTTTAAATCAAAAATACAATTACACTGTCTAACCAAATTAAAAAAAAAAAAAAATTACAAATAAATGGTATATTATAAATCATTAAAATACAAAAAAAATGGAAAACGTAAAATTATTGAACAGTGCAAAAGTGTTTATAAATAACACACTTTGGTAAAACCACATACATTTTTTTAAATGAAATATATTTTTGTAAACGTACATACCGTTCTCACTTTGGGATCACTTTTAGCCTTAGTGGTAAGTCTATGAACTCTCCATACTTTGCTGAACATCGCACCAAAAGAGAGAGTAAAGCCGGTGGTGAGAAACCACGCTCGTGTCTGACATACTATAGGATAGGCACCTGGGGTAACAAATCTACCATCTAAACCGAGAAGGAAAACCGAAGTCAAACAAACTATAATACCGAACAACATAATCGTGTTGCACACGGGATGCGATGATTGGATCACCCTAAAAAAGAAAACAAGTTTGTAAGGTTCTTTATTTTCTAGAAAAGAAGCAGGACGTCTGAAGAATGGCTTTATCTAGGAACAGAGTTATAAAAAAGTATAAACCTATAGAGGTACATTAAGTTTAACAATTGACTTAACAAATATTATCGTTATATTAAGTAAAAATAAAATATATACTTTTTTATAATATTTTTTGTGTATAGTAGCACTTATAAAAACTATCTTTTTTATGCTTTTTAAATACGCGGTTAAGGTATTTTACACTTTTATATAATAATATTATATAAAAACAAAATATAATATATATATTATATAAATACAAAATTTTAATTTTTACTTCAAAAATTTAACCAAAAACCTTTACATATACTTACGGCACAAAAAACGAAACGGTTTAATTTTTTTAATTAAACTAAGTAAAGTAATTTTTAATAACAATTGTATCTAGGATTATTTAAAAAGGAGAGCGCGATTATCCACAATTATTAATATTTCATGGAATATTTAACGATCCGTTTAAAATGGATAGCACTTATCAAGAAGGAACCAAGCGATCATCAATTGAAACTTTTCTTATAAGGATTGAGAGGGAACCCTCATCATTTTTATTTTTTTAAGCAGCATTAAAAGTGAGTTATTTTGTTTACCCCAGAAAAAGTTTTTGGCGCTTGGTTCCTTTTCGATAAACTCTATCCAAATATTCGTTATACTTTGTATACAATATTCTGTATATTTTAAGAACTGTTTCAAAAAAGCTATGTTTATAAAATTATTATAAAAAATAAATAAAATCCCCAACTTTTGCCAACAAACATTAGGAGTTTGTTAAATATTATTCTATTTACAAACGGTTGTTTAAAAATATCTATTTTTCAAGTCCAAAAATTAAAACTCTAAAATTTTCCTTATGAAGGGGTAAGAAGAAACAGGGTACAAGTAAATTTTAGCATGAAAATAAGTGCAGAATTGGGTAGTTTAGAGTACAATTTTTTTTTAATTTTCTTAAAACGTGAAAATTGTACAAATTCTGCATGTTGATTAATGTAAACATTGAAACAATTAATCAGATTATTGGATATAGCAAAAACTTTTGTTAACAACTCCAGTTTTTTTTTTGCAGTTGTACCCTTTTGCTTCTGTCATTTTTTTAGTATTTAAAAACAATTACAGGCAAATTTAATTTTTGCATGAAAATTTGAGGTGAAAAACCCATTTATTTTTATGAACAAAATTAATTTCTTGTAAACTAAAGAATCTATTTTATCACGAAATTATCACTTGTAGGCGATAGACCTACGTATCGCTTATACGAACAAATATATCCATAGTGGCTATAAATAGTACACTGTTATCCTGATTTAAAATTAAACCAGGATAACAATGTACAATTGGCGTCCCCGAAATGTGAACGGCAAAATTTAATCGTGTAATATGGGCTTTGCATCAGTGTCGTCGGTAGTTGTCAAATTTGATAATAGTTGTCAATTGCAATATTAAAAATGCCACCCCACTTAACCGAGGCTCAGAGGTCCAGGGCAATAGCCAAATTAGAAGAAAATTGGTCTTTAAGTGAAGTAGCTGCAGATTTAAATGTCAGTAAAAGCTGCATATTTTATATCAAAAAACATTGGCAAGAACAACAAAGATTAAGAAGACCTATCAGGCAAGGTGTAGGAAAAATCTCCAACGAAAATGAAGACAATGCTCTTGTCGCACATATTAGGCAAAATCCTTTCAATAGCGCAGTTAAGGCCCGAGAAGATACACAATTTCCAGGATCTCTTCGAACAGCTCAAAAAAGATTGAAACAAGCTGGTTTAAAAAACTGTGTTGCTGCTCATAAGGTTTTTTTAACTGAAGAAAATAAGCGCAGGAGAGTCCAGTTCGCCAATGACTATTTAAATTATGGAGAAGATTTTTGGAATAATGTTATATTTTCGGATGAAAAAACGTTCCAATCTTGCAATAATGGAAGGCTGCGTGTATATCGTCCAAGAAACGCAAGATTTGAGGAGAACTATACATTAAAAACCTCAAATAGTGGACGCTTTTCCATAAATGTTTGGGCGTGGATAAGCATCCATGGTCCGGGAGTATGTTGGGAAATTGATGGTAGATTAACGGCTGAGCACTATACCAGGATTTTGGACAACGTTATGCTACCTTCAGTTAGACATGTGTTTCCAGAAAACTTTATATTTCAACATGTAAGAAAACTGTATAGTATTCAAAAACGATTCTAATAAATATTATATTACAGGACAATGCACCAGTTCACACAGCTCGCGTGGTTACAGAGTGGGTAAACAACAACCACATAACTGTTTTGCCATGGCCAGCTAGAAGCCCTGACTTAAACCCCATTGAAAACGTGTGGGGTTTTATAGTTAAAAATATATATCAACGGGACTTTAGGCCAGCAAACCGAGATGAACTATGGAGTGCTGTTGAAAATTCTTGGGATGAGCTTGCTGATTCATACGACATGCGTGAGCTAATAATGTCCATGCCAAGAAGGTTGCAAAGGGTTGTGGCAGCTAATGGCTCTGCAATTAAGTATTAAAATAGCTTAGCAGCACAGTTTTTTAAGCCAGCTTGTTTCAATCTTTTTTGAGCTGTTCGAAGAGATCCTGGAAATTGTGTATCTTCTCGGGCCTTAAATGCGCTATTGAAAGGATTTTGCCTAATAAGTGCGACAAGAGCATTGTCTTCATTTTCGTTGGAGATTTTACCTACACCTTGCCTGATAGGTTTTCTCAATCTTTGTTGTTTTTGCAAACGTTTTTTGATATAAAATATGCAGCTTTTACTGACATTTAAATCTGCCGCTATTTCACTTAAAAACCAATTTTCTTGAGCAATATGTTAATTTAGTTATGTTATTTTTATTGTGTATTTACCTACTTGTTAATTTATATTGTTGTATAAAACCAAATTAAAGTTAATTTATTTGTTATATTGTTTATATTATTGTTTGTTAAAATATTATTAAAAAAATAGAACGATTTAGGATATTGTTCTTATTCTTAGTATTCTCCCTTCTATATGTAACACCACTGGCCGAAGCCAGGAATGAACGAATAAATTTTATGAAAAAAATCCATGACAACAAAAAATCGTTCACATTTCGGAGACGCCAATTGTACAGTTCCGCGAACCCAACGGGCAGAAACACATTACTGATCAGGATAAAAGTTCGAAATGCTTAGTATCACCCACCTGTCGGAGCCATTCATCTGAATAGGTGATTCATTGTGGCGGGAACCTAAAAGAGATCAATCACGAGGACAAAGGGTCATCTGCGAAATACGGATAGGTATTTTTATAATATTTGTAAGACGCTATTCGCAATACCTTTTCATCCGTAGGAATAACAAAAATATTATAGGTAAACGGGGAAAAATGAACCAACAGATTAAATACACCAAAGAATGCCTAAAACAAGGTAGGTACCTACCACCGAAAATTTACAGAAACAAGCCAACAGACCAAAGAACGTGCCTTTAAAACATATTTAATAAACCCATAAATCTGTTCTAATCTGCCTAACATGAACAAACATAAAATCCACTTGACACCTCTATCTTATTAGGCAACGAACAAAAGTAAAAAACAAATGTTAGAAGCAGTTATATTTATAAAATTAATATAATTACAATTTATTAATTGCTAGAAAAAAATGTAAATACAATTTCTACCAAAAAACCTAGACGAAACGTTTAGGAAGTTTACAATTACCAGAATAATTTTCGCAACATTTTGGTGATATTAAAAAAACATTAAAAACTTGGAAATGTAGTCGGAAATGTAACATCGAAAACTATTTGATAGTCGCAGACAAACAAGAAGTACCTAAAAAGCAAGAAAGGCACCACCAGCTTACTAACCAACCACCAAAATGTTTTTTTCCTTTGTACCGGACTCCACTAGCCTAAATCGGGCGTATGGCCCGGCCTGGCGACAAAACTCCGGGAGGGACCTTAAATATTGACACTTTCATCCACGACCTACTAAGAGATATTTACAAGCCGGGCTGAAAAATCGGATCTATCAAACACAGGTAACGCTGTGCAGTTGCGGGATACGTAGGATTAAAAGGGAGTAAAAATAACTCTGGGAAATCAGTGCAAGGCGATGCCGATACTCATACTCATAACTAAAGAACATATTTTATTGAAATTATCTCAGTGATATTTTTTATTAGGTACCATAGTTGAGCATGAAATTCGTTTTCATACTACAAGCAGTGGCGTCACTACAGGGGTGAACATATTTCTATTTAGATAAAAAAGGTACACCAATAATCTAAAAAAAAAATTAAAATTTAAAAATAAGCAGTCGGTTCACGTATAAAAAATCCTCTTGAAGTTTTTTCGTAAAATTTTCAGTCTTTTAATGCTTTAAATTTAGGTTGCTAGTTTTAAAATATTTTGTAGTGTTATTTTTAATTTTGTTTATTTTAAAATAAACATTTTTGATTTGTTGCTATAAATTACTAAGAATGAATTTAATAATTAAAATTTTTTATTTTACGTTTTCTTAAATCAACTGTTAATTTCTGAAATGTCAAAAAATTATTAGATCATTATTCTCTGAAAAGACCTAACTAGACAACAGATGGAAAAGATGATAAAATTTATTTTCAGAAAATTGAAATTGCAGTTCTACTGTTAAATGATACATTTAACGAAAAAACTTCAAAGGACTTTTTTAGATCATTGGCGAACCATTTTTCTTAAGAGATATTATCACCCCCGTAGTGACGCCACTGCTTGTGGTGTGAAAATAAATGTAAAGCCTTGCTTTTTTCCTTTAAATAAATGTTCAATAGTTTTAAGAAATTACTCAAAACATGTTTTGTTAATGTCAACCACATATAATAATAAAACATTAAAAAGCGTTAAAATTTTAACTGCCCCGTTTTTTATGCCGGTAAGTGTATTACATTTTTTTGGAAATGAGTTTATTTATAAAACAAATTTATATTATTTTATTACCAAAATATGTAGGCATAATACCCAACATATGTATAATATATTATAAAATATATATAATATAATATATAATCATTGAGTAAAGAAGTCACATCTTACTCAATGATATAATATTATTTAATAATCCAAAGCATGATTTTAATTACACAAATGTCATTTATTATTATTTAAAATATTTGTTATATATCTATTATATATAGGTGTTTTGGGAGTAATTGTATAATAATAATATAAATTTTCATCGAATATTATTAACTATCCTAATTATGCTTACTAATTAATACAATAACTATTAATCCCGAAACATCTTGTTTACTACCTACTATTATTTTGTATTATTACCTTCTGTGATTATTCCAAACATTAAAAATTATAAGTCCGATACATGCACATATTCCTATGCTAGATATGACACACATACAAATAAAGAGAGGCAAGGAAACTGTTCTTAATACTCTCCTTATTATAGTTCGATCCTGAGGTACTTTACCACCTAAAAATAACGTAATTTATTTTAAGCTGTAAAAAGTTGCAAAAATGGCGAATTCGCCGATGTTGACATAACATTTTTAATAAAGAATAAAATAGGTTACAAAATTTTGTTATAAAACATATTTACGTTTTAAAGAAAGGGTTAAAATATTCTGCTAATTAAGGGCGGCCCAACGAAAACAAAGCAGGAGTTTTCGGGTAGTAAGCAGGAATTTTTTCAAAAAACGTAAAGACACGTCAACTATAGTTTTAAAGGGTTCATATTTTACTATAGATTTACCTTTGCATTGCTAACAACAGAAAATTTTAATAGGCATGATATGGCAAGTGATACCTTATTTAGAAGGTCTTGCAGCAAGACTCTTGCTTCATTGAGTATCATTAAAAATAGTCAAATTATTTTTATTTGTTTTCGAGATAATTAAAATTGAAGTTGCAACAGCACACTTCGTTTCTTATTTTGGATTGTTATAAATCAGGCATCTAATTGCAATCTGAATGTAAACTATAATGGTAGCAAAATCATACAAATGTCAAAAGTTCTGTGACCCAACTGTTGGTGTTCGATGGTCTTGACAATCGGAATATAAATGTAATGATATAGAAGTATAGTACAGTCAATAAATTCCCAGGCAATTCAGTTTGTTTGTTTAGACCTATTTTACTTTACAAATACATGTACCTAAGACCTTTAACGTGTTATTGGCTTATAATTTAAAGTTAAAAAATAACATTTGTAACAAATGGTTTAATAATAAAATATTCAGCAAATACATATTTTGTACATTTACCAACAGGTTTACTGGAATTTTGTTGAAAATATGTATTTTTGACCGATTTTTTTGTTATTTTACAACTAATAATATTGTAATAAACCTTTTGAATTTAAATTTAAATGTAATATTTTGCTCTCCTTACTTTTGTTTCCTCCTTGGTAATTATTACTCAGGATTAAATTAGTGTTAAAAATAATATGTATTTGGTTTACGTTGTAATTATATAAATGTGTTGTTGCCAACTATATTTAGTATCCTTTTCATTAATTTAAAAACAAAAAATTGTCAAAATCTATGCTGTTACTACAAAGTAAACTTTTTCTTGGAAGGAATTAAGTTTTCCTTATTGCTTATTTAGTTTATATGATATTCAAAGGAAGACTTTGTTGGACAAATTGTAGGAGTCCTAAATAACTTTAAATCTACACCATTTGATTTAGATTTAATAAAATACCAGCACCAAAATAAGTTACTTAAAAATGTAACGCGTTATTAACAAAATTGAGCCACAATTGTGTACAAATGTAATTAAGAATTACTGCACATGACAATCAGCAATGTGTTTTAATTATACATATGAAAGTGATTAATTAATATTCTCTGTTTGGAATTTAACCCAACAAATAATTAAGAGTTAAAGTTTCTAAAATAAAGTAAATTACATTTTGAGAGTAGAAGTGTGCGAGGCGTAGGGCAGAGAGCAAGTAACTTAATAAGTGTAAATAGGTTAAAATGTAACGAAAACATACCACTCCAAACTTCTCTGTCAAACCATGTGAGATTATCTGCCTGTGTATCGTAATAGCCCAGCACCACGTAGGTATTGTTTATTACTTGTTCTATCTGAGTTAATGCAATACGATCTCCTTGTGAACTAAATGCTACGAATCCCTGAAACAGTATTTTATTTATTAAAATTATGTAAATTTCTACTTAAAATAATTATATTATATTATGTTGGTTTAAATTGACTAATAATTATTATTAGTCAATTTAAACCAACTTAACACCTTACAAAATGTTTAATTTAATCATATTCCACGTAAAAAATAGTCACTCTGTTATTTACGAACATCCATCTTATAGGATGGAAATAATATGTTCGTAAATAACTTTTTCTACTCCCACCTTTAAAACGCCCTTTATTGTACATGTTTCCATGACACTAAGTAACCTTTTAAATACACATTGACAAGTTGTGGCTTTACGGCGCTTTAGTCACGGGCTGAAATTAGCAACAGGTTTTTAGTCACGGGCTGAAGTTAGTTTTAAGTTAGTTGACAGTTGTCAAATGTCATACAATCGTTAAAATAAAGTGCCTTTCTTGTAAAATAATACTTAATGTGAAAATTATTTTATTATCTCAATACAAAAATACAAAAACATTAAATAGTTTCTCAACGCCAATATTTGAAACGTTTATATGAACATTGTACTGACCTTTTAATTTCGCCGGCAGTAAACTATAACTTAAATTCGGGCACGGACTCTACTGTAAAGTCCTCATAAAACATTTCCTTTAGTTTCACTGTGAAAAACTATCAATTTTCAATATACATTTCGATTTATAATAATTGTGTTTATAAAATGTAAAAATGTGACAGTTGACAGTTTCCCCTGTTGTTTCATAGATGGCGCTCTATACAAATTTTTGATTTAAATCATTTTAAGATAATAATAAATATTTGTCGTAGAAAAAGTATAGTATGCACCTCGTTTATAAACTTTTCTATACACTCATTAATTTAAGAACTCGCTCGCAAGCTCGCTCGTGCCTAAATTAAATTCGTGTATAAAATGGCGTTTATCAAACTTGATACATAATATCTTATTATAGTATAGTACTATATTATGTATCAAGTTTTATAAACACCATTTTAGTTACGAAGCTTGTGACCCAGGGTTTAATAAAAACAAGTGTCTAGGCAAGTTTATAAACGAGTTACATACTATACTTTATCTAAAAAAAATTGATATCTGTCAACTATCACCTGAATTTAACCTCACTTTTTCCCAATTTATAATAAAACTTCATCCCGTAATTAAAAAGCTTAAAAGCTATTGTTTCTAACTTCAGCCCGTGACTAAAACGCCACAAAGTTACAGCTTGTCAATGTAGGAGTGGATAAAAGCGTTAATGGTAGGACCACAAATGTCTTATTATGGTTTTTATGATTATGATTATGACTATTGTCTTAGTTATATTAAATATGCCTAACCTTATAACCTTATAACACTGGACGAGCAATGTGTGTCAAAATTATCGCATTTGTTGGGCTACTGTACAGTGGCAGAGCAGTTTAAAGGTCAATTTAAGAAAATGTATTAACTGAATACTAAGGTATTATAATTATAAGATCCAAAATTTAATAAAAACATGTCGACGAAATTCCATGGGACGCCAATGACAAAAAGGACTTAAAGGTAAATGTACGTTATTCTATCTCATTTACGCTGTATTTTTTCACCAAGTTGTGGTCCACAACTGTGCATCCTTTTACGATTTTAGATTGTTTTTGTTAAAAAGAATGACTCTAACCAATACAAAACACCAAACAACTGTCAAACACATCTTGAAGCCACAAATCGTGTTTGTTTACACGTCCAGTGTTAAAGGGTCTAAGAATATACCCAAACAAAATTGATCCATGCAACGAAGGTTATAGTAACTCATTTTCTGTTGAACTAAGAAATAGACATTTAAAGATTTTAAACACATTTCACTGCATAGACAAGGGATTGGTTGGGTGGGCAGGGGGTTAGTCTCACTGTAAAAAATAACATTACCTGAGCAACAAATGTTTTATATGAATTTATGAGTTAGCTAATGCTACAACAATAAAAATAACGAACGACTTTTTTAAGGTTTTCGTTTATTTATAATATTTATCATGGTTAGTATAATTTAATTATACAAATCAAGTTAAATATTATAAATTGTTAGTATTTAGAAATTTAGGATTCCTAATTATCTCCCATTATGCTTGTTGATTAATATACATAGCAGTACCTTGCAAATGCCCCTTGAGAATTTGTAGTTGTAAAACCGTACATGTTCTGTTTTGTAATTAATACAACTATCTAAAGGTTTTAAATGACTTTATTATTATATTTTATGCGAATTTAACTAAAATAATAAATAAAACATAATATTAATTAATTATAGTATATGTCATATACATCTAACTTCAGCCCGTGTCTAAAACGCCAATGTAGGAGTAGATAATGATATATTGTGCATCAAGTTTGATAAACGTCAGCTTATATTAATGAGTGTCTAGAAAAGTTTATATAGTCGTCGCGGAGAATGTTTCAAATTGCTTCATCAATATCAAATGTCAAAAACCGATTTCTCGACATACGGTTAACCTAGAAAAAGTAAAAGAAAAAACCAATAAATATTATTGCAATGTGCTTGGTTCAGAATTTGATGACGCAATTTGAAACATTCGCCGCGACAACTATAAACGAGTTTTAGCCGTTGAGAGTAAAACCGAATATAGGGAAACGTTTTGGGCGTGGCCTCGCCTCCCTCCAACGCGCGTCACAGTAGCTTGTGTGATAAACGACAAGACGAAAGGTCAAGCAGGTAAGACGACCTTAAAAATTAAATGATAATAATGCAAAAAATCTCATTAGCGATGCAGGCTATTTGCTTAGCTACTGTGTCGCGTGTTCGAGGAAGGCGAGGCCACGCCCAAAACGTTTTCCTATATTCGGTTTTACTCTGAACGGGCTGTATATACTTTTCTACGACAAATACTTACTATTGTCTTAAAATAATTTAAATTAAATACATCTATAAAACAATAGGGAAATCTGTGTCACCGTCAAGTTTTTATGTGTTATAAATCGAAATTTATCCCATAAAAATGGATTATTAACAGTTTTTCACAGTGAAAGTAAAGAAAATGATTTATGAGCATTTATTTAAATGTAAATATATTGTTTTCACGTTCAAAAATACTTATTACTCCTTGTTAAAGTGTACAAAGTATGTTCACTAATAAAGCAAGTAATAAAAATACTTTTTGCATTACTAAAAGAATTCTGAAGGTATGCTTTCAAAAACTAAGAATATATTTCCGGTATGGCAGATGTAAAGAATCGGTGTAGAGTGGATAGTAAATACGACGTAGGTAAGAGGGTAATTTCGCCGTTTCATGACTCTCGCGGATATATAGGTACGTTTTCTGCATAGGGGAAGTGGTTATTCAGTTTATAAATCGCTACAATACTTCTGCTTATTCTTTCTGATAGAAAATCCAGGTCAAACAATTTCGATTTAAAAAGCCTCACACATGACCAAACCATGACTTATAGTGGCATCCAAGACAGCTTATAAAGAATGGAATTCATTCATTTGGGTTGTTTTCGGAAATTTTAATCTTTTTTGTATAAAGGAAATAAACTGACCCATCGAACAATAAGACCGCAAATTTATAAACTTTCGAACTGAAAAAGAGTTTCCTGGAAGAATACCAAGAATCACTCAACAAGCAAAATACACTGCATTTCCAAAGTAGGGAGTGTAACAATTTATATACTTATATATTCGGATAATACATTTTAATTTATTTAAACAAGTTTATTACGGTGTATTAAATAGAGATAGTGAAAAAAATAAGTTATAGGTACGGAACTTAAAAATAAAAAAAGCCCCAAAACTGAACAAAATAGGCAGGAGATTTAGATGTTGACTACTGTTTTTATAACCAATTATAAATGCAGTTTTTTTATTTGTCTGAAAAATTAAACCAACTATTAAAAAACTAAAAAAAAAATAAAAAAAAGTTCTTAAGAATATGTGGTCAAAAATGCTAAGTAGCTACGCTCCTTTAAAGATTGCACTTTAGATTTTACTTTTATCTCAGTTGCAATTTGAACTTATAGTAAATTTAAAAGTAAACTACGTACACGTCATCAATCAGCTGATCGGGCACGGTTGTCAATGTGATGCTAAAATCCTTGCATCAAGGGAAAGTGGTAGTGCAACTACAGGGCGATAGATGGCGTTTACATGAATAATACCAAAATGTCAAAAGTCTGAGTTTTTATAACCTATATGATTCACCGCCAAAAGTATGTTTTTAGCCATTTTTAAAGACATTTTCTGATATAAAACCCAAAAATTTTGCCATCTAAAGTCAGTCTCTGGTATATTATTATTTTATGTATCCAACATATATTTTGTTAAATATTCTAATATATAATTAATAAAAATCCTATTTACCTCTCTATGGGCTGTTAAAGGTAACAAAGGTCCATTATTATCCCGTTCTGCCTCAAAATAGCGTATTAAGGATGACACCAACTCTTGACTCCGACTATTTAAATGCTTCGGCATTTTAAATATAGGAAACACAAAAAACGATATATAACAAACACAAAAACGGCAATGAAAACTTAAACGATATAAAATAACACAAACAACAAACAAAACAAACGAAATAATACACGAATTAAACGAAATATTCAAAAACACAACTGACAGCTTCGAAATTCTAAAACGTCAAATTCTTTTTTATGTGTCATTTAAATATGAAATATTTGAATGTAAATATGACAACATCTTAATTGTTGCCAACTGAAGATGTTTAAAAAGCATTCAAATATGCAATTACAGACTTCGATTTAGTCATTTAGTGTTGGTACCAATGCGTAAAATTTTTGTTTTATTGATGACGTGTACGTAGTTTACTTTTAAATTTACTATACTAATAAATTTTAGCACACGCATTACAGTTATGACTCATTATAATAATGACAAATGCAACAGCCCCCCATTGAGTTACGGCATTTTGGTACCATTTTATAATTTTTCATTTAATTTTACACAAAAAAGGTTTTGTATAACATAACTTTTTACACATAAAAAACTTTTATAAATTGAATTTCCTACAAAACAGCAATAAATTGCATATTTCAAAATATATACAGCATTTAATAAGTTTTATTGTCGAATATATATAAAGTATTTAGAACTAATAATATATAATTATAATCAAGGACCGGATTTTAGGCAAAATGCCTTTTTGTTTCTATTTTAGGCATTTGTTTGGGACCTTGCAGTTAATCCTAAACTTAAAAAAATAAAGCGTTTGACACCCCTTTGTTTTTGCCTAAAAGCCTAAAATGGCGAAATTTTGATTTATTGTCCTAACAGGACATTTTTATGAGCCTAAAATAGGCTCTTTTAATTTTTCAGTAACAAATATATTTTTTATTACGAAAATTTAGACCCTGCTTTCATGATATTATTTTGCCTAGACGCCCTTGGCGAGTACGAGGATAACAAATTACAAAACCAGTAATTGTGTTTTTGCTATCTAAATATTTATTATAAATAATTATGGATAATATTAAGTTTATAAAATAATGGTTTAAAATTATTATTTACTTTGTTTTCATAGATTTACTGTAATTTCCATATATGTATTACATATATGGTAGGTAATTTCAGACTTTTTAACAGTTTTTAGTAATATAATTTGGCGCCATCTATGGCATAATTAAATAACTCAATTTACAGGCGGTAAATATTTTTTTTATAAAGACAATAGATGGCTAAAGCCAACTTTGACAACCGTTGGAATCAACGTATCGTGCTTTTGTTTGTATATGTTTATATTTTTTGTTCAGCGTCCCCTGTTTATTCCAATATATATATATATATATATATATATATATATATATATATATATATATACATATATTCATACGGGCATATTATATATTATTATGTATTTTATATTAAGAGACACATATGTATTTTTTGTTTTATTTTTAATAAAAAATTTTTATTGATAGGACCTGAATAAATGCTATTTTTAATCGTGTTGTTTTTATTTCATATCGCCTATTTTAGGCGGTTGAGGCCTATTTTAGGCACTTTCGGCGTAAAACGGCTTAAAATGTAGGTTTTGATTGCATATTTATGTGTTCTAATTTCCAATTTTGAAGGGCCTAAAATCCGGTCTTTGATTATAATTATATAAAGTAAACTTAATCAGTCGCGTAAATTAAGTAAAATAAAACTATAAAGATCATAAGCTTGTTAGGATTTCAAAAAAATTTCAAAACATAACTGTTTCTCACATTTCGGGGAGGGTTATTATTATAACAATAATTTATTATAATAATAATTATTTATAAATTTAAATATTTGTATAGACATCATACAACAATAGAGTAACCAAACTTTACGTGTCAGGAATCTGTATAATACCTACCAGCTTTCAAAATGTTTCAGTTTGTGAAATTTTCCTGTAAAAATCGGTATGTTTTTAAAAATGGACTAACAACTGTTTAAATCTGATATAAAAGCAGGTTTTTACAGTAAAGAGAATATTTTTGAGCAAATACTAATAAATATAAAGAGGTCGGTATTAACGTGAATAACAACTTTTTAAGGAAACTATAAATAGTTAAATTAAAATTAGTTTTAATAATTTTGTATTCTAGTATTGAGATAATAAATAATTTCCACATTTTACTATTATTTTACAAGAAGGGCATTTTATATTGACGATTGTATGACATTTGACAACTGTCAGCTTGAAGCTTACTTCAGCCCGTAAACAAAAAGCCTAAAATCCACTGTTGATAACTTCAGCCCGTGACTAAATCTCTATAAAGTCACAGCTTATCAATTTGTATTTAAAAGCTCACTAAGTGTATAAACATGTACGATAATGGTCGTTTTAAAGGTGGGAATAGAACAATTTTATTAAATGCTCTAAATCATGGAAATATTATGTATGGAAAACTCAATTTTACCTGTAATTTTAACTGTCTTGCCATAAAATAATAAAAAATACTGTTTTTTTTTAATAAAAAATCTGACTTTTAAATACATGAGTTATGGTAAAATTGCTACAAGAGCATTTAATCATCTACAAATCGTACATGTAAATTTAATAGAGTAAAATGACTAAACAAAAATACTAAATTTTGTATGTACTAACTAAAAGAATTTTAAAATAAAGTACTTGGGAGTAAAGTAATTTTAATGATTTTTTTTTATAAATACATCGATTTTTTCTATGGGAATTTTAGTACCTGAGAGTTTATACAAAAAAGAAGGCAGTTTATAAAATTAAATGTTTTCGAATTTGCTTCATCTCACGGTGGTCGGGAAGACACTAAAAGTTTGCTTACATTGCCGACAAAAACTATTTACATAATTCTCTTTGTTTGGACTTATATTCTCAGGAAATCATTATCGAGAAAACGAATCTGCTCCTTTTTGCATTTTAATAATGACAAACCGGGATTTTATGTCAGAATGATAAAAAAATACACAAGAGGAAAATGTGGTCTTAATTTTAATCTTTGTAAACTGCATGATTCCTAGATCTATAGGAAAGCACTGGTTGACATTTACCAGTAGATGTCAACGCATTGACATATACCGTACAATAAGCGCGTTCTTATTAATATCAGTTTTTCTTGGACCAAGAATCTTGTAGGTACGATTAGCCTGTCGGGAATGATGAATGAATTGGAATGTAAAATATAAATTATTTATTTTTGTTGTTTATAGGTGTATTAAAAGTAATTTGAAAATGCCAACACACCCGTATTATAAGTGCAGTCATAAAGAAAATCGGCAAAAAGTGTGTGGGCCCTGTGGACAAAAAATTATTCTGGGAAAAAAGAAATTAATTCATTTCAATATCACAGAAAGCATTTATAAATTTATCAAAGAGTTTGTCGATGACAGTTACGATTTATCTAGTGAAAAATATCCTCTGAGCATTTGTTCAACGTGTCGGAAGACGCTATCTGAGCATAAAAAAAGTATAGTGAATAGGCCAATTCAAAAAATGCCAAACTATGCTGATATTCTATTACCGAAAGTTACTAGATCTGAAAATAGTATAGACTGCAATTGTTATATTTGTTTGAGAGCTCGATGCATAAACCATTCCAAAAATCAGTTTGTTTTGGGACAAAAGCGAAACTTGAACAACAATATAGATAAATTAAATGGGCTGTACGGCTCTTCAACCCAAAAAATAAATTATACCAAAACAGTCAATAAACCTAACGTGAAAAGAAGTGCGAAAAAAGTGATTAAATTATGTGAGAAATGCTTCCAAAAAATAGGCAACGGCCTTAATCATTTGTGCGCGCACACATGCGAACCGCAAACCCATACCATTCGACAAAATGTTATGAAATTGGTTAATGAACTACCTGATAAACAAAAGGAGCATGTAGCCTCATCAATTTTAAAAGATATATCTAATAAAGTCGTTGGGGATTCAATGCGATTGAGTACCGGAGGTCGTGGAAAAACTATTTATTTTAAAACAAATGAACCCAACGATTAAATTTTATTTTCAACGGGAGACCTAGATTCTTTCCACGTGAATTCTGCAGTTTCCACTAACCATATGAGAAAAATGACTTCTTTCATACGCAAGACTGCAGGTAGAAAATCTGTACCTGTAAAGTATGAACAACACATTAGAGACAGATCTCATTTATTAGATACATTTTATCAAAAAGGCTTATTTGAATTTGAAACGGGGGATGGAAATTACCAAACAAGGCCTGTGGTTTGGGCTAACGTAAATTAATTATTTGAAGAAGTTTTGAAAGAACGTAACTTAATCGGTTATTATGTTGTAAAAGTAATGGCAGATGGTGGGCAAGGCTTTTTTAAAATATTAATGTCCATAATTCCTGATTCAAGAAATGGTACAGTAGAAGATTATTCAGATAGCTTATCTAATGAAGATATCATTTACAATATTTCTTCAAAAAAAAAGGAAATTTAATCAAGAAAAATTAGTATACAAATCAACCAGTGTTAAAAAATTGATTATGATTTGCATATGCAATATCGTTCCAGATATCAAGGAAACGTACAATAATATAAAATTTCTCTTTAATTTAGTAAAACTGAATGAAGTTTCTTTTAATTTTGTGTCCGATTTCAAGCTTCTATTAATAATTAATGGACAAAAAACAGCCACTTCCATGTTTCCGTGTCCGTATTGTTCAATTAGTCTAAAAGATTTAAGAAATTTCCATAAAACAGCTGACTGCCAAATATTAGGTCACGATAAATCAAAGTCACTAAAAACGTATGGAGATTTAAAACAAGATTGTGCTAAGTATGTTTCTCTAGGTAAGAGCAAGAAGATGTCCAAAGAATCACACAGTGTAATAAATGAGCCAATTTTTTATGAAGATAAAGATGTTAAAGTATTAGAGAAATGCTATATTCCAGAATTGCATTTGCTGCAAGGCTTTGTTAACCACCTTTTCTGGAATGGGTTGGTACTAGTCCTAGGTAGAGAAAAAGCACTGATATGGCCTCTAAAATTAAAAATTATTTCAAAAAATTATCACGGGGAAATCTTTGCGGGGAACGCATGTAGAAAATTACTAAAAGAAGCTGACGCACTATGTGATAAAATAATATATGAAAATGTCGGTATATTGGCTCTTGTACCATTTATATCTGCTTTTAAGGCTATGAATAAAATGGTAAATTTATGTTTTTCCACTGAAAGAAGAGGCTCTATTGATGCCCTGGATAAAATCATCGAAGAGCTAAAAAAAGCCTTACTAGCAACAGGAGTATCAATAACTTTAAAAATACATGTATTGTTAGAACATGTTAAACCAACTTTAAGCTTATTAAAGAATTCAGAAGGTCTTGGAAAGTGGTCGGAGCATCGAGAGTTCCTAAGCTTTTGGGAAAAACATAAAATTAATTTAATTAACGATCCTTCTTATTCTCAGAGATTAAAAGCTGCAACCGTTCAATTTTCATCATTTCACATTTAAAAAAACAAGTTCTTGACAAATTCTGTTTTGTATGTATGTATGTATGTATGTAAATCTTATAACATAGTTTTTGAAAAACGCAGACATAATTTATATAATTCAAATAAGCTCAAAAACTTAATCTTGATAATTTCAAAATCATTTAAGTATACTTAAATGATTTTTTCTACTACCTTACTAGAAAACTTAATTTTCCACCTCCCTCTTTTTTTTTTAATTTATATTGGCAAGAGTTTTTGTACCTTGTCTAGCTTTATTTGAATTTGTAGGAAAAAGATTTACTCCGCGCTTGTCCAACCATTCTTTTAACAAACTTTTTTTTATATTCATATTCACTATTTTAGTTTTTAAGGAAGGAAATTAATTGCAACTATTAAATTTATGATAAACATTATGACAGCTTATAAAAACTGTTATGTTGGTATTACCAAAAATACCATAGCAACAAAGCGTTGTCAACATAACGTCGGCGTCGCAAAACCTACTTAATATTTTGTCATAATTTTATAGCCTCATACCGGGTAAGTAAAAGGAACCGGAACGCTTAAAATGTCTTAAAACCGTTAAAAGGTAATAGAAAAAACTATATACATACCTCAGGAGGAAAATGCATTTCCTCCCTTGAATATTTAATGCCCTTCGCTTCGCGTCGGGCATCAAACTATTCGCGGGAGGAAATGCAATATTTTCCTCCCATGGTATGTAAATAGCTATTGAAATTATCAAGATTAAGTTTTTGAGCTTATTTGAATTATATAAATTATGTCTGCGTTTTTCAAAAACTATGTTATAAGATTTACAAAAGTAAAGATTGTTTAAATTTTTATTAACATAAAAATAATTTTTGAATTTTTTTAATTTTTTTTTATTTAATTGCAAATAGTAAATGCTTATTAGTAAAAAGTAATTTCGGATTCAGTTTCAACAAGTCCAAATATGTAAACATAAATTTCTGACATATTATTTTGGTTTTTCATCAATAAATTGCAAAAAGGAGCAGATTTGATTTTTGGGCAAGAATTTTCTAAATATATAAGTCAAAACAAAGTTAAGTGTGTCACTAGATTTTGTCGGCAATGTAAGCAAACTTTTTTTATCTTCCAGACCACCGTGATCTATCCCTTCAATAACAGATCTCTGCCATAACCACCTAAATAAAAAATAAGCAAAGACAGTTTAAACCAAAAGTGCAGCAATATACTGCGAAAAATTAAGAATACAGATAAGAGACATGATCCCCATATCTATCTGCCCGCGTTATCGCTGCTTATGCATACCCGAAGATCGCCGTGGGAAACAAAAGCGGAACTAGGAACTAAGGGAAATAAATTGATAAGTACTTAAGCACGTTCAACATAAATAAATAAACTCGGCTCCTACAAAGCTTGTTTTTTGTAGGCCATAAATTAAGTACCTAACCAAAGTGGCCTCCTCCATAAGGGTAAAATAATCTGTGTGCATCGGTTCCTAATTTCAGCAAGTAAACAACGACCAGGCAAATATGAAGTCAGTACATGGAATGACCAGTCAAATTTTCCACAGTTATCATTTTGTAAAAAATTCGACTGCAGAACGACAACACGAACAACCCGTCATGAACGCCAACACTTCGGTATACCGAAGTTAAGTAACGGTTTTCACACAGTGGAAAAAACAATTGGTGTGCAAAGGTTTCAAAACTTTTAGGAAAGAAACAGACCAAGACGAACAAGAAGTACCTCAAAAAGCAAGATAACCATGGAGCTTAGGTATATGCATTTAATTCAAATAATACTTTGTTGTTGGCCGCCAACGATTAAAAAAAGATAAGATGTTATTTTGAAGCTAAAAAGTAGTAGTAGACCAGTGCAGAAGCCTTTAAAAATGGTAAAGAGAGAAAAAGAATTACAGTAGGATGAAACCCATTGGAAAAGGAGGGGAATATAATAAAAATTAAAATAAAAATAAATTACGGGCGATCTGAGTTCGGGAAGTGGGAGGGGGGGGGGTTTTAAGGGTAAAAAATGGTTTATCTCGATTTCCGGCAAAACTACAAGTCCTATGGAAAAAAGTTAAATGTCAAAGTTGTAGGTAATAAAAAGATCTACAACTTTTGTATTTACAATTTTTTCACATAACCTCAAAATTTATGTGAAAAATTCAAAAAACCAAGTTTTTGGTTTTTTATTTTTATCTTTTTCAAAAAAAAATTTTTTTCCACGAAATTTGGTGAAAACTTACCTTTTTATGTCCCAAATACACTGTAATTTATTTGATTTGAAATATTTATTATTTCGCCTTATTTTGACTTAATATCAAAAAAGCACCCTAATTTTCAATCGAAAATTCTCGCGTCAAAATATCAGCTTTTTTTAAAAAGTCGGTGTGGTTTTTGTTCGATGAACTCTCTACTTTCTGATGGTGTAAAAAAAAATATACATTACTATGGTAAATGTTCCCAGAAAATACAAATAATATTATAATGAATAACGCAATCAGAATGAAGTATCTAAATTCAATAGTATGATTTACATGTATTTTTATATTTTGTGAGATTTTCTGACATAAATGTTATTAGAATTTAATAAGTAAACTTTTTAACTAAAAAAAATTGCAACAATCCCATTTTTTTTGATGAAATTGTACATAATGATTAAAATAAATTTTCGAATTCGAGTTTTTTTCGTTATTCATTATAATATTTTTTGCATTTTCTGAGAACATTTACCATAGTAATGTATATTTTTTTTACACCATCAGAAAGTAGAGATTTCAACGAACAAAAAGCACACCGACTTTTTTAAAAAAGCTGATATTTTGACGCGAGAATTTTCGATTGAAAATTAGGGTGCTTTTTTGATATTAAGTCAAAATAAGGCGAAATAATAAATATTTCAAATCAAATAAATTACAGTGTATTTGGGACATAAAAAGGTAAGTTTTCACCAAATTTCGTGGAAAAAATTTTTTTTTTGAAAAAGATAAAAATAAAAAACCAAAAACTTGGTTTTTTGAATTTTTACATAAATTTTGAGGTTATGTAAAAAAATTGTAATTACAAAAGTTGTAGATCCTTTTATTACCTACAACTTTGCCATTTAACTTTTTTCAATAGGACTTGTAGTTTTGCCGGAAATCGAGATAAACCATTTTTTACCCTTAAAACCCTCCCCCTCCCACTTCCCGAAGTCAGATTGCCCGTAATTTATTTTTCCTTTCATTTTTATTATATTCTTCTCCTTTTGCAATGGGTTTCATCCTACTGTTATTTTTTTTGGTTTCAAAAATTATCGACCCTGGTCTATAGTTTTTATAAAAAAATATAAATTTACTCAATCAATATTTCTAAATAATTATAATTATACAAGGTGCTGAAAAAACGTGTATTTTAATAATTTTTCGTGTTTTTTAAATGCGTCCATGTCTCGACTGAACAGCTAATTTTTTTTTCCTATATTAAGTTTACATACCAAAGACAAAATAAAACATACAATTGACCCGTTTGGCATACGGTTTCCAAAAAAATATTTGCTTGAAATTTTTAAATTCTAGTAAATCGCAGTATTTAGGCCATTAAATGAGCATATTAACTTCCAAATAGAATTATGAAATTTACAGGATAATTAGTCCCTACCTTGATGTTCAAATGCCTGGTAGTTTGGTTTTGTTATTTGCATCTTTAAAGCTTATACAGTAGCTTTAAAAGGAAAAAAATATTGAAATATTAAAATGTAGCATTATTTCATTCATTTTATAAGTATGTTGACTTCAATATAGAAATATGAAATTAACAGAATATTTAGTCCTTGCCTTGAAGTTTAAATGCCTATTTAACTTGTTTTGATATTTTCATCCATTTTGCTTTTACATGGGCTTTAAAAGCAAACATTGATATTTAAAAAACGATTAGGTATTGTTTTATTCTCTATTCTAAGAATGTGTTGACTTCAAGATAGAACCATGAAACTTACAGGATATTTATTACTTAGGTACTATGATGTTTAAATATACTATGTGCATATATGATAATATCATATATTATATGATATAATTGCTCTTTTTAAAGCACCTGCATTATGCAGGTGATTTAAAAGGAGCAAAAATACCATATAATTGGTCTAATATTAGTTAATAACTTGTCCATAATTAGTTAATAAATATAATTTAAAACATTTTAACTTTTATGAGGTCTTTTTGCAATTTTTAGATCGCCTGCCATATGCGGTTAGGCGAAAATAATGATGCTTTATTTATTTATTATTGGGCAAGAAATCATATGGTGGTGTCAAATTGGATCATCATTTATCCTTCCAACTTTTAGAACAATACACTGTTTCGCCACTCGACAGAGTGTCTTAAACTTATGGTAAATTTTTTTTACTAAAAAACATATTTTTTTTAAACCTGTATTCTGTGATTCTCCATTAATTTATTTACAATATTCTTCAAAATTCGGTAAAATCGGAAATTACATAAAAAAGTTGCGATTGAAATTCATCGAAAATTAGTATGGATCGATTATTTTGCCTGTGAGTGTATATTAGATTTAAATAAAATTCTTAAAAAATTATAACTTCGTCACTTTCTATCTTGGAATACAGATGCAAAATTCGACTATTATTTATTTGACAAAATACTACCTTCATTTTCAGATAAAGAAATTCTGATAATAAAAGCCTGTAAAGGTGTCATATAAATTATTTTTTCTTACTACCTCGACTCAAAATACGTTGTTTCGTCCCCGATTTCACGGCAGAAAGTTTACGTTTCTTGCATTGGTCAAGCTATACACGCACACTCTAATAGCGGGAGTAAAAATTTTTTAGTCGTTAAGCACAATTCAAATTTCGTACTGCCAACATGAGAAACACAAAAATATGACAGTTTTAAACCATAATTTTGCAATTATAACAACAAATAAACAATTTATGTTTTTACTTTTTTACTTTTTATGTGGTTTTAAGTGTTTAATGGTACTTTTATTTGTTATAAAGTAGTAATTTGTTAATTAAAATACAACCTTTTATTTTTACTGTATTGGCACCGCTGAATTACCATGACAACGCTACAGTTTGATTGATTTTGAATGTAAACGTCAGAATTAAATTAAACGTCAGATTTTAATTTTGACAAAAGTTTTTTTATATACATTTAATTTTTTCCCGTATTTTCTGCGGGGTAGCAAGAAAAATAGTATACACTACACGGGCAGAAAGTGTGAGAGTCCTGAACTGCGCGCCATGATGCCCTCGGCTTCGCCTCGGGCATCATGGCGCGCAGTGCAGGAATCTCACACTTTCTGCCCTTGTAGTGTAATATACTATTTACATGTTTAGAAGCGTCATATGTTTACAAAATTTACGTTTCCTTTTTGTTAAAATTTTGTTTTGTTGTTGCAAAGCATTATAAAAAAAAATTAATAAACATCTTGAGCATCTGGGCCCCTTCGCTGTGTGGTATTTCATATTCAATAATCATACTGCTGTTATATATAGCAACTAATAAATATATGTAAATGGGGTCGATTAACGTAAACAAACTACGTGGGATTATTATTCGCGAAACGTATTTAGGCTAGTAAACACACAGAAGAAATACATTAAACATGATATTCGGACATATCGGAAATTAAAATTAACTTATAATTGAAACTAATGTAATATCTAGTAATTGTTCGCAAATCAAACATTTTAATTTAATGAGGTTGATGGTTAAAATGAAACCGTTAAATTCATTAACAACTGTTTTGGCAGATGGTTAACGGGCTTGAAATTTGTTTAATACAATTTATGAAGAGTTTATTAAATTTGCTTGGTTCAAATTAATTTAACTAATAATTTATTGGTTTAAAATGAAAATAAATTTCAATTATTTTACAGTTAAGACCGAACAATTTAAAAAATATATATAAAGTCACTATACGGACACCCTGTAAAATGCCTAGACCAATTGGTTTTGTTTTATGGTAAAATGTTAGATGTCAAAATATGTCAGTTACTTTTGTCTAGCTAAATAGCTTAAATTACTTTAATCCACCGTTTACGATTTATAACCTCAAAAGTACTTGTCATCGGTATTCAAGATTTTTTTTTTCGAATATATTATTTATTGACATCTTTAGCAAATCCAATAACTATATTTATAGGTATAGAGGTCAGCAACTCTATAATGAGTCACTACTAAGAACCAGAAAAATAATAGAAAGAGTATTTGGAATTTGGAAAAGGTTTTCAGTGTTGGCATATGGCTTAAGATTAAAACTAGATACAGTTTTTTCCATTATTCCAGCTGCAGCTGTACTATATAATATTGCTAGAGACATGAATAAAGTAAAGCCGCCATTGCCTGATGATATTAATGCCATGAACTTGAGTACCCTGTTGTTATCATCCACAAGTTTTAAAATCAATTAATACAAGATTATTTTGCGAATATATAAAATTTAATGTGAATCATATTTTTGATGTTTTATTTAATTTATAGGTACTTATTTTAAATTAAAATAAAATAAATAGTCACTTCTTGTTTATTATTATAATACATATATTAAGTTTTTCTCTCATACTTTTTATTGTTAATTTCCCGCTCTAATTGTTTCAGCCCTATAGGGCTGATATATCTGTCTCTTTGTTTTCCATGATACCGTTGTATCCACAAGATTAATTTATTATTTTTATAATACATATACTATTAAGTTTTTCTCTCATACTTTTTATTGTTAATTTTCTGCTCTAATTGTTTCAGCCCTATCTGTCTCTTTGTTTTCCATGATACCGTTGTACCCACAAGATTAATTTGAGGAGCGCCCTCTTTTTTTTCAGGTTCTGTATCCATAATATTCTCTCTTACTCTCTAAAAATGAAATAGTCAAAATTCTACTATTTGAATTAGTACCAGCATTTTTTACTAATAAAATAGTCGTTTTCACTTTTAAATAGTTATTTTTTACTACGTAAATAGTTAAAGTTTGACTAATTTAAGATTAGTCACCATATTTGACTATTTCTGACAGTTAAAAGTAACTAATTTCATTAATCGTTTACGGCCAACAACAAAGTATTATTTGATTTAAATGCATATACCTCTCCATGGTTAAATGACCCATAAAACAAATTAAGATGCAAAAAGTTTAGCTCAAAACAGTAACACAAATAATATATTAAACTTTAAAATATTATGAACAATATTTATTGACAAATAAAATTTGTTTTTATAAGAGCGGCTGACAGCCGACTGGTTATGAGGTTAGGTTGACAAGCTTCTCAAGTGACAAACGTGAGTTCAATCCCAGGCTGGGTCAAAACTTTTTTTAAATTTAAATTACTATTTTAACTATTTCATTCAGTGGAATTTGACTAATTATTAGTGACTGCTTTTTCGCTATGACAATTAGTCAAATATGACTTATAATTAGTTATTTTTGACTAATTCATTTTAAGAGAGTACCATCAACTGAATCGGTCGTACATGAAATAGAATCGAACCACAGAGGACAAACATCTTTATCATCTTTATCATCGAATCGAACCACAGATTACAAAGAATCGAACTCTTAACGTCAAAATATATTTGCGTCATAAATAAGTGTGAAGTTAGTTATTAGCACTAATCTTTTCCATTTTTTTATTCAAATTCCCTAGATCACTAGTTAAATTTTAAACCATAGTTAAAAAATCACGGTGCAAGATTTTGTACACTAATCCCCTGTTACCTTTTAACTTGGCAGTTAAATTAACTGATCAGTTAGAGAAAACGGTGCAAGTGGCCATTAAATACATTTTATCTCCACACGGTCTATAATTTAAACTTTATTGTTGTCAACATTCGATAAAGAAATACCTCAACAAATTAATCCTTTTTTAAGAAATTAACGTACTAAACTGGTTTAATTTATTTATTTATTATTTTTTTATATTTTTCATTAAATTTTTGTAAAATTAAATATGAATAATAAATGAAAAAGTGAGGTTATGCAACCAAGAAAACGCACGATTTTTTTTCTACGATTTAAATTATATTAAAGTTTTAATTTGCTTAGTTTTCAGTGAAATTAAATGTTAAACACAGCTTAAACATTCCAAACTACCTATTTTTTAAATAAAAATCCAAACAAATTGAAATTAGATACCTACCTATTTATTAAACAATTAATTGAATTCAATGTAATGGCAAAAATCCATTTCTACTTAAATCATAAACTATTAATGCTTCTAAAAGCAATAATAATTATTGTACATTTAATGTAATCTTTAGCTAATAAATAAATGAGATTCTAAAAATGTGAGGTTAGGCCGCTTTGATGTTGAATTAAATTGACCTATATAAAGTGCTTTGAAGATAAAATGTTGTATGCCATTCGGCCAAGAAGTGCCTTTTTGTGCTTCGCTTAATTGTAGGCCTCCAGTGTTGGCATATGGCTTAAGATTAAAACTAGATACAGTTTTTTCCATTATTCCAGCTGCAGCTGTACTATATAATATTGCTAGAGACATGAATAAACCAAAGCCGCCATTGCCTAATGATATTAATGCCATGAACTTGAGTACTCTGTTGTTACTCATCCACAAGATCGCATTATGTTTTAAAATCAATTAATACAAGATTATTTTGCGAATATATATATTCGCAAAATAATCTTGTATTAATTGATTTTAAAACATATATATAAATATTTATAAAATTTAATGTGAATCATATTTTTGATGTTTTATTTAATTTATAGGTACCTATTTAAAATTAAAATAAAATAAATAGTCACTTCTTGTTTATTATTATAATACATATATTTAGTTTTTCTCTCATACTTTTTATTGTTAATTTCCCGCTCTAATTGTTTCAGCCCTATCTGTCTCTTTGTTTTCCATGATACCGTTGTATCCACAAGATTAATTTATTATTATTATAATACATATACTATTAAGTTTTTCTCTCATACTTTTTATTGTTAATTTCCTGCTCTAATTGTTTCAGCCCTATCTGTCTCTTTGTTTTTCATGATACCGTTGTATACACACAGGGCCGGATTAAGAGTTTTGGGGCCCTGGGGCCGACATTTGGTGGGGGCCCTCAATATTTCTAAAAAAAATTGACACTTTAAAACTCATGGTAAACTTTTAAGCTAGAGGAACTTTACGTGATTTTTTATTATCCTTGAATCATTTATTATTTAATAAACCATATAAATTTTTAATAAAATCGGCCAAAACTAATTTTTTTTAAACGAAAAACCCTATATCTCGATAATGAAGCTTTTTCGGACACGTGTTTATAGGAACTTTTTTTCATATTTTGATGAATTTCCACTGAGCTTTTATCACCACAAGTCTGAATCACCCTGTATATTTTGAATAATACGAACATAACCATATACATTTTACCCAAGTCTGAGAAATTATAAATTCGTATGCAAAACTATAAAAACGTAGATAGTAGAATAGAATTGTGAATGAAAGTGTTTGTATATACTTTATATTTTATATATTTTGAATAATACGAACATAACCTTATATATATTTTACTCAAGTAAAATATAAATTGATGTATGTTTTGTTTGTATTTTTAATACTTTTCGCAAACTGAAAAAAAGTGCATCAAAAGTCGTATTATTTGTCTGTTTTTCATACAAAATCATCAATAATAAAACAATGTTTTGTCCAAAGAAAAGAACAAAACATTATTTCGGAAACACCGGAAAATATTCCACAACACTCCAATGTACCAATAAAAATCTGGGACAAAAACTAACTTTAATATTAGATTAGGTATAAGTAATCGACTGTTTGCCTGTATTTACAAAAAAGTTACGAAAAGCACTAAAGGAGCAATTGTTTTGAGTCATAACTTATGACTATAAACTACATAAAAACGTCTTCGCGCGCCAAAACTTTGAGTGTGATAGTTAGATCTACGAAAAATTAAAGAATTCGCGCGGTATAACCGACCCAATTTTTTATTTTTTTGATAATTTTTTTCATATTCGTTTCATTAAAAAGCTACATATTGCATTGGTGGGGGCCCCTAAATGGTGGGGGCCCTGGGGCCGTGGCCCCGCTGGCCCTGTCCTAAATCCGGCCCTGAAAAAAAGGGGGCGCTCCTCAAATTAATCTTGTGTATAATACACAAGATTAATTTGAGGAGCGCCCCCTTTTTTTTCAGGTTCTGTATCCATAATATTCTCTCTTACCATCAACTGAATCGGTCATACATGAAATAGAATCGAACAACAGATGACAAACATCTTTATCATCTTTATCATCGAATAGAACCACAGATTACAAAGAATCGAACTCTTAACGTCAAAATATATTTGCGTCATAAATAAGTGTGAAGTTAGTTATTGGCACCAATCTTTTCCATTTTTTTATTCAAATTCCCTAGATCACTAGTTAAATTTTAAACCATAGTTAAAAAATCACGGTGCAAGATTTTGTACACTAATCCCCTGTTACCTTTTAACTTGGCAGTTAAATTAACTGATCAGTTAGAGAAAACGGTGCAAGTGGCCATTAAATACATTTTATCTCCACACGGTCTATAATTTAAACTTTATTGTTGTCAACATTCGATAAAGAAATACCTTGTTATGGCCTAGGCCGATAAAAAATTTTATGAGGCAAGTAATTAGTTCGATTTTTTCTCGCTAGGGGTATTGTTTTGACAAATTAATCCTTTTTTAAGAAATTAACGTACTAAACTGGTTTAATTTATTTATAATAAGCACTAATTTGTTTGTTTTACTGTTAATGTTTAATATTTTTCATTAAATTTTTGTAAAATTAAATATGAATAATAAATGAAAAAGTGAGGTTAGGCAACCAAGAAAACGCAAGATTCTTTTTCTACGATTTAAATTATATTTAAGTATTAATTTGCTTTAAGTTTTCAGTGAAATTAAATGTTAAACACAGCTTAAACATTCCAAACTACCTATTTTTTAAATAAAAATCCAAACAAATTGAAATTAGATACCTACCTATTTATTAAACAATTAATTGAATTCAATGTAATAGCAAAAATCCATTTCTACTTAAATCATAAACTATTACTGCTTCTAAAAGCAATAATAATTATTGTACATTTAATGTAATCTTTAGCTAATAAATAAATGAGATTCCAAAAAAGTGATGTTAGGCCGCTTTGATGTTAAATTAAATTGACCTATATAAAGTGCTTTGAAGATAAAATGTTGTATGCCATTCGGCCAAGAAGTGCCTTTTTGTGCTTCGCTCAATTGTAGGCCTCCGCTACGCGTCGGCCTTCAAACCTTGAGCATAGCACAAAAAGCCTTACTTCTTAACCTATGACATAAATAACTATTTTGTAGATCTAGGTAATGAAATTCAACTAAAAACATGAAACATTTTTAGAAGTATTCATAAATAATAAACTTATCCTAGATTTTTCTTGTGATAAATTGCACATATAAAATAAATTAATTTATCACAAGAAAAATCTAGGATAAGTTTATTTTTTATGAATACTCCTAAAATTTTTTCATTTTAGCTTGGGTACATGACTGTAAAATTGAATTTCATTACCTAGATCTATAAAAACAAGTATAATAACCCATGAAATAAATTAATTGGGGTTTCCTTAAATTTTCCAATAATAATAGGTCAAACTAATCAAATCAAAGATTTAACTATTGAAAAATATTACATTATAGTACAGGTCAGTGCCGGCTCGTCGTATAAAGCAACTGAGGCCGGGCCTCACATGTTAAAATTATAATATAATTTGAAATGTTAGATACATTACTTATTTAAATATAAAACTTTTTAAACTAATTTCCAGTCATTAGAAGTATCAAAACATCGAATAACCATCAAAGTTTAAAATATTTCCTTTAAATTTAGCGCGCACCCCTTTCAACTTTAATTCTAAACGCTTAAATCATTGCCCGACCGCATAATAGGGAATTACTGCCCTACTATGGAGAAAGGCAGTAACTGCAAAAAAATGCAAAATGCGTTTTCTTGTGCTATGGTAAAGCTATGGACATTTTGTAACCGAATACAACACAGAAATGCAGTCAAATATCTCATAAGTTAAAAAAATCAATTAAATACCTACTGCTTTTTATAAAAATGTAGTTTATGCTAATTTTCCACAAATTTCTTGTTTAGCAGTTACTGCCTTTCTCCATAGTAGGGCAGAATAGTAGGCCCTGAAATTTGCGCTTCATATACGTCACACATTGCCGATACAACATCGTGCTCCCCACCACTGCACGGTGCCGCCGGCACCCCCTCAAGGCGGGGATAATACGCGAATTTTTGTAGACATTGAGGCCCACAAAGTTGGGCTTGTTTATCTCTGCTTGTACCACACAGTGCTCGGATATTCGAAACCGTGTCGACGTGCTTACTCTGTCTTGCATAATCTGCTCGCGCCGTCAGTGGGCGGGGCATATGCTATACGGGGTTTAGGTTCAAGTTTTGTTGGATTTTTCGTTTTTGCGTTCGAAAATTTGTTTCCAGTATTGTAAAGCGCATTTGGAATTTTCAATAATTCACATAGCTCGCCGTAGGGTAAAGTTTTTGATGCACGATTTTTATAATTCTATATTGCAAAATTTTTTTTTTCAATATCTTTATAAATTTTTAAAATTTCTGAATTGCTATTAGAAGCGCTCACATTTCAAGTATAAGTCTGCAAAAAATCAGAATTTTAGATTTTATTCTAGAATTAATACAACGATTAATGTTACGAATCACCGGAATAAAATCGCCTTCTAATTCATGTAAAAATAATTTAAATAATTATAAAAGATCATTTTTATTTTAATATACTATTATATTAACACACCAATAGCACAGTAAAAATCACAAAAAATATAAATAAAAATATTCATGTTTTTTATAGTTCAGTGTTAAATCGTCGAGTTTCATATACCTACTGTGCTTGTACATTATTAATTTGTTGTTGTGCGGTTGTGCCTTTATTTATCTAAAAATAATTATTGTAAGATAGGTAAAAATGAGCAGTACCTCCTGGGTAATGTGGAAACCTGCTGAAGGAATAAATAAAAATCCCACCTCGTCCCGCACTTTTTGTATTATTCTAGATCAATTTTGTAAATTCTTCTCGTGAAAGAACATATTTTTAAATAATATATTTTTATTATTTAGATTTTGAAGTGCTCCAAAAACGCGAGACTTTGAAAATTTCAAAAAAATTTGCCTGCGGCGCAATATAGCGGTGAAAAAAGCGCCTTTAGCAAGGCATTTAATTTGCTTTCACTGTCGTGTTGTAAATACTATTTTTTTATTAGAATTCTTGAGGTTGCAACATTTTGTCATACGTAGATAATTTTAATGTTTGGCCAGTTTGCTCTTGACGCTTGAAGTGTAAGCATATGCTCATCGAGATCTCTCTTAAGCAGCGTATACGATACAAACGTAGTAACGTGATAACTGGTTAACGCCGTAAAATAATAAAAAATCAATCGATTCTAAACGTGATAACTGTCCCAAGTGCAAAAGAGTGCAAATTGTGTGTGGTACCTCCCCCTGGATTAAATCCTCAAGTGTTGGACCTGGTTAAAAGGTGTGAGAGAGACGATCAGTTCCACGAAATTTACTGGACTACCACACGTGCGAGCGGCATGCGAAATGGATCAATTCCAGCACCAAATAATCAAGCTAAGTTATTTTTTCCAATTGCATGTCTTACCGTATATTCGCTAAATGTTTATGAAAGCATTTCACAATGTTTATATAAGCATTTCACAATGTTGCAAAAAGAAAATACTAAGAATTCTTTTATTGTCTCAAAAACTAAATTAAAAAAGAATAAGAACATTTCTGTAAGTTTAAACAAACAACCTCATTTTCTCATAGCAGACAAATCATAAACAACCATCGAAAAAGGCGTAAGATAAATAAATAAATAAATAAATAAACCAAACATGCAAGAAGACAAAAAATAACATAAACAAGTTGTGTGTGAATAGCAGTGTTGCCAGATGTAAAAGTTGAAATTATCGAATTGGGTAAATAAAATTATCGAATTTTCGGAAAATTAAGTTACAATAATTGTAATAATTATGTAACAATAATTATTATAATTTAATCATAAAAAAGTGAAAGAAGCAGGGTTGAATATATGTATTATCGAATTTTTAGAAAATTATAAAATTTGTTAAAAATAGTATAAAGCTGGATTTATAGTTCAGAAAGTAGCGGTAGCGGTAATATAGGCCCCTCGCAAAAACACTAAACTTACAAGACGAGGCTGTCAACTAAAAACTGCCGTGTGATTGGCTGGAGTCGCGGTTGAGATAAGAAAAGATGAAAAAAGGTCATCTCTTGCCGCTCTTGCCGCTATAACGTATACGTTCTTGCCCCTACTTCCCTTACCGCTTCCTCTGACAACTATAAATTGTTTCATATAATATTCAATGCCCAACTTGGCTACCGTTATCGATGTCTCTATCGTTACCTTTAGAACTATAAATACCGTACGGAAATCTATAAACAGCACTACGGTATTGCTGATTTTACGGGAGGAAGGTAGAAAATCTATAAATCAGGCTTTATGTTTAATTAAATTTATTAATCTGGATAGAATAAAGTTAATTTTGTCCAGATACTGGGATTAAAAAATTACGTTACAATTATCGTTATGTTACATATAATTTTCAAGCTTGTTTTTAGAAAAAATTATGTTACAATTCGATAATTTTGTTACAAATGGCAACATTGGTGAATAGGTAATATTGTATATGCATTTAGGATAAATAAGAAGGAAGACCCACTCAGCCTACGCCATATTGCCGCATTCCATTACATACACTACAGAGCCGGATTTACCCATTTTGTATATTGGTATTTACATTAGAGAGACTGATTAATTAATTAATAAATTAATAGACCGACTGATCGGTATGGATATTATGGGTGTTGGTATTGGTACTGATGTCAATATTATTGGTATTAATGTTAATATTGATGTTGGAATTATGGATATTGATATTAATATTATTATTATTATTATTATTAATATTAATATGGATTGATTAATTGGTGGATATTGATGCTAACGTAATATTGATTAATTGATTATTGGTTGATATTTGTATTGATTAGTATTGGTATTGATTAATTGATATTTATATAAGATCTATATAGATACTGGTTGACAATTAATAATTTTAAAATAAATAAGGAATATGGGGCAAAATTTGCCAAGTGTACCAGGTGAAAAAATTTTTGTCACCGATTTTGTTTAAACTTTACTTATTTGTTGTTCTTATAACGAAGAACCATGGCATAATTTTTTTTTGCTCTAGGATTGTTCATTCAAGAGTTATGGATTATTGAAATTTATCGATTTTTTACTTTTTGGTGAAATCGCTTTTTATTTAAAAATTCATAACTTCTGTTCATCTCTTTATTAAATATTTTAATTTAACCACCTTAAATAATTTTTTCCGTACTTTTCAATGGGCTATACCGTTTTGCAAAAAAATAAAAATTGGAATTTTTTTTTTGAAATTTTGCAAAATTTTACATTTTTTGAAACAATGTGTATTTTTTAATTTTTTTTAAAGTAGCATAAAATCAAAGTTTATTATGTTACCTTTAAATTAAAAAAAAAATTAGAGTGGGCCCGACATGTAGAAGGGAAGTTTTTCATATTTGAATGCAGCACGGTCTAGCTATCGAATAGCTATAGTAGTATACTACACTGCCGTTTGCGTTTATACCTAGTAGATGCGAGTAAACGAATACAAAATGATAATTTAAAATGTAAAATTATGTTTGAGTAGTCAATGATGTATTTTAAATATTTACACTGCCGCACGATATAGTTTTTTTTATTGTGTATTAGTTCTTCGGAGGGGACTTTAAGCCCGCGGTCCGTTCTTACCCCTAACCCGAACAAGCCATTCAGTTGGCTTATGGGACTTCTTAAGAAGTAAGGGTGGAACTAAAAGAGCACTTTTGTATATAAACTGTATTTTTTTTGCACAAATTGTTTAAGCATGGGTCTACATAGATTTCGCAAGGAGAGTCGATGATATTAAATAAAAAAAGTATTGTTATAACCGTAAAGGCTTATAGGCAAGCCGTTACGGTTATAACAATAAATTTTTTATTTAATATCATCGATCCTCCTTGCGAAATATATGTAGACCCATGCTTAAACAAATTGTGCAAAAAATACAGTTAAAAAACTATATCGTGCGGCAGTGTAAATATTTAAAATACATCAATGACTACTCAAACATAATTTTACATTTTAAATTATCATTTTATATTCGTTTACTCGCATCTACTAGGTATAAACGCATACGGCAGTGTAGTAGCTATTTGATGGCTAGACCGTGCGGCATTCAAATATGAAAAACTTCCCTTCTACATGTCGGGCCCACTCTAAATTTTTTTTTTTATTCAAAGGTAACATAATAAACTTGGATTTTATGCTATTTTAAAAAAAATTAAAAAATACACATTGTTTCAAAAAATGCAAAATTTTGCAAAATTTCAAAAAAAAAATTGCAATTTTTATTTTTTGCAAAAACGGTATAGCCCATTGGAAAGTACGGAAAAAATCATTTAAGGTGGTTAAATTTAAATATTTAATAAAGAGATGAACAGAAGTTATGAATTTTTAAATAAAAAGCGATTTCACCAAAAAGTAAAAAATCGATAAATTTCAATAATCCATAACTCTTGAATGAACAATCCTAAAGCAAAAAAAATTTATGCTATGATTCTTTGTTATAAGAACAACAAATAAGTAAAGTTTAAACAAAATCGGTGACAAAAATTTTTTCACCTGGTACACTTGGCAAATTTTGCCCCATATACAAGGTGGGTAGCCGATACTTGGCAGGAGGAATACCCATTAAGGGAAAGGACACCCACGGGTATCAGGGCCGTCAACGCTTCGATACGGAAGACAAGACTGAGTATCACACAGGGGGGCAAACAATTCTAAAGAGGTTACCAGGAACCTGATACTGACTCGGACAGTGACGTACAGAAATACACCAAAAGGACAGGTTCTAGCAGCGTACTAACACTTCTACTCCCATTCAAGAATACCAAATGAATGGGGTTATTACTAAAGCCCTGGTTAAGGGGGATTCCGGATTGTACTTAGTTTTGGGTCAGTTCAATGTCCCCCAAAAACCCTTCCTAAACTGGACGTATGGCCCGACCCGGCTGACAAAAATTCCGGGAGCGGCCTTAACCTTTGACATTGTCTTCCTCAACCTCCTAGGGCGGATCAACCAGCCGGCGTAAAAACCTCGGATCCAACAAACACAGGTAATGCTGTGATTTGGCGGGATACGCAGGAGAACGAAAAGGGGGTAAAATATCCCCGGGAGATCGTGGAGGATAATATATCTGGGGCCTGCCATACGTTCCCATACTCATACTCATACTCATAGATAATTTTAATGTTTGGCATTATATGTTATGTATATGAATTTATTAGCAGTGACCGGAATTTACCTACACTAATTTGGGGCTAAATGCGATAGGTGTAACCACTCTTTCTTTTTAATTTTTATGGATTTTCATTATTGTATGGCGGTGTTTAATGACTTGACTTTTGAACTGCTTACAAATATGAAGTCTTTGTGCACATGTATGTATAGGCTTAAGCATGTTATAATACGAACATGATAATTATAATTATTATTGAAAATTTTGAATTTTGCGTCCTGAGTTATCAAAGGATCAAAGGACATCTCTATTGCAAACCCTTTAGTTAGTACGACTTTCACATATTTTGAAATATTCCGCGATAGCTCAGATAATTACATAAGGGGCATTCCACGTTACACGGTAATTTTAGTCCCGCCCGTCACAATTAAAAATTGTGAGTAAAAACCACAAGTTATAAAATTAATATTTTATAATATTATTTTTGTTGTGCTTATAACTTATTAAAAGCATAATAAAACAATATTTTTAAATAAATTTTATAACGTGTAGTTTTTACTCACAATTTTTAATTGTGACGGGCGGGACAAAAATCCCCGAGTAACGTGGAATGACCCATAATTACTGTTAAAATATCGTATTTTTAATGTAAAAGTATATAGACCGAGTGCACCCGAACATTTTAAGTAACTTACTTACTTCAGCTGAATCATCTTTAAAAGTAAATTAACTCAATAATTACCTTATGAGTTTAGCGAATGCTGCTGTGATGCACGTCAGATCATTGATTTTAGACCTCTAAAAACAATGTTAAGATGTATACAACAAAAATAAAACCTCATTTTCACATGGATAACGTTTATCGAAAAGGAACCAAGCGCCAAAAACTTTTTCTGGGGTAAACAAAATTATTTGAAAAATAACTTATTTTTAATGCTGCTCAAAAAATTAATAATGATTTGGGAACCCTCTCAATCCTTTTTAGAAAAGTTCCAAATGATGATCAACCTTTTGAGCATTATTAAAAATTATTTTACAAATAATTTTACCAAGCCCAGAATAGTATATTTCTGTGGGCAAAAGGCATAAGGGGATAAGTCAAAATGATCAATTTTTCAGTAAAGCCTTAAACTTATTCGCATTAATTCAGGAAATATATTTATGGTTAGCGTGTATACCCTTTTGTTAGCACATGTCATATGCCAACAAAAGCGTATACCCGCTAAACATAAATATATTTCCTGAATTAATGCGAACACGTTAAAGGATCTATTGAAAAATTGCTTTTTTTGACTTATCCCCTTATGCCTTTTACCCACAGATTTGATGGTTTCACGAGAGGGGAATATGCAATTCCAAACGTGTTTCAGACTATACTTTTTCTACGTTTCCAAAAAATACCATAGACAAATAATTTAATTGGAAGAAAGTGAGGTTGGATCGGTTTAAAATTTGTTAGATATTAAAAACAGAGATGTCGCCACGAGTGTTTATTCTGTCATCAGATGATAGAATATTTCATTCTGTAACACTTTACGGAATATATGGCATTCCATAGATAAAAGTGATATTAGAACGGTCATATTCCATAATAGGATCCTAGGAGTAAAAAAAAAGTTTTTGGCGCTTGGTTCCTTTTCGATAAGATTTATCCATATATGCAATATTGTTTGATTATAGTATAATTATTATACCTGCTCATACCTACTCATTTTCGCGCCCTTCTTTTGTTTTTATAAAAAGTTCCTGAATCTTTTTTGCGTTTTTCAGACATTTTATACTTCTAATTATTAAACTACCTTAGCAATGCACTGATTTTACAACGTACGATCGTGATATATTTTTGTATAGATTTGTCAATTATTAATTTTCAATTGTCAAACACAAGTATAGAAAACTACAGGATGTGATTAAAGAAACGAATGAAAGAGGGCGTCCGGGTCGTTTTTCGAGAGCGCCTCCATTAAATCTTTGTAACAAAGATATTAAATTATCTAAACTTCATTTCTCAAGCGTAATTCTTAAAAAAATCGCCAATCGAAAAAAATTTAGTATGTTGAATGAAATTGATTATCATTAACAATTCGTAAAAATGCCGCCCCCCATCCCTAGTAGCAATGGAATTGGACAAGATTCTTTGTCAAGATACTTGGAAAAGCACTTTGTAAAGAATTGGACAATTCTTGACCAAGACTCTTGATCAAAATTCTTTATCCAGACTGGTGCCAGACTTGCGACAAGTCTGTGACCAGAATTCGACCAGATTCTTGGCCAATAATTTTGACGTATACGTCAAAATTCTTGCCTATACAGGGTGTCCCGAAATTGGGGGGCCAAACTTAAAAGAGCATTCTTTATAAAAAAATAACACTTGTTTGTTTAATAAACATGTATCAAAAAATGCCCCCTAACGGAGCTACGGCCCCCTGAATAGGAGCCTAAGAGGATCATTTTTTTAAAACTATTCCTAGAGGTTTGAACAGGAAGATATAAATTTTTGGTACTTTGGTAATATTGACATGCTGAATCTAGATCTTAGATCAAAACTGTTAAAATTGAATCATAGGCGTTACATTTGGGGGGGCAAAGTTACAAAAATAGCCCTAACTTTTTTCTAGGTTAATGTTTTAATTTCTGTTTATGAAATTATGAAAATTTATAGTTTTTTACGAAAAATAGGTACTCTTTATTTAGAGAGCTCAGATGCACCATTTTCGAGAAAAATGCATTTATAAATAAATTACTCTCATATTTTCATTAAAACGTTCATGAAGAAATAAATTTTTGGTACTTTGGTAATTTTGACATGCTGAATCTAGATCTAAGATCAAATCTTTTAAAATTTCATCATAGGCGTAACATTTGGGGGGGCAAAGTTACAAAAACATCCCCAATTTTTTTCAGAGTTAATATTTCAATTTTTTTTTATAAAATTATAAAAAATATAATAATTATAAATAACCCAAACGTTACTTTTGTCCTGAAGCCTACTAGAAAATTCTTGCCTATACAGGGTGTCCCGAAATTAGGGGGCCAAACTTAAAAAGTGCATTCTTTATAGAAAAATAACACTTGTTTGTTTAATAAACATGTATCAAAAAATGCCACCTAACGGAGCTACGGCCCCCTGAATAGGAGCCTAAGAGGATCATATTTTTAAACTATTCCTAGAGGTTTGAACAGGAAGATATAAATTTTTGGTACTTTGATAATTTTGACATGCTGAATCTAGATCTTAGATCAAAACTGTTAAAATTGAATCATAGGCGTTACATTTGGGGGGGCAAAGTTACAAAAATAGCCCTAACTTTTTTACAAGTACAAAAAATATGTATTTTATAATCGTTCATGTTCATAAAGAGTAAACTCTAGTTACTCGTCAGAGCTGACACACACTTTTTTTTAATTTTTAGAAATAACAATTTATTTTTATTTTTGAAAAAATTAATTTTTTTCTTTGCTAGAAGACGAATCCAATAAGCTCTTGTTCGTATTTTCAGACAAACGGAAAAACTCGATTCATTTCCTACAGAAAACTTACTTCTCGACTACACTGAAAGAAATATATACTAAAGTTAAATAAAAAAATAATTAGGGCAAATATATTTTATGTTTCATATATAGACTACCACATACATTGCTAAAACAAATATATTCGTTTGGTTAGCAGCCTATTGCTGCCCTAGCAATATAAATGGTGTTTCTAGCAATATTTTTTTGCTGTAATTCACTTATAGTTTACATTTTATAGTAAGGGTAAGTTTATTTTTATTTAGATCTAACATATCTTCTTTACAATAAATGTATTACAAAATTTACCATACATTCATAATAAACAGTAGTATAAATGTGTAAAGCACTAGTATAAAATTTTTAGTATAAATTTGTATTTACTTTTAGCAACAAATTTCTTTCAGTGTAGTATACTCTCTTAAAATGAATTAAGTAGTCTAAAATAAATAATTATAAGTCATATATGACTAATTGTCAAAGCGAAAAAACAGTCACTAATAATTAGTCAAATTCTATTGAATGAAATAGTCAAATTAGTAGATTTAAATTTAAAAAAGTTATGACCCAGCCGGGGTTTGAACTCCAATCTGTCGCTTGTCAAGCTTGTCAAGCGGACAACCAATCACTATCAGTCACTTTTATAAAAAATAATTTTATTTGTCTATAAATATTGTTCATAATATTAAACAAACGATTAAAGAAATTAGGTACTTTTAACTATTGGAAACAGTCAAAGATGGTGACTTATCTTAAATTAGTCAAACTTCAACTATTTAAGTAGTAAAATATAACCATTTTAAAGTGAAAACGACTACTTTATTAGTAAAAAAGGCTGGTACTAATTCAAATAGTAGAATTTTGACTATTTCATTTAATAGAGTAGAGTATTGTGAATGATGCTACTCAGGGCCGGACCTAAGGGGGTGTAGGGGGAAGAGTCGCCCCCCCAAAGTCTAGGCAGTTGGTTCCAAATCCAAACACGGTTGGCAAAATCTATTTGGGTAGGTTGGTAGGGTTTACCTACCCTACCAACCTACTCATCACAATAATAAAATATAATTTTTAAACCATACATATTAGAAATTGTAATTTATAATATTATAATTTTTAACCTATTGTAACCTCCTATAATTGTTACCGTAAATAAAATTGTATTTTTTAGGTTTAACCTAGTAGCTTAAATTTGGATTTTATTTTGATTTTTTTTGATTTACCTACCTAGTAGGTTCCATTTTTTATATTTATAGCGTATACTTTTTATACTAGAGGGCCCAAGAGGACAAATGGACCAAAAGTCATTCTTCATAAAAAGTTCTGCTTGTTTTTAAAAGTCTATTACTATACTTTTTGAAAATTTTATACGGGGGGTCGAAAAACAAGAAAACATGAAATACTCTCAGGAATAAACTATAGTTTATACCTTTATTTTTCGTTTTGGAGCAAAATGACAAATAATATTATTAGGATATCCTATCCAAAGACTAATTGTAAAATTTCAACTCAGTATTCCAAATTTTCTTTTTCTTATAAAGTTTTAAAATTTAATTTCTAATTTATACTTTTGTACCTCATTTCACGTATCCTTTACCTATGTATAGGGTTCTTAACCCGGACATTTTGTATAAATTTACATTAATTACCAAAATGAACAATGAAAAAATGCAAATTGTCAATTTGACGTTACTTGATTATTGTTGATTGTGTCATTTTTGTAAATATGAAATTAAATTTTAAAACTAAGAAAAATAAAATTTGGAATAATATTCCAAGATTTATTTTTCCGAATACCAAGTTAAAATTTTACAAATGGTCTTTTTTTTATTTGTCATTTTGCTCCAAAACGAAAAATAAAGGTAGTTTACTCCTGAGAGTATTTCATGTTTTCTTGTTTTTTGACCCCCCTGTATAATATTTTCAAATTTGGCAATGGACTTTTTTAAACAAGCAGAACTTTTTATAAGGAATGACTTTTGGTCGAAAAATGAAAATTTTAGTCCATTTGTCCTCTTGGGCCCTCTATCCATGGACATACTGTATACAGTAAATAAGTAAATAAGTTGGTTTTTTATCGTCTCCGCCCCCCCCCCAAAAAGTGTGCCTCGGTACGGCTCTGAAGCTACTGTAGAATGAGAACCTCTACTTCTACACTCTTAGAAAAGACCTGGTATTTGTAACTAACTTATTATCGTTGGGGTAAAACTGTTGCAGAAAATAAAATTTTTTGTTTTTTGTAATCAGTACCTTTATATGTGTAACTGCTTGCATCATTACCTGAAAAGATTTAGTTTTGTTGTTGAGTATTATTTACTGCAAAAAGGCGATTAAGTTATTTTAACTGAAACTTTGTGTTGGCTAGAATTATTGACAACATTATCTCAAAAAAATCATTTCGGCGGTAAAATGTTTTTGTTGGACCAAATATTTAAGTAACATTCTCAACTGACTGAAATTAGTCCGTGGAACTAACGGTTCAGTTGTATAAACTATGCGTCACTTTTCACACAGCTAAGACACCAGCGGTGTGAAACAAAGTATCAGTTGGGGATGTTGTCTCTGTAGGTTAATTCAACTGCAAACTTTGTGCATTTCGCGCGCGATTTGTCCAGCCCGGCGCGTGCTTTACTTTTAACCTGTAAACAAACGGTGTTGCACAGCGTCCAGACTTCGGTGGTGTTTGTTCTTTTGTATTTGTGTATCAGCTCGTGTGTAGTATATTTTAGGTAAGAATTTCTTACTAAGAAACTAGTTTATTACAATTAGTCATTTGCCCCTGTAAATTCAGTGGCGACATACTTGTTCATTCATATATATAAGAATATATTCTTATGTGTTGGTTACTTATAGATATCTCGAACAAATAATATGGATGAGCGGACTGAAGTAGCAGATTTATTAGGAACATGGGGTTTACCTGAATTGGTTCCAGTTTTTAAGGGTTAGGTATTATTATTGCACTCCTTTATTTACACTATTGTAGTTTTGGGGTCCGAAAAAAAATCAAAAAATGTGAAAATGCCATTCCGACTGAAAATGGCCTCCTGAATCCAATGGTGCCCACCAAAAGTCTCCATCACGTCGGAATTACGAGAATTTTTTTGTTTTGTTTTGTTACAGCTCAAGTCGCATTTTTGGTATAGGGCCTATACTATAGGCACTCACACTCAAAATTTATCCCCTGTTATCATGCAAGTATGTTACGTTGTACCTGAGAATCATTGTTAAGTTGTTAAACAAAGGCTTGCACTTCACGTAAACATCACGGTTTACTGAAGAAGTATAGTCAACTTTCATCTTAATGTACCTATCTGTATATTTACCAAATAATCGTTTTTGATTTATTGTTAAAATATTTATAAATGTTTTCTAATTATTAATTTTTGTTATAATGTTTAAACCAAAATTTGGTGTTTTCAGTTATATTGTTATTTTTTAATTTTTAATAAATATTTATAAAACATGAATTTCCTTTCTCTATTTTTTATAATATTTACACAAAAAGTGTTATATTTACTAAGCAGGTATGTACTGTGGAATAATACCAATTTGTTGTTGCTACTAATGCAAGCATTTAATATTAAATATAACTTAGTAACAGTACAAAACAAATTTATATTATATCAACTATTAAATTCCTTAAATGTACCTTTTTTCATGTAATTTCAATTAAAAAATAAATTCCTGCATGATACAATGTTTGTTGCGATAAATAGCAAGTGCAGTTGTTACAACTTAGACGCTGCTAAAATGACAGACTAATGTGATTGCATTAAATATCAATTATTTGTATGAAAAAAAAACTAATTTCGATGCACTTAAACTTGTTGGTTGGAGCTACCAAAATTGGCTGTTCCGACAACAAACTGTAAAAACAAATTTGTATTAGTTCCCACAACATATTTTTTTGTTGTGCCTATTTTCACTAATAAAATTGGTTCTGGGAACTAAATTTTCATTGCAAATACCAGGTCTTTTCTAAGAGTGTATAGATTTCTGGTCAAATTCTTGTCAAAATTCTGGCCACAGTCTGGCTCAAGTCTTGCCCAATAATCTTGGCCAAGAATCTGGAACAATTCTTGTCCCATTCTTGATAAAAAATCTGTACAAAGTATCTTGACCCATTCTGGCCCAAGTCTTGCCCAATAATCTTGGCCAAGAATCTGGAACAATTCTTGTCCAATTCTTGATAAAAAATCTGTACAAAGTATCTTGACCCATTCTGGCCCAAGTCTTTGACAAAATTGCTACTAGGGATTATGCCGCTCTGGGCCGTTGCCCGGTTCGCCCGTACCTTGGGCCGGCCCTGGACATGTACATAACAAAAACAAGTGTAAGTAATAATATGTGCATTTATTTATAATAAAACAACATTTTTTTGTGCCACATTGTACTATATTAAAATAAAAATTATTTAAAAACTTAAAAATATAATAAGGTTTTATAAGTAGATCAGACGGGTTTGGTTAGTGCCTACGCAGAATTCCGCGCGCGTAATTTTGATCAGGCACTAACCAAGCCCGTCTAAACTTGTTATAAAACCCTAATATAAAATTTGGTTTAATATAGAAACGCTCGAACTGTTCGAGTCGAACATTAAAACCCGCCTGAGCTAATTAAAACTATATTAATATGTTTTGTGTAATATAAAAAGGTCATTAATTTTAATGTACCCCAGTAGCACAAAATATTGGTCCTATATGGGTCGTGTCTATGCCCAATATTTTATCTGGGGCCAATATTGGATTTATTTAGCCGATGTTAGCCCTATATTTGCATAAAATGATAATTTAATATATCTTGCCAATGTTTATCCAAGGTTGGTCCTATATTGGCAATTATTTTACGCCAATATATCATTAACTATAGTCAACGATGCTTTCGGATTTCTAAAAGTGATATGTAACGACACACGTTTGTTTCCAGGATATGTCTATACACTGTTTAAAATATCTGTGGTGTAAAGAGTAATCCTAAAATGGTGTCAAAATCCAACACCAAGTGGTGTTAATATAACACCATGAATTATGGTTGAAAATGAACACCAAAACGGTGTTTATCTAAAAATATTTGAGAAGTGCACCTACACAGAAAAAAAAAATAGTTCATTTAAATATATTAATTTAGTTGACCCATAAGTATTTATTATTTTGTGGATCACGTGATGTTCTTAAATCTCGCCTCTGTTGACTTACATGAAGAATATATAAGCTCAAGCTTTGGTGTGACACTACCGATACTAGACCTTAAATAGGTGGAAACAGCTGTCAATACTTGAAGTATTTTAAGTTAGTGGAACGAACTAAAAACATTATCTCTAGCGAGTTGAAGGTTCCATTTTCTGGAATAATATACCTACTAGTAATGCGTCAAGGAACTTCCTGTTTCCTTTTTTTTTCCTTTTTTGTGTAGTATGATTTAATTTGACCACAAACACATAATATTTAACACTGAAAAGGAGTTCAATTTACACCAGGTAAAATTTATTTTAATACTGTGTGAAAGTTAAATTAACACCATTTTAGTATTTGAATTTACACCGGACCAACGAACCATATTTAATACCATTTTGGTTTGTATCCATATAGACCAAATATGGTGTTAATTTGGTATTAAAATGGTCATGAAACAGTGTAGTGGCGCAGGAACGGTTTTAAGTTGGGGGGTGGCGCAACCGACTACCATCCTTATTGTTTAGCACCAAATGGGTGAAAATAATAAAGGCCATTCTTGCATATTAACGTAATATGCGATTTCTTGTCTTGTTAGCAATAAATTCGTTATTATGTTAATAAAGCTCAAGCTGATTATTTTAGTACACGATACAAACGATTTTATCATTTCATTGTAATTAAGAATAACATAGACGGTACACGACTTTTTTTCTCTCAATTTCTCCCTCAACTTTCCTAGAATTTAATGTAAAACAACTTCGGGCCAATGTTGGGTTTCAATATTGGACCACACAGTAAAAAAAATTACAGAATATTACTTTGGCCACATAGTAACCAACGTAATATTCTGTAAAATATTTACCTTTTACAGAATATATTCGGTAAAATCACTCAATAACCGTAATAATTTATGCGTTTGCACAGTAAGAAAAAATTACAGAATATTAGGTTGGCCACAGAATAGCCAACGTTTTATTCTGTAAAATATTTACCTTTTACAGAATATATTCGGTAAAATCAATCAATAACCGTAATAATTGATGCGTTTATTTGAAACACCATATTTTTTATGTAAATATTACATATTTTTATCCGTAATTTTACCAAATATATTTGAAACACCATATATTTTATGTAAATATATTACCTACATATTTTTATCCGTAATTTTACCATCATTTCTTACTTCTAGCATGCATGCTAGAAAAAATCCGACGAAAAATATATTGGACCAATATTATAACGAATATTGGGCCAATATCTTTGTGCTACTGGGGTAATTATTAAGCCAAAATCCTTTCCTTATCATAGCTTTAGTTGACACTTTCTTTAGATATTTTAAATATTCAATTTTTCAATTTTTATTTTTAATTTTTTTGAAGTTATGGAGTGTAAGTAATATACCTAGTAAATAGAGTAAAATTAGACTCTTAAATTGCAAAAAAATGTAAATCTATAAAGTAAAATTCACCTGGCTATATATTGTTTTAAAAATTTATGTACGGATTACGAACAGTCCACGTAGGAAAGTTGGTTATAAATAACAAAGAAGAAATTAACCATAATTTGAAAAGCACCCCAAGTTATGTACTTAACTAAGTTATTTATTAATTTTAATTTACATAAAAGTTTAATAAACACAAAATCAGGGCGAAACTTTTTGTGTAGCCTGTGAATTTCCCCCATACATTTTCGAATTAAATAAAGGTTCAATTAAATGCACAGCACGAGTACAATTATTATTTTAATTAATTTAAGATGCACATGGCTACACAAGGCCTTTTTATTTTTTTATTATTTTTAATCTACCAGAAAAATTCGTTTTTATATTTTACTATTTTTTAAAAATTAATATAAAAGGAAAGAACACAATTTTCTAATGACGTTTAATAAAATAATAGTATATTATGTATCAAGTTTGATAAACGCCATTTTATACACGAATTTAATTTAGGTTAAGTTAATGAGTGTATAGAAAAGTTTATAAACGAGGTGCATACTATACTTTTTCTACGACAAATACTTATTAATATCTTAAAATGATTTAAATCAAAAATTTGTATAGAGCGCCATCTATGAAACTGTCAAATGTCACATTTTTACAATTTATAAACACAATTATAAAGGTTATAAATCGAAATGTATATTGAAAATTGACAGTTTTTCACAGTGAAAGTAAAGGAAATGTTTTATGAGGACTTGCCATGCCCGAATTTAAGTTATAGTTTATTGCCAGCGAAATTAAAAGGTCAGTACAATGTTCAGATAAACTTTTCAAATATTGGCGTTGAGAAACTATTTAATATTTTTGTATTTTTGTATTGAGATAATAAAATAATTTTCACATTTAGTATTATTTTACAAGAAAGGCACTTTATTTTAACGATTGTATGACATTTGACAACTGTCAACTAACTTAAAACTAACTTCAGCCCGTGAATAAAAACCTGTTGCTAACTTCAGCCCGTGACTAAAGCGTCATAAAGCCACAATTTGTCAATGTGTATTTAAAAGGTCACTTAGTGTCATGGAAACATATACGATAATGGGCGTTTTAAAGGTGGGAGTAGAAAAAATGTATTAGTATTGACACATTTTTAACTATTGAGTAATATCTATTAACCATATTAAGCCCAGCTGGCTGCAGTTCTCTTATTTTGTTTTGTTTTTATTACAAACGTTTCAGAATTTCGGCTAACAAGTTACGTTTAAAAAATTAAACGCTTAATAACTTAAAAATTATTTTAGGAACTTATAATGGATTGATGATTTATGTAATTTTATAAAGAACATTACAATACATTACATTTTTAATATAATTAAAAATACAGCTTCAAACTAAAATATCTATAGATATACTGATATACATACAAGGACCAAAATCAAAATGTTATATATTCCTAAATATTTTTATAAAAGAGTCGTTTTTGAAATTTAAAAAATAAAAGTCACTTAATAATTCATAGCCTAAATGTATACAGAGTGAGCATCAGAGTTGACTCATCAAAATTCAAGACTATGTTTAGGTATATTCCAATTGTTAAATTGTTTATAAATTTTTAATTAAGTTTACACTAAAAATTCAAAAGATTGTTTTATTAATTTGGTCAAACATCAAACATGTTTGCCAACTACAGTGTTACATGCATGCACAATTTATGTACATAATATGCCCTAAAAGAGACATCCTTGGCATAATCTACTTCTGTAATTACATAAAATAATTAAATTAACTTAATTAATTAAATTCATTATTAAATATACCTGTGAGCTGGCATGCCTAATGCGTAGATTTAATTATTATTTTTCTTTGCAGGATGGTATACTCGTATATACATATATGCGTTTTAGCTTCTCGCGACACGCACTGGTCATATAATTTTATTGTAGGCGCTAAAGTTAAATATAGTGAAAATTATTAGGTTTATAAAACAGTTTTATGAAAGAATAACATTGGCGGCTCGTGGTCAGTGGAAGTAGGAGGCTAATAAAGTGCAAGTGGTGTATTTTTTTAATACGCGTCGCCATTAAAACAACTAGTCTAAAATGTTTGTGGCTCCACAATAAAAGACAATTATAAAACTAAAAAATACAAGGCGAAGAACACAATTACCGCCAAGCCAATCTACAATGTCCCATCATGTTTTAATTTCTTCCCAATTTTCATGTTTAAAAATTACCATTATTTGTTTTACGCGCCATCTATTATTATAATATCTGAAGAATAACATGGAAAAAATTAAGCTAATAATACAAGATACTCTTTGCAAAAAGTTTGGTGATAATATATAAAATCTAATGATTATCTTATTTAGATGGGTCGATAATACTATTTTTGTAGAACAAAACCCCCAAGGGATCTTATAAGTTTAGCATTACATACTTACTGTAATGTATTTTTAAGGAAAATTATAATTTTTGTTGTAATAATAAATTTTAAATGTTGGGGTACCCAAAAAATGAGCATATGAAAAGTTTTCCAAAATTGTACCATCCTTTTTCTCGCTCTACAGGCTCAGAATAATTATTTTCGATTAAAAGCGTGAACTTATGAGTCAATTTTCAAATAATTTAGAAACGGAAAAAACAATCATTTCCAAACACAAAATTATTTTTTCCATGTTAATTAAATGGGAAACTAAAATAAAAACAGCGACCTCTTAGAGTTGAGCTGGAGCGCCCATATTTGGTAAGGATTTTTTTTATATTAAATAGAAACATTTGAGAGGGTAAGAGCGAAAATTTTTTTTTATTTTTTGAAGCACCCTAATAATTATAATATTATTATAATATAATTATAAGAAATAAAGGTTACCACATTTTTGCTTACCACATAAATGCCACTTAACATGTTTAACCACTAAGCTCTTTGAAGGTTTTTGGAACTAAGGCCGCTAATTTGAACAATTGTATTATGCGCATGTGCCATCTATCTGTTTGAAAATGATCCTTAAACTGCGCATACCATAGACCATAATATTATATGGCTTGGACTGACGTTAAAGTTTAACGGTTAAACTGTTAGGAATTGATGTAAAAACAACCAAGTAGCGGTTTGAAATCAGTTCCAAACTTTAGTTCGAACATAAAAAAATGAATGCGCGCACTCCAAACATAGGAACCAAGTTTCAAACTAATGTGGAAACAAACCTATTGAAGAAGACTACGGTAAAATGAAGTACGTGATCGATTTTTTTTCGGAAAACGCTGAGCGTAGATATTAACAGCATCATCAAGATTTCTGCCTGATTCTCCATAAATCAAAATCATTTCAATTTTTTCTTCCACTGTTAAAAAATCCATTATGAATAACTGCTTAACGAAAGGAGGTTTTTTTGTTTGCAAATTAATCTTCAAACTAAATTCTTTATACCTCAATAATAATTATTATTTATAACAAAATAAAAAAATTTCATACCTCAATTAGGATTAAATTAATTAATTGACAAAATAATGTTTTTTTTACCTTAATTGAGGTATTTTTTATTAAAAATAGTACAATAATCCTTTAAATTAATGGATTTAATCCTGGCAGGTAAAAAGTGACCATACTGCACAATTAATAATTATCACCTAATGAAATAATGTATAAAACTTAAACCAAAGGAAACTTAAATATTACTTAAAAAATCGTGGATACTTAAAAAAATCAGATTTAATTTAATAAGATAATTATTACCAAAAAAAGTGATATTTTTATAGAAAAATTATTGCAGAATCATTTAAGAAGAAAAATCGAACAAAATTGTTTTTTTTTCATTACCGCACCATCTATTAGAAATATGAAAAAATGTTTAAGACAAAATCTACCTATTTTTAGTCGAACGATCCGAATCTGTAATAAAAAATAGGGTATTTCATTGGAAATTTAGAGTTACCCCCTGTTCCCCCTATAAGGGGGAGATTATGAGGACCAATTTTAGTACTGATTGATTTCCCCCCTTGAATCATTTAATTTTATTATTTTTTTTTTTCGTAAAATGCATACCAACTGATATATTTCAAAGTTTCAAGTTAAATGAGTCACCCTGTATATACATACAGTGTGGCCCATTTAAGTTGGAAACACCCCCGTAACTTTTTTAACGATTTTAATGAACAAGTGCTCAAAAGATAGAGAATAAAAAACTCTTTTTAAGATATACAAAATATTTTTAATGTCACTTGACAGATGCCTACTATAATATTTTTTCATATATTATATCACGAGAACTATGAATTTAATCGGGTAAACTAGGCTCAGTAGTTTTTTGTTTGGTTTTTGTTGGAAAATGTTGAATGCAAAATAATTTAATAAAATCACGAGACCGCGTAGCGGTCGAGGGGTTTTATTTTTAATTATTTTGCATGAAACTATTTTCCAAAAAGAAAAATCAAATAAAAAACTTACTGAGCATAGTTTGACAGATTAAATTTATAGGTTGAGTGATATACGTCTAGATTATTTCTCGAAATAAATAAAACTATTTGACCATTCATAAAATCTGACGTATGTGTCAAAGTTTATAAATATTTTTTTAAAGAAAATTCCATTAATTTAAGGTATGTAATAAGTAATAATTGATATTTCGTAAACTAGATAACTTATTTTTTATTGTTTTTTAAAAAATGTTTGTTAAATCTTGTAAATAACACCATAAAATCGTAAACAAAAATCCAATATGGAGGCTAAAATTTAATCGCTGTTAAGAAGGTCTAGTGATTTAATCGCTTATTTAAATGAAATTTATTCGAAAATGCAAGGCTTTTGATTGGTTCATATTATATTGAGGGAAATAATCTATGTCAAAATTCGAAAAAAATTATTAGGGCCGTTGTTTCAAAAAAATAAGTACGCCAGTGAATGCGGCATACTTCAAAATGGATACAACCCAAATTTCATTAAAAACGAACAATTAATAACTATTTTAGACAATGTTTTTTTTAAACATTTATAACGAAAAATAAGACACATTTAGGAGGTTTAGGAGAAAAATAAGTACGCCACTAAACGCGGCATACTTCAGAATGGGTACAAACGTAATTTCATCAAAAATTAATTAAATTAAAATTAACTATTTCAGAAAAGTTTATATTACGACATTATAAACATAAATTTTCAGCATGGCTGTCTTTGTTTTGTATTATTTGAAATTTTGTAATCAATATTTTTAAAAATGAGTTAAGTTTTGATCTCATTCCCAAATAAAAAAATATTAAAAAAACTTAAACTTATAAGGGTCATTTAAAAATAAAAAAAATTGAATCACCCACCCTAAACAAAACACTAACACAACCACCGTACTGTGCCTCCGCTACCTGCTCCCTTAAAATAAATTAGTCAAAAATAACTATTTATAAGTCACATTTGACTAATTGTCATATTGAAAAAGCAGTCACTAATAATTAGCCAAATTCTACTAAATAAAAAAGTCAAATTAGTAGATTTAAATTTTTATTTTTTTTAAGTTCTGTGACCCAGCCTTTTGCTTTTCAAGCGGATGTCTGACTGATGGGCTAAAGCCACTGTTATAAAAGTTAGTTTAATTTATCTATAAATATTGTTAATAATATTTTGAAGTTGTATTTTTTGTGTTACTGTTTTGAGCTAAACTTGAATCTTTTTTTTGTTTTTATGGGCCATTTAACCATGGACCCTATATGAATTTAATTCTTAAAGTAATTTGTTGTTGGCCGCAAACGATTAAAGAAATTAGTTACTTCTCACTCTTAGAAACAATCAAGATGCTGACATCTTAAATTAGTCAAATTTTAACAACCTAAAATTACTATTTTAAAGTGAAAATGACTATTTTATTAGTAAACAATTCTGGTACTAATTCAAATAGTAGAATTTTGATTATTTCATTTTAAGAAAGTGCTAGAATTTTATAAAATAAAAAAACTTCAATTTTATTATTTAAATCAAGACAAGAAAAACATAGGAGGCCAATTTCATGTAGAATTGACCGGGCTAATAAATAACATATCCCCAAAAAGTCACTGGTTTTCTACCAATACACAACAAACTTGAAAATAATATTCAAAGTGTTTTCGGAAATATTTACAAATAACACTATAAAACCGTGTAGGAAAAATGTGCGCCCTTTAGGACACATGTCTTCAGGACCAAAAATGATTGTTTTGGCATGGCCTTCCACCACCTTGATTGTTTACCATTTATTTCCTTTATATATATATTTTTTATAGGACGTCAAAAATTGATAAATGCTTATCTGAAAATTGTTACTGTTCTAAATGGTAGGTACATTATGTACATTAAATAGCAAAAAGTTTTACATGTAATATACATTTATCTACACTTTCATCTAATTTGTATTTGTTTTCCTACTGGATTTTAAGATACAACTAAATTTTTTTGTGGATTCTATTACCGCCATATTGGAATTTTATATGGTTAGGTAAAAAATTCAAGAAATCGAACGATGTATCAAACTACATAAGTTATGGCGGGAATGGGATTTCCGTCGATGTTTCTCATATTTTTGTTTACTATAATAATTATACCGCGGAACTTTTCCAGCGATGACGTCAAAATATTTACAAAAATCAGAGTTAAAAAAGTAAACACTTATCTTTATACATGTGCAAAAAATAACTGTAATATAATCATTTTCACAATATAATCATTTTTATGTAATCTCTGGAAAACTTCCGCGCTATAATAATAATAATTATTGTAAACAATTATTGTTCTTGTTAACAGATCCAAGATAGAAAAACCATTGATTTACTAAATATACTTAAAAAAAATGTTATAAAATTCCATTCCATTAACTTTATGTATTTTATTCTGATTATACAATATATGTGTTTTTTGATAGTCGAATTCACATTTAATATAATTATCAAAATGGATTAAATGTTAAAATGCTTATAAATGTGCATATAAAAATAATTTAGACTCGCTGTATCGACCATTTAAAAATCCAATTCCAAACTGATTAAATTTATCCTAAAAATATCGACACTTGGTCGAAAGCTAATTTTTAAATCGCATTAAAAATTTTTAATACTGCTATATTTTGAATATAAATTTTGCCCTACAGGCAATAATTTAATGCATTTAAATTAAACAAAACTATTTAAAATTAATTTTACCAAATGTTATTAATTTAAGATTTCTTTTTTAAAACAAATATTTTTAAAATATTCTAAACCGTCTTAAATTTAAATAATAAAATTTAAAACTGTTTAAAATTGTTCTTTAAGTTTTATTGGAACACAATGTCTAAGAAGTTTTTTAAAACCGTCGAAAATGGCCTAAACTATCTAAAGGTGTGTAAATCAAAATATCCCAAAACCGTCTTAAAGGTCCTAAACGTTTTAAACAGACTAAGAACTGCCAAAATGTTTATTTTTCTAACAAGTATGCAAAGTTATTTTTTTAGCACGCTATTGCAAGTGTAAGCGCCAAAATTTGTTCTAAAAAGTGCCCTAAAACTGTCTAAAAACTCTAAAAACAATAATTGATTTAACCGAGTTTAATTAAATTTTTAACGTATCCTGAAAGTCATAAAAAAGATAGATCAAGACCCCGATAAAGGAGCACATTTTGTAAACTGTTTAAAATTGTTTTAAATCGAGTGTTCCAAAAGTGTACTTTATTGTACCGTAACTGTCCAGAAACTAATACAATAAGAGTTGTGCTTAAAAAGTTAAAACATGTCCTAAAACCTAATTTAACATTTTCCTACAATCAAATTATTTAAATTTCATATTATTTATTTATTTATAATAATATAATAACTAAAAGTTTTAGTTATTTAGTTAAGAGCTTGCCTAGGCACATGCTCGGCATAGGCAAGATTTTCTGTTACAGAGGGTTAGTGATGTCCTTGACTTAAGTTTCAAGTTAAATGACTCTCCTTTATATATATATATATATATATATATATATATATATATATATATATATATATATATATATATATATATATATATATATATATATATATATATATAAAAATATATATATATATATAAAATAAAAATTTAATTTACTGCACTTTTTCATTAATTTAAAACAATATCTTTTTTTAGGGGTCGGCATTTTTTAAAGTTTTATTAGCTTCAAACTAATGCTGACTAAAGCTGCAGCTGCATGAAGCCAATACCAACTAATCGAAGAAAATCGAGAATAGTTTTTAATCACTAAACTAACTAAAACAATATTTTGTGCTGCTAAAGGAAATTTTAATATGTCAGTAAAATTGATGGTGAACAAAAAATGGAGTACATGTTCGTTAAATTTAGCCTAATTTTTAAAAAGTCTTTGATTTGCTCGTTTTGCGCCTACTAAAAATCCAGAAGTTAGGCAACCCACTGCACAAACTCTAACGGCGGCCATTTTTATGTTGTTTACAATTCATATGCTTTGAGATTGTGCTATTTATACAGAATAAAAATCGTTTGTGTTTCTTACAGAGGCACTTGTAAGCCTTAAATGGTGCAAGGGCAACCAGTGTACTCCTCTTTTGTAAAAAATAAACCTTATTCTATCAGGGTTGTCATGAAACTGTTAAATGTCAATTTTAATGTTAATTTGTGGGTAAGGTCAATTTGTGGGTTATGGTACTTAAAGACCTCATTTGAGGCTTACAAGTGCCTCTGTACGAAACACAACTTTTAAAACGATTTTGAATCTGTATAAACAGCACAAACCCAAAGATCAAGAATTGTTAACAACATAAAAATGGACGCCGTTAAGGTCTTTGTAGTGGGTTGCTTTACTTTTGTTTGTTTTGACCTTGTTGTGTGGATTGTGGTTACGACATTGATCTTTAATTAAATTTATTTCATCGCGAATAAGTGTTTCTTATAAAAATGTTATAAGCAGTCAAATAAATGATGCCTCTGGGATTTTCATTTTAAAAAATTATGCAATCATTCGAATGTAAAGGAACAATTTAAGATTCAAAAGTCGGCATTATAATTAATATCACTTCCCCATAATCCGAACCTTTGCTACGCCCCTGCCAATTTTTCATTTTCCTGGCATATAAACGGTCAGTTTCGTTAAATCACATGCCATTTAAAATGCAAATCAAGGGATTTTATTGTCATATTTGATTTGAATGCGCAAAAATTATTCAGCATTGGTTAAATGATTTGCGATAAAATTTGCTGCTGTCAAGTCCAATTAAAAGTCCAAATTAGAGGTAGAATTTTGATACTCACCGAAATTCCTAAAAATTGAGTTGAATTGATGGCTGAATAAATATCATCCGCTATCTCCTTATTGTTATAATTAAATTCTTTTAAACTCTTCCCGTATTTGTGCAGGCGGTCCATTGTTTTATTAAAAGCTGAAATGAAAAAAAATTATTTTTATTTAAAAGAATAATATTAAAAATACCTAAATAAAATAAATAATGTTATGTCGAATTTACAACAAATATTCTTTTTATGTACACTTGCCATAATTTAATGGCTTTTATGGTAACATATATTTTTGAATTGTGATACATTATTTCCGCTAAGCATGTAATTTACTGGATACAGCTTCTATAACTCAATTTGTGTAATACACACCGTTTCCGAAGTATTATTTATTATGCAGTCGCTACACTTTCCTTGCAATCTGATTCAGGAAATAGCCAAGCCAAGACTTTTATTTTCTCTTTCGCCTTGCCATTGTCTTTTTATCCCCACAGTTTATTTAATAAGGTTTGCACCGCGTTTAATAATGGATCGAGATCGAATTTTTTATTGATGATCTGTGTAAAAATTTATATTATGTGAAATATAAATTCTGTATAAGTCCTGCACAGTAGGGTGGTGCGAAAAATTTCTAATTTATATTTCTGATTCGCTATACAGCAGAAAAGTTGCCTTAGTTAGGTATATTTATATCACTGTTACATACAAATGTGCAGCTCTTCGCTAGCTTAGAAATAGTAAATTTAATTTTATAATCTAAAGTTTAGATTAGAAGGGTAAGGAGGTCTGCGTGGTTTAGATTCTAAACCACGCAGACCTCCTCACGGGGATGTAAACACCCTTCCCTCCATCCAACCCTTAAGAGTGTGCTATTTACAATATATAAAATTTATATCCTCGTCTTATTTGTCATTTTTGTTATCTGCCTTGTTTGTAAATTCTTTGATCAGGTCTCTCTATTTGTGTGTCGTTTTAATGTAGCTTCACTTAAAGCTCTTGCGTGTGACATGGGAACTCTTTTAAATCCCAACCAGGGACCTCACCCGATTGTACGAAATGTATGATCGTATACGTTATATATATTAATTAATTTTTCATTATTTGAAGACGATATTTTTGTAGCGTTCCAATCTATGATGTCTTCGGCATAATTGCATTTATTTTTCAAAACATTTGCCCAAATGCCTAAAAACATATTATTGGTACCTGTAAAAGAATAGGTAAAAGAGCATTTAGAAATAGGTATAGTATTATACAGGGTGTCCCGGAAAATGTGGGAAATCTCTCGGATTCAGATAGAACATTAAAAAATAAGATGACAAGTTCCATAATTTTTTTTCCTAGCGGCCCTCCCTACGGAGATACGGCCTCCTAAAGGACGCCACTGGAAATCAGTTTTTCTTGAATAACTTTTAAACTACTTAATATAATTTAATGAAAATTTAATATGATAAACAGTAGTAAGGACCTCTTAAAATACTGCCCTTAAAATATAATTAGCTTGTTTAGTTTACCAGGGGCGGACTAGGTTGTATATTTTAATGCTTACATTCTTAACACCCTGTATGATAGGGAGTTAAAAAAATAAATTTGGATACCTTGAACATTAAGCTAAAGAAAAGATACTCTTGTTTATTGTCGATAAAATTAACCGTTTTCAAAAAAAAAATAATAAAGAATTAATGTTTTATTTTTATTAAAAAGAACCATGATTTCTAATTTTTTTTCTACAAGCGGAAAAGTGCAACTTTCCGCACGATTATGCGTGTGGAAACAAAAAAAAATAAAACTTAAAATGGAAACTGATAAAGAAAATTTCGAGATTCTCTGCTTGTAGACACTTTCCGCACGCTTTTAGAAAAAATGTTGTACCTAACACTGTCTGCAACAAAGTGTGATTCGAAAGTAATTGAAATAAAACTGTCATTAGCATTAAAAAACGCACTGTTTTTACAAACGTTACTATGGTACCTACGAAATAATAAATATCTTGCATTGACGTGTGTATTTTAAATCTTGTCATCTTTCATATTGTTAGCACGTTGATCCTTTACTTCGATATTAATTTATTGAATTTTGAATATATTGGTAAATTTAATTAAATAATGGGATACACATTTAGTGAGTATGCAAATATGCATCTTATGTACGGGCTTGCATCTTGCAATGCTTTGGAAGCAAGAAGGTTGTATGAAGAAAGATATCCTGATGGCAATATTCCAAATCAGAAAACATTTCAGCGACTTGATCAACGTCTAAGTTTTGGGAAAACAAGTACTGATGCTGGTGTGAGAAGAACAGTACGTACGGTGCAATTGGAGGAAAATATTTTGGATAGTGTAGCTGATACTCCTTCAATAAGCACTCGAAGATTAGCCTCGCAGCTTCATACGTCAAAAACGATAATTCATAAAGTACTTAAAGAACAGTTGTTACAACCTTATCATTTGCAAAAAGTGCATCAACTACTTCCTCAAGATTTTCCTCGTAGAATCCAGTTCGTAAACTGGATGTTAGATCAGCAACGGACAAATCCAAACTTCATTAGCTCTATTCTTTTTACCGATGAAGCAGGGTTTACCAAAAATGGTATTGTAAATTTACATAACTCGCATGTATGGGCTGATGAAAACCCTCATGCCACTGTTGTTCATCATTATCAATATCAGTTCCAATCAATTAATGTTTGGGCAGGAATAAATGGCAATTTTTTGATTGGACCATGCGTATTGCCGCCACGATTGAATTTTATTTACAGTTCCTTCAGAATGCTTTTCTGGATTCAATAGAGCATTTGCCAATTGAAACCCGCCAGCGCATGTATTTTATGCATGATGGAGCCCCACCTCATTTTAGCGTTGCTGTACGGGACTATCTGAATAACGTCTATCCAAACCGTTGGATAGGCAGAGGAGGTCCCATTGCCTGGCCTCCACGCTCTCCCGACTTAACGCCAATGGATTTTCACCTGTGGGGACATCTCAAAACCTTGGTGTATTCCTCTCCGGTTGATACTAGGGAGGAACTTTTACAGAGAATCACATTTCATTGTGATGCGATAAGGAACAATGCTGGGTTGTTGTGGCGAGTACAGCAGTCCTCTATTCGTCGTGCCCGCGAGTTCACGGAGCCCATATTGAACCCACTTATGAAGTTTTTAATTGATTATTTCTAATTTAATTTTTCTGTACATTATTTTTTAAGGTTGTTTTTTAAATAATTTCAAGAAAAACATATTTCTAAAAATAATTTTTGTTAAGATGCCTTTCTGGGACAAGACTGAATTTTTAAGAATCTTGTAATTTTGTCGGATTAAATAACCTAAACTAAAACTTTTCTGTTTCTTGAATGACTTTCGTATCACACTTTGTTGCAGACAAAAAATTAGAAATCATGGTTCTTTTTAATAAAAATAAAACATTAATTCTTTATTATTTTTTTCCTCGAAAACGGTTCATTTTATGGACAATAAACAAGAGTACCTTTTCTTTAGCTTAATGTTCAAGGTATCCAAATTTATTTTTTTTTAACTCCCTATCATACAGGGTGTTAAAAATGTAAGCATTAAAATGTACAACCTAGTCCGCCCCTGGTAAACTAAACAAGCTAATTACGTTTTAAGGACAGTATTTTAAGAGGTCCTTACTACTGTTTATCCTATTAAATTTTTATTAAATTATATTAAGTAGTTTAAAAGTTATTCAAGAAAATCTGATTTCCAGTGGCGTCCTTTAGGAGGCCGTATCTCCGTAGGGAGGGCCGCTAGGAAAAAAATTTATGGGAACTTGTCATCTTATTTTTTAATGTTCTATCTGAATCCGAAAGATTTCCCACATTTTCCGGGACACCCTGTATATATATAGATATATATATATATATATATACAGGGTGTTATGTAATTAATGTTATATATTAAAATACTGAATACCTTTTGACATAAGGAGTAAAGGAAAAATATTTAAAAAAATATTTTCCCAAAGATAAAGAAAAAATATGCATTAGAAGTTTTTTATATTTTTTGTGATACGCCACTGGTTACAAACTTGGTTTATCTCTGCACACTTGTGTTCTGTGAGTACATAGATAGCAACCAACAAAGTAGCTGCGCGTTGCCATGGCACATCTGCAGATGTAAAAAATTGGTACTAAAAATTTGTCTTGCAAAAAATAAATAAAAACTCAATAAATACAAAAGTTGTATGCCCTTAAAGCTCTAACACCCTTCTGTATTTATTTACTTATCCAGCTATTAGCTTAAGCAATGATTAGAAAATTTAGTACCTATTTTAAAAAATCCATAACCACAAAATTAATTTTTTCATCAGTTTTTTTCTTTCTGGTTACTCAGATGAAATTGGGACCAGTTCACAGGTTAAACTTTAAACATTTAATTTGTGTAAATAAATCCAAAAGCACTTCCCTTAATTAAGATATTTACAATTTGAGCACATAACCTAAGTGTAAAAATAGTGATGAGGAAACAATTAAATACTAATATTATTTATTTATTTATTTAATTTTAGGCCTCAATTTTTTTAACATGTGGGTAATATGTTTTTTGCTTACGCATGTCGAAGCCAATCGGCCCCCCCCTAGCCGGGGGCCCCGTATCATAGATACGGCTGATACCGCGATAGCTACGCCCCTGGTATGCGGACCACAATAAAGAAACGAATACATTAGAAAAACATTTAAATCAATAGACCTGATAAAAAAATTCACAATTAAACAAATTAAAAAGTGGCATTGGCATAAACAACAAATAAGTCGAGGATGTAAATTATAAATGGCACTTAATTTTAATGGATGGATGAAGAGAATGTGGTGGGTAAACTCGTGAGTTGTTTAGATTGTGAAAATAAAATAAATTAGATTATTTCTAAGAAAGCGAAGAGCTGCACATTTGTATAAAAACAGTGATATTTAAATATGATTTGAGCCATCCAAATAACAAAACTATGTTTCATCTTAATTAAAAATTTCCTCTTTTATCCATTGCCACTATAGTATAAAATCCTAAAAATTTGCAATTCAGACGTTTTGCGCGATGGATATGTTTTAAAAACAGTGATATTTTTTTTGAAGGCTATTTAATCCTTTTACTAGGACTTAGGACTATAGTTACAAACCATAAATACCACAAAACTGTCAAATTCGTCATTTTTAAAAACTTTTGGCGCCTTGCGCAATTAGAAGATATTGTCCGGTATTGATAAAAAAATTGTTATGCTAATATACACCTAAGGCAACTTTTCCGCATTATAATGAATCGAGAATATAAATAGAATTTTTTTCCACCACCCCAATGTACAGGAAATGTTTTTCGTGCTCCTCCGTAACATAACACGAAATATTTTAAATTAAGATAACAGTTTTTACCAACTTCGGCATTAACCTTTTAATTATAATTGATTAATCATAAAAGTATACCCTATCCTGATATATCTAGACTTAACAGAAAAGCAACGCTTTGCAGTTTCTAAAAGGCCTAAAGCGGAATTTGGACATATTTATTAAAAGGAAATGCGGTGCATTTTTAATTATAAATTATAATTTACATGAAAAGGTTTATATAAATTTATATATTTAATTAATTTAGCAACTTTTCATTTGTATAAACAATTTGTCAGTGTGGTTAACAGTTTAAAGGTTTATCATTTTATGGAAGCAAACAAAAATGTTTGCTATTAGAGGCTGAAAAATTTTAATCAACATACTACAAAAAATACCCAATAAATATTTTAATATCTGTTATGTCTGTTTTTTTGACAAACAAATTTCAAAAGTGCATTTGGATAAAACTATATTACGTAATATTAACGCCACTATAACCTTGCCAGTTAACTGGCAATCCTACTTATTAATAATAACTCATTATTAACTCTCTAAAAATTAATTAGTCAAAAATGACTAATTTATTAGTTATTAGTGGCTGCTTTTTCACTTGTACCATGGTTAACCATGGAATACCATTGTATCCCAAAATTTAACCGCCAATTTTTATGTAAAATTGTCCTCGATGTGCACTCGATAGGATATAAAAAAATATGAGTTATGTTTATGGAATTTCAGCTGCGCTTTGACAAATGTAGGTTGTGTGTATGTCGTTTTTTATCGCAATTTGTCCTAATATTGCATGAACATGTTCTTCTTCTTTTTCTATAATTTTTATTCTCTCTTTTAAGAGAATTGGACTTGAGCCAATTAGGCTCTTACTGTCCAGTAACAAGTTTTTTCAAATCTTGAAACATCCTCTAAGTCGATTGCACAAATCACAAAAGACCTCGCTAAAAGGTCAAAGCTTGCGATATTGTCGAGAAATACCGGTATATTTCTATACCGGGAACCCCATTTTATCCTTCCTGGGTCAAAGTAAACTATTTTCAGACTTTTTCATAGAGCGATGCACAGCACATGAAGGATAAAATCGAACTCCGTATTAATATTGGATTCTTAATATTGGAGTCACTTTTCCAATTGTAATGATTTTATAGATTATATGTTATAAATTTCCCTTTGTAAAAAATCTCTTACTTTATCAAGCTGATGGTGTCCTAGTACGGAAGAACACAAATCTCATATTTGTACGACGAACCTCGTACGGTTGGCTACCTTGTTATTAACTCTATTAGAGGATAACTGTGTGACAAAGCGGGGTATTTTTTTATACAAAACTGGTTAAGATGTGTAGTTCTACCATTTAAAAGTATACTCTATTAAAATGAAATAGTCAAAATTTTACTATTTTAATTAGTACAAGCACTTTTTACTAATAAAATAATTGTTTTCACTTTTAAATAGGTACCTAGTTATTTTTTACTACTTAAATAGGTCGTTAAAGTTTGACTTATTTAAGATACGTCATCATTTTTGACTATTTCTGAGAGTTAAAAATAACTAATTTCTTTAATCGCTTGCGGCCAACAATAAATTATTGTTAGAGTTAAATGCATATAGGCTCTATGGTTAAATGACTCATAAAAACAAACAAAGGTGCAAAAAGTTTGGCTTAAAACAGCAACACAAAAAATATATTCAACTTTAAAATATTATGAGCAATATTTATATACAAATAAAATTGATTTTAATGAAAGTAACAGATGGCTCATTGGTTATGACATACGCTTGACAACCGACAGACCCGAGTTCAAACCCCGGCTGGGTCAGAACTTTTTTTAAATTTAAATCTACTAATTTGACTATTTCATTCAGTAGAATTTGACTAATTACACTGTAGGTAAACTTTTGAAATATCACAGCTAAACGCTCGGACACGTAAACATAATTTTTGGTCGTAGATTCCAAATCCGTGCTCGGTTTAGTTGTATCAGGTTTAAAAAAGTTTTTTCTGTCGGAAATCCGATCCGGGGACCCACTGTATACTGGTATATTATAATTTGTTAAATAATATATTTCACCTCTTGTGCCCACATTCTTATGCTTTTTATTTCAATTAATATAATATCCTCAATTATACTCAATAACAAAAAAAATAGCAAAAAAACTTTTTGAATTTCCTAAATTATCTATAAAAAACCCGAGGGGTAAACCACTGATTTTTTAAAATTAAAAATTGCTTACGAATTAACGGCTAAGGATAACAATAACAAGGGTTTCTTATTGATAAGCACTGATTAAGCAAGTTTTCCTTTTTGATAAGGAAAAAAATCACAACACAACGTCCACTAACATTGGACGTTGGTCTCTAAAATTTTAAAGTGCTTTACCCCTCGAAAAAACCTTCAGGGACACGTGTTCGTTTTGATCAATTAACTTGAAATTTTGCAAGAATTTGTTTTTTTTAATTTGGAACTGATGCGTAAGTCCAACCAAATTGATTTTTTTTTTAAATTTATACAGGGTGTTTTCAATATATTTGAATTTTGATCTGATATAGCTAAACCAAGCATGGATTTGTAATCTACCACCAAAAGTTAAGTTTACGTGTCAGAGCGTTTAGCTGTGATATTTTCAACTCCATAAAGTGGTATTAGTGACAGCTTTTTCGCTATGACAATTAGTCAAATATGACTTATAATTAGTTATTTTTGACTAAGCTTTTTCGCTATGACAATTACTCAAATATGACTTATAATTAGTTATTTTTGACTCTTAATTAATTTTAAAAGAGTAGGTATTATCTATCGGTTTGAAAAATACCATTTTCGTAACGAATTTTAATTAGGCACGAGCGAAGCTTGCAAGTTTTTAATAAAAATTAGTGTCTAGAAAAGTTTATAAGCGAGTATACAATGTATACTATACATATACTTTTTCTTCGACACACTATCTAAAAATGAATTAGTCAAAAATGACTAATTATTACAGTTATTCGCGGCTGCTTTTTCACTTATACCATTAGGCTAATATGTCGGAGATACCATGGTATAAGTGAAAAAGCAGCCACTAATAACTGTAGTAATTAGCCATTTTTGACTAATTCATTTATAGACAGCATATTATTATAAAAAATAAATTATCTTCTAATTAATTGAAATTTTGTATAAAGCGACATATATACACAAATATTGTATGCAAAATTAGTGTTAGAAATCTGTTTTATCGGCTTTTAAAATGTCAGTCCCAGTTTTGGTCAAATTTTCCTTGAAAAATCGAAAATATAAACCCGATACCCAAAGACAGAAATAAGTCCCACTCGACAAATTTTGTTGCAAACTTTAATTACACAGCTTAACCGCGCATGTTATTTGTGTTTTGCGTTGCAAGTAAAAACTGAAAAACTTTGCTTGGTTTAGTATCGATTTCAATTTATTATTCTTTATAAGCTTATACAGGGTGTCCGGAAATTAATGCAACAAAATTTGGTCACAGATTCTCGAGACAAATTTAAAGGACACGTATTTTTTAGTTTTGCCAATTGGCCCCCTTTTTCGGAGATACAGCCCCCCAAAAGTAGCCCATAAGAATAGTCTTTTTCTTATATCTCAGAACCCTGTTGTACGAGAATCACTAAATTTGGTATACAGGGGTTTTTTGATATGTGTGACCCCCTTAAGACGCTTTTTAGTAGGCCCCCTTGTCTTTGGAGCCACAAAACATTGGTTGCGTATTTTTTATTTTTTTAATATTAAACCGTAAGGAAGGACATTCAATTTAGAAACTTTTCTCTTTTGAATTTTTTTTTGTAAAACGTAATGTTTTTGAGAAAAATGGCAAAATGTGATTGAATGCATATCGACATTCTTATGAAATTCTTACGTGTTAATCGTAGGTGGCTGCCGTTCGCAAGTGACAAATAAATTAATTTTTTGACAGTTATCATTGATCAGTTGTCAGATTATCATCTTTTCTGTTTCTCTCGAAAAAATGGTGAGATTTTCCGTGCGTGAAAAGTCCAAATGCACCTGATTTAAGGAGAGGCCCATGGAAATTCACGTCTCGCGCGTAGACTATACGCTGGCCGATTTCCCCAACTAATACTTCCATGTCATTCGATGTTGTCGCGCGTGAACCGGCGACTTGTGGAGACGTTTAATTGTCTTCAAAAACATTTTTTGTTAATTTAGGTAGTTTAAGAGATAATTGCGATTTTAGTTATAAAAATAAAAATTTTAAGTTACCTTTTACAATCGCAGTTATCTAAATTATCTCTGAAACCATAATATTAATAATTATTATTTAATATTTTTTAATTGGCAAACCTAAGATGTTGACCGAAAATTGTTTCCATTTGTATATATTTTTTCACCTTAAAGATTGATAGATTAATAAAATATTTTCTATTTCAAAATTAGTTAAAAAAAAAAGCGGTTATTCGCCACACATGTACCTACATATCGAGGCCCTAAGCCACATGTGGCTATCTACAAAATTAATATTATTATTATTTAATAGTAGAAGAAAAATTAACTTTTACCTAAATATTAAAATATTAAAATTAAATAGTCAAAATTTTACTATTTGAATTTGAACCAGCATTTTTTTACTAATAAAAAGGCCGTTTTTTCTTTTAAATAGTACTTAAAGTTAAAGTTTCACTAATTTAAGATAAGTCACCATCTTTGACTATTTCTGTGAGTTAAAAGTAACTAATTTGTTTAATCGATTGCGGCCAACAACAAATTATTATTTGAGTTAAATGCATATAGGCTCCATGGTTTAATAGCCCACACAAACAAAGATGCAAAAAGTTTAGCTCAAAACAGCAACACAAAAATTTACTCAACTTTAAAATATTATGAGCTATATTTATAGACAAATAAAATTAATTTTTATAAAAGTGAATGATGGCGCATTGGTTATGACAACAGCTTGACAATCTTGAAAAGCGACAGACCTGAGTTCAAACCCCGGCTGGGTCAAAACTTTTTTAAATTTAAATCTACTAATTTGACTATTTTACTCAGTAGAATTTGACTAATTATTAGTGACTGCTTTTTCGCTATGACAGTTAGTCAAATAGGACTTATAATTAGTTATTTTTGACTAATTCATTTAAATAAGTCCTCATAAAATTTAAATACTGCAATCCCTTATAAATAACGTATGTCTTATGACATAAAATCTATGAGCTCTTAAACTCCCAGCAGAGAAAAAATGCAAGTTGCCATGGAAACGTAAATTCGTTTAGAAGTTTTACTTTACTTTAACATCTTAGTTATCAGATTACTTTCCGTCGATATGTCTTACAAAGTATCTATCTATAATTTAGTTGGACGGGTTCCTAAAACCGAAATTATAATATTTTTTGAAAACCAGGATGTGTCTCGCAGAGCAATTTACGATTGCTGAATCTGAATAATATAATATTCAGAAAAAATCTAGAAATCGATTTAAATACCGTCTAGAAAACTGGAACTTGTAGAAGACATGATCCACTTTAGTTAATTTTAATTTTGCAACAAAACTATTGAGAAATACGTAAGTGGCGATAATTTTTAAGAATGTTAAAAAAATTGCTGTGTTTGAAACTGTCAGAAGAAAAATATCAGTTTAAACCTGGCTGTATGAAAACCTCAAAATGATAATCCTTTGTAATAATATAAAAAACTAAATTTCCATATAAATGTAGATACCAATTTTCTTTTAGGGAGGTAGTGTAAGGACATATTTTAGACAAGAAAAGGTTGTACTGCTTAACTACTCGTTTATTTAGACATTATACATGGTAATATACCTGACATAATATAATATAATTAACTAATTTAAAGAATGTGTTGCTATAATATTAACCCTTTTCTGTAATTTTTAATAAATGCAAAGATAATTGGGGGAGTGAAACGTGATCTACGATTTCTTATTACAAGAATGTAACTCTAGACATGCCAACGTTAAATATTTTAAATAAGGTCTCTTATTACATGATTTAACGAACTAATAAGTATAACATATTAAATGCCACACTTAAGAAATTTGCTACCATCTTCCCGGGGCTCTCTCTAATTAAATTGTCTGTAGTAGACATTATAATTAAAGAGCCTTTTCTGCCGCTGGTAAGCATGTAGAGGAGGAAATTATTAATTTAAAGGCAAACCAATCAATAAATGTATACCACATAAAATCTTATCCAACGAACCAGAAACTTAGGTATTGAGGACCAATGAGACTAGACCATACATTTTAAATTATGTCATTATCCCTCGAATAATTTACTATAATTTATGTTACATTCTATGGATTTAAACCGCATTAAAAACATAATTTACTCCCAAATTATATTATCTACCCCAAGGTTTAAAGTACTTTTTAACAAACTCAATGTAATTTCTTCTGTTAACAAATCTTGCATTAAAAAACCTTTGTGGTAAAATTAAGGATCTATATATTTTAATTTATACCCATGCAAAAGGCAATTTTCTCTATTTTGTATTTTGCTACGTATAAATATAAAATTTTACAATTTTGTGATACATTTTTTGATGAAAGTGAAAACAAATAAAATTTGTGTGACCCAAAACCATATTCTCCAAGTTTAGGTCGTACAACAGAACTATATACAATTAAATGTTTATAAAATTAATTTATTTTACTAACAATTCCTATTAAAAATAATTTTAAGTTAAAGGAAAACCAAAACGCGCTGCTCTCGAAGCAGCTACACGCAGTAAGCTTCTTTTAAAACAAATTATTTTGAATTTCAAAACTAAGTTTTTGGTGTCTAACAGATTTATATTTGTTGTTTTTAACCCGACTAGTACAAGTTTTAAGTTGACGATTTTTTTTAACAGCGTGTAGAAATAAAAAAAACAAATATTTCAAGTAACATTTTTATCAAAACTCATAAATAAGGGAGTGTGAAAACCGTGTTTTTTCTTTTTATGTTCATCTTATACATACATAAAATGTGATTAAAGAGTGCACTTACCTAAAGCAACAGACCAGACGGCATCGTACGCCAAAGGAGCCTCCTGATATCCTTCCGGATATCGTTGGTTGTCGATGTCGTAACCCTCCCTTCTAAGAACGTTATTAAGCCGTAATCTAAAGTCTTCCGACGTCATTCCCGAGATAGTGCGCTCGTTCAAGTTTTGGTTCCACATGAGCGCCTCGGTGGTCAAATGACCCTCGGCGGCGCGTCGCATCTCCTCCCTCGTGCACTCGATGCCCTCTTTCTCTAAGTTTTGCTCAAACCAATTGTCTTCGTACCAACCTGCACAACAAACAAACATTAAACTTACAAACGTTTGCATTAACTTTTATGACTTTTTTATTACATTACATTGCATCAAGTAGACAAAGTAAAATTGTTAAAACTTATATTTGCAACCACATATTTTTAAAAATATAGTTATAATATAATATAGTAAAGGGTTAATAATTTCTAAGTTAATTTGTCCTAAAAACGCGGTATAAATATTTTAGGAGCTTCCTCCAAAAACAGCTCCATTAAAATTTGCTCAGTTCTAACCCAACTAGCAAAATAAATCCCTTAAAGAACTGAATTGTTTTATAACTATCGTCTAGAGCTGCAAAAAGAACATTTTTATTGTTTAATGCGTCTTAATACAATAATTTTATCGTAAAAACGACGAAATTCTAATACATTATTGTATATATATTCTTACAACTCGTGTTATAGAACCAAACTCATACACATTTTTTAACCATTGTATAACGTTTTATACAATCCCTTATAAAATTATTTTAAAAGAGTTGTATAAAAGTTATAATAGAGTTGTATACCTATTCTTATACTTGTAGTTTCAACGTTTTATGATAGTTGTAATAGAATTTGTATAAAAGTTGTATTGAAGCTCTATAAGATACATTAAAAAATTGTTTTTTTAAGCAGAAGTAAACACACTACACAATAAGTATAAAGTTATTTTATAATTATCCTATAACTACACCGATTAACTTCTTTATAGAAAGTTTATAAAATAAAATTATCGCAAGTTCTGCGTTATAATTTTATTACTTAAGTCTGTTTATACATTTAGTGTCTTATTACGCCAAAATAAGTTAAGGTTTTTTTTTAAAATGGAGTCGCAATGGAAAAAAATTAAGAAAAGTGGGCATTTTAAAAGAAGAGCAAAAAAAAAATATCAGAGAATGATTCAGTCTTCTGGAAGTACTGCCGCAATAGAAAATTCTATTCAACATTTAGTTGAGGCACCAACTCCAAATTCTTTTACAATCGATAGCTACGAAGAAGTTGAAGGGCAAATCGTTTTGGAAATAGTAGTGTGCCGCGATCGTCTTCCCAGTTCGCAGGCACAATTGATAATTCCTTTCTGCCCCCCCTTTCAATCGTTTCAACGATTTTAAACATTTTAATTTTAAAACTCAACGTAGAAATATTTGCCTGTATTTATCACAGATTATAAACAAAAAAATAGGTTAGGTCACATGTAGATAAAGAAGGTACCGCTAAAAAGTGGATAAAACAGAACACAATTGTATAGTGCGGTACAATGCATACCTTAAGCGATATTATTGTTCTATTGCGCAGTAGGCAAAGGCGTTATAGCCAATACGAAAAATGAACTTACAGGGTTGTTATTTTAGGCAGCAGTGTTACCTACAATTCCTATTTGCATAAAAAATGAAGGTAACGTCGTGCAGGATAAATAAAATTTTACTTGATGTACCTAACTGCACCAAAAATGAGTATTTTATTCTTAAAAAAAACAAATAATTTGAAAAATACAGATAAAATCTGGCAACATCTCAAATGTCAGTTTCTTGCTTTACTTTTATAGCGCCTGTATTAAACAACTTTACAGAACCTAAATATCGTATAACGCACGCGACAGAGCAGATAAATTGTATAACGTTTTTATAAAGACAAAACCATTTTATAACAAAAACGCCATATTTATTGACCGATCAATTGTTTATAAATCGCCGCCATTGTGTGAATTTTACCAACAAACGTTAAAACTGTCAATTAAAAATGAATTTTCTTGAAAAAAATTAATGTAATCTTATGACTAGTCAATTATAAACTGAACAAATAAAACAATAATATTCTTAAAAAACATGAAACTTTGTCAAATAAAAAATTATTTTTTTTTAAATAATTTTTAGTAGGTATGTTTGTTAACTGGCGCTTTAATTTTTTGTTAAAAATATATACATATATTGTCAGAAAAGATTGCTCCGCAGGAAGATGTTGTCCTCGACAACAGCGTAAATCTCAAAGGTTTAATAATTATATTTACATAATAAACAACAAGCACCATTTTGGATCTTAGCCGTTTGACATCCAACATAATTCGCATTATAAAATAGTCTTAGGATAAAAATTTCCCACTCCATTCCTAATTTCTAGAGAAGGAAACAAATTGATGTTCTTATAACGATTCTGTCGCATTATAACATATAACATAAGTATATACTTATAAAATGCTTGTTTTAATATTCTATAAATATTCGTAAAGTGCAATTAAGCTGCAGAGTAAAACCGCTATAGTATAATCGTATAGCAGTTCCCCAGTATACTGATACTGAGTTTTATAAGGGTTGTGTAGTGTATTTATATAACTGCTAACGAAGTAAACTGTTTTATAAAACAGGGCCCTTTTTGGTTGAGTAAGTGTTGTATAGTAGTTTTTAAACGCATTATACAATTTTAGCGTTTCTATAATATGTGTTGTATAGCAGTTCTAACAACACTTACATAATCAATTTTGTTAGCTGGGAACTCAAAATATAAATTTTAAAAGGTCGCTCATAGTTTTTTAAAATTTAAAATTTGTTGTTTTTACTCTTTTTTAGCGACCTTTAAATAATAATATTAAGACCTAATTTTAATGTTGGGAAACTTATTTATTTTCCGTTTAAAAAAATTTAAAAAATTACAAAATTAAACTAAAAAAAGTCGAATTTTGATTAAACACGTGAGCGGCCCTGACACAATTTTTATTTGAGCTAATTTTTGGACAGAGCTCTTAAAATATGATTAACTACAGACTTTTATAGGAAACTCGAAAAATATCGTTTTTTTGGACCACCCTATTGCCCATGTCAGAATTAGAATATGTAATAAAAATTAATTTATATATAAATTACAAATTAAAATTATTTATTTATTAAAATGTGAAAATAAATTTTGAATTTAAATGAAAATCATATAAACTAAACTAAATAAGCTTAAAGCTTAAACTTAACTTCAAATGGCCATAACTTTTAAAGTAGATCTAAACTTGGTATCGACCCATCGACATATAGATCCATCCAGACCGAATACAGGGAATTTTTAATAAATTTAAAATTGTTGTACATTATGTAGATTCAGGTGTTGATTAAATGTATACATTAAAAAATTATTATTATTATTTAAATTTTTAATGTACCACTGATTTTATAGAATTTATTATTATTATAATTATTATTATTTTAATTGTTATTATTATTATTCTTTCCACAATGTATCATAACATTATCAATAACAGTTTTTCTTATAAACAATAATTTAAATAAATATGACTTATTGACAAATAAAAAAGTAAGTTAATACAGACTACCCGAATAAGTCACATTAACCATAACATTTAATGTTGCATTTTTAAAATCCATTTGTTCTACAAAAATCTAAACCGCTTCTAGGTAATTTTTGTACTTTTGCATTGCGTAATATAAATATAACCTTAAACAGGACAGTTTACATTAAAATACCATTTTCCTAAGAATTTGGAAAAGCTCATGAGAAGAAAGAAACAGTGATAACATTGAGTAAAGTGATGGTGATAATGTTACCTTGTTATTAACACTTAACATTGACTAAAGCAAATTGCAAATTGACATACGTAATAAATTACACTATTTTAGTTTTATATTGCCATTAAAGTGGCAGACCATTTTTATAGAATTGTTAAATATCAATCCTGGGTAGTGAAATTGCCTTTTTTGTATAAAAATACAATTTAAAATTGAGTTGGTCGACCGCGGTCATTGGAACAAAGGAACTGTTCTAACTTTTTTCTCTATTGTATTGTTTTACTTTTCTTTTTTAGTATTGTGAAACACCATTTAAACTTTTTTATATAAAAATTAAATTATTAAAATCTCTTTTAATGTTTTAATTTTATTTGTTTGTATTTTTATTCATTTTATAGTTTTGATTAAAAATTGTAAATTTTTTAAATAAAAATATGTATTTTTTAAAATATAATAATAATAATAATAATAATAATAGATTTACTATAGTAAATTTAAAAAATATATATTCCTAAAGCATAGAATACTTTGCTTTGGTAATATATTGTTCAACAATCGTCTCTCAATAATCCATTAGGTACTTCATTAAATTTTGATACTCGATAACTGAAATTTAATACTTGATACTAAAGTTTCCTATTTTTTGCAAGAATTATAAGGGTAGAAATAACTTGCCTATTATAATAGGCAACATTTGTGTTTCATACACTGAAAAAAATAAGCTGTTGAAACAACAAAAAAAATATTAATTCAACTCTTTATGCACTTTAAATACAAGCAATGGTTTTTGCACGTTTACTTAACCATCTAAAAATGTAAAATTGTATTGTTTAATTGAACAACAAATAACAGTCAAATAAACAAAATAAGAATATTTGTTCTAATCTGCTAATTTGGTTAATTTAACATTCTTAGGGTGTTAAGGTAAATTTCTTGAAATGTCCAGGTAACCTTTTTAGCATATTCACTTAACACCAATAAAATGTTAAATTAACATTCTGAAAATGTAAAATTCTTTAAAGGTTGGTATCCAAAACAAAATTATGGAAATAATATATTATTATATATAAATAGAAAGAATTGAACCTTCACCTCGCCCAGAGTTTTTGTTTTGAGCGTGTTCCACCCATGATACATCTTTGTATCATGTGTTCCACCTACTTCAAATACCGACAGACTGTTTCGCCCTGTATTGAGGGTCTTAACAGTGTCGGGCAATATGGTGTAGTGAAAGTTCTACTGTGGAACACACCTTAAACAAACAGATATCTGATCTTATGCCGGTTTTCCACTAAACGAACAGTTGAGTTTGGGTTTTGTTTGTGTTTTTAAAAACTTGCAAATCAAAAACAAAACTGAAACAAACCCGAAAGAAACTCTTGTTTCCATCAAGCAAACTAAGTTTTGTTCGAGTTTTGTTTTTGTTTTCGGTCCTTTTCCACTAGTTGTCGTGATTATGTCAGAACACACTTTTTCAGTATCAACCAACATGTTTAAACGTCATATAAAAACGGATGCATGAAAATTAGAACATTTCTTATCGGACGATTTTATTGAAAAACGTACAAACGTATAACGGACAAACGGATACATGAAAATTAAGCTTAAAAATTAATATTAAGGGCTCAAATTTTCACCAATTTTTTTTTTGCCATTCTGAATGACATTCTCGATTTTTTTTTTCAAAAAAAAATAGTCAATTTTTTTGGCCCAGTCTAATATATAGGTATATACCTACATATATGGGTATCTATTAAACTTATCCAGCGTTACAAAACAATTTTTTTTGAAATTTTGTAACCTCATTTTTAGGTTAGGTTTAACTGTCAGACGACAAAATGTCACCATTATTGTTCGGCGGTCAATAATAATTTGACTTTTGAACTAGTACAATAATGTAGTGACTACTAGTTCAAAAGTCAAATTATTAATTAATAATAATTTGACTTTTGAACTAGTACAATAATGTAGTGACTACTAGTTCAAAAGTCAAATTATTATTGAATGCCGAACAATAGTGGTGACCTTTTGTCGTCTGACAGTTAAACCTAACCTAAAAATGAGGTTACAAAATTTTAAAAAACTACATTGTAGTATTTCTATATAGACTTATGAGGAATATAATATGAATATTATTATACACTTGGAAAAATAGTATATTACACTACAAGGGCAGAAAGTGTGAGATTCCTGCATCATGGCGCGCAGTTCAGGGCTCTCACACTTTCTGCCCGTGTAGTGTATACTATTTTTCTTACTACCTCGGTTGAAAATACGGGAAAAAATTAAATGTGTATATCGAAATTGAAAACAAATTTTGAGGTTATATTAGTGTCGTAATCAGAGTTGCATAATATAGTCATGTGCACTAGTACTCAACATATGCAATGCATATGCAATGCATATGTTGAGTACTAGTGCACACGACTAAAAAATTTTTACTCCCGCTATTATAGAGGGTGCGCGTATAGCTTGACCAATGCATCAAACGTAAACTTTCTGCCGTGGAATCGGGGACGAAACAACGTATTTTCAGTCGAGGTAGTAAGAAAAATATGTTTCTTACTTACATACCAATTTAGTATGAAATTCGTATCCAGACTAACAAAATAAAATAAAAGTCGAAAAAAAAAACACAACACGACCGTTTCCACTAAACAGACTCGAGTTTCAAAACACGTCGAAACCTTTTGATGTTACCGCTTCCGATCGGGACTCGAAAAACAAAACTTAAACTGTCGCAAAACACGCCAGTCTTCAAAAAGTTTGCAAAAAGTTGCAGTTTTGTTTTATTCGACACGAGTTTGTGTTTTGTTTTTGTTTTGTCCGTTTGGTGGCATAATATACACCTAATCGTAAGCCAACTAAGGCGAGATGTAAGAAAACGTCATTGTCTAATGACGTGGCGTGAGTGTTCGAAGCGCCATTCTCGGCAATTTTATGAATGCAAATTTTACATTTTAAATTTTAAAGGAACATTTTAAATTTGTTAAATGAACAAATTTAAAGTTTTGGATTAAAGAGCAACTAAACGTTAATTTAATAGTTTTTTTTAGGTAATCCTAAAAATTTCAGTAGTTGATTCAACAAATTCCAGCTATTAAATCAAAGTACGATAAACATTTTAATTAAAAATATTAGTTTATGTTAAATTAATATTTAAACTGTCAAATGAACAAATAAACTTTGACAAACTCTGACTTTTGCTTTAACACCCAAATATAGATTAATCCAATAGGTTTTTTGTTGAAACAACATTTTTAAAAATGACATTTAGGCAAATGTTAACTCAACTACATTATTTTTTTCGGTGTAATATTACTATTCGCAAATGGATTTTTGTGCTATTTTGGCAAAACGATAGGTATGTCATTATTACTGAAAACGTCAGCATAATAAAGCATAATTTTATCATAATAATTATTTTTTAAAAGAACCTTTATCAGTAGGTAATTGAACATAGTAAAAAGAGGCGAGGAATGTGCTGGAAGCAGGTAGCAAGAAGGTCTTTCAATTTCTTTTTCTATGAAACTAAAATATGTTGTTTTTTGGTCGAAATAATAATAATGAAATAATAATGAGGCACGTATATTTTTTTTATCGAAAACATGTTTTTTTTTGATTTTTTCGATTTATTTTTTGCAGTAAAAATAGATCTTTTCCGTTGACCAAAAAAGCTTTTTTTTAAATGCATATATTTTATTCAAAAATTAACCGATTTTAACAATTAAACTTGCAAAATGCTTGTACAAATTCATTGTGATAATTTTTTTATACAATAAAAAACGAAAAGTACAGAATACAATAAAAAACGAAAAGTACAGAATTTTTTCAAAATTTAATTTTTCAAAAAGTGTATTTTTTATTTTTTTTTTATCAAAGTCAGTTAGTCCAAACTGTATTTCGGCTAAGGGTCTTTTAGCCAAAACTTTTCGTTAAGAAGATATGAGTTTTTTTTTGCAAATACTTTTTTTCCCTAACGATCGCGTGCTGCTAAATAAATTTGATTTTTAAAGTAAGTTTTATGTGTAATATAAAACAAATAAGATTGGAATTTAAATTTCATTGTGGTATAATAGTTTTACGTTAAAAACCTTGGTGCATTATTTTTTTAAATCAAATTTTCAAGGAGAGATACAAGAGCATAGACAAGGGATACACAGAGAGAAAGGAGTGGTTGTAAACACCGTAATAGGGTTATATTCACCTTAACGTAACATTGTATTTTGCCGACCTCATATGGGTTTATAGTAAACACATCTTAAAGTATATCATATTTATTTGTTAATAAAAGTTAGTTCGGTAACAGTTAAAACATTAGTTAGTTAGCTATTAATAAAAAAACGCTATGTTAGAAAAGTATTCTTATAGTAATTGGTCTTCACTTAATAGTTAATCCACAGGCGCTTTATATTAGAAAAGCCTATTTATAGTAAATGAACTTAAGGTAAAACTTCATCCACAAGAGCTTTGTATTAAAAATGCAATAGGTGTTTATTATAATGCGAGAAATAATAATAAATATTTTAATTAATTGCAATTATCAATTCATATTTTAACTATTAAAAATGTATGATTATTAGTATAGCATGTATTTATAACAGTGCGATTGTATAAGGTAATAAATAAAGGTGTGTATTTATAAGAAAATTTATTTTTGAAAAAAGTTTAAAAATATTTAAGGTGTAACAGAACAAAAAAAAGAAAGTGGCGTCTGGGGGGTTTTGGGTATACCGATACTTAGTTATAAGACATGGGACCCACACCAACTAAGATATCGGTATAGCCAAAATCCACCAGCCGCCATTGAAAAATGAATACATTTAGAGTAAGCTTATACCTATGAGTACACTGAAAGAAATATATACTAAAGTTAAATAAAAAAATAATTAGGGCAAATATATTTTATGTTTCATATATAGACTACCACATACATTGCTAAAACAAATATATTCGTTTGGTTAGCAGCCTATTGCTGCCCTAGCAATATAAATGGTGTTTCTAGCAATATTTTTTTGCTGTAATTCACTTATAGTTTACATTTTATAGTAAGGGTAAGTTTATTTTTATTTAGATCTAACATATCTTCTTTACAATAAATGTATTACAAAATTTACCATACATTCATAATAAACAGTAGTATAAATGTGTAAAGCACTAGTATAAAATTTTTAGTATAAATTTGTATTTACTTTTAGCAACAAATTTCTTTCAGTGTACATAAAAATAATAATAATTAAAGTAATATTTTTAGAAAAAAAAATGTAGTAATATTTTGTTGCCGGAAGCTCATTAAAGATGAGTGGTAACTTCTGATTTCAAATCAATGATTTGTAGTTAGAACTATAATAGTTATAAAAGAATTTTAATTTATATTTTTTTAATGCTTTATATTTCCTGTTTTATTTTTATTTACCGGGCTCCCTATATACCTATATATCCGTAGTTATATTTGAAGCCCGGTATATAAAAATAAAAAAATCCTTTTAGAACTGACTAAAAATCCGAAGTTACCACTCATCTATAATGAGCTTCCGGTAACAAAATATGATTTCATTATTTTTCATAAAAATATTACTTTTAGTATTTTTTTACCAAGAAAACATAACTGCCGTTTCTGTGCAATGCCACTGGAGTGATATTCTTAACAGTAGTACACTTAGTTAAGAGTTCCTTAGTTATAACTACTATAGTAGTTAGTTAGTTAGTTAAGAGTTCCTGACAATCTGCCTTGGAATTTTCCATAATTTGCACACAAAAAAACGTTTCCACTTAATGATGCAACTATTACTATTCTATGATGGGAATCGACTAAATCTCTTGAGTCTTAACTGAACTAGTCGAAACTCGCATAGCCTATGCGGCATAGGTACTTTTTTATCCCCACTCCAGTGGTTTATTGGGTATAAATGAATCTTATTAGTAAATAGTAATAAGTTATTACATATAACACCATGCTATAGCAATAAATAATATATAATAATAAGTATTAAGAAATCTGTTTGGATAATAATAATAAAAACGTCTACGAGACATCTCTTCGTAGATTTATTATTACCCGATGAGTGAACTATTACCTCATAGTGTAATATTCTGTAGATATTGTAAGATTACTGATAATAAACCAGTGTAATACATTTAAACCATGACAGCTAACTATTATTCATATAACTTCTTAAATAACCGCCAAATTATTACCTAATACTCTTTTTTTGTTAATAACCAAGACATCAACCAGCAAAACACCTTCGTGTGTTTAAAATCTATTCTATATTATTTATTAAAAAATTAGATATATCTTATCTTGAGACAATAATTAAGTTCTAGGAATTCATCATGTTTTACCAATTAAACAAAAAGTTTATTTATTATATTTCAAAATTTAAAAATTATTACATTATGGTACTTATAAAGAAATGTGTTCGTAACTTATATTTTGTAATAATAAATGAGTGTTTTCTCTCTGTGTAGGTTTGGGTGAGGTAGATTTAGTACATAAGTGCCATTTTGGTTTAGTACTACTGAACCAAGATTGCCATAATCCTTATACAGGGTGTCACCTAATAAATTGTCCTCCTTTGGGGGGATGATAGTACACGCCAAAACAAGAAAGTTTTTCCTCTATCATTTTTGCATTAGAGCTCTGTTTTTTAATAAAAAAAAATTATAATTTTTTTTTGACAAAACCAGGGAGCCATTGGATATCACTGACCTATCCTATATATCATCATTGTTTTTACCTCTAAAAACAATAATATTATTAATCCAAGCAAAAAACAAACAGGTATGCGCACAGTGTATTTTGTAATAAGAAGCAAACATAAACTTATTTAAAACTATACCAACCGAACTATCAGTAATCAATGATAACAAAGTACTGTACTTTGTTATCATTGATTACTGATAGTTCGGTTGGTATAGTTGTTATTATTTTTTATACTCGTACGTCCGCATTATTCAACGCATATTCAATGCGATTTACCAACGCCGCACAGTGGTCTGAGAGGTAAATTTACGCGGCAAAAATTATTCTTTAAATATTTTTCCAACGTGTGTTTTTTATGTGTGCTAAATTTACTTGGTATTGAGGGGGCTAAGTCTAGCCAAATGATATAAAATGATTTTTTTTAACATTTGTGTATTTTTTTTATGTTTTATATTTAATAATTTATTTATTAACTAAATAAATGTTTATAGTTCGTACCAGGCGGCGATTGCACATGGCGCAAGCATAATTTTTTATCATGAATAACCGAAAATCCATTACCTTCAAAGTATCAAAAATATATTATTATATCAACATTTTACATTTCACCATATTTATTTTTAACAACCCTTTAGCCAATATTGTGATGGTTGACAATAGGAAAACTTATTAAATTAAATTATTAAATTAATAATTAAATTTATTATGCGTTAAAAACTCTTGCTTGTTTTAAAAATGAGATTCCTATAGAACAATAATTATTGTACTACCCTCTTAAAGCACTTTGCTTTTTTTTTATTTTCTGAGCACCCTGGACATTTAATTAAAAATGTTTGTGTAGGAATCTTATTTTTGAAACAAGCAAGAGTTTTTAAAAAACATGTTTTTTTTCGTATCATACCTAATAAAAAAGTTTTTTTCTATTGTCATTACCATCCGTTGGCACACTGTATAATATACAAAGTTTATTAAAAAAATATTATTATGTAATAGGAGTAAAGAAAATTGTATTACCATTCTGAAATGCAATAATTATTGTCAAATTTAAAAAATATATTACTTTTATCACCAGGTTAGCATGCAGTAATTTGTCGGCCATTTTTCATTTTTGCATAACTCTCTTATAGGCGCATAAAAGCAGATGAATTTTTATAAAGTCGGAGCTGGAGGTTCATATTTTCGAATGCACTATGTGGTTCTGGGCAAGTAATTATAAATTTTTACTTATATTCCATTTAATATTTGTAATTACAAAACTTGAGAATTTGTAGGTTAAAAAACGCTATATTTTTGGCAAAAAATCCAAAAAAAGACATTTTAAAGTTGTATTTGTACCAGGGACCCGGACCGGACCGTTTTTGGACAGAAAACCGGACCGAAACCGGTATATATTTGTGGACCGGAACCGTAACCGAACCCATATTATTTTTAAATGCAAGTCTAGAGACCGAACCGGAACCCTTTAAATTTAAAATGGTTTTTTATGTTATTTTCGGTTTTTTTCTTAAATTCTTTTTGCAAAAATTTAAAAAAAAAAATTTTTAACCAAATAATTTTTGATTATTTTGGCAACAATTCAAAACAACTATGACTAACATCATGTCAATGACATATTAGTGAAATTGCCTACAGATGGCAGCATCGAAGTATGTGAAAAATGTCCATACAAGTAATTGAAAGACGCAGGGCCGTGCCGTGATATGATGCGAAGATGCGGCCGCATCAGGCGGCACCGTAAAGGGGCGGCATTAGCAGCAACATCAAAATAAAAAATATAGGTTTTTAAACTGAAAGATATAGATGACAAAATGCTAGAAAATTATTAGTCTCCAGACAATACTTTCGGTGGAAAATGATTCAGATATAAATGCAAATGACCTACAAGAAGAACTACATGATGTATCCTTGATGCTGAATTATTCTATGAAACCTTTAGATGTTTTGAATTACTTGTGCCAAAATAACTTAAATACACTGAGAGAAAGAAATATTTGTTAATAACGAGGCACGTTAACTATTAACATATCGTTGAGTTGGATATGGCGAAAGAAATATTAATTTGGGTCTAAGAACTGGTTAAGTTGAATTAAAGAAGCTCATAACGTATTAGCAAATGTAGATATATTAACTGTTAATATATCGAAATTCCATTTTGTAAAAAACTACGGCAACGTCACATGCTTGCGCATATTGCATTTAAAATTATGTTGACAAATGTTAAAACGTTTTATTCGAATTTAGGTATATTAACTGTTAATATATCACAGTTCTAAGACAACTTTATCCTTTATTTGTCTGAAACACAGTCACCGGACGATGTTTTAATAATTAGTATATAATTTGTTCACGATTAAGAAATTTTTTAATAGTTAACAAATATTTTAAAAAAATCGCAACTGTTTTGATTTCTTAATATTAAATATTTCGTTTTCTCAGTGTACTTTGTATCCGAACACTTTTATAGCTTTGCGAATTTTATTAACACTCCCTGTATCTGTAGCTAGTGGGGAAAGAAGTTTTTCAAAATTAAAACTAATAAAAAACTACTTAAGAAATTCAATGAGCCAAACAAAACTTAAAAATCTATCAATATTATCTATTGAATCTACATTAGCTGCCACTCTTGATTACACATCTTTAATTAACGAATTTGCTAAAATAAAAGTTAGAAGGGTAAAATTATTACACTTAATATTATTGTTAGAGGTAGTTTATAATATAAATACATATTATGTATGTTTTTTTTCAAAATAAAAATAGTTTTTATACATTTTATACATATTATGTATGTTTTTTTTTCAAAATAAAAATAGTTTTCATACATTTTGTGCAGTTTTCTTGTGAATTCCAATCGAGGTTATTAAAGAGAAAACATTTTAATAGCATCAGTTAAGGGCGGCATTTCGAAAACTTGCATCATACTGAAAAAATCTACCGCACGGCCCTGGAAAGACGCGCCATTTTGTAAGAAATGAACGACCATCTTTTATATGTGCTTCTTTGGGGTTTTCTAAGCCATTCTCTATGTTCAAACTTGGTTAATATGGGACGAAAAACAACTAACCCAGCCCATCAAAAAGAAGAACAAAAGCTCTAAGTTTAGTTTTTTTATTTTTATATAACTTATTTTAATTATAAATTTTCTAGTTTCTCAATCACAAGATCAGAAGAAAAAAATAAAGAAAGCCAGCCGATCGATAATAAAAATAAAGAGAATGAAGACCCTAAAATTAGAGAACCTCATTTAAAAAATAAGAAGAGACAATTGTCTTTAAAGTAATACTTTATTAAATTACTTGCCAAAAAAAAAATAAAAAAAATTAATAAACTTTTCATTTTATAATTTAAGTACTTATTTACACCTAGTAAAAAAAATTGGAACCGAAAAAAACCGTATGGACCGAAAAGATTGGTCCGGACCGGACAGAAATATTTTTTTTGGAACCATAACTGAACCTGAACCGAAATTTGTCGTTTCTCTCGGAACCGGAACCGGACCGGAACCGTTATTTCATTTGGGTCCGGGTCCCTGATTTGTACTCAACTTTATCCCTACTATAAATTTTTGACACTAATTTTCACTATTATATTTACGCAACACCTTTTTAACACGAAAAAGGCAAGATTTCGAAAGTAAGAGTATTTTTGACATTTTTTTCATGACATGACATGACATTGTACTTGTTATAACGCAAAGCATACGCAGTAAATTCTACTTCGCAGTTTAAAATCTTAGGTAATAATCTGTCACGAACAATAAAGAGGCATCAAAATGCGTTTTTAAAGTGTTTTAAAAATTGGATTTTTGCCGCGTAAATTTGCCTCTCAAACCACTGTGTGCCGAGTATACCGACATGGTCATATTTTATGGCAAATGCCATATGAACGCGAAAGGTGCCGCTCAACTGTATGCGGAGACTTCCCCATAAGGATCCTCCTGATCGTCGCACAATCGTTTAGGCTGTCCAAAGATAGCTACATGAGCATCAATCGACGTAAAAAGTGAAAGGTGAAAATTAAAATCAACGGGAAAACCACGGAAACCTCGATTTTGAAAAAAATCTGTACTTTTCGTTTTTTATTGCATAAAAAAATTATCACAATGAATTTAACATTTTTGTTACTTTTAATGGAAAATCGATATTTACCGCTCATTATTTCGACCATTTTTAAGTTTTATAGAAAAAGAAAATCATGACCTGCGCGTACCGGTCGTTTTGAAATAAAAAGAGCCAAGACAAAATTAAATTAAAAGCCCCTTTAAAAAAATTGGTCTCAAAATTTTGGCTAAGAAGAAGTCATTATATAAGACTTGACGTTCGTTCTTAAAAATTATAATTTATGTTTGGATTGTCATACTTATAAGGAATAGGATTTTTTTATTTGGTCTGTACAAATTTGTTTAGTGTTTATTTTTTATATTGTAATTTCTACACGAAAAAAATAAAAAGTAATCATTGAAAACAGAACACTAACCATTAATGGGCAGAAGACTAATCAACTTAATATGCAATGTCAATATCAGTGTAGGTACCATTTAAAATCATGTTGTTATTGTTATTTTTTTTAATAACCATACAAGTTAAATTACAAAATTGTTAAATCGGTAAATACAGGGTTCCCAGCATTGTTTTGTATTTTTTTTATGATTTTATGACAAATTTTACAAATTTTATGAGACTTTTTATGACAAGAATTTATTATTTCTAAAGTTATTTTAATAAAAAATATGTAATTTTTTAACGGTTTACTATATAAAAATAAATATTTTTCTTACTACCTCGGCCGAAAATACGTTGTTTCGTCCCCGATTCCACGGCAGAAAGTTTACGTTTGATGCATTGGTCAAATTTATGTTTGATGCATTGGAATCGGGGACGAAACAACGTATTTTCGAGTATATTACACTACAAGGGCTACGAAGGCTTCGCTCGTGCCGCAAATGTCGGGGCAGGCATCAATATGTTTCGATATACACATTTAATTATTTCCCGTATTTTCGGCCGGGTTGGGTTGGGTTGTATTTTCGGCCGAGGTAGTAAGAAAAATAGTATACACTACACGGGCAGAAAGTGTGAGAGCCCTGAACTACGCGCCATGATGGCGCGCAGTGCAGGAATCTCACACTTTCTGCCCTTGTAGCGTAATATACTATTTTTCGCATCAAAATAAATATTTTTTCATTTATATTTTTAATATTTGTTACTTTAGTATCTTACTATAATAGGTATTATAATCTTAAAATAAATAAAACTGCATCTCAAAATAAATAAAACAACATACTATTTGTTTTTGCTTTTTCAAGACCCATGTTAATCATTGTGAGCCTTCAATATTTCAGATTTTTGAAGAGAAGTATTATTGTTAAGGTACTTCGATAATTTCTTATTTCCTTCAGAAATAAGATTTCTTGCTATTTTTAACTCTGCTTCCTTACTTGCCAAACTACTATCAATTTCTTTAAGTCATTCATTGTGTTTGCTCTTTCTGCCTTCCTTTTATAAAGTAACGAATAACTTTACTATTCCCATTATTTATTTCAAATTTTAAAATTTAAAATTTATTTCCTAACCTTACTTGTCTTCCTTCATAGTATGAAGTTCATACGTCAACAACCAAGGCTGTATTTAAAACATTTTATTGCGTTTTATTCTACAGGACCGGCTTTTATTTTACAAAATTTCCATATTATAAAAAAAAGCAAAGGTGAGAAAATTGTTAAAAAATATTGAAATTTTATGATTTCTATGACAAAATGTGAATTTTATGACATTTTAGGACAATTTCACCAATTTTACTATATTTAAATTTTTTATAATAAACGGGAACCCTGTAAATATTTATTTAATGTTTATAATAGTTTTATTTTTTACCACTTTAATATTTAAATTTAAGTTACAAATCTATAGATATATTTCTCTAAATTGTATGTTTTTGTTGCCTAAAAAGTTTCATACATAGGCGGAACGGTTTCTACATAAATATTAGGCCGTCTTTAAATTTATGTCTTTTAGCTTATATTATGGTGCATTGGCGTAATATTTTTATATTTATTTGTAATAAATTCTTTCTTAAAGCATAACCATATGCATATTTATCTTTAATAATATAATTATGTTTAATAACAAATATAATGTCCTGAACGTGAAAGTGTGTAGTCTAATAAACGAGTTTTAATTTAAAAACATGTAGACACAAACAATATTTTAATGGTTATGTGGATCTTATAATAATGCTGATATAGGTACTTATTACTACCGCAAGAAATTTAAAAACAATTTTATTTCATATTTTATCTCACTTCTGACAATTATCAAACAGTTTTAACCTCACTTTTGTCCAATGTTAACTTAAAGCTAACTTTAGTAACTAAAGATAAAGACTATACCTCTGGGTAAAGTTTGTCCCCAGAACTAAGAAGATGAAGAAGAAGCTAACTTCAGCTCACAGGTTGAGGTTAAAAAATAAACAATTAGGGAATTTAATTTATTATTTCGCACACTCTCAGCAGGGCCAATAAGTTACTAATGTTATATATTTATGCATTATACCTAAAAATCTATTATATATTATATATAATTAAGTATAAAAAATTGGTGATTTTTTGAAAAATAATTAACAGTAGGGTAATTCCATTTATTAGCCACCAATGAGTGCACCTCGTATACTCTAATTTTATTTCTTTTTTAACTGTAAATATACATAGAAGCAAGAAGTGAAAAAAACTCTCCTTTTCTTTTCTCCCCCTATCGCCTATTTAAACAGGGCTACGCAAAAGTTACTATGCAGACCTAACTTTAAAAAATTGTACTTTTTTTGCTAATAAAGCTATCTACATTAAACAAACTGTTAACTGTTAATTTCTCTTTTAAACCATATAGGACAAATTTAGTTATTGATGCCCTAAATGGTCTTTGGGAATTTTTTAAAAAATGCAATTTTTTGTCAAAATTGTCTAATTTTATAAATTCATATATTCTTAGAACAACTTGCCAGCAAACTGTCGTTTGTTACCAAAGATCTTACTCTATATAAAAGTAATGAAAACATTTTTAAATAATGTTGGCTAAGAGTTCAAAAAAATATAATAAAAATTCATGATTTCGAAAATCACTATTTTAAGCCATTTCATGGTTTAAAAAGGTTATGTTTGAATGATGCTTATCATCACATGCACTTATTAGCCTCCAATAACCATTAATAAAATTATTGTATATTTTTCTTTTAGCTGGGCTGTGGATGTATATGTCCACCTGTGACTAAATTCATATATTAACAATATATTTCGAAAAAGCGTATTACATTTTTAAAATAACTCGACAGCCTTGAATTGACTTCTAGTTCATTCTGAATAAAAATATAAAATATAAAAACCACATAAAGTGGCGTCGAAAATTAACTACCCATTTATTTATTTTTTAAATTAAGTAAACATAATCGAATATACAAAAAATTAATTAAATGACTAAAAGACATACTTTTCATAAACTTTATATTTAAACAAAATAAAACATGTAATAAAATTTGAATTAAACCTAACTGCATATAATTAAACTAAACAAATCATATTCTTAACTTTAACAACCACCTAAAAAACCTATTTACAATTTTTTACCTCTAAAAAGTTATATGAATCGGACAATTTTCTTATGTGTATAATGTCTATCAAGAGGAATAAATTAACGACTTATGACGTTTGAATGGATCGCATCAGACTTCACCAAAAATTTTGGTAAAATAATATAGATACTTTAATTTGTGATACCTACGTACAAATATCGGTTACAGTGGCATCCACTCGCCATTCTATTAAATCCTTTTCCTCCTTAGTACAAGATACAATCTTGAAAAATCGCGAAAAATATTTTTATCCGAAATCGGCACTAAAGTAGTCAACAATCGGCAGTAAAGTAGAACTTTACTTTTTTAATAAAAATAATAAGTTAATTTTATTAATTAGATTAAAAAATCGCCGCGGCGCACAGTGGTTATAAATCCCAAAAAGCTGGCCAAAACCCAAAAATCAAAATTTACCTTTCAGGGTAAATCTTAACAAAATCTCGAATAGATGGTGTTAGAGTAGTTAAATCCAAAGGGACAGAGCATAAGATCGCCTTTTAGACTGTAGGTGTTCTTTCAAAGTTCGCCCTTTTAACGAACACCTGTCACTCTGGCGTTTATTCACTTTTATGCGTCGCGGCAAAAAACGGAATTTTAAGGTGTAAAAGTGTTGCGAAGAGATCGGAAAAAATGGGAGATGTTCCTGAAGGTTTGTACATTATTTACAAATGTTTCATCATGAGTTTTTTAATTATTTTAATTTGCGGCAGAACTTTTAAATTTGACATGTTTAAATTTCTGTATTTCCATACGGAGCATGAATAAATGCAACGAAATAGTAGTGATCCGGCGAGATCCGGAACAGTTGCAAACTGTTTCATGTGTTAAAAAGTATAAACAATTAAATGACGCAGACGGACCTTCCACCTTTGTCCACCTTTTAGTGAAAAAAATTATTTATTGCAATAGCGCAGGAGGAAGTAAAGCTTGCGAGCGTCGAAAAACCGAGCTCGCTGAACGTAACAATAGGTAGTTTCTTAATCAAAATACTATATACTGGGTGTTCATTTTAAACATCATTTGATCTTCATCAATGGTGACGATTTTCAATGCATGGTCGGGTCATTTTTAAGTCTTTTATTAAAATCTTGAACGAATGTATTAACGATTTTTCAAAATGTATTCATGATTTACTTTCAGTTTTAAATTTAAACATGAAGATGGGTTTTTATTTTATTTTAGTTATTATTAACATGTTAATAAAATTTGTTTCATGGATACCGTATGAAAGCCGCTTTTCTTTCATGATTTTTTTTTTCTAAGAAACCCTTTAAACCCCCAAAAAAACCCTGACCTACTTTTTTGTTCAATAAAAATCATGAAACAACTCCGCCATTTTGTTGTTTAAAAAACTAATATTAAATTCGTAATCAGCAATTACGAGAACCCCCAAATTAGTATTTTTGCTAAAATGAAATCATTCCGCCATTTTGTATCCGCCATTGTTTTTTTTTAACTAACATCAGATTCGTAATCAGCGACCGAAAAAACCCCCGAACTATTATTTTCGTTTGAAAAAAAGCATAAGTCATGAAACAACTCCGCCATTTTGTATCCGCCATTTTGTTTTTTAAAAACTAACATAAAATTCGTAATCAGCGACCCCAAAAACCCTGGTATAAGAAAATTTCACGCAAAATTACAACATTTTCGAGTTTTGACCAGCTTTTTGGGATTTCCGACCACTGTGCGGCGGGCAAATATATAATAACCGTCGTAGCAAACAGTATACATTCAAATGAAATTTGATTTGATCATCAAATGACATTTGATTTAATCATAAATATTAATTATTAGTATTATTAAATGTGATTTCGGATAAAATTTAATATGCACCTCGGCATTAATAGTATATTACACTACAAGGGCAGAAAGTGTGAGATTCCTGCACTGCGCGCGCAGTTCAGGGCTCTCACACTTTCTGCCCGTGTAGTGTATACTATTTTTCTTGCTACCCCGCAGAAAATACGGGAAAAAATTAAATGTATATAAAAAAAACTTGTGTCAAAATTAAAATCTGACGTTTAATTTAATTCTGACGTTTACATTCAAAATCAATCAAACTGTGGCGTTGTCATGGTAATTTAGCGGTGCCAATACAGTAAAAATAAAAGGTTGTATTTTAATTAACAAATTACTACTTTATAACAAATAAAAGTACCATTAAACACTTAAAACAACATAAAAAGTAAAAAAGTAAAAACATAAATTGTTTATTTGTTGTTATAATTGCAAAATTATGGTTTAAAACTGTCATATTTTTGTGTTTCTCATGTTGGCAGTACGAAATTTGAATGTTAAGCACACGACTAAAAAATTTTACTCCCGCTATTAAAGTGTGCGCGTATAGCTTGACCAATGCAAGAAACGTAAACTTTCTGCCGTGAAATCGGGGACGAAACAACGTATTTTGAGTCGAGGTAGTAAGAAAAGTCATTTTTTATCACTTGATACATAAATAACTATTTATGACATTTTTCATTAATTAATTTTCCAACAGAATAATCCATTTTTGGACACTTTTAAATGACAGAAATTGGTGTGTAAACTGTTTTTAGAAAATTATGCACAATTTAATAATTTATTATTTTAGTTTTTGTTTATTTACAAAAGGTAAAAAATTAGTATGTTTAGAGTAAGTAGGTTAGTTTTTATGAATATGTAAAAATTTCAATATCTTAAAATAATTAATAATATTATAATCCATATTATGGATTTAGTCAGGTGGGCATATTGTGTATTTTGCTTATAGCTGGGCTGTAGATGATACAGCCACAGCCCCGTTAAAAGCAAAATACACAATAATTTTATTCATGTTTATTGAAGGATAATAAGTGCATGTGATGATGAGCATAAATTGGTTTAAATCGACTCACTTAAACATAGCCTTTTTAAACCATGAAATGGCTGAAAATGATTTTTCGAAAACATGAATTTCTATTATATTTTTTTGAACTCTTAGCCAATATTATTTGAAAATGTTTTCATTGCTTTTATATAGAGTAAGATCTTTGGTAACAAACTACATTTAAAAAAATTGCTGGCAAAGAATATATGAATTTATAAAATTAGACAATTTTGACAAAAAAATGCATTTTTTAAAAATTCTCAAAGACCATTTAGGGCATAAATAACTAAATGTAAAATTAACAGTTTGTTTAATGTCGATAGCTTTATTAGCAAAATAAGTACAATTTTTTAAAGTTAGGTGTGCACCGTAACTTTTGCATGGCCCTGTATAAATAGTTGAAGGGGGGAGAAAAGAAAAGGTAAGTATTTTTACTTATTGTGTCCTTGTCTATTTACAGTTAAAAAAGAAATAAAATTAGAGGATATAAGGTGCACTCATTGGTGGCTAATAAATGGAATTACCCAGTAAGAAAGAATACATAATATGTATATTTATGTATAAGTTTTATTGTTATTACAACATTTTATTTAATTTGATATAATAATAGAGTAAAAATAGGATTGTTCCATTTTTTAAATTAATCCGAAAAAAATGTAAAAGTTAAACAACGTATATAAATTAAGTTTTCTTAAATACAGAAACCTTTTCTGAGCATATTTTATTTACAAATTTTAATTAAAAAAGTCAGCTAATCATTTTGTTTAAAAACTTGACTAAATAATTGTCCTTGTTTTAAAAAGGCAGGTATTATTCGTAATTTGCTTAAGGCTTTAGTACAATACTTGGAAAGAAACATCGGTAATTTACGAATAAAAAAAGAATATTAAGAACACTCAACTAAATTTTAGCCCCAGTTATTCACAAAGGACATACACAATGACCCGCGTATTCGGTCTCTGGATGAATTTACCCGAGTTAAATTATTTTACCATTAAAAACCCTAATAAACTTATCCTACAAAATTAGTTTTAAGCCAAACATAATAAATTATAAACAAGCTTACTTTTAATAATAATAATTTTTAATGTGTTTATATTATTTTGACAAACTTTAAATAAAATAAAGAAAAGTAAGTAAGCATTACACATAATTAAACAATTTATTTATTTATTAATTTTTTATATATGTTATAAATAATATATATGTATATTAGAGTGTTTCAAAAAAATTATTTTATCTTTTTTTTAAGAACATTAAAAAATTGATAGAGTATCTCTAGACATATATGTATTTAGTCTGTGTTAAAATATGAGCTTTTAATATCAATAATTAGAGGTCGCTCATCGCAATTTTCTTTTTTTTATTTAGGTATCACAGGAGATTTTTGTTTGTTTGTTCGAATTCTTTTAACTCAGAAACTATTTATTTCACAGGATTCAGACTAACATAAATTTAAAGAAAATTTTATGCTCTACAAAAAGGTTAAATTAAAGATTCACATCCAGTCATTTCGATGATATCGAGACTTAAACAATGACGTCATTGTTTGAGTCTCGATATCATCGAAATGACTGGTACCGGTTTTAAAGCATTAGATTCGATAAAATTAATTTATAACTAAATGTCCAATATTTTTAACATTTTAATTAAATATTTACAAATATTGTGTAGAATATTGATCAAAAATTTGTAAAAATTAATAATTAATAATAATTGATAATTTGTGAAAACATCCTCTCTATATATTACAAGCAAATAATATAAAAATATGAAATTCATCATAATATATTATATTCCGTCCAAAGTGTTTTATTAATATGTAGGATGAGTTTTTTTGCCTTAATTTAAGAAAAAAGTTTATATTAACTAATTTACAGAAACGCTTCGTATCTGATATTATCTCTTTTTTCCTAATATCTAAAAACCTATTTCGTATTTTTTTAATTTGATATACTTATCTATAAAAATAACACTGAGCCTTTGATATATCTAGATTTAAAACATCTTCTATATATATTACAAGCAAATAATATAAAAATATGAAATTCATCATAATATATTATATTCCGTCCAAAGTGTTTAATTAATATGTAGGATGAGTTTTTTTGCCTTAATAAAAGTTTATATTAACTTATTTACAGAAACGCTTCGTTTCTGATATTATCTCTTTTTTCCTAATATCTAAAAACCTATTTCGTTTTATTTTAATTTGATATACTTATCTATAAAAATAACACTGAGCTTTTGATATATCTAGATTTAATTTATTTATTATAGTGGCGTCCCGGGGCATCTCGGCCGTTATTTTTTAAGAAAAAATATGGTATTTGTTCAAGATAAAAGAATTATTTTTTTAAACTCTTTTTATAATGGAGGAAATGCCCCCGGGACGCCTCTGGAATAAATAAATAAAACCTAAATACTAACTACTAAAAGCTTACCATTATTTTTATAAATAGGCACACTGAGTTTTAACAAAATATAAATATGCATATTTTGATTTTATTAAACCATAACCCATGGGTTTTTTAAATAATTTTAAAAAATTGCAATACTCTGTAAGTATCGAAAACGAAGAGTTTCTGTAAACTAATTAAAATTAAGCTTTTTTCTTATGTTAAGGCAAAAAACTTCATTCTTAATATAACATAATAAAACACCTTGTATAAGATAAGCAAAAAAAATCATATTTTTATATCATTTGCTTGTGACATGACATACAAGGCATTTTCACTGAAGATCAATTAAAATTATCATTAATTAATAATTTTTACAAATTTTTGATTATTATTGTACAAAATATTTGCAAATATTTAATTAAAATGTTAAAAATATTGAGCATTTAACAGGCGTTTTCACTGAAGATCAATTAAAATTATCATTAATTAATAATTTTTACAAATTTTTGATTATTATTCTACAAAATATTTGCAAATATTTAATTAAAATGTTAAAAATTTTAAGCATTTAATCGTTATAAAATATTTTTGTCGCGTTTAATAGTAAATAGTCGAATGATTTAAAACAGCTTAATGTTTGAGTCTTGATATCATCGAAACGACTCGACTTACGTAAATATTATATACAACCATTTTGTAAAGCATGAAATTTCCTTGAAAAGTTTATAAGTCCTATTCCTGTGAAATAAATAGTTCCTGAGTTATAAGAGTTCAAACAAACAAATAAAATTCCTCTGTGCTACTAAAATGAAAAATAGAAAATTGCGATGGGCGACCTCTAAAATTTAATATTTAATATTTATATTAAAAGCTCATATTTTAACACAGACTATGTCTAGGGATACTCTATCGATTTTTCAATGTTCTTAAAAAAAAGAAAAACGATTTTTTTGAAACACTCTAATATATATATTAGGGTGGCCCAAAAAAAAAGAATATTTTTTTTCTTCTCGTCTCTTGTGAAAATATGTTGGTTTGTCATGTTTTAAGTGCCCTGTCAAAAGATCAGCACCATTAAAAAAGTTTTAGGGATCGCTCAAGATTTTTAAAAATTACCAAAATCGTCAAAAATTGGATTTTTTTTTATTTTAATTTTTTTTCTCGTTCCGGTATTATTTTTTAATTTAAAAATAATAATGATTCTGGGCCACACTAATATATATATATATATATATTTATATATATATATATATATGTGTGTGTGTGTGTGGGTGTATGTACTTTTTAATAAGCTTTATTTTGCATATTTTATCATAAGAATGTTATTACCATTTTAATTCCAAAGTATTATCTAGGTACTGTTGCATCCTAAGCAAATCCTATTATTGTAATACATCTTTATTATCAAATATTTATTTTCAAAATAACTCCTAGAAAAAAGTGCGGTATTTAGATAGGTGTTTTTATTTTAATTGAACAATTTTGGCGAATGCGGCGGGATTAATATAATATAATATAATATAATATAATATAATATAATATAATATAATATAATATAATATAATATAATATAATATAATATAATATAATATAATATAATATAATATAATATAATATAATATAATATAATATAATATAATATAATATAATATATTATAATATTATAATATAGTTATTAATATTATATAATATAATATACAGGGTCACAGACCACATAGACTGAACGTAAGGGCGATGCAGTTGAAGCAGGGTACAGGCCTATACAGGCCCAGCGATCGCGATTTATCTCAGTTATAAATCGACCACCGTGTTGTTCACGTCGTGATATTTTTTGTATTTATTTTAAAAACATGGGTAAATGTTTTATGAACTCTTGGTGAACCCGCTCCAATAAAGGTATGTCGATCGCCCGGACTTCTTCACAAATTGATTCCCTTAGTTCGTCAAGTGTTCTGGGTTTGTTAACGTAAACACGAGACTTGAGATAACCCCAGAGGAAAAAGTCACCCATTGTCATATCTGGTGAGGAGGCTATGGCACGTCCCCAAAGCGTGAAATCAGACTCCACGTTTTCGAGGGTCCGCGCCATTCTAGCCCGGCCAGGTGATTTTTTTATAATGTTTCCATTTGTTCGAAGGTTGTGGACCCATCTGAGTATAGTGTTGCGACTTGAGATGCGTCCATGTCGTTCAATATGAAACTTGCGTCGAATAGATTCACCAAATTTTACAAATCGCCGTACGCGAACATACGATTTCTTACATCCCACTCCATGGTACTAAACTGCACATTCAGACGGTACGAATGAGACCGTTCGAGCCCCCCCCTTTATATACATTCCGAGTACTACCCATTTCAAAAACGTCCGTTTCCTGTGGACCTCCCTGTATAATAATATAGTATAATATTATATTTTAATAATCCCGGCGCATTCGCCAAAATTGCAAATCGGTGAATTAAAATAAAAAAAACACCTTCCCAAATACCGCACTTTTTTCTGGTAGTTATTTTGAAAATAAATATAGGCTATATAAAGAACACAAAAAATTTGTATAGTATGCATGTTATATTATAATATATAATTATTATATTATTATTATGTATTATATCAGAAAATGTAAATAAATTCTATTATAGAAAATCATACCATAATATTAAAATATTTTTTAAAATAAGGTTTTTTTAAATTAACTGCTTTAATTTTTAATAATACTAAATACTTACAGGGTGAACCAATTATCCTGTATACACTATTATTATAATAGTATTATTATTATAATTATAATAAGGTACATATGGGTATTTTTTATTTAAAAACCTATTTAAAATAAAAAAATTTAAAATATTGAAAAAACTAAAAACATATAGGTAAACTTATACATTTATCCAATTTTATCCAATTTCTTCGTTACTATTTTTTGGCTTACCATCACCATCAGCCCAAAAAGACTCACTTCTCAGCCTTATGACATTAATAATTTTTTTTTAAATTTCCAGTTATAGGTACCGATTATTAGTTTTCACAGGTTTTCAGTTTTTTTTAAATTATTTGATAATCACGGATTTCTTTTCAATTTTCAAATGCTATTTTAATAAATTTGTAATTACCTACGTAACTTTTTTCTAATTTAAATGACCTTGTAGCTTTTTAAATAAATAATAAACATGTATGTATACATGTGTAACTAAAATTCTTGGCCAAATTCCAATAGGGAGATGTATGGAAAAAACTGTAAAATCTTCCTTGACATGTCAACATTTCTTTTAAATTTTAAATAGTTAATTCCCATCTAAAATGAGAATATTTTTTTAAATTTTACACGTTCGTATTTTAGTTACTCCCTGTTTACTTACTTGGATAATAATATTCATATTAAAATATTTATATATAAAAAATGGGAAATTTAATTTGAAGTTTTTATATTTTTAGTAAAGTATGTGATATGAAATAATAAATTGATCCAAAAAATAGAGGTCCTGAATGAGTCATAGGTCATAAAAAAATGCCAAAAACTGAATGCGCTATCGGAATAACTATACTATAAGGGTATACCCTTTCTGCAGTTTAAAAACATGTTTTTCAAAATTGTAGGTGATCCTTTTATTTTAATTTTGGAAGTTAATTCAAATACCAACTGTAATTTAATGACTAATTTAAGATTTTTTGCGAATATCTTTAAAACTGAGCCCTTTAGAAAAAATTTTTAAATAAAGAATTAAAAATGACAAAATTATCTATTAAATGATGCTTCAACAACCGCAACCATTGGCAATGTTTTTGCACATTAATTGCCGAATTTGCCATATTTCACAAAAAAGAAAAAGACAACAGAAAATGGTTTATCTATTAAAAAAACTTAAAAAAGCAGGACCATTAAATTAAATAAGTACCTAAGTAATGTATGTTTAGTTGAGGTATTCGCTGACGCAATAATACTACCATCAGTTGCTTACATTAAATTGCCAACAAGGAGTAAATAAAGAAATCTAGTTAGTCATCACCTTTGCCAGGCAACACTTTTGCCTACGTATTTTGAAACGAAGTAGTGAAACTTCTAGGAAAAGAACATGCGTTGAGATGGCCTAAAACACTGAATTTGGTCTCTAAGAACTACCAAGGTGTCATATTTAAGCAAAATGCATGTTAAATGCTTCTGAAACATTTTTTGAAAACTGTTAGTCCTTTGGTCATTTTTCCACCAAAACGCTAAATTTGGACTAAATAAAAATTCACATACATTAGTAGTTATATTTAAAGCTGCTGATATATCTCAAGAATTTCCAACGCGAGTTTATAAAATTTTTAGAAAAAATACAAGATAAACAACATGGCACATCCTAACTTTAAAGAGCAGTTGTAGAGTTTTCATCAGAAAATATGTAATGCTTTTTCTCATGTTGATAACATTACTTTGATTAATAAATAATATTTGACAATTATTAAGTACATACTTGTAGTGATGGAAAAAACGGTTCCCAATCCGGAACGTACCAAACCGTTCCGTTCCTAAAAAGTAGTCACGTACCAAAATCACGTGATTTCGGAATGTAGGGTAAATGATTTTACAATACATGCGAGTGGAATCGTTGCTGGGCTACATTTTGTCTGGCGCGCCTCTTAGTTCTGTTGACCTCACCATAACAAATTTAATACCAAAATTAAATATTGTAACTTTTGCTATACACTATAAGGTTTAAGTAGGTCCCTACACTATCAATATTATTGCATAATATGTTGTATTAAGCAATTTAGTTAACATTGTGTTGACAATATTTATATTTAGTTACATCGTCTGAATCAGACAGTCTGATTGCCTAGGGACATTAATCAATTTTTTGTGCAGTAATATTAAGCAAAATATTTTTTAAACGTCTAGGGACCCCTTTAATATAAAGAAACCTGTTGATTCCTTGAATGTTTTGTCTATCTCTAATAAAGATTCTCTAGTATGAAAAAACCTTCTTAGTAACTTTTGGTATTATAGTTTAATAATTGTACAATATTAGGTATATTGGATTCCATCTACACTACCTAACACGTTCCGGCAGAACGATTCCACCCGCCTCGTTATATTGGTTATATGCACCGATAAAGTTCAGCTCAAGTCGGCGCGCCGCGAAAGTCGATCAAGAAACGAAACGAGTTAACTGCCCCTTTAAACAGTTCCAACGTTAGCGACGTTAGTTCTTATTGTTTTATTTTAATATAAACTACACTGTTTAAAAGTTTCACTATTTTATTTAAATATGACAATTGTTTCGCTACACAGTAGCATCTTCAGATCGTGCGATCTGAAGATGCTACTGTGTAGCGAAACAATTGTCATATTTAAATAAAATAGTGAAACTTTTAAACAGTGTAGTTTATATTAAAATAAAACAATATTAACATGGAGTTTCATCAAGTAAAAGTCGAAACAATTAATGACGTAAGTTCTGTTCCATGTTTCACGTCGTTCCCTTCCCACTCGCTCCGTTCACTCATTCAATGGTCGGATTCTCTGTTTCTATTCAGTTCGATCCGCTGTCACATCGTTCCGATATATTTAGGAACGTTCCGGAACGTGATTTAAAAATAACGTTCCAAAATTACGTTATCAAAATCACGACCCATCACTACTTACTTGTCTTTTTTGTTTTATATAGGTTATATTTCTTCAAAGAAAAATTATGCTGCAATGTTGAAAGTAACCTATGACAGGTTATTTGAAAAAAAATGTAACATACCCAGTAGGGTGAGCCAAAAAACTAACCTATCGGATTTATGGGTTAAAATGAACCTACATACCGAGCAAAAAATTTCCCTGCAAGGCAAAATTTTTTGCTCAATTTTAAAAGGTGTCGGTGAGCATTCTAAGTTTTCCATTGAAATAACACGTAAAAAAATCTTTTTTCATTAAAAAGACTATAACTTTTGAACCGTTTGAGATACAATTTTTTACGTCGCGGATTCTTGTAGAGCATAAAATTTCCCAAAGAATCTATACCAGGATTATTTTTTTAATTAAAAAATTCGTATGTTTGAAAGCTTTGAAAAGTGTAAAAATTTTTCGGTATGTAGATTCATTTTATCCCATAAATCCGATAGGTTAGTTTTTTTGGCTCACCCTAATACCCAGTTAAACATAAAAAAATTCACGACTTGGATTTCGCAGGCCAATAGTTTAGACATAATTATAGAGGCATGATTTAATAGATAATTAAGTCACATTTATTTCCCTATACAAACATTTTTTCTAAAGGCCTCTGTTTTAAAGATAATGGAAAAAAACTAAAATGATGTTTGAAATTTGGATTATTAAGCAAAACTTCTAAAAAGGAACAGCTACAATTTTGAAAAACATTTTTTAAACTTCAGAGGATATCCTTATTCTAATACTGGAGTCAGTTTTTGGCGTCATTTTTATGTGACCTATGCCTCGTTCAGGACCACTGTGAAAATAAATAGACACGTAGAAAGAACTCTTTCTAATTTGAATAAAAGAACAACTATGATAAAATTTATATTTTAACCCAATTTAATAGCTCCACATCTTATTGTGAAAAAAACCCGCGGGAAAAATTAAATATATTTTTAACCTGGAAGGTTTAGTAGCAAACTAGATCATTATAAATACAAGGTTATTTGGCTACCGCCATTGTATTTTTGATAAAAAAAATATGACAAAGTAGAATTTTTAAGCGAAAGATATTCAATCCTAAAGAATAGACTTCGAAAATGTTGATTTTCACATTTTCGTTTTTTAAAGGTTTAATCAAGGAGCAGATTGTTATATTTTTATCGAAGTTAAATTTTTAAAAACAAAGAACTTATTTTTTTATTTTGACCTGATTACTACAATCAGGCTTCTGAATGCATGTCTGCAATTTTGTTTTAATATAAATATACTTCTTAAAATTTATTTAATAATAAAATGGGTGTATTATATGCCCATTAGGGTGTCCTTATTTTTATTTTTTTTACGCATACCCTCTAATTATATTGATTACGTGTTTATATACTACCAGTAAAAATTTCAGCTCATTCTATAAACGGGAACCTGTGCCGACTTGCATCTGAACCCTCCGTTAGCCAACGTTAGGCGCGCGGTATTTTGTAACACGGTTGGTCGCGAGGTCTTCGATCGTAAGTCATTTTGTGTTTGTTATAATGTGACCCTTATATTATAAATTATTGACAAATTTTATTTATGTGTATACGTTGATAAAAATGTATATTTTCACAGGGAGTGCCTAGTTACCCGAAAGGGTCTGGTGAATAGGCCGTAAACTCTGAAATTGATAAACTTAATGGGTTTTACTCTAAATAACTAAAAGAGTCTATTGTGAGAGATGACTACCGAAAACTTATTGAACTGTCTGAAATATTTTTGGGAGGACATCAAGAAAAGAAATGCTTATAAAAAGCTGAAATTTCATTTAACAGTATATTTAAGCAATACTAATTAGTATATTAATATATTTAAGGGATAAAACCAACTAAATTAGGGATAAAACCAACTAAATTAGTGAAACAAATGATAAAAACAAAAGCAATAATATTAATAAGTAATCATATTTAATAAAATCATTAGAAAAATACAATCATAAAGTATATCTTCTTTTTAAAGTGTTACAAAATACCGCGCGCGCCTAACGTTGCAACGTTGGCTAACGGAGGGTTTAGATGCAAGTCGGCACGGGTTCCCGTTTATAGAATGAGCTGAAATTTTTACTGGGAGTATATAAACACGCAATAAATATAATTAGAGGGTATGCGTAAAAAAATAAAAATAAGGGACACCCTAATGCCCATACATTATTTTTGAAGACAAAACATATGTGTTTGATTTCCTATTACCATTAAAAACATTTATAAATACACATAACAAACTAAAGAGAAATCGAAAAAAACTGTATGTTTTTAATATTTTATTTATATATAAAATAAAAGGGACTTACCGATAAAAAACCAAGTATATGATTTTCCATAGAGATTCTGTTTGTGCAACTCGCAAAGCACCCTTCTTGCGGCAACCACGTAGAACAGACCGACAATTACGCGGGCGTCCTGACGCCTCAAGTTCCTGACAGCGTCCGTCGGGTCTGACAAAAAGCTTTGGCGTGTCACAATTTCGATGCCTGCCTCCGTGCAGCGCGCCTCCAGGTCCTCGACCGTCGATATGAAAACCTCCTCGGCCTGCTGCAGGATGGCCACGCGCGACCAGCCAAACTTCTTCATCAACTTTATGCGCGTGGGGTTGTGAACAGTGGCTGACGGGTGGGTGCGAAAAAGGGTCGGAAAGCGGTTGCGATCGGAGAGGGCGGGCGAACTGGCACCATAGCACAACTGAAACAAGAAGACAATTTACTTAATATTGCAATTCTACCTAGACAAGATATGGTTAATAGGCACTAGCACCAACTTATATTCCAAATATTGCTCCTTTCTGTTAAGGTAGTTCCTAGTCATGATACAACAAACCAAAGGTATGATTTCGCGCAGGAAGGCGTGGCTTAGTGACACGTCATGACGTCAGAAAGAGAGTTGGAATTTATTTCGCCGCTAGATTACCGTTGAATTTCAACACTTGCGTTCAGTTTTTACGAGGTTTTTTCTATTATTTTTGATTAGTAATGAGGTGTGCTGTGTTTGGGTGTGTTAGTAACAATCAGTCGAAAAATTTCTATAAAGATATAAGGTTTTTTACGTTGCCTAAAGACAATAAAACGAAACAAGATCTTTTTTAAATAATTTCAGCCAGATTGTGTTTTTTATTTCAACTTTTGTTGCACATATTTTATTTATTAATATACGAGTATAAAAACCTTACTGGAATTTTATCTGTAAATTTAAAAATAAACACTGCCTTAATAGGTATATATTGTTTTATTTATTTTTATTTGTTGCTTCAATTATTTTATGCAATAAAATAATGCCAAAAATTTACTCTTTCATATAATTTTTGGTTTTCAAGTAATATGCATATTAAATTATTTTGTTTTACCACTAAAATGTAATTTGAATTTGTTTATTAATAATATTTAAATCTAAATTGTGCATGCATATAGGTATATTAAATTATTTATTTATTATATTTTTAATCGAATTAATTTATAATATAATTTTTACTTAAAAGTGTAAATAAAAGTCAGCAATATTTTACATTATACTAATTACTATTATAATGGCTTTTCAAATCAATTAATATATTACATTAATGAGAATTTCCTCGTAAAGATGCAAATTGAATGTGTATTTATGATTTTTGTATCTAATTGATACGTATTTCCACCTAAAAGGGTAAATAAATAAAGTGTTTCCGCTATGTTCATTTAAAATCACTCTCGAACTGACGTCACTGCGCGAAGCGGACGAGTTTTGGACCGCTAGATGTCATACCTTTGGTTTGTTGTATCATGGTTCCTAGTAGTAACTAAAGTGATTTATTTTTCAGTGACCTAATTTTGTATGCACAAAACTTTGTCTGGAATTTTAAATCTCTTATACAGGGTGTCCGGGAAAAAGAGGTCAATCCGTTAACCATATATTCCTTGAGTTAAAACAATAAGACTTTCATAATACCATTTTTCAATTTAGAGCTTCATGTTCGATATACAGGGCGACAAAGTTTGAAATTTAAAACTGATTTTTTTAATAATTCGAGTAATTGATAAGATATTAAGTTCAAATTCGGTACACTACTTCAACATAAATAGTTACATTTTTTGAGACAAACAAAACAAAAAACAATTGTCAAATAATCAAAATAGGGGGGGGTCCAGTACTCACTGACTCCCCCTATTTTTTAGTTCGTGCGCCAATGACTTCCAAACGGTATTTTTTCAGGTAATCATTTATTGTTAAAAAAATTTTGTCTCTTATAAAATTTTGATAAAATGATTTGTTTTAGAGATAATTTGTAAAGTATGGGTCAGTCCATATCAAATCAACCACCTCCGATTTTGATAATTTTTGGTAAAATTGTTTACCTCACTAAAAACCTCAAAAATCCCATATTTGAATTTTTTTCGATAGGTGGTTTTTGTTTTATTGATTTTTGAAAATCAAAAAATTCCGATAAATTTGGGTCTTGCAAGTACTTACAAAAATAGCGATAACTCGTAAACTATTAAAAGTAGAAAGGTGAGTGATGGCTTATTTTAAAGGCCTATTAGAGACCTTTTTTATGATATATCACATGACCTAAATTTTTTTAAAAAAAAAATTAAATTTCGAAAATTTTATACTTTACAAATTATCCCTAAAACAAATCATTTTATCAAAATTTTATAAGAGACAAAAAATTTTCAACAATAAATGATTACCTGAAAAAATACCGTTTGGAAGTCATTGGCGCACGTACTAAAAAATAGAGGGAGTCAGTGAGTACTGGACCCCCCTATTTTGATTATTTGACAATTGTTTTTTGTTTTGTTGGTCTCAAAAAATGTAACTATTTATGTTGAAGTAGTGTACCGAATTTGAACTTAATATCTTATCAATTACTTGAATTATTAAAAAAAATCAGTTTTAAATTTCAAACTTTGTCGCCCTGTATATCGAACATGAAGCTCTAAATTGAAAAATGGTATGAAAGTCTTATTGTTTTAACTCGAGGAATATATGGTTAACGGATTGACCTCCTTTTCCCGGACACCCTGTAGATAGTTAATACATACTATTAATAATTATCGTTTATTGACAATATTGTTATTTTATTTAACACCCATTTTATTCCTTAACTTCAGCCGGTAGGCAAACTTCCACTTTGGCCACTAGTGGAGGAAATAGAATTTCGGGCTAAAATGAGCTAAATGAGTTAAATTTGGAAAAAAATGAGGTTAAAACTTCTTGACAGTAGTCAGATGTCAGATAAAATATCAAATAAAGTTGACTTTAAATTAGTTGCGGAAGTTGAATAAAATATTTTGTCAAAAGAGGAGATTCCACTGGCGAGCTTTTACCAAAAATGGTTAAAAAGCTGCTTTAAAATCGGTCCGTCAAAAAAAAATTAAAAATATTTTCTTTTTCTTCTACGATTTATTTAATGAAAAGGTTGCAAATTAACTATATATATTAATCCACGCTCGAGGGATCTCTTCTTTTTCCCATCATCGCATCGCATCGCATAATAAACTATTATTAATTAAATAAATGATACAAATATTACCTACTTGGGTTGTAAAAAAGAAAAAATAATTTTTACATTTGCAACATTTTGACGAGTGATTTAAAATTAAATAAATGTTACCTATAGGTGTTACAAATTTTAATATCTTAATTTTTTTTAAATAAATGTAAGTATTAGATAGATCTAATACTTACATTTATTTAAAAAAAATTAAGACATTAAAATTTGTAACACATTAAAAAAATAATAATTTTAATCTTGTACGCATGAAAATGCAGGTCTTTGGGGCTGTAAACTGCTTTGAGAGTCTCAATTGCTGGGAACGGTGGCGAATCGAGGTGGAAGAATTATGTTCAACACTTTTACTAACTGCTGCAATATTTTCAGCAGACCTAGCTGCACGAACACGGGCATGTCTCTTTTTGGTTTGAATTGACCCAATCGTTTCAAATTGCTCGATTAATCGGACCACAGTACCGCGAGAAGGTGCGTTATGGTGAGCGAAAAATCCACGATATATTCAAACAGAGGCGTGCTGGCAGAATCAATGCAGGCCTGGACTAGATGGTAGAGCAGTCCAGGCCCAAGCCAATTTGGTTAAGGGTTAGCATAAAAGATACGTGTTTTAGATTTTTTACGGGAGTAAATTAAAAGTTTTAATTTAAAACTTTCTTTTTTTATTTATATTTAGTGTTTAGTGATATAACTTTTTGTTTGGTATAAAAATCTTTTTTCTATTTGCATAACAAGTCCAGCAGACCACCATGGTAGCGCAGGCCACCGGGCATTCGCCCGGTGTCCCGGCGGCCCAGCACGCCCCTGTATTCAAACCGTTTCCGAAAAATTCTCACCATTTCGATAGTGGATTTTTACATTTTCTATGCGTTGTGCGTCCGTGTAAATCTCCATGACTTAAAATCAATGTTCACACATGACCACTGTCCAACAACAACGCTGTACGATTGACACAAAAAAAAATGACCCGGGCTAAAAAGGTAAATAAAAACACATGGATTTAATTTATGAAAATACTATTTATATTTATATATTATATTATGTACCAAAAAATAGTAAAACATACCAATAAATTTAGTAAAAATAGACCCAAATTTAAACATGCACTTACCGATATATTGTGAAATTACAACAAACATAAAATAATAGTATATTACACTACAAAGGAGGTAAGTAGATTTTACCAGTCGAGGACGAGTTTGCGACGGAGCGTGATCACAGCTAGGTTTCATGTAATGAAAATACTTTTTTATCAATTTATTTTGATACTGACACTAAGTAATTTTTTGACATTAAAGAATGTCACGTAGTCTGCTATGGTTTTGTCGTTATTAAGAAGTTGTTTGTGTGACAACATTATGTATTATTTTTAATTTTTAACAATGGTTAAATAATAATAATTTCTAAAACATTTTATGTCATATAATATAATATTATATTATAATATTATATTTTTTGTATTTTATAATGCAAAATTATCATGCAATACTAGGTTATTATCGTTTAACGTAGGTTTAGTTTCAAAATTGTCCGGTCACTTTTTTGGGCCATAAATATTTAAAATTACAAAAAAATATTTTTATTATGAAAACTAAGATGATAGTACAAGCAAAGATTTCAGATGCCTTTCATATAAAAACCAAGATGATAGCAAGAGCAAATATTTCAGATGCATTACATATAAAAATAATGGGATACAACTGAAAGCGGCGGTCAATATCTACAAAATTTTATACAGGTCCATTATTGAATAAAATTTACAATGTATTAATGCTTTTCCAATTGTAAAAAAACTACAAAAGTGGCAAAACGCAATCACTAGAATGAGACACCCTCACAATCCATCTTGGAACGATTCAAAGATCTGGCAGAACACAGTGACTTAAGAACAGTGCCGGCGTAAGTCATGTGCAAACGGTGCTGTTTATATGCCCCGCGCGCATCAAGGCATCTCGGCGAAATAATTGTACATTTAGGCAACATGGCAAGCTAAAAGCTCAGCCCGACAACATAATATGTGGTCATTGTCAGAGATATCTTTAGTAGGTATCGCCATCTATTACCATTCAGTTCAATGTTGCTAAATGTTTATTTTAAGTTGCCTGTATCCGTATTGGTATCCGTTTGAAACAGATAGGGGAAAAAGTTTTTCAAAATTAAAATTAATAAAAAATTATTTAAGATCAAGTATGTATCAAGAACGACCAAGAAAACCATTGACGCCTTTGCTTGCCCCAAAGCAAGGAAAAAAATATGTGTGATTTTTTCTTAATCGTAAATAACTTTATTAATTGAAGGAGTTAGAGCTGAAACCACGCAAGTGCATATTTAAGTCAAAATTATCTAATATCCGGTAAGACGCTCAAGAACTGACTTAAAAAGTTTCAGCTGTAACCCCTTCAATTGGTTGTTTGATGTTTTATTAGTTTATTGCCGCTAACCGCTATGTTAATTTTCGAAACTAAATTTTTAGTTCAAGCCCCGCATTTTTTTTGCACCTGGCCTCTAATAAGTTAACGCTAGCCCTGCTTAAGAAAAATCACTATAATGAGACACCCTGACAATCCACTTTAAAATCCATCAAATCGATAATATAGATCATTCAAGGATCTAGCAGGGCAATTGGCAAAAAACCGCACAACATATATGTATACAGTTATTAAATATTCTAATGCAAAGCAGATACCAGTATACTGGTATATGCTTTGAATTAGAATATTTAATAACTGTACACCCAAAGATAATACACCCCATAGATTGGAAACTGCACTAGCGCTAGCGGCAAAAGGCTAAAGTAAATTAACGCCATCTAGGACTACAATACCCTTAGCAATGCCAAAAATTTAAGTAGATATCTGTAACATATTGGCGGCAAATTTGAATGTTGATGCTTAGTAGGATGCCTTTATATATAGTATTTACTGCTGTATTATTATTAATAAAACAAGTATGAATATAAGATTTATTTATTGTAGTAATAATCTAATATAAAATAAAATACATACATCTTATGTACATATTAAATACATAATGGGTATACATGAATATGTTTTTGTTTGGGGAGTGTAAACCTAAAAAATATTAGTCTTAATTCTTCAATAATAAGATAATATTGCAAAATTTGGTAATTTAGTCCAGGCTACTTATACATATACATATAGGAATTTGTACAAGGCTTTTGAGTGTGGACTTATGGCAAGTTCTAACCAACCGTGAAAAATCCATCTTGCCAACTCTTGGTTTTTAAACAACCATAAGTAGACTAGGCTTGGCCTGGACTAAATTACCATTAAACAAGCAATCCTAAATAATTCATAATTAACAAACAGTATTTTTACGCTAAAGCGATACTGCCGAGCTTAGCCAAAAAGACGCAACTCCACATTTTTAACTTTATAAATTATAGCGCTTTATTTTTTTTTCATAAGATACGTTCAATTTACTTCTAATTATATAATATAGCATATAATTATATAGCAATTAAAAATGTATGTGTAGTTAAAATGCGTCTTTTTTGCTAAGAGAATAATTTAATAGTATTGGAGATGAGTCTTTTTGGCTTACGACGGCAGGATATATCCTATATATAATATAGTCAATATATATATCCTATATATACTATAGTCAATACTTACAAATTGGTTACATTTCCGCACCCAACAACAATACATTTCACAACCATTAACACGTTTTATCACTTTTAAGGCGCAAAAATGTATTTAATAATTCAAAAATTATGATTGACATCAATAATTATAATTGACATTGACATTTGCAAATAGCGTTTGTACAGATGTCTGCAATTAACAAGGCTGTTGCTAGTCGTCCGTATAATCGGACGAATAAAATATATTAATCGTCCGTATAATCGGACGAATAAAATATATTAATCGTCCGATTATCGGACTCAAACTCAACAACACAACCCAACCGACCCCGCCCCATTGGCCCCCCCCGCCCCATTGAACAAAAAACCCAACTAAAATGGGCAAATTTATGTTACGATAAAAATAAAACACTTTTTAACAAAGCAACAACAAATTTATGAAATAAAAAAAGTTCGACAACTTCTAGTAGATTTTATGTTACGATAAAACTAAAACAAACCAACCAACCCAACCCAACCGAACACTGTTTAACAAAGAAACAACAAATTTATGAAATAAAAAAATAAAAAAAATTCGACAGCTTCTTAGTATCGAACCCGGGACCTCTCGCATGCCAAGCGAACGCCCTACCATATAAGCTATCTAGCTTGTTGTCAAATATTAAACGGTCGGTGAACAAAAGCGGATTATAATTATGACGTAACTAACGTCTATTCTTAAATTCTCGGAGGACTAGCTTCATTTTATTCGTCCGATGATCGGACGATTAGACAAGTCGAATTAACAAATAGATAAAGTTCAGGTATTGTAGCTCTAGAGGGCAGTGGTGGGAGAGTTTCCAATCTATGGGGTGTATTATCTTTGTGTACACCTTCCAAAAGGAAGTATCCTACAAAAACTATATGGGAGAAAATCACAGAAATTTCCAACAAGGACTATAATATTTTTTTCTCAAGTGTATGAAAATTTTTATATTATAACACTCATAAGCCTATAAAAAAACTTCCATTTGTACGCGTTTCGGGCTTGAAATCAGCAAAGAAAATGTAAATTTAAAGGTTACTGTAAAATAAATTTATGTTAATAACCTATCATATAACATGCCAAACGTCAAACCTACAAAATGTCGCAATTTCAATGTAAGTAAGTACAGAATTATTAATTGCTTGAAAAAAAAAACTACACCAACAATGATTTTTAAAAATATTTAAATAATATCTGACATTTGTTAAATGGTAAACCTCACTTTTTACCAATTTTAAATGATAATATAGTCGCCTTCTCCCAATTGAAAACCCGATAGGTTCAATTCACAGTGAATATTGAAATCGGCCAATCACTGATGCCTAACAATGTAAATATTGAGTTCATTATTCGCGTTGTTAGTCAGAAAATTTATATTGTTTATTATTTTTAACGAAAAAAAACCAATATGCAAAAGAAGTAGATAAAAAATTATATCAATTATTTATATATTTTATCATGTATTTATAAAAAGGGTAAGGTAAGGGTAAGGATAACGATTGTATGACATTTGACTCAACTGCCTTAAAACTAACTTCAGTCCGTGACCAAAAACCTGTTGTTTTCAGCCTATGACTAAAGCGCCATAACTGTATTGTATTTAAAATGTTACTTAGTGTAATGGAAACATGTACGATAAAGGGCTTTTTAAAGGTGGGATTAACCATGGTTACGAATCTATCCCAACAGCCAATTATTATGTAAAATTGTTCCCTGAATCCAAAATTATGAAAGTTTAGAAGTTTTTGAGATATAGTCAATTTAATATTATATGGAAAATTGATCTCAAAAACTGTTATACTTTTCTAACTTTTGACGACATTTTCGGATTCTGAGAAAAATTTTACATGGAAATTGACTGCTTTGGCTATGATAACACTAGGTAAATTTTCACCTCTTGAAATATCACAGCTAAACGCTCGGACACGTAAACATAATTTTTAGTCGTAGATTCCAAATGCGTGCTCGGGTTAGCTGTATCAGGTCCTAACGGAAGTTCGATCCAGGGACATACTGTATACTGGTATATTATAATTTGTAAAATAATATATTTCACCTCTTGTGCCAACATTCCTATGCTATTTATTTCAATAAACATATTATCCTCAATTATCCTCAATAAAAAAAAAAGCAAAAAAATTTTTTGAATTTCCTAAATTATCTATAAAAAACTCTCAGGGACCCCTGTTCTTTTTGATCAATTAACTTCAAATTTTGCAATAATTTCTTTTTTTTTAATTTGGAACTAATGTGTGAATCCAGCCAAATTATTATTTTTTTAATTTATACTGGGTGTTTAAATTTATGCAGGGTGTTTTCAATATCTTTGAATTTTGACCTGATACAGCTAAACCAAGCACGGATTTGTAATCTACGACCAAAAATTAAGTTTACGTGTCCGAGCGTTTAGCTGTGGTATTTTCACCTCCCTACAGTGTAATTAGTCATTTTTGACCATTTTATATTTAGAGAATATGCCACTCGAAGGATAAGTAAACTTCTGAAAAGTCCTCTATAAAAACGAATTAGTTAAAAATGAATAATTTTCATAGCAAAAAGCAGCCACTTATAATTTTCGTCAAAAGCAATTTATATTCCGGACATTTAGTAGTAATTCCTATGTTAAATTGTCTGCTGAATCCAAAAATGTCGTCAAAAGGTATAAAAGTAGAATAGTTTTTTTTAGATATACTCAAATTTTCATATAATATGTAATTGACTTGGTATATATTAAAAACTGTTCTACTTTAATAATTTTTGCTGATATTTTCGGATTTAGGGGACAATTTTTTCATAAGAATTTGCTGTTAATTGTCCGAAATACAACTAGTCATTTTTGACTAATTCATTTTTAAATAAGGAATTTTTAATAAAACATTTATAATAATAAGTTGAACATAAAATGTTTTATGCGGATTTTTTACACTCGTCAGAAAAAGTTTGAATCGCTTTGTAAACATATTTCCTATTTATATATTTATAATAATAATTTGAACATAAAATGTTATTAATCGAATTTTTTACACTTGTTAGAAAAAATTCGAAACGCTTTTTAAACATATTTTCTATTGAACTATAACAACAGGGCCGGCGTAAGGTTATTAGAGGCCAGGTGCAAAAAAAAAATGCGGGGCTTGAACTAAAAATTTACTCTTGAAAATTAACATATGTAGCGCTTAGCGGCAATAAACCACTAAAACATCAAACGAAAAACCAATTGAAGGGGTTAGAGCTGAAACCGCCCAAGTGCATTTTTAAGTCAAAATTTTTTAAGCCTGTTACCGGATAGTAGAAAATTTTGACTTAAAAATGCACTTGGGTGGTTCAGCTTTTCCCATCAATTAATATAGAAATTAACGTTTAAGAAAAAAACACACATAATTTTTCCCTGCTTTAGCTCTTTTCCAACATCCTTCTCTATTGACAATATAGCCAAACCCACTAGTCGTTCTTGGCACATATCTTCTTGATTTAAATATTTTTTATTAATTTTAATTTTGAAAAACTCTTTTCGCGGCGTAATAATAATTTTTTTAAACGGATACAGGAAACTTCAAATACACATTTAGCAACATTGGACTGAATGATAATAGATGACGATACCTACTAAAGATATTATCTCTGGCAATGACCAGATATTATTTTGTCAAGCTTTGCTTACAGCTTGCTGTTGCTAAAATGTACAATAATTTCGTTAAGACGCCTTGATGCGCGCGGGGCCTATAAAACGCGGGGCCGGGTGCAACCGCACCCTTTGCACATGCCTCACGCCGGCACTGTATAACAACTTATATTGATTAGAATAATTAATATTTTTCGTCGAATTTATTTATGTTATATAAAACTCCTTATAAACTTTTGAGCAGTTTACATTTAAAATTTTGTTTAAAATAACGGTATTTATTTTAATATTATCAAAATTAAAAAAATAATAACAATAATACATTTTTTGACAGGATTATCTGTAAAAAAATACTTACTATTCCTCGAACCATCGTCTATACATTTCTAGCGATTGACGCTACATCGACAACGATTTAAAGAGCTTACCTAACTTTGAGCCGCTGTAACTCGAAAACGGTTGACAAAATTTCATTGATATATTTCTAGATGTTTTTAAGATCTACAACATTTATATATATCTTTTTAGTTTAATTCAATTTTAAAGGGTCAAAATATAAAAAACAATTTTTGGTAATTTTGGCGCCCTCTATCTTTTTAGGAACTAACTACAAATAGTTTTGCCTATAAATAAATACAGGGTGTTTCAGAATAGGATGCTGAACCTTAAGGGTATGAATCCTTAGTTGATTTTAAGAAAAAGAGTTCAAAAACCTATGACCTAAACCTCTTAATTTTTGAGTTGCAGGGTGTTAAAGTTTTAAGAAAAAAATCGTTTTTTTATCATAACTTTAATAACTTCCTAGATATTTTTATAAAATTTGGCACACCCCTTCTAAGCATTAACAGTAAGTTTTTGATGTAGAAGATTTTGAATTTTTTTTTACCAGTGGCGTCCGGACAGGATGTTGTCTAGATATTTTTGAAAAAATATTATTATTTTTTAAATCCCCATTCATTTTAGGGCAAATTTAATTTCTTGACCATTTTTCGTACCACTAACGGTTTTCGATGAAAAAAATAAAAAGCATTTAATGCGCATATTAAGAAAACAATGCCATGATTAAATAAACATAAAAAAAAATTTAATTATAAAATAATTTTAAAAGAACTAACATTAAATAACGTAAACAAAAACAATAATAATTTAGATTAGCTGTTGAAAGTGGCCACCACCTGCAAGTATGCATGCTTCAGCTCTTCTCCTCATTGAGTTTCGTTTCCTTAGAAAAATTCCTGGAGTATTTCTGATAGTGTCACAACAAACTATTATGCGGTTTCTCAACTCCTCCTCAGTATTTATTGGGGTGCTGTAAACCAACGCCTCCTTTTCAGAAATTATAGGCACATGACAATATGCGCATTAAATGCTTATTATTTTTTTCATCGAAAACCGTTAGTCGTACGAAAAATGGTCAAGAAATCAAATTTGCCCTAAAATGAACGGGGATTTAAAAAATAATTTTTATAGTGATGCCGCCGATACGAGAGATTCTCGCCTCTCGTCTCGTCTCGTCTCGTCTCGACGAGACGAGAGGGCGATTTTCTCTCGAAAAAAGGCTCGAGACGAGACGAGAGAATGCCCTCTCTCGCTCGAGAATTTCTCGTTTCTCTCGATCTCTCTCGTTCTCTCGATTATAAAAAACAATTTTTTTTACATAATTTTACACATAAATGACGATATTTATTTGGACCAATGAGAACATTATTCGCATTTCATAATAAACAAAATTTGTTCCTGGTTAACGTTGTATTATTTTATAACACAACTTAACGTTAACCAATAAAAAATTACTTATAAAATAATAATAATTTTTAAAATTTACCCTGTATAAGCACTCCTTATACTATTAAAAAAACCCGTATGCTTAATAAGCATTGCTTATTCAATAAACTTATCAACAACATGTGGTTTTTGAGGGCCTGATTACAAATTTGATATCCATTTTTTTTTTTAAATAAAATGGCTGATCCAATATGACGAAAATTCGTCGTTCGGCTTTAATGATTTGGGTAAAATTTAGTATTCAGATATTTATGGGGTCCCTGATTCAGAATTTGATATCCATTAAAAAAAAACAAAATTGCGGATTCAAAATGACGGACATGCGCAGTAGGTACAAGATGGTTGGATCAAATGATTTGATCCATTGAAAACTACTGCGCCGATACAGGGTGTTTCTTTTAACATGAGACAGCTCAATATCTCGAGAAATACGCATTTCACGGAAATGTGACCAAAGGGGACATTATTTGGTGCTACCGCTAGCCACCCCCTACCCCTCCTTAAGGGTGAAAAGGGGGTTAACTTTGGAGAGTCAAATGGGATAACCCTTTTTTTACAGATTTTGGTAGTACATAAAAAAATTAATAACTTTTTTCAATTTATCAACAGATGGCGCTGTAATTCAAAATTTAAGAAAAATGGGTTTCCCTGTAAAATGTATTATTTGAAACGTTTGAAAAACAAAAATTAACATTAAATCAACAATAGTCGGCTCTGAAAACAATTTATAACAAATGTTCGAAATTTCGTCCTTCCATTTCGACACCAAGTGGAGCACCAGCGTCCCTGGTCGGTAAACGTTTGGTGCGGTACCTTTGGCGAACGGCATTAAATGGTGAAAATTACCGGAATTTTCTAGAAAACGATCTGCCAGACTTCTTCCTGTGGGGTTACTTGAAAGAAAAAGTTTACGCTGCAATTCCTACAACTCGGGAGGACATGGTGGAGCCAGAATTCATTACCCGCATTCAAAAATGTGTCGAAATGAAAGGATGACATTTTGAACATTTGTTATAAATTGTTTTCAGAGCCGACTATTGTTGATTTAAGGTTAATTTTTGTTTTTCAAACGTTTCAAATAATACATTTAAAAGGAAACCCAATTTTCTTAAATTTTGAATTACAGCGCCATCTGTTGATAAATTAAAAAAAGTTTCAAATAAAAGTTATTCTTTTTTTTATGTACTACCAAAATCTGTAAAAAAATCATTCCATTTGACTTTCTAAAGTTTTCCCCCGTTTTACCCTTAAGGAGGGGTAGGGGGTGGCTAGCGGTAGCACCAAATAATGTCCCCTTTGGTCACACTAACCTTTTATTAAAGACATTTTTTTGTGAAATGCGTATTTCACGAGATATTGAGCTGTCTCAAGTTAAAAGAAACACCTATTATAGGTGTATAATACTAGATGTAACTACTCCACATAGATCCAACCATTTGATTCAAATGCGCAACATTTTCGGCGTCAATAGTCTTACTTTATTAGTGTGGTACACATTTTTTTTATTTCCAGTTAAAATTTCTATATAAAAAAATATAAACGAATTCGTATTTCATTCCAAATAATTTTTGTATTCATACTTAGGTACTTTTACCACGAGAGAAACGAGACGAGACGAGAGAAAGGCACTCTCGAGCGAGAAAAGAGTATTCTCGACGAGACGATAGACCCATTTTCTCTCGCTGCACGAGACGAGACGAGAGAAGGACTTTTCTCGTCTCGTCTCGTCTCGCGGCATCACTAAATTTTTATTTTGAAAAATAGCAGTGGCGTGCATATTTTTCCAAAAATATCTAGACCACATCCTGTACGGACGCCACTGGTAAAAAAAATAAAAAATCTTCTACATCAAAAACTTACTGTTAATGCTTAGAAGGGGTGTGCCAAATTTTATAAAAATATCTAGGAAGTTATTGAAGTTATGATAAAAAACCGATTTTTTTCTTAAAACTTTAACACCTTGTAACTCAAAAATTAAGAGGTTTAGGTCATAGATTTATTTAAACTTTTTTTCTTAAAATTAAGGATTCGCACTTTTAAGGTTCAGCATCTTATTCTGAAACACCCTGTATATTAAAAACTAAGCTCTACATTTTTTGCGTTAACACTTTTTTGTCCAACCAATAGGGAACGAGATAAAACGATTTAAAACTTTTTTGAAAAGGGGGGGAAAGCACCGGAAGGGGGATCACTGGAATTTGTAGTTTTACCTCCAGATTTAATATACCCACCCGACTAGTCGGTTCGAAATTTTATGATGTACCTACCCCCTGATTTTTTAACAGATTGACTGTACTATTAAAATTCAAATAACAATTCTTTCTATTTTTCCAAAAAACTAAACTAAAAAAATAAGATAAAATATAGAAGAAAATAGTTACAAGATTTAATATTTGTGTAGGCCAGTGTATTTTAATTCCTTTTGCCATTCAAAGTTCGAGAGTGGTTTAGTGCATTTGCTTTTAGACCGAGAAAATCGAAGAAAACTATTAGCTTTGAGGAATGATTTTGCTGAATAAAAGTTTTTTTGTTTGTATTTTGACACTTTAAACATTTTATAAAATACTTGTAACTTTTAATCGATAAATAAAACTACTTTTAAAGAAAAAGTCAATTACCATTTACTACAGGAATATTTCATAAACCTGCTACGCTAGTTTATACACCTTAAAAGTTAGTGTATACCTTAAAATAGTTCATTATAAAAACTTAAATTCAAAAAAATCTAATAGGCCCTAGAACGAGATGAGCGACTGGCTAGATGGATCAAAGTCCGAACCCAAAAAGAAGTGCTGACATAAACGTAACAATTTCGTAGTCGTTAATTACACAGGTCCACCAACCAAGGTTTTTGACGTGGTAAATCTGAAGTCTATAGAGGTATACCTCAAAATTCACATCAGGTTTTTGAGAACTTAAATGTGAAGAAACGCAGTTTACATGCTATTTTTTCTTTACAAAAATCTTTGAGTTTTATGTCGGTAAAAAATTTGATTTATAATTTTAATCATAAATTTTAGCTAACAACAATATTTTTTAAAGAGATTATTTCCCTCATTGTAATATGAACCAATCAAAAGCCTTGAATTTTCGAATAAATTTCGTTTAAATCACTAGAACTTTTTAACAGCGATTACATTTTCTGCCGTGCTTAATGAAAACGCCGTAACCAACAATTTTGCGATTTTTGTTTTACGGCATTTTCTACTAGAACAATTCATCCTGTGTCTATCCCCGGTACTCAAAAACCGTATATATATATAGATAGGGTTTTTTGAGTACCGGGGATAGACGCAGGATGAATTGTTCTAGTAGAAAATGCCGTAAAACAAAAATCGCAAAATTGTTGGTTACGGCGTTTTCATTAAGCACGGCAGTTTTAGCCTCCATATTGGATTTTTGTTTACGATTTTATGGTGTTATTTACAAGTTTTAACAAACATTTTTTATAAAACAATACAAAATAGTTATCTAGTTTACGAAATATCAATTATTACTTATTACATACCTTAAATTAATGGAATTTTCTTTAAAAAAATATTTATAAATTTTGACACATACGTCAGATTTTATGAATTGTCAAGTAGTTTCCTTAAATTTGAGAAATAATCGAGACGTATATCACTTAACCTATAAATTTAATATATCAAACTATGCTCAGTAAGTTTTTTATTTGATTTTTCTTTTTGGAAAATAGTTTCATGCAAAATAATTAAAAATAAAACCCCTCGACCGCTACGCGGACTCGTGATTTTATTAAATTATTTTGCACATTTTCCAACAAAAACCAAACAAAAAACTACTGAGCCTAGTTTAACCGATTAAATTCATAGTTCTCGTGATATATCATATATAATATATGAATAAAATATATAATAGTATATTACACTACAAGGGCAGAAAGTGTGAGATTCCTGCACTGCGCGCCATGATGCCCGAGGCGAAGCCGAGGGCATCATGGCGCGCAGTTCAGGGCTCTCACACTTTCTGCCCGTGTAGTGTATACTATTTTTCTTACTACCTCGGCCGAAAATACAACCCGGCCGAAAATACGGAAAAAAATTAAATGTGTATTTATGTACCTATCTCCATTTGAAGAGCTTGATAAATAAATAACAGTAGGCCGTAGTGATGTCGTATTTCGAATTAAAATATTCGTTTAATCCGAGTATTGAGATATTCGGATGCATCCGAATAATGAAATATTTTATGGAATCGGAATCGGATTCGGAATAATTTCGTATCCTCCTATGAAAAATCCGGTTTCGGAATCCGAAATTCGGATGAATTACATTCGGTATCAAAATTTATTGTTTATACCGTAGCCCTCTAGTTTTTACCAACCGAACTCGATGACGACTCATACGTTAAAAAAATGAAAACTAAATATTTTAATGTCAATTACCAAAACGGAACACCATTTAAAATTATATTAGATATTAAATATATTTATTGCCTAATATTATTTACTTAATTTTTGATATATTTATAATAAAATGACAGTTTTAATTTAAGGTAGTTGTCGTGGTACAATATTGTCAAAAATTTTTAGATTATACGCACCGTAAAAGTATACGAGCTTGTAGCTAAGTGATTCATAATTTGTTCGCAAGACTGTACCCTGGAGACGTTATTTTTACGTAATACTTTCAAAAATATTTTCATAAGTTTTAATCCGGCAACGTCGCTTATGCTCAACCAATAGATAAATTGGACTGACTCAGTCCATTTGAATTTACTGCGGAAATAATATCTATACTCGCGTACAGCCTTGCCAAGTTGTTTTTATCTGACACTAGTGATGTATACTTTTTACATATTGTTGAACTTTAAACGGTTATTTATAAACAATTGGACGGTCAAAAATTTTTAATTATTTTTTTTTAAACTCAGCAAAAATACATTAAAACACTGTTAGTTTTTTGAAAGCTTCTGACAGTTAGTGCTTTCTGTATAACTAAGAAACTGGTACAGAACTACAGAAAGCCTATACAATCCATGTTAATTATCCAATTTTTAATTGAATTTATCTCGGGTTATAGACGGTCAATCGACTTCAAATTTTAAGGATATATGTATTGTCATGTCCTTAATAAGTATACAAAAATTCAAAATTTTCTGATGGTATGCTTATAGCACGACAACTACCTTAAAATTAGTTAATTAAATCAAATCGAGTTTAAAGGTATTAGCGCCCTCTTTGTTGAAATGCCGCGAGTATCACTGCTACTGGCTTACTCGGAATTAAAAAATGTGAATTCGGAATAGGATGATTAATCCGAATATTGAAATATTCCGATTCCGGATAATCCGAATATCTAAATCATCCGAATATCTGCATCACTAGTAGGCCGTGAATTCAGCGGTGCCAATACAGTAAAAATAAATATTCAAAAATGACTAATTTGATAGTTATAAGTGGCTGCTTTTTCACTTGTACCATGGTTAACCATGGAATATCATGGTATCAAAAAATTTAACAGCCAATTCTTATGTAAAATTGTCCCCTGAATCCGAAAATACCGTCAAAAAGTATGAAAGTGGAGCAGTTTTTGAAATATAGTCAATTCCATATTAAATGGAAAATTGACTATATCTCAAAAACTGTTTCACTCTTTTAACTTTTGACATTTTCGTATTCAGGGGACAATTTTACATAAGAATTGGCTGTTAAATTTTTGGATACCATGGTATTCCATGGTTAACCATGGTACAAGTGAAAAAGCAGCCACTTATAACTATCAAATTAGTCATTTTTGACTAATTCATTTTTAGAGAGAACAAATTACTACTTTATAACAAATAAAAGTACCATTAAACACTTAAAACAACATAAAAAGTAAAAAAGTAAAAACATAAATTGTTTATTTGTTGTTATAATTGCAAAATTATGGTTTAAAACTGTCATATTTTTGTGTTTCTCATGTTGGCAGTACGAATTTGAATGTTAAGCACACGACTAAACATTTTTTACTCCCGCTATTAGAGTGTGCGCGTATAGCTTGACTAATGCATCAAACGTAAACTGTCTGCCGTGGAATCGGGGACGAAACAACGTATTTTGAGTCGAGGTAGTAAGAAAAATTTTATACAGAGGTTAATTTTTTTTAAAAACCTAACATGATTGAGCACTTCGAATTCAGCCCAACAAAAACTTTTGGAAGGGTAGTCTGATTTCAACAATAGAATGCTGGTTAAACTATGTTATTTATTTCGGAAATTTCAGAATAACTTTTTTCTACGCTTATTACGGAATTTGACAGTTCTTATATTACTTTTTAATGCAATTACGTATATTCCATAAAGTGTTACAGAATAATTATTCCGCACATGTTCTAATGATGGAATGAGCACTGGGGGCGACATCTCTATGTTTATTTTATAACTCACTTGTATTCCACCAAATCTAGTTTTTTCAGAAAGGCCCGGTAGAAAATATTAATCGGTAGTATACAATAGGATTTTAAACAGTTTGCGTTAATACAAATACCCAAAATATATCTTCTTTACAAGCTAGTTGTAATTCTGTTTGGCCGATTTAGTAGGATTCTATTAGAATATTTAGGTTTGACTTAGTCCCAAAGAGATGGCAGCACTGGTTAATTGTTTACATCTGTCATTAGTTAATTCGAAATTTGAAATTCAAATAATAACTTATTTGTCATTCCTTACAATTTGTCCATTTCTTCTTTATACTTCCTAATTTAGGTTCTGCAAAATTATGTAAGTAATTTTTATAAGCTTATTTAAAAATTATCTTATTTACTACCATCATAAAATCTAACATCTGTCAAAAAATAACCTAACTTTTTTCCAATTAAATTATTTCTCTGATATTTTTTATAAGCGTAGAAAAAGTATAGTCTGAAACACGTTTGGAATTGCATATTCCGCTCGAGTGAAAAGTTTGTCACACGAGCCGAAGGCGAGTGTGACGGTTTCACTTGTTACAGAATATACTATTACACAACATTTCACGAATGATGCGTTTGAATTCTTTCATGTTTATGATCGTCTTATGATGGTTCATAATATTAACATACTAATGTATACAAGTATTATAGTATTTACTACCACACCGCACGCGAAAACTAAGTCTCTCCCTGGTGTTATTTAAAGAAAGTTAGATTTGTTTAAACGATTAAACAATATCAAACAACTGGTTTTTCTACTTAAGGTACTTAAGTGCCATTTTTTGGGATTTTGAGCTTTTTTATTAAAAAACATAGTATACACCCCTTACTATGTTTCTAACGAAAAATTTCAAAATTCCAAAAAATGGCACATACCTACCCCTTTGGTAGTTCCACGCCTCAATTGCAAAAAGAGGCTTTGTACCTCGTCACCGTGCATTTGTTTCAAGTGTGTTACACAAACAGGCACTGCCAGACAGCTTGTTTCGGATTGTATACCTCATCAGTGCCGTGTAGCCATGTAGCATGTATGCACTCATTTGTCCTGTAGATGGGGCTGATTACCTTTGTTTACCGCATCTGCAGATATAGCAGAGGAGGGCTTCGTGTTTCAAATATGCTTAGACACCACATGGATACCTGGTACTAATGCGATCCAAACACCAAAACAGGCTGTCTGTCGGTGCCTGTTTGTGCAGCATACTTGAAACAAAAGCACGGTAAGCAAGTTCTAACGAATAAACAACTCAAACAATAAAATTAAGCCTTCTTACAATTCGTCTAGGTTCCAAAAGGTGTCCAAACATTTTTAGGATTGTATTTCGCGATCGGTATTTCGATAAAATTATCAAATAATTTCATTTAACTGCATTGTTTATTTTATTTAATATTGTTATTAAAACACCCTTTACGATCCCGTATAATTTAAAAACGTTTTATTTTATTGCGAGCAGTATATTTTTATTTTAAATTTTGCAAACTTAATCAATTCTTTGGGTATTTCTATTTATCTATCTGATTTTTATTAAATTAAATATGCTTAATTTGTTTTTAATGGTTTTTTAAGTTATAATTAAAATTTATAAAATTCAAATGCTGACATAAGTATGTCTATGTTTATATTTTGCATATCCTTTGTCGGTGATATTTGCATATAAACGTTGTGTATTAAATTTCATTAGAAGATCTGCAAGATTAAAAGTAATATCCTTTTAAGTATTTTGAAAGTTAAACGGAATAGGAAACCATTATTTACCACAGGGTCAACATGAGCACCAACTGCTAAAACCACATTATACAATCTTCCATTCTAATCCCTTTAATTACTATTAAGCGCAACTCTCGATTTATGAAGATTAGTCAAGTGGAATTATACCCCAAAATTAAACGCGTTTAATTTAAATATAATTTCGCACGTTTCAATTAAATTTGATTCCCTAGAAAATTATTAAAAATACGATAAGCGGGCCAGGGATAATTGTTTTTATGAATATTTGCCACTTGTATCAAAATCATTTCAAAAATATTAAATGGATATTATACATACATTCAAAAAAATATGCCAACAGACTTTTATGGGGATATATCCTTATAAGGAATAAAACTTCTTTGTCTTTTGTCGATCTGACGTACCCTTAATTGGACGGCTTTCTGCAGAATGGGACCAACCCACACCATGATGAAACTGAGAAAAAAGCTATCAAAGATTTTGTTGAAAATAACAAAATCAAATACTTATTTTAATTAGTTAAATAAGGTTATTATATTTTCCCACATTAATAGAACCATAAAGTAAAAATGCTTATTTAACAATTTTTACTTACTTAGATTGTTAATGTTTATAAATCAATAAATTCATAAATTAATTAGGGCAATAGAATAACACTGAAAAGCATATAAGCTTTTTAGTATAAGCCGCCTTAATATTAAGAAACTAAATTTATCGTTATTTGTTTTTACTGATATAATAATCTTTCCTTTGGAGACCTCTTACCATGTATGTGAGTTTTTATAATTCATTAATTCAATAGACGTCGTATACAGCGTAACTTGTGTTTTATTTCATTTAAATGCCCAAATACTTTTTCTGATATTTCATCAGATTTTAATAATTTTAAAATTACCTGTTAATTTTATGCCGATTTTGGACTTACGGAGGTTTAAGGGATATAATTTAATAATTTCATCAGGTGGATTTTGTGATGTTATGTGTAAGGGTGACGAAAAAAATGGGCTTTTGTTGGTTGGTTCCTTTCTGCAATTTATGAAAACTACTATCTGATGTATGTATGTATTTAAAGAAAAGCGACAATTATTTATTTCCAAACAAAATACAACTGATATTACTATTATAATGGTAATATGAATTAATTTTGATTCTATTTGAAATTCGTCCACATCATCTTCCAACCCCACCTCATCTTGTAAGCTACCAAAAAATGCATCAAGACTTTATATTTTGCAGAAGCAGGAAATCTTTAAAGACTTTGGTAGTGGGTCTACCAGCTGCTTTTTTACAAAAAAGATCCAACCCACTTGCAGATATTCTACAGATTCTAATTCTGGATTAGTAATCCACACTATTATTGAATGTTGGTAGGTTCAATGATTAATAGATTTCACTACACTTGCATTTTGGCTATGACCTATTTTGCAGATAAATTATACATACTTAATTAGTTCATAGGCTAAATATCTCGATTTTTTTGGTTTTGTGGGTTGGTTCCTTTCTGCAGAAAGGCGTCCAATTATAATTATAGTTAAAAATTAAATGAAGTAGTAAAGAGTGCTTGCCACGCCAGTAGTTCTCCTAACTCATTCTGATTGGCTACTTTATTTATTTAAAACACACAATAATTTATTTTTATTGACAAAGCGAACTTTACTGAACAAAAGTTAAGGGATTAAATTAAAAAGTAATAATTTGAAGTGGTATACATATCTCCTCTCTCTTTAAAAATTAAATTTGGGTTGGGCTGGTCCGGATTCCTGGTATGTTTGGTGTGCCCAAATTTTCTCCAAGCATGGTGCTGGTAAATTTTGGGGTTCTTCCAGACCTATAATGTATGGCGTGTTGCAAATTTTGTAGGTCATCCAGTGAATACTTTTTTTATTTTTAGTATCTTTATGGAATAAATTAAGACTTTCAATATTTGCGCTTGTGTCGTATTCCAGTATTAGGGGAAGTTTTTCTTTTAAACTAACTATGGATTTATTAATACGAGGGTTGCCTTTTATATTTCGGGAATGGCCGAACCTGCTGATGCTATCGGACAACAGATGTCTGTATCGTTAAGTTCAACCTTTTAGACGGTGTTCTTACTTAACACGTTTTGACGTGCGGGCGCAATTAGTATTATTAACAGTCACTTGAAAAATTAATGTCGGCCAAAAAAATGGAATTGACCCGTGAACATTTTCGTGCTATAATTTTTACAACTTTAACGTGGATTATCCCAACAATAATGCATCGATGAACTTAATTTGACTTTTGGCGACAAAGTGCCATAAAAAACAAGTGAATATCGGTGGTGTTCCGAATTTAATCGTGGCCGTGGTTCGCTCACCGACGAATTTCGTGAAGGTCGTCCAAAATCACTCGTTCTTGCAAAAAATATTGATGCTGTGCGTGAACGGGTAATGCAAGATCATCATGTGGCATATCGTGAGATTGGGTCATCCTTGGGCATTAGTGGGACCAGCATACATTCAATATTAAATGAACATTTGGCCTTCAGAAAAAATTGTTACCGTTGGATCCCACATAATTTGAGAATCGATCAAAAAAGGTCTCGGGTCTAGTGGTCAAAAGAAATGCTTAAAAAATACGATGGCGGTGCTTCAAAATATGTTCATGACATTGTATCAGGTGACGAATCATGGATCTATGCGTATGAACCTGAAAGTAAACAGCAGTCGACTGTGTGGGTCTTTAGAAGCGGTTGATGCGTTCAAAATGCATGTTTTGGAGGTGCCTCAATTGGAGTGAAAAAAATGCTTCGAAAATTGGTTCAAGTGCATGCAAAAGTGTGTCGATCTTCATAGAGAATATTTTAAAAAACAATAAAGCCATGTACGATGATTAATTGTTGTTTGTTTTCTCTATTCCCGAAATATAAAAGGCAACCCTCGTAGTAAGGTTGTTGATCTTTCCAATAATATTGGGCTTTTGATAATGTTGGTGAAAATGTGTCCTTTACAATCTTCGGTAATGGTTGTAGATAATTTCGGTATAATAATCCAATATTTACTATCCGTTATTTTTTGTACGATGGTTGATTCAAATGTCACTGGAGTTGCGGTACAATTGGTGGCGTCATTCGCTTCGGTTATCTGGATCTCGCAAATATTCTGTAGTCGGGTTTCATCTTTCCTTGTATATTGGGATAAAATGTTTTCTTTAACCATTATACAGTTTAAATTGTGGTCAAAGATAAAGAAATTTCTTGACTTAAACAAAAATTTATCCAGCGGGATTATCGCTACATAAGCTTTATTATTTAAAATAGGAATTGGGAATAAATGAAATATTTTAAATTGTTTTTCTTCGACTATTGGTATTTCAAGAAAAAAGGTCAATTTTAAATTATAAAAATAGTTATAATAATTTGTTCAAAGTCAAAAATGATGTTTATATCACAATTCACACAATGTTGTGTGGATTGTGGTTTATATCTGGATTTAGGGGCAATTTTGAATTTAGACTGATTGATTCCAATTCTGACAACAACTCATTTATGTCAATGATTGAAGTACCCAAATTGCATAATGCAATTGATTAAATTTAGCAAAACTAATTGATGATTCTAAATTTTAAATTATAAATATTATGTTGGTGATTGTATTAAGAAGGTAATTAAAAATAAATTTAACGTGATTGAAATTTTGTTCAGAGTAAAGCCGGGTCTACAATTGTCGCAGGTCGCAGATCGCAGAACATAAGCTTGCGCAAAGCACCCAGCTGACAAAAGAACCTTGCTCCATCACCACGTCGCGGGGTGCTTTGCGCAAGCTTATGTTCTGCGATCGGACCCCTGCGACAATTGTAGACTCGGCTTAACCAAAATATTCTAATTCTTGGATTTTATCCTGAAATAACTTTTCGTTTTTTTACAGGGGACAGAGTAGTATTAAATTTATTTATAAGTTTATGTGAAACAGTAACTTGTTCGTTAAAATTATTAAAATTATTTTTTAATTGTTTTGTAAAGAATTTATTATATGGTCATAACGTTGACCATCTTCGGAATCTAAATTGCCAGTTATTTATTTAAAGACGCTTCCCAGAAAAATTGAATTTATATGATTATTTAGTTCAGATAAGGAAGAATTTAATAACTTATGAAATGTGTCTATTTCCTGATTTTCTAATTTTATAGAACTTTGCTTAAGTTTAGTAATAAAGGTTTTAGACTGTTAATTATAGTGACTTCCTCGATAAGCGGTAAAAGATCTTTATAAAAAAAATATTTTTTGATAGTACTTTATTGTAAATCCGTCTCCCAGACAAAAAGAAAGAATACCAGGGTTATTTTGTAATAGCTTAATGATTGATCTCTGATTGGTTTGATGGGGCTGATTAATGGAATGACCACTAACACTTGGAGAATCAGTAGGCATCTGCAACAATTGTTCTAAATTAGTATGAATAATTTTAGGGTTGTTGGTTACAGGGGGACGTCGTAAAGCCTTTTGTGTTTCTTTTTAGCTTTATTAGTTTTTAAGGTTTTATGATTACTATTTATTTTTTTTTTTACTTAATATTTCTACGTTTAATTGAGGCTCATAAATTTCCCTATTTAAGTTTAACTTACTTATAATTTTTTGTCTACCAAAGTTTTATAAATATTTCCTTTATGATTTTGTGTATAGTTGTTTATTAGTTTTGCTTCAATATTTAAATCGAGTAAGGTTTCGTTGTTTAGTACTTAGATTGGTTTTAATTTTGTACTAGAATGAATACTATTATTGTATGCTAGAATTGCGTAAAGCATTTGTGTACCGCAATTTTAATATTGTTCGTTTAAAAGCTTTAAATGTTCTATTGAGGTAGAATAAGGTCTTTCTACGGGACTTTTGGATTCGGAATGTTCGACAGACCAGAAATAAATTTGAATTTTATTTAGATCAAGAAGTTCTTTTAGTAATGTGTTGTTAATAGTGATGCCGCGAGACGAGACGAGACGAGAAAAGTCCTTCTCTCGTCTCGTCTCGTGCAGCGAGAGAAAATGGGTCTCTCGTCTCGTCGAGAATACTCTTTTCTCGCTCGAGAGTGCCTTTCTCTCGTCTCGTCTCGTTTCTCTCGTGGTAAAAGTACCTAAGTATGAATACAAAAATTATTTGGAATGAAATACGAATTCGTTTATTTATTTTTTTCTACTCCTATTACGGAATTTGACCGTTCTAATATCACTTTTATCTATGAAATGACATATATTCCGTAAAGTGTTACAGAATGAAATATTCTATCATCGGATGACAGAATAAACACTCGTGGCGACACCTCTGTTTTTAATATCTAACAAATTTTAGACCGATCCAACCTCACTTTCTTCCAATTAAATTATTTTTCTAAGGTATTTTTTGGAAACGTAGAAAAAGTATAGTCTGAAACACGTTTGGAATTGCATATTCCGCTCTCGTGAAACTGTCAAACTCGCTTTCGGCTCGTGTGACAAACTCTTCACTCTAGCGGAATATGCTGTATTCCAAACTTGTTACAGAATATACTTTTATATAGAAATTTAAACTGGAAATAAAAAAAAATGTGTGCCAAGACCACACTAATAAAGTAAGACTTTTTACGCCGAAAATGTTGACAATTTGAATCAAATGGTTGGATCTATGTGGAGTAGTTACATCTAGTATTATACACCTATAATAGGTGTTTCTTTTAACTTGAGACAGCTCAATATCTCGTGAAATAGGCATTTTACAGAAAAATGTCCTAAATAAAAGGTTAATGTGACCAAAGTGGACATTATTTGGTGCTACCGCTAGCCACCCCCTACCCCTCCTTAAGGGTGAAACGGGGGGTAACTTTAGAAAGTCAAATGGAATGACCCGATTTTTTTACTGATTTTGGTAGTACATAAAAAATGAATAACTTTTATTTGAAACTTTTTTTCAATTTATCAACAGATGGCGCTGTAATTCAAAATTTAAGAAAATTGGGTTTCCTTGTAAAATGTATTATTTGAAACGTTTTAAAAACAAAAATTAACATTAAATCAACAATAGTCGGCTCTGAAAACCATTTATAACAAATGTTCAAAATGTCATCCTTTCATTTCGACTCATTTTTGAATGCGGGTAATGAATTCTGGCTCCACCATGTCCTCCCGAGTGGTAGGAATTGCAGCGTAAACTTTTTCTTTCAAGTAACCCTACAGGAATAAGTCTAGCAGATCGTTTTCTAGAAAATTCCGGTAATTTTCACCATTTAATGCCGTTCGCCAAAGGTACCGCACCAAACGTTTACCGACCAGGTGCACCACTTGGTGTCGAAATGGAAGGACGACATTTCGAACATTTGTTATAAATTGTTTTCAGAGCCGACTATTGTTGATTTAATGTTAATTTTTGTTTTTCAAACGTTTCAAATAATACATTTTACAGGAAAACCCATTTTTCTTAAATTTTGAATTACAGCGCCATCTGTTGATAAATTGAAAAAAGTTTTAAATAAAAGTTATTCATTTTTTTATGTTCTACCAAAATCTGTAAAAAAAATGGTTATCCCATTTGACTCTCCAAAGTTACCCCCCGTTTCACCCTTAAGGAGGGGTAGGGGGTGGCTAGTGGTAGCACGAAATAATGTCCCCTTTGATCACATTAACCTTTTATTTAAAACATTTTTCCGTGAAATGCGTATTTCTCGAGATATTAAGCTGTCTCAAGTTAAAAGAAACAGCCTGTATCGGCGCAGTAGTTTTCAATGGATCAAATCATTTGATCCATCCATCTGAAAACTACTGCGCATATATGATGTAACTACTCCACATAGATCCATCCATCTTGTACCTACTGCGCATGTCCGTTATTTTGAATCCGCAATTTTGTTTTTTTTAATTGACATCAAATTCTGAATCAGGGACCGCATAAATATCTGAATACTAAATTTTACCCAAACCATTAAAGCCGAACGACGAATTTTCGTCATATTGGATCAGCCATTTTATTTTTTTTAAAATGGATATCAAATTTGTAATCAGGCCCTCAAAAACCACATGTTCTTAATAAGTTTATTGAATAAGCAATGCTTATTAAGCATACGGGTTTTTTTAAAAGTATAAGGAGTTCCATAGATGTGCTTATACAGGGTAAATTTTAAAAATTATTATTATTTTATAAGTAAGTAATTTTTTCTTGGTTAACGTTAAGTTGTGTTATAAAATAATACAACGTTAACCAAGAACAAATTTTGTTTATTATGATATGCGAATAATGTTCTCATTGGTCCAAATAAATATGGTCATTTATGTGCAAAAGTATAATTTTTATGTAAAAAAAAAATTGTTTTTTATAATCGAGAGAACGAGAGAGATCGAGAGAATCGAGAAATTCTCGAGCGAGAGAGGGCATTCTCTCGTCTCGTCTCGAGCCTTTTTTCGAGAGAAAATCGCCCTCTCGTCTCGTCGAGACGAGACGAGACGAGAGGCGAGAATCTCTCGTATCGGCGGCATCACTAGTTGTTAAGTTCGCGACCGCGATCGGAAACTATTAATTTATCAAGACCATAATGATTAAAATATTGAAGTAATGATTTTACTATTTCTGCTGAATTTGCTAATTTTATTGGGTATGCTTGGGATAATTCAGTAAATGAATTAATTATTGTTAAAAAATTGTTTTTGACTATTGTGAAAACATCTATGTGTATAATTTCAATGGGTTTAACCGTAGTTGGAATAATATTAAATTCGAATCTTAAAGGTTTACGTTCATACTTTACAGGTTTTACAATCATTTAAAATAATTTGTATTGATTTCCCCATGTTTGGCCAATAATAGATGTTTCTTAAATTTTTTTCAGTTTTTTTTTCGAAATGATAATTTTGGACTGTAATTTTTGGTTTTGTTTTGTTAGTTACATCCGTTTATATTGTATTACATATTTTAAAGTCATATTGTTACTGACATTCAGGTTTTCTTCTGAAATTGGAATGCCAACAATGGGATCATTGCAACGATTAGATTGAACTGTTTTATTAGAAAAATGAGGTTGTTCCCGGTTACACTATGCAACACCAAAAATCAAACCGCACCAGACTATTTTTTTCTGAAAATATACCTATCCAATAGCAAAACCCTCGCTGGGTTTGTAAAAGTTAACTCGATTTATTTTTTTATGGCCGTTTGTATTTTCTAGCTTCATATACCCCAATTTAGACTTATTAATCAATTTTTTTCGCATATATTCGATTTATATCGTCAAGATTTTTTGTAGAAACTGAACAAATAAACCCATTTTGTGAACAACCTATATCCCAAAATCCAATTTTTGCTACCAAATATTCGAATAATTATTTTTTTTTCAATTTTTCGAAAATATTTATTAATATATTACAATATTATTATAATATTGCTACTTCTTCTGGCAAAAATGTTGTAAAGTATACTAAAAGAAGTAAAGTAGAAACCACTAATATATGAACGTGACTCATCGGGTGCCGAACATATCTCAGACATGCTAGCAGTAATGTTTTACTTGTCTTGTACATTCGATGCAGCGGTAAATGTACTCACACGTAGGTTTTTAAGCATCCGGTCTAAAATGCGCCATCTGTGATGGTGTTGGACAAAGATGGACATATGACGCGTGTCCTAGCTTGTTACTTATATTCAGTAGAGTTCGTGTTTTAGGCATTTATTTTATTTTATTACATAGTAAGGCAACCAACTTTACCGTCGGCCATTTGTTTTTATATGTCATATGATCTTTGTTTTTGCATATCGTGTTTCTACTGTGTGTTTACGGATTAATAATCGTTTTAAACGTTGTAGTGGCAGTGGTTTATATTATGTAACACAGGTAGATGTCGTATAAAAATCCTTACCTAGAAATTCTAGGCTAGAATACAAAAATATTTTTATTATATAAATTTTGTACTAGTATTAGTTTAATACATTCTGAAGAAGCTACTGTGTAGCGAAACAATTGTCAATATTTAATAAATTTCGTGAAACTAACGCAAGTTGTTTTTATATCCACACAATTTAAATATCTTTCACTTTGTACCTGACCTGCGTAAACATTTTTGTTTTTTGTCACCAATTCTGAAATATTTGCGGTTACAGTTAAAAGAATAGTTTATTCTGTAACAAGTTTGACGGTTTCAGACTATACTAAGAATTTAATTGGAAGAAAGTGAGGTTGGATTAAAATCAGAGATGTCGCCACGAGTGTACGTTCTGTCATCAGATGATAGAATATTTGATTAAAGTTAAAAGAAAAGTTTATTTATTAATTAGTTTCTAAGAAAATTACATTTTATTTAATTATCGTAGATGTTAATTATAATTATTTAAGCAAATATATCATAAGTATAGCAACCAATATTACACTCAAGATTTTTTACAAACGGGACTGCACTGGACCGTGACCTTCGATAGATTGCTTCGTACGAATATATATATATATATATATATATATATATATATATATATATATATATATATATATATACATATATATATATATATATATATATATATATATATATATATATATATATATATATATATATATACATATATATATATATTCGTGGTTTCTACTTTAATTTATAAAATACTCACACAAAACTGGACTTTAAGTTTACTTATTTGCTGGAAAACAAGTTTTAAACAAGATTTTCCAAAATATTCATCTTTTCATACTCAACACCAAAATCTTTGGAAAATCTGTAGGAAAAAAATGAATAGATAAAATAGAATTGTAGAAAAGTACAGAGAGTTTAATTTTTTATTATGTTAATTAATTTTATTATTAAAGAACTTTTTTATATCAAAACATTGAGTAATCTGATTCATTGCTAGAGAATTCAATCCCTTCCACTTCTTCTCCTTTATTTTCTTGTTCTTCATTTTCATTTTTTGATTCATCACTGGAGAATTCCATCCCTTCATTTCATATATATTTTTATATTCATTTTATTTCAGGCGTTTTAAATGGTCCTGATATTCGGAAATTGGTAAAGTATGAAAACTTTGACAGGGCCTTGGTTGACAATGAGATAGTTGCGTGGGCGCCGATAAGAGAAATCATCGTTGGACTTTTAGGCAAACATCGTTCTCCCAATTATGAAGAATCTGTGCGACGAATGTTGGATGTTTTTTTCCAAAATTGGAGTCAATATGTCGCTAAAAATTCATTTCCCTCATCGCCATTTGGACTACTTCAGTCGACAGTAACTGTTATCGACACAATCAGATGAACAGGGAGAGCGTTATTATCAAACTGCGATGCCATTTGAGATGCCATACTAGCCGAAACATTTTGGTGAAGTAAACATATTTTTGACTACGATCAGGAAGAAAATGAAAATGAAGAACAAGAAAATAAAGGAGAAAAAGCGGAAGGGATAATTCTCCAGTGATTAATCAAAAAAATGAAAATGAAGAACAAGGAAATAAAGGAGAATAAGTGGAAGGGATGGAATTCTTCAGCAATAAATCAGATTACCCAATGTTTTGATATAAAAAAGTTTTTTAATAATAAAATTAATAAAAAATAAAAAATCAAACTCTCTGTACTTTTCTACAATTCTATTTTATCTATTCAAATTTTTCCTACAGATTTTTCGCCAAAATATTTGGTGTTGAGTGTGAAAAGATGAATATTTTGTAAAATCTTGTTTAAACATTATTTTCCAGCAAATAAGCAAACTTAAAGTTTAGTTTTGTGTGCGTATTTTATAAATTACTTCTTTTAGTATACTTTACAAAATTTTTGCCAGAAGAAGAAGCAAGAAATTTTAAATATTATCGAAAAATTGAAAAAAAAAAATAATTTTTCGAATATTTGGTCCCAAAAATTGGGTTTTGGGATATAGGTTGTTCACTAAATGGGTTTATTTGTGCAGTATCTACATTTCTACACTGAAAGAAATATATGTTTGTTTTAGCAATGTATGTGGTAGTCTATATATGAAACATAAAATATATTTACCTTAACCATTTTTATATTTAGTTTTAACATATTATGTTAAAACTAAATATAATATATGTTTGTTTTAGCAATGTATGTGGTAGTCCATATATGAACCACATACATTTGCTAAAACAAACATATATTTCTTTCAGTGTACAAAAAATCTTGACGATATAAATCGAATATATGCGAAAAAAATCGATTTATAGGTCTAAATTGGGGTATATGAAGCTCGAAAATACAAACGGCCATAAAAAAAAATTCGAGCTAACTTTTACAAACCCAGCGAGGGTTTTGCTATTGGATATTCAGAAAAAAATGGTTCGGTGCGGTTTGATTTTGATGACCCGAAAATTGTCGCACAGTGTTATTATTATACACAGAAAAAACGCTAGCATAGCATGAATGGGTGAGCCATTAAACCAATGGGATCTTGTAATCCGTATTCCTGAATAACAGTTCCTATAATAACAATAGGTAGTAAGGACTTGGTTTATAATCGTTTACTGTTTTTAAATTAACAACAAAAGTTATCGCCCCTAAATCTATTGATATTTATTTCATTTTATGTTAGAATGTTATTGCATTAAATACTAATTTGATTTATTTAATAACGTTACTATTGTATGGATACTATGTATACATTTAACGCAATTCTTTGACATTTAGGCAAAATAAACTGCTCGTCATAAAAATCGATGCACCTAGTTTTTTGGAAAATATTTGAAAGCTCGTTATTGAAAAATTACTGAATCGATTTTGAAAATCTTTGCAAATTCTAAATAGCTGATTCTTTGACTCTTATGTCTAATTTTGGGAATACGATATTTTGCATATAGCATTATACTACAGGGTGTTAAACGAAGAGATGTATTTTTTCCGAAATTTCAAGTTATTCCCATTCATGAGGCAGTTGAGTTTGATAGTCGTAATACCCCTCCCTAATATTAGTAAGGTAATCCCTCGAAACGTTTTCGAGATTTTGTGAATATCGCGGCCCTCTACGATTATATGCCAATATATCGAAAATGTCGTTATTTCCCAGTTTAGTCCAAAAAATGAGCAATAGTGGATTATTTTACTTACGTCTAATTTTGAGAATTCGATATTGTGTACATAGCATTATACTACAGGGTGTTAAAAAAATAGATGTATTTTTCCAAAAATCCAAATCCCCATTCACAGGGCAGTTGAGCTTGATAGTCCTAATACCCCTTCCTAATAACAGTTGGGTAATCCCTCGGGATGTTTTCGAGATTTTGTGGATATCTTGGCTAATTACGATTATATACCAATTTTTCGAAAAATGTCGTTATCCCCCAGTTGTCCAAAAAATGAGCAATAGTAGATTCTTTTATAAAAGTATACTTACGTCTAATTTTGGGAATACGATATTGTGCACATAGAATTATACTACGGGGTGATAAAAAGAAGAGATGTTTTTTCCAAAATTCCAAATCACCATTCACAAGGCAGTTGAGCTTTATAGTCATAATACCCCTTCCTAATAACAGGTAATCCCTCGGGACATTTTCGAGATTTTGTGGATATCTTGGATAACTTCGATTATATGGCAGTTTTTCGAAAATTCAAAATAAAAACGCAAACGATACAAAATTATTCTCGTAAACTTATGCAGTCTATATTCATACAATTTTCTACAAACGGTTGACTATGAAAGTTTAAAAAATATGGCGCATATCTGGTTTTGAGTTTCCTTCCTTTAATTATTCTTGTCATTTTTGTCGTCGAATATGAAAACATTTTTCAAACAGCAAAACACATTTAAAAAAATAAAATGACGGATGTAAGATTGCATACCACTCAAGACGAAGAGCTGCCTGCCCTCTTTTTCTGCTAGAAGAAGATGGGCACAAGAACATGCAAATTGGGGAAACGATGTGTTGATAAGTAATCGATACCTTTCGTAGTTTGCTCATTTTTGGGAATTAAGTGGAGAATAACGACAATTTTTTAAAAATTGCTATATAATCGTAGTTAGCCAAGATATCCACAAAATCTCGAAAACGTCCCGAGGGATTACCTAAATGTTATTAGGGAGGGGTATTAGGACTATCAAGCTCAACTGCCCTGTGAATTGGGATTTAAAATTTTGGAAAAAAATATCCCTTTTTTAACACCCTGTAGTATAATGCTATGTGCACAATATCGTATTCTCAAAATTAGACGTAAGTAATAATCCACTATTGCTCATTTTTTTGACTAAAATAACGACAATTTTCGATAAATTGGCATATAATCGTAGTAAGCCGCGATATTCACAAAATCTCGAAAACGTTCCGAGGGATTACCTTACTTATATTAGGGAGGGGTATTACGACTATCAAACTCAACTGCCTCAAGAATGGGAATAACTTGAAATTTCGGAAAAAATACATCTCTTCGTTTGTAGTATAATGCTATGTGCAAAATATCGTATTCCCAAAATTAGACATAAGAGTCAAAGAATCAGGTATTCATAATTTCCAAAGATTTTCAAAATTGATTCAGTAATTTTGCACTGAAAGAAATTTGTTGCTAAAAGTAAATACAAATTTATACTAAAAATTTTATACTAGTGCTTTACACATTTATACTACTGTTTATTATAAATGTATGTTAAATTTTGTAATACATTTATTGTAAAGAAGATATGTTAGATCTAAATAAAAATAAACTTACCCTTACTATAAAATGTAAACTATAAGTGAATTACAGCAAAAAAATATTGCTAGAAACACATTTATATTGCTAGGGCAGCAATAGGCTGCTAACCAAACGAATATATTTGTTTTAGCAATGTATGTGGTAGTCCATATATAAAACATAAAATATATTTGCCCTAATTATTTTTTTATTTAACTTTAGTATATATTTCTTTCAGTGTGCAATAACGAGCTTTCAAATATTTTTCAAAAAACTAGGTGCGTCGATTTTTATGACAAGCAGTTTAGTTCCCTATTTTGATTTAATAGTAATTAATTGAGCAAATAACAATTTAGATTGCTTCAATTGTAATGCATTCAATGACAGCGCTGTTCTTGGTACTATGTTAGATTTTTTTCTGTGTAGTAATAACCGGGAACTTTATAAAGTTATCTAAATCTTCTAAAGCTCTATCAGCAAATTCGCTTATATCAAGTGATTGATTATCTTCGGAAATCGTTTCTTTTACGTGAACTTCGACTCTAGACAAACAATCAGCATTTAAGTTGAAACTACCTTTCTTATATAAAATATCATAATCAAACTCCTCAAGCTTGAGGCGCCATCTGACCAATTTCGAATTAGGTTCTTTTAAAGAGAAAAGCCAATGTAAGGGACGGTGATCTGTATAAATTTTAAACTTCCTACCAAATAGGTAGGAACGAAAGTAGTTTTTCGATGGTGCTATATTTTCTTTCACTATCGTTTAGGGTTCTAGATGCATAAGCGATAGGTCGGTCATTTGGAACATTTCCTTGTGACAATACCGCTTCAATAGAAACATTACTTGCATCCGTAGTGAGAATAAATTGTTTATAAAAATCAGGATACTGCAAAATTGGATCTTTACATAAAATTGTTTTGCAAGTTTCAAAACAATGTATGAACTCATTATCGTGTACAATTTTAGCGCCCTTTTTTAAACAGTTAATTAAAGTTAAAGTCCCAAAAAGGATTTATGGTTTTGGGGATTGGAAATTTTGTAAAAGTTGATATTTTATCAGGGTTAGGACGTACACGGTCACTACTAATAATGTGACCCAAATAAGCACTCTCCTTTTTTAAAAATTCTGATTTATCAATTTGTATTTTAAAAATAGTCAGACGTAGCCTATCAAAAACTTTTCGCAGCTTAAGGTTAAGTAAATTATGATATCATCGAGATATACCAAGCAAGTTTCATCTAAGAGATGTTATCCATCGCGCGCTGAAAGGTGGCAGGAGCATTCTTAAGACCAAAGGGCATTCTTAAGAACTCATAGTGCCCCTTCAACACTAAATGCAGTTGTCTTGATCCAAATCCTCTATTTCAATTTGGTGAAACCCACTTGCTAGATAAAATGTTGTAAAATACTTAGAGTTTCCTAATTTACTTATATAAGACCTAGGTGAACTCGATGGTTTAATAATTTTTGTAACAACATTTGATTAATTTGTTTACGAACTTCCTCTTTATGTACGGAAAGGGTAACGGTAAGTTTTGTAATAAACAGAAATATTATCGTTTGTTTTAATTAAATGTTTTATTTGATTTGTAAACTTTGTGCTTCTACATAAAATATATTTGAATATTGTTATATTAATTTTTTAACACGAATTGGGGTTAAAAAATTATTTTTAGCATTAGTTCAGAAGGATTTAAAATAGGAGTAAGTGCGTAATTATTTTGTATAGTAGCATGGCTTTCAGGAATTTCACATCCATTTATTTTTTTATGTAATATTAATTTGTGCATTTTCAATGTTTTACATATTATTTTTGTCCGACTCGGTATATTAAGTGTACGGAACATAAAAAAACGAAAACGCAGGTATTTCTATGGATTTGTTAATAATATTATTTTTGTGTAACACAGTTACGAAAAATGTTTAGATGCAAAAGAGGAATTAAGAAAAGAATTAGAAGAACCTGAGTATGTAAGAAATTTTAAATTATATTCGGGAATAACAATAAAAGGAAGTTTGCTATGATTTACATTATGAAATTTGATTACGCGCAAATGTTGATTCCGTTGGTTTCGCAAAAATTTTCATTATGTTGTAGTTCATTATTGTTTTCTATAAAAGTATCAGGTAGGTTATTGTCTTCAGCGGAAGTGTGAGAATATTCAAGGTTTTCGTTATCACACACGTTTACATGGTATGTTTCTACATATGAATTATCTTCAATAAAGCTTTCCTTATTTATTGAAGGAAAATTGTTAAAATTACTATTGGGTGATTCCATTTATTAGCCACCAATGAGTGCACCTCATACCTATACTCTAATTTTATTTCTTTTTTTAACTGTAAATAGACATGGACCCAAGAAGTGAAAAAAACTTCCCTTTTCTTTTCTCCCCTTATCACCTATTTATACAGGGCTACGCAAAAGTTACTATGCATACCTAACTTAAAATTTTTTTACTTTTTTTGCTAATAAAGCTATCGACATTAAACAAACTGTTAATTGTTAAGAAAATATTTCTCCTTTAAACCATATAGGACACATTTAGTTATTGATGCCCTACATGGTCTTTGGGAATTTTTTTAAAAATGCAATTTTTTGGCAAAATTGTCTAATTTTATAAATTCATATATTCTTAGAACAACTTGCCAGCAAAATTTTTTTAATGTAGTTTGTTACCATAGATCTTACTCTATATAAAAGCAATGAAAACATTTTCAAATAATATTGGCTAAGAGTTCAAAAAAATATAATAAAAATCCATGTTTTCGAAAAATCACTATTTTCAGCCATTTCATGGTTTAAAAAGGCTATGTTTGAGTGAGTCGATTTAAACCAATTTATGCTTATCATCACAGGCACTTATTGGTCTCCAATAATCATGAATAAAATTATTATAAATTTTTCTTTTAGCTGAGCTGTGGATGTATATGTCCACCTGTGACTATATCCATATTATTAACCATATATTATTAACCATATATTTCGAAAAAGCGTATTACATCTTTAAAATAACTTGACAGCCTTGAATTGACTTCTAATTCATTCTAAATAAAAATATAAAATATAAAAACCACATACAGTGGCGTCGAAAATTAACTACCCATTTATTTATTTTTTAAATTAAGAAAACATAATCAAATGTACAAAAAATTAATTAAATGACTAAAAGACATACTTTTCATAAACTTTATATTAAAACAAAATAAAACAGGTATTAAATCCTAAATTTAAATTAAACCTAACTGCATATAATTAAACTGAAGAAATCATATTCTTAACTTTTACAATCACCTAAAAAACCTATTTTCTATTTTTTACCTCTAAAAAGTTATATGAATCGGAAAATTTTCTTATGTGTATAATGTCTATCAAGAGGAATAAGTTAACGACTTATGGATCGCAGCAGACTTCACCAAAAATGTTGGTAAAATTATATAGATACTTTAATTTGTGATACCTACGTACAAATATCGGTTACAGTTGCATCCACTCGCCATTCCCTTCTTTTTAATAAAAATAAAGTTCTACTTTACTGCTGATTTCTTATACTTTACTGCCGATTGTTGACTACTTTCGGCAGATTTCGGATAAAAATATTTTTTGCGATTTTCCAAGATTGAATCTTGTACTAAGGAGGAAAACAAATAATAGATATAATTTTTGGTGAAGTCTGCTGCGATCCATTTAAAGGCCATAAGTCGTTAATTTATTCCTCTTGATAGACATTATACACATAAGAAAATTTTCCGATTTATATAACTTTTTAGAGGTAAAAAATAGTAAATAGGTTTTTTAGGTGATTGTAAAAGTTAAGAATATGATTTCTTCAGTTTAATTATATGCAGTTAGGTTTAATTCAAATTTAGGATTTAATACCTGTTTTATTTTGTTTAAATATAAAGTTTATGAAAAGTATGTCTTTTAGTCATTTAATTAATTTTTTGTATATTTGATTATGTTTTCTTAATTTAAAAAATAAATAAATGGGTAGCTAATTTTCGACGCCACTGTATGTGGTTTTTATATTTTATATTTTTATTTAGAATGAATTAGAAGTCAATTCAAGGCTGTCAAGTTATTTTAAAGATGTAATACGCTTTTTCGAAATATATGGTTAATAATATGGATATAGTCACAGGTGGACATATACATCCACAGCCCAGCTAAAAGAAAAATACATAATAATTTTATTCATGATTATTGGAGACCAATAAGTGCCTGTGATGATAAGCATAAATTGGTTTAAATCCACTCACTCAAACATAGCCTTTTTAAACCATGAAATGGCTGAAAGTCAGGTGGGTATATTGTGTATTTTGCTTATAGCTGGGCTGTACATACAGCCACAGCCCAGTTAAAAGCAAAATACACAATAATTTTATTAATGGTTATTGGAGGCTTATAAGTGCATGTGATGATAAGCATAAATTGGTTTAAATCGACTCACTCAAACATAGCCTTTTTAAACCATGAAATGGCTGAAAATAGTGATTTTTCGAAAACATGGATTTTTATTATGTTTTTTTGAACTCTTAGCCAATATTATTTGAAAATGTTTTCATTGCTTTTATATAGAGTAAGATCTATGGTAACAAACTACATTAAAAAAATTTTGCTGGCAAGTTGTTCTAAGAATATATGAATTTATAAAATTAGACAATTTTGCCAAAAAATTGCATTTAAAAAAAAAATCCCAAAGACCATTTAGGGCATCAATAACTAAATGTGTCCTATATGCTTTAAAAGAGAAATATTTTCTTAACAATTAACAGTTTGTTTAATGTCGATAGCTTTATTAGCAAAAAAAGTACAATTTTTTTAAGTTAGGTCTGCATAGTAACTTTTGCGTAGCCCTGTATAAATAGGTGATAGGGGGAGAAAAGAAAAGGGGAGTTTTTTTCACTTCTTGGGTCCATGTCTATTTACAGTTAAAAAAGAAATAAAATTAGAGTATATGAGGTGCACTCATTGGTGGCTAATAAATGGAATTACCCTATTGGTATTTTTGGTAATATTACTAAATCTTCTGGGTTGAGTCTTAATAGTGGATATAGGTACCACTCATAAGAGTCGGGATATTTAAATTTTGATTGGGCCTTGGAACCGTAATTTCTAAACTGTTGGTTTATTAAAATTTTGCTGAAGGAAATTTTGATTGGAAACGTTTTGGTGGAAGTATCGTGGAATATTTTGCTATACAAAACGGGGTTAATGAATTGAAATTTGTTGATTTGGTTTTTAAATGTGAATATGATTTTGAGGTGAACGGTTGAGATTAAATATTGTTGTTATTTTCCCTTTTTTTAATATAATGAATTGCTTCAGCAAGGGTTGCTGGACGCATATTAAGAATGTTTGTCCTTAAGGGTACAAAAAGTCCATTTAAAAATATACTTTGAGCCGTATGCAGAAACGTTGATTTATTTATATCAACTGATTTACGCATATCAACTAATTTAAGTTTGAACCAATTTGGCAACATAGCAAATTTTAAATGACATTAAAGCACAGTAAAGATTTGTAGGTTATCTTACTATACTTAAATATGGGTTTATTACATTATAAGAGTGAAACATTTTTAAAATGTATTATTAAATATACACATACCTATATGCATAAATACATTTATAAATGACTAAACCGTATTATTGACAAAAACTAGGTTTTGAAGAGGATTGCGGCAATATAAAACACAACAATTGGGTTATATTCGCAGTTTGCAATGTGTTTTGTTACAAGACCCTAAATTTGCATTAGTTAATTAGAATGCATGAAAAACGAAAATTACGACTTAAAGCCTCTGAAAAAAACAAAGAAATTTTGTTAAAGTTGGTGAAAATTTTATTCAAGTGTTTTTTCTTGTAAAAAATTAATTAATTATAATATAATTACCTATAATAATTATATTATACCTAGTTATAGAAATACTAGGCCTGTTCCTAAAAGGCAATGCTCTTTTACCTATTCTTTTACCATGTACCAATAACACCTTTTTAGGCATTTAGGCAAATGTTTTGAAAAATAAATGCAATGATGCCGAAGACATCGAGAGAGAAACTTGTATTATATATAACTTGCTAACTGGCAAAAACTGTTAATAATATTATAATATGTATATTAAAATTGAAATACCGTTTTATTCCCTCAATTTCATTTTCTTTTATGTTTAATAGTACCTACCTATATTTCTGAGGCGAAAAATAAATAGAGAGAAAATTTCCTTAGAAAAAAAGTCCCCTCTACCTACTGTTTTTATTTGAAGATCAAGTACATAATTTAAAAATTTAAAAGAAACAATAAGTTGAACATGGTCTAAAATTTAAAATTCTTCAAAAGTATTTAAAAAATAAGACAAATATTTTTTAAACACAATTTTGGTTTTATTTTATAATCCTTATTATTTATTAAATAGTAATTTTTTTTTTATTATCTAGGTATTATATTAAAAAGTAAACATTTATGGAAGGTATGTATGTTTATATTAATTAAAAAAATAATCAATAAATATTTTCACCCAAGTTTAATGTTAGGGGTAATTATTTAACAATGAAACCAAAAAACAGCTTTGATATATTTGATATAATTAACATGGTAGTAATTTTATCTTTAAATTTTTTTTATTTTTTTATTACATCTTTATTACAGGTATACCTTCTGAATTTATTTTTTCATATATATTTACAAACAAAAATACTGTCTATTTTTATCCATATTTTAAATCAGTCGTTAATAATAAAAAAATAATCAATAAATATTTTCACCCAAGTTCAATGTTACGGGTAATTATTTAACAATGAAACTAAAAAACAGCAAAGATATTTGATATAATTATCATGGTAGTAATTTTAACTTTAAAAAAATGTTATTTTTTAATTACATCTTTGTTACAGGTATAACTTCCGAATTTATTTTTTCATATATATTTACAAACAAACAGTATACTGTCTATTTTTATCCATATTTTAAATCAGTCGTTAATAATAAAAAAATAATCAATAAATATTTTCACCCAAGTTCAATGTTACGGTTAATTATTTAACAATGAAACCAAAAAACAGCAAAGATATTTGATATAATTATCATGGTAGTAATTTTAACTTTAAAAAAATGTTATTTTTGTTACAGGTTTAACTTCCGAATTTATTTTTTCATATATATTTACAAACAAACAGTATACTGTCTATTTTTATCCATATTTTAAATCAGTTGTTAACGACTGAGATAAATTAAATCAACCAATTTACATTTTAGATGATTTTATTGGCCAAAAAACAAATCTAGTAAACCATGACTTATATTGGCGAAATTATTTTCTATGGTTAAAAGCAAATGTCAAATAAATCTTAACGAAATTTTAATTCTTTTATGTCTAATTTAAAATGTCAATGTATAGAAATCGACTTTTTTGGGGAAAATATAAACTGTGAAAGATAATTACCCAATTTATTTTATAAAACAACAGTTTTTAAATAAAATTACTACTTTGCCATGTCGTACAAAAACCTATATCCACTGATATGCTAAATCAGTTATATGACGTCAGATCAGATATACATAAATCAACGTTTACGGCCCTTAGTGTTAATTTTGTGTATTGGTCAATTATTGTTTGTCTGTTGGCAACAGATTCATGTAAGTTACACTTGTCTTATATTAGTAAGATCAATTATTAAATTTTCTTCGTTACAACTAATTTTACTTTACCAGCTAATTTGCCGATTAAACAGTGTATAAATTTATACCTATAATTAATTTATTTTCGTAGCAATTTAAATCTTGCGGATAATAAAAAAGGTTAGGTTATAACTCATATGAACTTATAAATCTTGAAAGTGTATTTGTTTCACCTTCAAATATTGAGACAGCTTTTAAATGATTTGTTTCAGAATTTGGAACCTGAGGTTCGGTTCAGTATTAAGTTTTTGAGTACTAGGCATTATATTATGGCAAAAATATAAAAAATGTATTATACAAAAATTTATATTTAATAAACTATTTAAATTACCTATTTTTGTACTTTTTGTATTTTTTAATAATAAATCAAATGCAAGAAAACATAACCACAGGGTAAATTATAAAAAATCTTTAAATTTATTATCTCTACGGCATCGGTATTTTTCAAATTTTCCTAGTTTATTGAAACAAGTGCCCGTGAATATTCCTTTTCTTTTCCAGGGCCCGTTGGTTTATGTAAACCAGGTGGATTTTATACAAGAAAAATGGTCTCCGGGTTACACTGCAGTAAAGTCTATTTTTGTCAATTTTTGGGTTCAGTTGACAAAGTGTTGAGACCTTGACAATTTTTAAAACACTAGTTATTACGCGATGTAAAACTTTAAGTATCCTTATGACTGCGCCAGTTATGTTTTGGACCAAAGGGACTGGCTTTTATAAAAACACAATAATTTATTTTTATTGACAAAGCGAACTTTACTAAACAAAAGTTAAGATATTTTACAACGATGTTATAAAAATGTTGACTAAGAATAAAGTATAATAAGTAGATATAAGTATGCATTAAATTAAAAAGTAATAATTTGAAGTGGTATACATAATGCTATCTACAGCGTGATAAAAGGTCACAGCCGCCAATGAAAAACTGGAATGATGCCACCACACATGTGCACGCAGACATTACATTGCTTTAGGAATTATACTTGGGAGAATTAGGTGTACAAAAAATAAAATACAGTGTTAAGTTTACCCCAATTTAATTCACTTTACAAACGTTTTATAACAAGCAAGGGGTGGCTTTTAGGAAAATATGACCAGGAAAAAAAAACTTTAGGAAAAACCCTGTTCGGCTATAAAGTAGCAAAGGATTACACTATTAGGCATTGTTTCTTTTAAAAGTTTATGCAAATTAATGTGATGACCCGACGCTCGTTACTTTATTTAACCCCAAAGGTCCAAAAATAGAAAAAATGTTGTTAGTTAAAGTGCAGTTAACCATTATTATGTCACCGTCAACGTTGCCCTGTGGGGAACGAGGTCCGCACTGGAAACATCTCGCCTATTGATGAAAGGTTGCGATATCGACTAGAGAACCTAGCTGACCAGTTATCCCTCACGGTGTGGAGAATTTTAATATCTACTGCATGGTACGTGCACTAAAAGAAACGAGGATTTAAAGTTTAAAATTAACGGTCAATACTCCTTTATCAAACCGTCCCGTATCACACCGATATTTGTTTTAAAATAACCACAAAAAAATGCACAATCGTGTTAGGGAAAGTCTAAACATTTGAGTTAAAGGGGCAGTGTGCAACTTAATTCAGTGTTAGGCAATAAAATAATGAAATCGAAATTACAATAAACTGTAAACTTAAAAGCCAAGAACATTTTGGTGAAATTAACTAAAAGAAAAAGTGTTTATAAAGAGTAAAGTTCGCTAAACTTAGTAGTACAAAATAACTAATGATCAATTAACTTAAATCTGAATCGTTCTACGTTAAGTGGAGAATACACCAACACTTGATACAATTATTTATACAGAACTTTACAATAAATTTAGTTCATTATATAAACATTATTATGTTATACTAGCTATAACTAGTTTATCATATTAACGATTTATAAAATTTTAGAAGTTATTCCAGAAAAACTATTTTCAGCGGCTTCCTTAACGGCTTATACAGGGGTCCCAAAAGTTACGCACCATCTTTAAGGTGTATTACCCCCAGGAATCGCAGACAATTGTTAAAAAATCTACTCTCATTATTTAAAAAAATACAGGAGATAGATATTTTCTTTAAATTGCAACCTTGCCTAAAACTAAAGTGGTGGTTTAATTCTTAATCACCATGACAACAAACAACAATATTAAAAACTGTAATAAGTTAAAGGTAATTTATTTTATGTCAGGCTGGATAGAAGCAACTTTCAGGGACTAAAAAAATTATAAATTAAATCTATGAAGAAAAACTAAACAAACATTAACATTACCCTGAAATACACATACTAAAGGACTATTGCATTTTCAAGCACTCTCCAAATACAAGATGCATATCACAATATTCACTAAAGGAGTACATGTCAATATCTAACAGAAATACTATTACAGAATCGTCAATTATTGTCCATGGACTAAATTACTCCATGGACGCGACCTGAGAATTAGATTGTTCTATCTCCCAAAATTTAAAGAGGAACAAATAGCAGTTTAAAGTTTAATTTATATACAAATGAAATTTTAAAAAGCTGTTTTTGCGTGTTTAGGTTTTGGGAGATTCTATCTTTTAAAAATCTGACACGGAAAAACAGCTTTTTAAAATTTCATTTGTATAAATTAAACTTTAAACTGCTATTTGTTCCTCTTTAAATTTTGGGAGATAGAACAATCTAATTCTCAGGTCGCGTAATGTCAACGATAACCATAAATTTAACCAACTAATTATTGTGCTAATCAGTTGTTGGCTCCTACTTACTCGCAGCCTTAGCGAAAATCCAGACTTAAAAAAATATAAACAAGGTTAACCTATTATATTTAAGTTAAATTTTCTGGGATTTCTGGATCATACACATTCATGATGGTGCGCGATGGCAAACCCCGTATATCCGTAACAAAAAAATGGACATACTATTTTAAGCAATGTCAACACCCTGTCGTTTTATTTTTAATAGCTATTTGTTTAAATTTTCTTTTAAATATGCATTTAAAATGTAATTCATAAAAAGTGACTTAAAAAAAGTTAATATAATTTTAAAAATATCATTACACTGTAAATGGTATTGAAAGTCTGTAAACTGAGAAGGCTCATTTACAAGCTACTAAGTATAAGTGCTCATAAAATAAGGTAATTGCTTTTAGACTTTTATATGCGTTTTAAAAATTATTTGATCTCGCTTCGATTTTCGTAAAAGTTCTTGAAGGGCGATTTCATTTAAGATGTACGAAATGGAAGTAAATTTGTGGAAGTGCTTTCTAAAACAATTTGCCCAAATTTATTAAAATTGCAGACTTTTAGTTTCTAAAAATAAATGAAATGCTTGACTCCACAGACTCGAAAAAATCTAAAAACGTTATATGTCTGTAATTAGCTTTTTATCGGCTCGTTCAAATTGCCTTTTAAAAACTGTATAAATTCAACTGCTGACGCGTCGTGACGCCACGGTGTGCCCATCCACTTAATTGCCTCTAATTTATCCTATTTACCGGAAAATAAATAACTTGTGTTTTTCCCTACCTAATCGAAATTTAAGCAGCAATTAAAAACATGGACTTAAATTGTACGGTAGATTGTCCTAAATATAGCTCTTTAATTGCTTTTCATTACAGTTACTAATTAATTGCTATCAATAGGTATACCTATTGATAGCTATTAAAGTACAGGCCTAAGAAAAGTGCAGAAGGTACGAAAATAATGCGTTAAAATATTAAATATTTGATATTTAAAAATTAAATAAAAATCGGTACCCCTAAGCCAAACTGTATTAAGTAAAACTTTTTAAAATCCCCTAATGTAATTATAATATATATTATGTATAATTATACACAGAAAAAACACTAGCATAGCATGAATGGGTGAGCCATTAAACCAATGGGATCTTGTCATCCGTATTCCTGAATAGAGATATGTCGGTCAGATCTGAACCGGCTCAGTGAACCGGGTCTTATAAGTGATCTACGTGAACCGGTTCACGAAAATTAAACGAACCGGCTCACGGGTCCGAAATTACAAAGCGGCCGCGCGCAAGCCGTTCTAAGCTCCGATTCACTGCTTCACCACTCGCAGCGAGCAGTGTTGCCAATGTACGTGGAAATCCACGCATTGTGTGGAATTTATTTTTTTGTGTGCAATTTGTGTGTAATACATAAATGTGTGGAATTTGCGTGTAAACTTTATCTTTAAATTAACAATGCTTATAACAAGCATTTAAATAGATATATTTGCAAATGCGTATTTTAGTTATTTAGTTATGTATATGGACGAATTTCTGTGCAGATTTCTATATATACAGCAAATTAAAAAAATCTGGTGTTTTTGGAAACTTGCAAGCGTAAGTTATCGAGTAACTTAAAACCGGTTATAACAATAGACTTTTTGACAAAGTAAGTAATCTGGTAAGTTTTTGAAAACGTCTTTAAGTAATCACCAGTAATTACCGCAGAAAGAGTTTTCGTGGTGATTCATCTCAGAAACTCTTTCTGCGGTAATCACCAAAGAAACCTAACAAAACCAAAATCCCAAATGTGTGGAATAGTTGGCAAATTTGTGGAATTTTGACAGAATCTGTGTGTAAATTATGTCAACACCATTGGCAACACTGGCAGCGAGTGACTCGCTATGCTGCTGCAGTGCATTGAACAGGCCGCGCATGGCGAGCCGCTCGAGCCGTGAGCGGCGGGTTGCGAGAGATCTGAACCGGCTCCCTGGAGCTAAGAACGATTCGCGCTCGCAGTACGTTTTGTTTTCTGTGATCCAGATCTGACCAAAACATCTCGATTCTCTAGGCGCGGCTCGATCATCGAACTTCTTGCGTTCTGTGGCGCGTTACTACGTTAGGCAAATTTATACTTTTGGTAATTTTTTACAAACCCACAGAAATATGAGATGATTTCCCTTATGACAATGTCGTTTAAAATATATTTTTAATATTAATTAATTTAAATTGTGTAAACTTACAACATTTATGTTTTAAATATAACTTTTCATGTAAAATATTAAAATAATAGAGTTTTTATTGTTTTATAAAATTTTAATAAAATAAATAGTATGGTATAACAAAACTTTAATAAAATACAATGTAATATTTAATAGCCTTTATAATATTATTAAAATAACAATTTGTATTGCCTTATAATTTAATAAAGGCTCTTAAGTAATAAAGTGATAAACATTTTTAACATAAACTTAAAGTTTATGTGCTCCGAATGATTTCATTAAGTGATATTTTTAATTAGTCTGAGATTCAAACGGTTCTTTTGAACCGGTTCGTTGAACCGGTTCACTTATGTGATCCAGATCTAGTGATCCGGTTCAAAAGAGTGACCCGGAACGCCCATCACTATTCCTGAATAACAGTTCCTATAATACCAATAGGTAGTTAGCACTTGGTTTTTAAATTAACAACAAAAGTTATCGCTCCTAAATCTATTGATATTCATATTGATATTTATTTGTTAGAATGGTAGAATGTTATTGCATTAAATACTAATTTAATTTATTTAATAACGTTACTATTGTATGTATACTTTGTATACATTTAACGCAATAAATTCTTTGACATTTAGGCAAAATATTTCTCTATTTTGGTTAAATAGTAATTAATTGAGCAAATAACAATTTAGATTGCTTCAATTTTAATGCATTCAATGACAGCGCTGTTCATGGTACTATGTTAGATTTTTTTCTGTGTACATTTATTACCTTTTTCGCACATTTTAACCGTAAACAGGATTAAATCCTGGGTTTAGTTTTTGATACATCAAAGTATTATTGAGGTGAGTGAATGGCAAACATAGATTTCCAGTCGAATGAGAGAAAAAGAAGGTGAAGAAGGTTATTATGACTCCCTTCGTTAAAAAATAAAAACCCAACTAAAAACGTAGCGAACTATAGTTTTTAAACGGTACAACACCATTTATGGTGCATTTTGTGATCTTGTTTATGTTTAAAACAGTAAGTATATTAAAATTGACTATCGCTGCGCGGGTCCCAATTTTGTTTATGTTTAAGGTTCGGGCAATACATTGCGGGAAAAGGGGAAGGGGAGTTGCTTTTATCCTTAAAGCATAAGTAACAAACAAAAAAAATATTTTGTAAATAGCCAATTTTCTAATTATTTTTTATTTTATTACAAAAGGCACTATATACAAATATATTGTAAGAATTTAAATTAAACAACTTACAAAAAGAATTTAAACGCGACAACATTGCGAGCTGTTGATAGTTGGTTTTTATAGTAACGCTTTTTGCTTTTGATACTGGCATTGACAGTTCTATATGTAGTGTTATTTAAAATCTTAAAATAAGTTATGAAAACGGATTATTATGATCTATAAAACGAATAAAGTGCACTACAAAGAAAAAAATATTACAAAAAAGTATAATTAAAAATAAAGCATATAAGAGGTAAAAGGATTGTCTAATTATTAAAAAAAACTTATAATAAACAACAACAAAATTGTGTTTTTTAATAATAATAATAAACGAAATTATGGTAGTCACCAAATAAATCAATCTATTCACGTGTTCGTAATCCAGTGTTGTCGGATCTTCTAGACGAGAATGATAATTTTGGTTGGACACAGTCAATGTTTATTATTGCAAAACTTTGTGGTGAAAGTTAACAAAAATTTATATGTCCCTTCTAGGTATAATTGCATACGAGAAAAAAAAATCATTCATTATTCAACGTTTTTTTTTCTCTTATGCACATATACCTGTAGAAGTGCCAAATATTTTTTTTTAACATTTTCAATACTGTTTGGCAATAATAAGCGAAAACATTCTGCGTTGTCTTCGAAAACCAGACAGTCAATCTTTCTAAAACTTCATTAATGAATTTTTAAATATTTTCTCATAGAAACTAATATCTTGCCCCAACCTCCTTAAAAAGTAAGTGTATTAAGAAAATATGTTAAGAACAAACTGAACTGTTAAAATAAAAAGCCAAGTATGGAAAATGAAATAAAGTGATGGGTATGTAATTTAACATATAGATTGATATAAAAATAAACTGAATGAACTGAAAAGAAGAATGAAGTGATAGTGACATGAAATTAACTTACAAATAATTTTAAAAGTAAGTTTTTGAATGTTGTTAGATGGAGCCAAGTAAATTTTATCTTTTATATATCCCCATAAAAAGAAATCCAATGTGGTGAGGGCCTCACCAGGTGAGGTCAGTTGACCTAGCTGGCCATAATATCGGTCCCCTTGTACCCAACCATCTATCGTTCAAATTCATGTTTAAATATTCAACACATATACGAGCATTGCACATCATCTAGTTGGAAATATAGTCCAGGGCATCTACCAATTTGGTTTCCAAAACTTCGACATATCTTTCCGCTGTTAAATTTTGTTCTATCACACCAAACATTAAAACCAAATTTGCCCAGATTTTCCATTACTGCATACAGATGTGATGATTGATAGTTAATAAAAAAAAGTTAATCAGAACTAAAAACTACGATCAAATATGCAATTACTTTTTTGTTTACAATAAAAATGCAAATGTAACTGTAGTTACATGTAATCTAGGATGCAATGACAAGCAGATGATTTGTTGATAGGAAGAAATGTTTGACATTGAATGTCAAAACATCAGAATTTGCTTATTACTTTCTAAACGGAACATATTAAAACATATTACAACAAACATATTATATATTACAATTAGATGTAATCTAGGATGCAATGACAAGCAGATGATTTGTTGAAGAAATGTTTGACATTAAATGTTAAAACATCAGAATTTGCTTATTACTTTCTGAACGGAACATATTAAAACATAGTTTTTCATAATTACAGTTTTTAATATTGTCACATATAATGGTACTTTACTCTTGTACCAAATTTATATTTTTTGTCAAACCTCGTATATGACTAAAAAAATTGGATATCTGATGATTTTATTTTAGATTTTAGAATATGCAGAACTTTTTATAAGGAATAAGTTTTCTTCGTAAAATTAATAATAAGAAAGTTTCTCATTTGTTCCCAACTTAAGTAGACACACTCTGTATATAGGTATATCCTAAACAAATGCGAATCGAGAAAATTCCAAAACATTCTTTAAAAAAGAGGACTGGGATGCGTGGTCGAATTTTGTCTAGAATTTATATTTACTGAGATAGCCTATACGGACCACCAATTCGTGACACCCTGTATATGAAATCGTTAAGAAACCATTAATTAATATCATATAAAGAGTAAACTTCTATAGGTAATAACAAATTAATCATAATTTCAATCGGTTAAAAGTTGTAGGAAATCTTAAAAATAATAATAATTATTATTTTATGAATCAATTTATCGTAAAGGAGAAATGCTTTCCGGAAAAGCCGACTATATTTTTTATTAATGTTTCTATTACAGAGAGCATTAACTAATTAGATGTATTGATAGTTGGCAAGTAGCGAATTTCGAATTTGACGAAGCGTTGATCGGCATTTCTCCATTTGACTAACTCTAACGCGACTAGGTGTGTGTCCGCAAGAGATACTGCAGTACTGAAATGTTGTGAATTTAGTTTCCATAATCATCCCTTAATTTGAGTTTCAAGTTTATACGATCGAATATTGCCTTCTATGATCTTATAGCTGTTTATTTGTGTAATATGTATTGTACTAAAACATTAGAAAATGTCAGGTACGGCATGGGGGATTGGGGAAGTCATTAGGGTTAATTGATTACTCTAATTAATTTAATTTAGACAAAGTAGGTTGATTTTACTTAACTAGCCTTTTCTAACTTATTTAAAAAAAGAACCGAGGGGTTTATTTTTACACGAATTTCCCAGACATTCTGTTAAAAGTTAATTTTATTCTTTTTTCTAATTTTTTAATTTTTTAAAGGAGTCGGGTAGACATAAAAATTAAAAAACTCAAAAATTTCATATAATTTGACCTTTAATTACTTTAGAAGGATGAAATTTATCAAAAAATCATAAGAAACCTTTTTTGTAGAGTGTTTAATTCTCTACAAAAATTGTACAGTACGACCTATCGTTCGTTAGTAACAAAAATCAGAAGAAACAAAAATAATTTTTCTATTATCTATTCTTATGAAACATCAAAAAGTGCGATGCGGAGCATTTTAATTTTGAAATTAAGAGCTCATCTCTTCACAGGCTCATTTGTATATCTATACGAAACTTTTGAGCGTGGTTCCATAAAAGTTTTTTTTTGAATCACCCTAATATACAAGGTGTCCCACAGGGTGATAAAGTGTTACTTATCATATCAGTTTTTTAATATAACTTCCACTATGGTAGACTTGGAAAGGTGATATTTTGCGAACAGTAACTTACCAAAACACATATTCACACATAATTACAATTGTTCGAGTGAACACAGTGTCGTAGAAACAGGGGTTGCTTAAGCTTATTGTCCTATACAAATTTGCATGCAATTTTTCGATTACTCAGTTCGGCTACTATTAAAAAGGTGTACCTCTCAAACTTCGATAAAATAAACCGTTTCCGAGATATTTGAGATTACAATAATTGTTATATCGCATTAAAGGACTAAGGGGCGTATGCAGAAACGTTTATTTATATCAACTGATTTAGCATATGGATGTGGATATAGGTTTTTGCACGACATGGCAACGCAGTATTTTTTTATTTAAACTGTTGTTATATAAAATAAATTGGGTAATTATCTTTCAACGTTTATATTTTCCATAAAAAAGTCGATTTCTATACCTTGACATTTTAAATTAGACATAAAACAATTATTATCACCCAGATTTATTTGACATTTGTGACATTTGCTTTTAACCTTAGGAAATAATTTCGCTAATAAGTCATGGTTTACTGGATTTGTTTTTTGGTCAATAAAATCATCTTAAATGAAAATCGGTTGATATAATTTATATCAGTCGTTAACGACTGATTTAAAATATGAATCAAAATAGACAGTATTTTTGCTTTTAAATATAGGTAGTAGACTGGTTCAAAAAAATCGAATATTTTTTCTTCTTTAAAGCCCGCATTAAAATATCTTCCTAGTAGTGAAAAAAGAAGCCTGTGAAAATTGTAGCTCTTAATATTAATATTTAGAGGTCGCTCACCGTGAATTTCTATTTTACGTTTAAATAACACAGGAATTCTTTTTTCTTAACTTTGAAATTTTATAACTCATTTTTGAGTGAACATATTGGAATAAGCGAAACATATTTTTAAAGAAAATTGAACGCTCTACAAAAAATGTCTGTTATAATTTTTTCATAAATTCACTTCTTTTATAGTTATTCAAGGTTGAAATTAGTCATATAACAAATTTAACGTTTTTTTTTTCAATTGGTGGCATAATAATAAACCTTATCACTCATTATTGTACAGGATGGTCCAGTTTGTAATACATTAATTTTAATAGGTGATAAAGCATCAAAAATAAGGTAGACTTTCATAAAAAAACATTTCTTAAAAATGTTTCCCAAGAGAAATACAGGCCGTCAAAGTTTACAAAAAAAATAGTTTTCTCTTCATAACTTTTAAACCACAAAATTAATTTGGCACACAATGTAATATAGTCAGTGCCTTAATAATGATGTAGATAATTATTTAAAAAAAAACATCAGTGCCGCAGTTACTTGGGGGGCTGCTCCCCTTTTCATCTCAGTCTTTGACGCCACTGGAAATTTTAAAATAATATTTAAATGTTTAGGTCAAGTTTTTAATTAAGGGGCTTCGTTTCTAAAATATTTGCTTAAAAATGTTTCCTCGCAAAATTACATTTTTAGATTGTCTGTAAAACTACTGTGCTAAAATTTTAATTTAGGGCTTCGTTTTTATTTGGGAACACACTCCAAAAAAACTGCGGCAAAATTATTCTTGGATAAATAAATTAATTATTTAAAAAATGAAGCACTAAATAAAAATTTAACATGAGTAGTTTTTTTCTCTAAATTAAACAGATAATCTAAAAATGTGTTTATTATTAAAAAAAAATCCAGTGGCGCCTAAGGTGAAAAGAGGAGCAGCCCCCCAAGTAACTGCGCCACTGATGTTTTTTTAAAATAATTATCTACATTATTATTAAGGCACTGACTATATTACATTGTGTGCCAAATTAATTTTGTGGTTTAAAAGTTATGAAGATACAACTATTTTTTTTGTAAACTTTGACGGCCTGTATTTCTCTTAGGAAACATTTTTAAGAAATGTTTTTTTATGAAAGTCTACCTTATTTTTGATGCTTCATTACCTATTAAAATTAATGTATTACAAACTGGACCATCCTGTACAATAATGAGTGATAAGGTCTATTATTATGCCACCAATTGAAAAAAAACGTTAAATTTATTATATGTCTAATTTCAACCTTGAATAACTATAAAAAAAGGGAATTTATGAAAAAATTATAAGAGACATTTTTTGTAGAGCGTTCAATTTTCTTTAAAAATATGTGTCGCTTATTCCAATATGTTCACTCAAAAACGAATTATTAAATTTCAAAGTTAAGAAAAAAGAATTCCTATGTTATTTAAACGTAAAATAGAAATTCACGGTGAGCGACCTCTAAATATTAAAATTAAGAGCTACAATTTTCACAGGCTTCTTTTTTCACTACTAGGAAGATATTTCAATGCGGGCTTTAAAGAAAAAAAAATATTCGATTTTTTTGAACCAGTCTAATAGGTAGGTATATAAAAAAATAAATTCAGAAGGTAAACATACCTATAACAAAGATATAATTAAAAAATAACATTTTTTTTAATATTAAATTACTACCATGTTAATTATATCAAACATCTTTTCTTTGTTTTTGTCTGATTGAAAAGAAGAATACTTGAAATCAATTGATTTATAACTTTCTTTAGTTTCATTGTAAAATAATTACCCCTAACGTTGAACTTAAGTAAAAATATTTATTTTTTAAATTAAAAAACATAAATGATTACTTTTTAATATAATACCTATATTATAGATAATTAAACAAAATACTATTTAATAAATAATAAAGATTATAAAATAAAACCAAAATTGTGTTATACAATTTGTGAATTTTAAATTTTAGACCATGTTCAACTTATTTTCTGCTTTTATATTTTTAAATTATGTGCTTGCTGTTAGAAATAGAAAAAGTAGGTTTTTTTCTGAGAGTAACTTTACACTCTATCTATTAAACACATAGAAGAAAATGAAATGGAGGGACAAAAGAGCAACATGTTTTTATATTTTTGGTTCAAATTGTTTTTATTATTTTTAAAATAAAATACACAGGGTAAAAAAATCTGGACTAGAACTTCAACAATTAAATTTAAAAATTCGCTTTATAAAAGTAACAGTTTTTAAAATTTGTGTACACATATTTTTCAATATAAATTATTTAAAAAACAAAGTGTATAAGGCATGCCGAATTTTTTTCATTGGGTTTAATTTAACCTTTTAGAAAAGCAGGGATTTCCATTTCCAGCAAGGGTGTAGCCAGGATTTTCTTCAGGGGGGCGGCAAGTAAGGGTAAACTATATGCAGGCTACAAAAAGTTTCAAGGCTCCACCTTCCACCCATTTTCTAGCATAATTTTTCTGGACATGCAATTTTTGAATATAGCTCCCTCCTTTTGATTAAAAAAGTTTATTCTGAAGCCATAATTTATGTATATCAAGCATTATCTAACATATGTTATCCTCTAGAGTTTGTTTCTTAATTTTCTTATATTCTAGTCACAAATTTTAAATGTCTTTTTCCCCTCTCGATGTCTTCGGCATCATTGCATTTATTTTTCAAAACATTTGCCTAAATGCCTAAAAAGGTGTTATTGGTACCTGTAAAAGAATAGCTAAAAGAGCACTGCCTTTTAGAAGCAGGTCTAGTATTCCTAAAACTATAATATAATTATCATAATTATAATATAATTAATACATCTCTAACAAGAACACCTAGATCAACAAAATTTCTTTGTTCTTTTCAGAGGCTTTAAGCCGTAATTTTCATTTCTCATACCTTCTAATGCAAATTTTGGTACTTGTAACAAAATACATTGCAAACATAACCCAATTGTTGTGTTTTATATTGCCCAATCCTATATAAAACCGAATTGTTGTCAATAAAAAGGTTAAGTCAGTTATAAATGTATTTATGTGTACCGTACCTTCATTTGCAAGCTAACCATAGGGAAAATATATTGTAACTGGACCAGATAAGTCTTAGTCAGCACGAAGCGAAAAACGTTGTAGAAATGATTTGGACGCGCGGACGAGTAACAGTTGACCTTGCTTCATACATCGATGCTTTATTATTGTTTTGTATTTTGTGCGGTGTAAATCAGGTAAAATTTGTTTTAGTACGCATCCCCCCGCCCACCCAACCAATCCCTTGTCTATGGTACGCATGTCTCGACGACGCATCCAAATCATTTCTGAGAAGGTTCTCGCTTTGTGTTGACTGCGACTTATCTGATCCAGTTACAATGTATTTTCCCCATAATGAAGGTACAGTATATTTAATAATACATTTTAAAAATGTATCACTCTTATAATGAAATAAACGCAAATTTAAGTATATGTAAGATAACCTACAAATCCATAGAAAAAGGATACAAATCTGCTGTCATTTAAAATTTGCTGTTGCCAAATTGGTTCAAACTTAAATCAGTGGATATGCGTAAATCATTTGATATAAATAAATCAACGTTTCTGCATACGGCCCTAAAAGGTATATGATAACAAATTTTGTGTGTGTGAGGGTCAGGGCAATGCTCTTTTTAGTTTTTTCAATTAAAAAATAAAATTTGTTATCATATACCTTTAAATCCTTTTAAATAATGCAATATAACAATTATTGCAATGAACGCAGTCTTAAAACAAGAAAAAACATCTTAAAAACATCTTCCTTAGCTGAACACGTTCAAAAAACTTCCCATGAAATTGACTTTGAAAAAACAAGGGTCTAGGCTAGCATCGAACACACGACCAAACGTACCATCCGTGAAGCCATTGAAATAGAAAAACGTCCAAGAAACCTCAACACAAGAGACGATACACAGAGACTACCATGGAAAACAAGACAACCATCAAAACGCCCCGCAGATTAACGAGATCAATGGAGCCCTAGGGCAGCTTAAGCTTTTTAGTGTCGCAACCCACCAAATATTCAAAAATGTTTTACAAAATGGGCGTTTCCGTTATCGCGAGTGCAACATTTACTATAGTATAAATAAAGTAAAAAATATCTTTAATTACATTATTTTTTAATGGGCTAAATATTAACCTTTTTTTAATTTGTATATTAGAATTAAAATTAAATATCTATATAGTCACAAAGGAGGTTTAACCTTCGCTTGACCAAGATCTGAAATTTAACTTCTCCTCCCAAGCGGGGTAAGTAGATTATTCCATATTAATTTTTAAGTTATAATGGTTCTATGAACTAAGAAAAAATGTTAGTTATTTATTTATAAAATAAAACAACATATCAATTATATATAATTTATTTTTTAGTAAAATAACTCAAAAATAAGGTTTTGTGCTAAAATTGCCCCAAAAAATGTTTGTCAGGAAATATCTCAAAATGTTTTATAAATCAAATGGTATCCTAAAAGTGCGGTAAACCTATTATTTTGAACTAAATCAGAATCAACTGCGGGGCAAATAGTTTACCACACCCTCAAGATAAGATTTAAAATTCTATGTAAATTTTGTTTACCAAAGTATTCTTATGGATGAATTAAAACATGGTAGCACTTCACTATAATAGTTAGAGGTTCCTTTAAAAACATTGGTATACCCTGCTGAAACAGACGGGTAATATCGGATGATTGCGGATAAAAAACCAAGCTAGTTTTATGTCCATTTATATCTGTTTTTAGCCGGCATGTCGGTTTTTATCTGCAATTGCGGGTATAAATATTATCCGCGAACGTCGGGTTTTATCTATTTAGATCTATGTCTGCTTTTATCTGTTTTCATCCGCAAATACCTGTATTTAAGTTTATATCTGCATTCACCCGGTTTTATCTGATTTTATCCGCAAACATCTACTTTAATCCGCAAACGTCTGCTTTATCCGATTTCACCTGCAAACATCTGCTTTTATACGTGAAGATCTACTTTCATCCGCGAACATCTATTTTAATCCACAAACATCTGTTTTAATCCGCAAACATCTCATTTAGTCCGCAAAAGTCTGATTCATAAGATTTCACCTGCAAACATCTGCTTTTATCCGCAAACATCTGTTTTAATCTCCAAACATCTGCTTTTATCCGCAAACATCTATTTTAATCTCCAAATATCTGCTTTTATCCGCAAACATCTGATTTTATCTGCAAACATCTGATGTTATCCGTAAACATCTGGTTTTATCCGCGAACATCTCATTTTATCCGCAAACATCTGATTTTATCCGCAAACATCTGACTTTATACGCAAACATATGATTTATTCGCAAACATCTGCTTTTATCCGCAAACCTGATTTTATCCGCAAACATATGATTTTATCCGCAAACATCTGATTTTATCCGAAAACATCTGCTTTTATCCGCAAACATCTGCTTTTATCCGCAAACATCTGATTTTATACGCAAACATCTGATTTTATACGCAAACATCTGATTTTTTCCGCAAACATCTGCTTTTATCCGCAAACATCTGATTTTATCCACAAACAACTGATTTTATTCGTAAACATCTGATTTTATCCGCAAACATCTGCTTTTATCCGCAAACATGTGTTTTAATCTCCAAACATCTGCTTTTATCCGCAAACATCTGATTTTATACGCAAACATCTGATTTTATCCGCAAACATCTGCTTTTATCCGCAAACATCTGATTTTATCCACAAACATCTGTTTTAATCCGCAAACATCTGATTTTATACGCAAACATCTGATTTTATACGCAAACATCTATTTTAATCTGCAAATGTCTGCTTTTATCCGCAAACATCTGATTTTATCCGCAAACATCTGATGTTATCCGCAAACATCTGCTTTTATCCGCAAACATCTGCTTTTATCCGCAAACAACTGATTTTATATGCAAACATCTGCTTTTATCCGCAAACATCTGTTTTAATCTCCAAACATCTGCTTTTATCCGCAAACATCTGATTTTATACGTAAACATCTGATTTTATCCGCAAACATCTGCTTTTATCCGCAAACATCTGCTTTTATCCGCAAACATCTGATTTTATACGCAAACATCTGATTTTATCTGCAAACATCTGCTTTTATCCGCAAACATCTGTTTTAATCTCCAAACATCTGCTTTTATCCGCAAACATCTGATTTTATCCACAAACAACTGATTTTATTCGCAAAAATCTGCTTTTATCTGCAAACATCTGTTTTAATCTCCAAACATCTGCTTTTATCCGCAAACATCTGCTTTTATCCGCAAACATCTGTTTTAATCTCCAAACATCTGCTTTTATCCGCAAACATCTGATTTTATCCGCAAACATCTGATTTTATCCACAAACATCTGATTTTATCTGCAAACATCTGATTTTATCCGCAAACATCTGATGTTATCCGCAAACATCTGCATTTATCCGCAAATATCTGCTTTTATCCGCGAACATCTGCTTTCATCCGCGTTCGGTTTGCCTGCATTTCCCTTGTCCATTTCGGTCCTGTTTCGTACGCAAACGTCTGGTTTCATTCGTGCTTTTTGTTTTCCTTTTTCTCGTGTATACTTTAGTTTAGTTTATCTGCTTTGTCAAATTTTACTGAGCTTTAACTAACTGGTTGTTCACGGCACACAACTTTATAACTCTAAAAGGAATTATTTGAATAAAAACAACCTGTAAAGGAAATAAGCAAATCCGATGTTTGCGGATAAAATCAGATGTTTGCGTATAAAATCAGATGTTTGCGGATAAAAGCAGATGTTTTGAGATTAAAACAGATGTTTGCCGATAAAAGCAGATGTTTGCGGATAAATTCAGATGTTTGCGAATAAAATCAGTTGTTTGTGGATAAAATAAGATATTTGCGGATAAAAGAAGAACTTCGCGGATAAAATGTGATGTTTGCGGATAAAAGCAGATGTTCGCGGATAAAATGAGATGTTCGCGGATGACAGCAGATGTTCGCGGGTGATTGCAGATGTTCGCGAATAAAAGCAGATGTTCGCGGATAAAGGCAGATGTTTGCGGGGGTGCACTAACCGGATAAAATCAGGCGTTCGCAGATAAAAGCATGTTTACGGGTTAAACCTTATGAAAGCAGATGTTCGCGGATAAAATGAGATGTTTGCGGATAAAAGCAAATGTTTGGGGATGAAAGCAGATGTTTGCGGATAAAAGCAGATGTTCGCGGATGAAATGAGATGTTTGCGGATAAAAGCAGATGTTTGCGGATAAAATGAGATGTTTGCGGATAAAAGCAAATGTTTGGGGATGAAAGCAGATGTTTGCGGATAAAAGCAGATGTTTGCGGGGGTGCACTAACCGGATGAAATCAGGCGTTCGCAGATAAAAGCATGTTTACGGGTGAAACCTTATGAAAGCAGATGTTCGCGGATAAAATGAGATGATTGCGAATAAAAGCAAATGTTTGGGAATGAGATGTTTTCGGATAAAAGCAGATGTTCGCGGATAAAATGAGATGTTTGCGGATAAAAGCAGATGTTCGCGGATGATGATTTCAGATGTTCGCGGATAAAAGCAGATGTTTGCGGATAAAAGTAGATGTTTGCGGGTGATTGCAGATGTTCGCGGGAGATTGCAGATGTTCGCTGATAAAAGCAGTTGTTCGCGGGTGACTGCAGATGTTCGCGGATGAAAGCAGATGTTTGCGGATAAAAGCAGATGTTCGCGGATGAAATGAGATGTTTGCGGATAAAAGCAGATGTTCGCGGATAAAATGAGATGTTCGCGGATGAAAGCAGATGTTCGCGGGTGATTGCAGATGTTCGCGGATAAAAGCAGATGTTTGCAGGGGTGCACTATCCGGATGAAATCAGGTGTTCGCACATAAAAGCATGTTTGCGGGTGAAACCGTATGAAAGCAGATGTTTGCGGATAAAACCAGACGTTTGCGGATGAAAGCAGATGTTCGCGGGTGATTGCAGATGTTAGCGGATAAAAGCAGTTGTTCGCGGGTGACTGCAGATGTTCGCGGATGAAAGCAGATGTTCGCGGATAAAAGCAGATGTTGGCGGATAAAATCAGATGTTCGCGGATGAAAGCAGATGTTCGCGGATGATTGCAGATGTTCGCGGGTAAAAACATATGCTCGCGGATAAAACCAGACGTTTGCAGATAAAACCCGACAAAAATAGACGAAAAAAAATGCAGGTAATCGCGGATAAAAACAGACGTAAGCAGACGTTTGCAGATGATTCCGGACAAATTCAGATATAAACAAAACACAGTGAAGACGGTTAAAAACAGATGATTGCAGATGATTGCAGGGGTGCACTAACCGGACATAAAACACAACCAACCGGGTGTTCGCGGATATAGCGATGCGGACAAAAGCAGATGTTATCAGAAGATATTTTTACCCGCTTTTTTCTGCTTTTATCCGGCTTCGACGAAGAATTTATACCCGCAATCATCTGCTTTTATCCGGTTTTGACGAAGAATTTATATCCGCAATTATCCGTCATTTTCAGCAGGGTAATAAAATCTTGTTGTGCAAAAGTTTGAGCATTTGCTTTGAAGCTACTTCTTGGTAGAATGGCATACCTACAACATTTTATGTTTACACAATTGCAATTGCAATTGCACAATTTTATTTGTCAAACTATACTTAAAACGTATAATTATAGTAATAATTATTAGAAGTAGATAGTGAGGTTAAGTTGATCTAACAAAAAATATTTTTTTAATTGGTCCTAATTAGTTAAATAATAAATTTTAAAGTACCTAGGCTATAATCAATAACTTTAGTGACGAATGTTGACAACAACAAGTTTTAAATTATAGACTGTTTAAAGATCAAATTATTTAAAACAGATTACAATAAATTTATTTAAAATTGACATTGATTTCAAAAATCATTTTGTAAAATTTTAAATATAAACAATTACCTAAATAAGATTTCAACCAACATATTAAATTTTCGAGCGACAAGCACTCGTTTAAAAAATATACTTAAATAATGTAATGTTTTGTAAGTTTACGGATCTTATTTTTGAACACATTGCGACCCCCATGTTCTTAAACGCAACCTTCAGGTTAAGAAACGATGCCCTAGGGTGAAAATTGTTACTTAGTATCAGTTTTCTTATTTTAACTTCTACTACAGTAGACTTGGAATATTGATATTTTGTCTCTCTCTCTACCAATACATATATTCGCAAATTTTATATAATTGTCTGTCCTAAATTTGCATTTTTACACTACATAATTTCTTGGTTTTTGTGTTATTTATAAAACACCATAAACTTAATGTATGTACATATTTTTTCTGAAATAAAAGGTAATAGTTGTCTAGTATAAATATGATTTATTATTTAAAGAAATGATAAAATGTTATTGTTTTCTGTATTTTCTCACGTAACTTAATGTAGAATTTCTAAGCCGTTTGGAAAATCAATTTGTCAGAATTATATTTCAATTATTGTTTGACGATGCAAGTTGTAGAGACACGTTATACAGTTAATTTCTATTAACCCTGAAACGATCCTTTGTTTGCAGAAAGTTTACACAAGCTTACACGGTTCCTCTTTAATAGCCACATGATTAATAATTAACCGAAAAACGTATAAATTGCCACGTGCACTTAGATCTCATGAATAATGACTCAGTAAGTAATTCATGATTTATTCCGGTAACATTTATATTGTTGCTTTACACGAGCATATATTTTGACTTAAATAGCAACTAAATCTTGTCTAAAGACAGTCAGCGGTTGCAGCCCCTTAATAAATAGATTATGATGGCATATACTAGTATGCAAATAAAATTAGCAGCGGCATTAAATAAAATTAATTGAAATAACGTTTATTCAAATCTTATTTACAAAATATTATTATTTGTTAAGGTCCTCGGTTTTTGTTATGGTGAAAGTTAATATAAATCACTTAAAGAAATTTGTTTGTTTTTAAAAGCTTCAACTTCATACATGCAAGTAATAGGCAAAACTGTCTTTCGTGTGAAATTCCTAGAAAATTCAGGGTGGATACTTTACTGATTTATAAACAACATTTATAATTAGTTAAGGTTTTATTTGTATGTTATAAAAATATGTTTTTATTTTCTATTACAGTGGAAAACCTTATTTAAAATTGAAAAGTTTTGTTACTTTTTGTTTATAAATAATTTATTTAATAAATAATATATTTTTATTTACAATATAAAAAATACGTGAAATCAGAGGCCCAGTAAATATTTTCGCGGGGGGCCAAAATTTGTCGCTACGCCAGTGTCCGTGGAACCAACTTTTTGAATTATTTTGATTTAATTATGATGAAGGAATATAAGAATTTAGGAGTGAAATAAAAAAAATCTGTTTGTTTTTTGCTTCCCACCCAACCTATCCTATATGATAGCTACTGTTAAAGTTGCATTTTATCTACATAAAATTGCCGTGCATTAGTCCTGCAAAAAGGCTTTAACCGCTAATCGTTCCATAACGGTCGTTGGAGTAGCTGGATATAAAGTCCTGTTTCAGGCAGAGATTCTTTGATTGGGAATGGTATATATATTCCAGATGTGTCTGGCCATATCGCAGTTCCAGATGTTTCACCAACGCTTCGTAATCTTTTTGTTCGTTGGGAGAGAGTGTCAGCAAGATGTCCGTAGCCAGCCATTTGCTTTTGCTGCTGCCTTAAACTGACGGATGTAATTTGTCCAAGAAGTTTTTCCTTCGAACTGAGGTGGTTTTATCCGAACTCGGCTCCCCTATGGCACTGCTCCTTGTTTCGCATCATGCGTACATTAACAGCTTTCAATTTAGTATTTATTTATTTTATTTTTTCTTTAACTCGACTCACCGGCGGGACTGGAGTCATCATTCCGAGATCCAGAGAGGTACCCGCTACAATAATGTAGTCTAATCTGGGTTGGAATTAAGTACATTTGTGTTTTCTTGTGTAGAGTTTCTGCGTTTTTCAGAATGTCTTGAGAAGATCTGCAAATACCCCCCCTACTAAACAATCCATGGGTTATTACGATCCTAATTGTTTAAAAATGTATTCAAAAAGTAATTTAAATAAACTAACATTTAAATCTAGCGGGAAGTAGAAATGTATTTGACGTAAAATGCCGAACGCTTGGCGTAAAATAAAAGGACGGGCACTCCTGTTTTAGGTGGGAAAAGGAAGGGGGGAAGAATGCCGGTAGTCAAGGTGGGAAAAGTGAAAACTGAGACGGGGATCATTCGAGAAACACCCGTGCAAACAACAAGAGGTGTAAATTTGGTGAATGTAAAAGTGTTTAAATTTGTAGGTTTGTACATTTTAATAACTAAATTATTGTAGTATAAAGAGTCCCAAACATTTTGGTATAATTAGTTTACAGAAATGCCTTGTGTAAAGAATAAATATTCGATCATTTGACTTGGCGTCATCGATCTGTCTATTCTACCATGATGGCTGCCGTTTTAATATGCCACGCCTGTAATCGACATTAAATAAATTTACGTTTAAACCATCTCGCATTATAATTTAGATTCTAAGTAATAAACAATTGGTACTTGACTTTATCTAATTAAAAGGGCAGAGTTGTACTTTATTTTATCTAATTAAAAGGTCAGGGTTGTACTGAATTTTATCTAGCTAAATGTCAGGGTTGTACTTAAGTTTATTTAATTATTTTAATAAATATTTCTTAAAGGGAATTTACCATAAACGCTGTGTAAATTAAGTTTGTAATTGGCATTGAAAAAAACATACGATAAGCAATAGCTAGAAGCTACATTCGAAAACAATTCCCCCATTGCTAAGACGTATTGGCAACTCTGTCCACTTCTAAGAAATCCAGGCATTAAGAAAATTAAAAATATTGAGTAAAATAAAATATATTGGTATTGGTAGTATAACTAGTTTTATCTACTCCTATTGCATAATATTGCTTTTTTTCTGTGAATAATTATAAACATTATAAATTCCCTGTCTATATTCAGTGTGATTTGAACCAATCGGGTTTTAAATTGAAAAAAGGCGACTATATTAACACTTAAAATTGGTAAAATTGTAAAGTTAAACATTTTACAGATGTGAGATTATATTTATTTATGTTTAAAAATCATTATTCATACTTATTAAAGTAGATAAAGTATAGTATTACACTCGAGATTATGCGCATTATTTATTCGTCTGGCAGCTTAAGACGCAAACCTCATCCTCGGGAATAATAGCCTGCATTATCTCTCGTATAATAATATAATATTAAAGGCCTCTATGCTGAGGGGCCCGGGGCTTTAGTTGCCCCACCCCCCCTTAATCCGGCTCTGTATTTGCCAGCATGGTTGGTAAAAGTGCGTAGAACAGTCGGTGTACTTACTTTGACCGATGTAAGACGTAAATGTACACATTTTTCAAGCCACTAAAGTAGGCTTACTACACACTGCAGTACTTAGAGGTACACTCAAAAAAAAAATTATGTAAATTTACCACGATTATTGATGGCGACTGGTGACCATCGATAATCCAGTAAATTTGCAACAACAAAGTAATTTTACAAAACAGTATTAAAATTACATTGTAATTTTACACCCATATAATTAAATTTACAAAGTAAAATTCCTAGTTCAAATAAAATCATATTGTAAAATTACTAGATTTCATATAAATTTACAATGTAAAGTCCCTAGTTAAAATAAAACTATAATGTAAAATTACTGACTTTAATGTAAATTTACAAATACTTAAAAATGTAAAATTCCTTCTTTAGTAAAAACACAATGTAATTTTAATTTACAACATATTATAACATTAAAAAGTAATGAAATAATAAAATATTTTTTCAGGATTATTTATTTAATAGAAGTTGTTAAGAAAATTTAAAAAACGATAATTGATTGATATTTACTTACCTGCAAAAACTACATTTATTTTTTATTACTAAATATTAGATATTGTTTTTATTATGATTAAGAAGTAATAAACTGTTTTTAGGCACATAATATTTTATTTAACTTTATTTATAAATATATAAGTGAGTTTTAAAACGGTTGTAGTTTTTAAGAACCCATCTACAGTTCCGATATAGACACGTAAACACTGCTCCTGGTGTATTTCTATGCAATTGAAGATGAGTGTTACATTTTTTTAAAGAACATAATTTAATTTCGCAAATATTACAGGTTAACATTGTCTAAAACAATTATGAATTAATTATGCATCTTTAACTAAGTTTAAAGTACTTACCAATAGTAAAAGACCTTGTAGAAAACTGTGCACATAAAAACACGTTCATCTACTAAACACAATGGCTGACAACAAAGACGTTTTGGAAGCGGATGCAACCCTGCATCACGATTTGGCGCGCGGTAATTGGTTGGAATTTACAATAAAACTTGTAATTTTACATGCGAATAGTAAAATTACAAAAACTATGCAAATATTACAAATTGATATGTATTTAAAACAATAATAATGTAAATATAACAAAATGAAATGTATTTTTACATAACAAAACTTAATATTCCATTGTAAATTCACAAAAATTATTAATTTTACAAGAAACTGTGTATAATTTCATAAATTAACTTGTGATTTAATTTTCACATTATAATATTTGTAAAATGTACATGTTTAAACTAGTAAATGTGTTGTAAATTTACAAGAATTTTTTTGAGTGTAGAGGTTGAGTTGGTACAAGTATGAGATAGAAGTCAGATTATCCAACCTAACAAAAGTCATTTAAAGATTTGCATTATATTCACATTCGCCGAAAAATGTATACAAGAGTAGGTCGCAATAATTAATAATAATTGGCAATTAAATTTACTAACAAAATATACAGGCCAGTAAAATTGAAAGGGAACCCAATACTTCTACACAGGTTGGAATTGTATTTTTTTATTCAAAACAACATAAATTCTGTATGTTGGTTGTCTAGTACCACTGGACCAATTTAATTAAGTTAAATAGTACATTTATAGGAAATTTTTAAATCTATAAAATTTCAAGAAAAAACTGTCTTTATAAAGAAACATCGCAAAAGACGTAAGAAGGAAAAACATATTTCCAAAAAAGTTGTTGCGTTTTTTTGCATATGCAACAACGCATAATAAGCAAACGCAACAACGCATAATAAGCAAAATGAGTTTTATAAAAAATGTAGCTCTTAAAATTGTCAGTATTTTAAAAGTCTGTGCGATAAACAGTTCGTAAGATATTAAAAAAAGTTTTTATTTAAGATGGCGGGCCATGGCGGCGCGGGGGTTGTTTGGATCAAACCGAAAATCACAAAATTTACTATTAAAATTATGCTCTTTCAATTAAAAAAATAATTTTAAACGGTATAAAAGTATAGGGTCAACAAACGCTTATACTTTTTCCAATAAAGGGCGCAGCAATAATTTGTCAAATTAAAATTTAAAAAATAACATTTTAACTATTGAAATAAACTTTTTTGGTTCAAACAAAAGTTGTATTTTTTCTATATAAAATAATAGGCATAAAAAATCTAATATAAGAAAATTATAAATTAATTAATATAATAATAATATTAAATTACCTATAGTGTAGATTTCGCATAGGTATTTAATATACTTTTTGTGTTTAGAGGTCTTAATTTTGAAAACAATAGTATATTATTATACGAAAAATAATGCAGGCTTATATTCCGAGTGTTTAATGCGCGTTATTTCAAGTGTAATACTATTATTTTTCTATTCCAATTAAGTAATTTTCATTAATTATAACCTCACTTTCTCCCGATTTTAAATATCATTTTCCGCCCCCCATATATCAAACAATTTAACATTACCTTTTCCCAATTTAAAACCCGATTGGTTCAAATCACAGTAAATATTGAACCTAACAACGTGAATAATAAGTTTATTATTAATAATTTTAATTGAATATTAATTAATATTTAATTAAAATATAAAAAATATATATTGTATTATATTAAGAAAATAAACAAAAAAATTAACCTTAATTATTTGTATCAAAGTCTCGGGGTGGGACTTTTGGGTGTACATTGTAACCGTCATTTTGACAGTTAGTAGTTAGTAGTTTTTTACATCTAGAACGGTATGGATGTACACGGTTAAGTGTTTTATTTTTAGTTTTACTAATTAAGGATAATTGTTTAGTTCTTTAAATGCCTCTTTCCAAGAGAATTTATTAGTTTTATGGGAATTCCTTTTACTGACACATGTTTAGCATTGCCTAGGAAGTATTTAAAATCCTTTTTAAGCCATTTATTTAATTTTATTTAAAAACTTTAATTTGATAGTATGCAACACAACACTTCCGTGGGCGGTGTCCGGGGTGCGGTGTTGCGTTTTTGATAAATTAGTGTCAGTGGAGGGAATTATCCAAAAGGTTGCGTTTAGGGGGGTAGGTATTTGGGTTTTTGGGTATGTCACTAGGGGCGTATCAGTGCAAGTGTGGCTGAGGGGTATTGACGGTTGAAGTTTGGGTCCTGGTAGAATTTGCGGGAATTCTTTGGGGAAATGTCTGTTAACATAGGCAACAATGTTGGGATATAATTGGGTTCGAGACTTTTCCAGCAGGTCTTCTACGCATTTAGTTTCCTACGCATCAAATTTTGAGTTGAGCATCCTTTTACGATTTGGTCGTTGAAGAGTTTAGATGAGAGTTAAGTTTGTGCTTAAAATATGGAAAATTTCCTAGAACACGTGGTAAATCTCTCAATCTAATTGTATAATTCCGACTAAAACACTTTTCGTGTGGTACGATGAGCTCTGGGTGAGTTTTTGACCTGTTGCTGTATTTAAATCTTATCCACGAGGTTTTCAATTTTAGGTTTGTGTTATTCATCATACCATTTTTTTAGGGTTTTTATGTAAGACTTCTTAAGTCAGATTTGTTGTAAAGGAATGGGAAAGGAAAGTTCTTACGTCACTGAAAAACCATCCTGGAAAATCTGACATAGGGGAGACTTCAACATCGGAAGCCAACCTATGTGAAAGCACACTCTACCAGGGCCCCAACTGCGTTCAGGTCGTACCAACTTTGAATATTTATGTTAGAGAACATAGCGTGCACTACACTCCTTATACGTTTGTGTACTTTTGAGTCGAGAGTTCGACATAGCTATAAAAAATATATTTAAAATAACTACAATTTAAAAGTTGAAGACTATAGTCTTCAACTTTTAAATTGTAGTTATTTTAAATATATTTTTTATATCATCGACAATATAATTCATTAATATTAGAAACAATAAAATGCCACTATGCATAGTGACGTATTTTATCACAGCGGCAATATTTTTTATCATCTTGTTTACACGTTACTATGAATTTTGACGTTTTTTTGATTTGACATTTGTTGTCATTTCAATTCTGTTTTTGATATAATATATAATATATAATATATATATTATATCAATAAAATAATGAATTATAAACTCTAAAAGATCGATGGGTTGGTGTAAACGATAATGAAATTAAAGTAAGTTTGAATAAATAAGGTTTATTAAAGTCTTTTTATATTTTAAAGCACATTTTAATTTCAAATGTCAAACTAAAAATTCGTTAAATCCTAAAATTCATTATATTTTCTCACTAAATATAACTCGTGGTATGATTAATTATCGATGATATTTACTCATTAAAACCGAAGCAGCACATTTCACTCGTCCTGCAGCTCGGTTTCAATTCGAAAATATCATCGATGATAATCATACCACTTGTTATATTATGGGTGATAATATTTTATCTGTTAATTTAGTCTATTAGACTTTGGTTTTTGTAAACCATATATGGCCATATAAGGGTGCACCAAAATTATAAATCGAACCAATGTTTAATATTAAATGAAAAGTGATCACTTCACATCGGTGAAACAAATATAACTTTGATTTATTTTTTTTTAACTTGACTTTTATTAACCACCCTTAATCTTTATTAAGATTGTGTCTGACTTACTTAGACTTTACCAACTGACCCAAATAAGACACTGGCGCCCAATTTTGGATTTATTTTAGTAAACACACGTAAGTATTGAGAAACAACATTTGCCCATGGACCTATCTCTCTGCTGCTAAGCTGCCGTTCGCCATAGCCCTCAAGTTGAGGTTACAACATTCCGTATATTTTTTAATAAAATAAACCCTAAAGTACATACATAACACTATACTATAGTAATTGCTCCATATGTTATATACCGAATTTGCACTTTTACCGTAACATAATAAATTATACACCTAAAATGAAATTATACTCGGTTGATACAGATACATCAGCAGTAGCAGCAGCAGCAGGCGCCGCAGAAGCAGCAATATGTAAATTATTCATTGAGAATTATGTTGACGATTAAATTTAATTTGTATAATTCATCATACATTGAGAATGTAAACAGAAATGGCTAAGGGATAATAAACTTACCACCACGAGATTCCACATTTTGGCCGCTTCGGCCACCGTTGTGCAAACGGTGCTACATCCAGCGAGCAGCATCAACTTCTGGGGCTGATTGTAGAGAAGATTATACATGACGCTGGCGCCCAAGCCGGGTTCGCACTGAAAATTTACATACATTACTCTTTCAATTCCCAACCGAGCCGCTAACACAATAAAAATAAACAAGTCTTAATCTTTACCACACCACTCTGTTAAGAAAATCACCGCCCTTTAACAAGGTTAAACCGATGTGCGTAGTTTAAATTAAATTAAAAATATTTTAGTTTTATTTGTTTTATTATACCTACAGGATTATTAGGGTGGTCCACAATTGTATGGAGAAAAAATATTGTTAATTGTTGCCTCTACATAGGTCATTTTTTACCAAATTTGAACCTTCTAGGTTTATATTTCATAAACCATTAATGTCGCTGTTTTACTATTTTGCTTCTTTTTTAGATTTTATATGGACTGAATAACCAAAAGTTGTCTTTTTGGTGTGGTGTTTATGTTACATTTTTTTTGACTTTCTGGGATAATATTTTTAGGTGCCTAGTTGAGGTGAAAATTGTAAAAACTATGAAATTTATCATAAATTTAAAGTCAATATTTTTGTTTACCTGCAAGTAGGATAAACAACACGATAATTTTTGTTCGAAAATTAATTTATTTTTATTAATTCTATTAGGGAAAATACTAAATCGTGTGTTAGGCACAAATAGTATATTTATTATGTGGTCTATGTTTATGTTCATTTGTACATGCTTTACTTATTAAGTTGTCCTGTATACGTATCAAAATGACGACGAGATCTGCTCCCACTAACTGGCTTCTCGGACAGTCAATTTTAGGTTTTTATGCAGCACGACTTTCTTGTGGATTAGAGTGTCTCCGAGTAGTTTAATTTTACCATTTAGAAGAGGGCAGCAAATTGATTCATAAAATAAAGAACGTTGACGACAAAGTTTTCCTTCAAAAGGAAAGCATAAGTAGTACTGACTACAGCGAGGGAGAATAGAAAGAGACAGCGGTAACAAATAGAAAAAATATAAAAAAATAAATATGCAGAAAGGGATTCGTCTAGGACAATTTCACAACCATCTACGTATTATTCTAAAAGCTTATGTGCAATATTTCTAAAACGATAAACAGCTCTTAGGTATTCTGTGCTTATCCAAACAACAAGATCGGTGAAAAAACGTCCACTGCTTTTAATAGGCTAAATTGGTTTCTTTTAGAGCACTCAATAGATATAGAGTATCACAAAAATCAATTTTTGCTTTAATCCAAAGTTTTTCAATATTATTTGTAGTAATTACTTACGACCTTAAAATTTATATTTACTTTTATGTTTCAGTAAATATAAATTTTAAGGTCGTAATTACTACAAATAATATTGAAGAACTTTGGATTAAAGCAAAAGTAGTTTTTTGTGATACTATTTACGGGATTGTGTATAGACCCCAAACTATTGAATATAAAATATTTCTTAATCATTTGGAAGAATCCCTAGTATCGTGCATACGAAAAGGTGACAGCTTAATTAATAATAGGGAACTTAAACATAAATATGCTTAATTTTAGAAGCCCACAAACCTTATTACTAGATGAGCTCTTACACTGTTCAAAATTTCATGACCATTTTAACACCAAACTAACACCAAACATGGTCTATATCGATACAAACCAAAATGGTGTTAAATAAGGTTCGTTGGTACGGTGTAATTCAAATACTAAAATGGTGTTAATTTAACTTTCACACAGTATTAAAATAAATTTTAATTGGTGTAAATTGAACTCCTTTTCAGTGTTAAATATTATGTGTTTATGGACAAATTAAATCATACTACACAGAAAAAAGGAGGAAAAAAAAGGAAACAGGAAGTTCCTTGACGCATTACTAGTATATTACCAGTGGTATTAGTCCAGAAAATGGAACCTTCAACTCGCTAGAGATAATGTTTTTAGTGCCTTGCACTAACTTAAGCATTGACAGCTGTTTCCACCTATTTAAGGTCTCTTTAGTATCGAACAACTTGTAGTGTCACACCAAAGCAAAGGATTACCTGAGTTATATATTCTTCATGTAAGTCAACAGAGGCGAGATTTAAGAACATCACGTGATTCACACCGCCTTTGCCGCGATCGGTACACATTTTCAACCATAATTCATGGTGTTATATTAACACCACTTGGTGTTGGATTTTGACACCATTTTAAGATTACTTTTTACACCACAGATATTTTAAACAGTGTAGAAACTGTTGGTTAGAAAAAAGAAGGAAAAAAAAGGAAACAGGAAGTTCCTTGACGCATTACTAGTATATTACCAGTGGTATTAGTCCAGAAAATGGAACCTTCAACTCGCTAGAGATAATGTTTTTAGTGCCTTGCACTAACTTAAGCATTGACAGCTGTTTCCACCTATTTAAGGTCTCTTTAGTATCGAACAACTTGTAGTGTCACACCAAAGCAAAGGATTACCTGAGTTATATATTCTTCATGTAAGTCAACAGAGGCGAGATTTAAGAACATCACGTGATTCACACCGCCTTTGCCGCGATCGGTACACATTTTCAACCATAATTCATGGTGTTATATTAACACCACTTGGTGTTGGATTTTGACACCATTTTAAGATTACTTTTTACACCACAGATATTTTAAACAGTGTAGAAACTGTTGGTTTAACACAGGTAATATCAGAGCCTACAAGAATAACAGATAAAAATGAGTCATTAATAGATTTAATAATTGTTTCTGATGTTGCCTTAATAACCAAAAGTGGAATTATCGAAGTTCATATGACTGATCATGAATTAGTTTATTGTAGTCTGAGATCAACTAAAAAAATTACACCCTATTATGCAACTTACTGTTATTCAATTTTGAAAACTTTGATGCCCATTTAAAAACGTTGCCTTTTACCAATATCATTGTAATTAAAAACATTGATGAAAAACTTAATTACTTTAATAACTGTATAATAAATTTATTTGATCTGCATGCGCCTTACAGAACCTCAAAAATAACTAAACCCAACAAACCATGGGTAACAGATAATATAAAATTGCTTATTTCCAAGTCAAAATTTAAACGCAGTAAAGAAGCTAAAGATTGGGACTACTACAAAAATTTACGCAATTTCACTGAGATAGCTATAAAAAATGAAAAAAAGCCTATTTTAATTTTAAGTGTCAAATAACCAACTCAAAGATAATGTGGAACAAATTAAAATTTCTAAATATAAACTTAAAAAAACGAGCCGTTTTACCTTTACACCTAAAAGACCCCAATCTTATTAACACAAACTTTATAAAAAATATTCCTAGTTCTAAGGTAGATAACAAAAATACAATACATTTTTATAATAATAATATCATATTATTAATATGTATACTTTCAAAAACATAACACCAAATTTTGAGTTTACTTTAATAACAAATGAAATAATTTCAAAAATAATTAACAATTTAAAAACTAATGCTATTTAATAAACAACAAATTGATGAATCCATTGCCAAGATCAACTTTGATTTAAATGTTATAAATGAAATTTTTATAGAACACTCCATGTTTTTAAATCCTAGTAAAACAAAATGCCTCTTATTTGTAAACACGTCTTCCTTATCGTTAGTGAATAAACATTTTAAGATTAATATAAATGGTACCACAATTCTAATAGTTAATGGCTCTAAAAATTTGGGTTTGTATTTTGATAATACCTTTAGATTTAAAACTCAAATAACAAATTATATTAAAATATCATACTCATCATTAAAACTAATCTATCCAAACCCTACTTCCCTTGTTGATGTGTTGACTAAATTATTATTTCTTTTACTAAATTTAAAAAAATTTGAAATGGTATAAAATCTGTAATACTTGAATTTTTTTAATAAAATTTGAAATTTTTCGATAAACTTCAGTGAATTAAATATTGTACCACATTAATTTAAATTATCTTAATTTGGAGGGGCAGGAGGCTGGGGGTTGCACTTAAAAACTAACTTTTTTCGCAAACTTTAATTTAAGTTCTGCTTGCGCAGAACTTGTCTATATAATGTCATTATAAACTCATATAAATTTGATGTGGGTCCCATGTCTAATAACTGAGATATGGGTGTGCCAAAATCCACCAGCCGCCACTGATCTAGCCACTGCAGTGGAAGTAATTATGAAGAAGTTTTCAACAATAATTTCTCCTCGTTGGGAAAAATTTCAGGGATAATTTTATCACGAGGGGTATTCGGCAAGACTATTTCACGATTTTTTTTAAATTAGAATTAACTGCCAATTCAATTTCTGTATGATTTTTTTAACAAGAAGCATGAGTGCTGGTGGCAACATAAATCCGAGTCGAAGACGAGGATTTTTGCACCTGCACGAATGCATTTTGTTAAAAAATATTACTTAGCATTGTGTTTTTTCGATTTTTTTCACAGGAAAAATTAGATGCCCGAATGGTATTTGATTTGATTTAGGCGAATGGTTTTAAATTAATGCCACGATCTAAATTTACAAGGAAAAATCTTGAGTTAATAAAAATAGAAAATTGTATCAAGAGTGGTATTCGGCAAGACTATTTCACGAATATTTTTTTAGGTATGTACAACAAATATTTTATATAAATATTTATAAGCATTAAAATTTACAAATGGAACTGCAAAAACTAAGCAAACTTACAAACAATTTTTGTATGATTTTTTTACCAAAACGCATATTTTTTGAAATTTTTATTTTAAAATTAGAAACGTCAACATTGACAATTATTTTTCGCATGACAACCAATTGGTTGCTATGCATCTCGTATAAACGAGTGGTTTTTTCGTAAGTAAATTAAATACATAAATCATAAGGGCATCTAATTTTTCTGAAAAAATCGAAAAAATACGTTGCCAAGTAATATTTTAACAAGAAGCATGAGTGCGAGAGGCAACAAAAATCCGAGTCTAAGACGACGATTATTGTACCTGCACGAATATATTTTGTTAAAAAATATTACTTAGCATTGTGATTTTTCGATTTTTTTCACAGGAAAAATTAGATGCCCGAATGGTATTTGACAAGACTATTTCATGAGTAACCGTTTACAATTAAAATATAAATTGCAATTTTTGGTGACAACAGCTGTCAAGTTTTGCCGCGGGTTACCTCGAAAAAACTGCTGACAGGTGCTGTCATACATTTTTTCCACCTAGAAACCATTTGTAATTCAAAATTGCGCGTTTGTGATTGGTGGAAATTAAGACGAGGGAAATAGTCCCTGCAAAACTGAAAAAAACACTCGTTTTCTGAAATCTGATTGGTCCATAAAGTAATGAGTGTAATAGTCTATTATATACGTTTGATTATAGGCAACCTCCTAAATAACTTTGTATGTGCATTTAAATTCATTTTTTTTAAATACAAATCATCTTAAGGGTTTACCTATATAAATATAATATAAATAATAATAATATAAATATATTTTAAAATACTTTGGTATGATTACTTTAAAAGAAAATGTAAGTTTAACTTTATAAAGCAACTAAGCAACTGGCATTAACTTTAGGGAATCAATTGAATCATAAACATATTATGTTATTATTATTATGACATAAAGTCGTATTTTTCTGATTAAACTTATAACGTTTAACCACGCGTTTAACAGAGTTAAATTTTTAAAATAATATAAATTATTCTGTTTTTAGGTCTAATGTATACTTTTTGTATTTTAATCTTTAAATAAAAAAACTTGGAGAATTAAAAATATAGTTTGTTTTAAAGAAAAACAGTAATTAATTTATTAGATTTTTTACCTACCTACTAATTTATTTTTAACAGCAAATAATTTTTATCTATAAATTTAATAAACGTAAATAAGACAATTAAAATATTTATTTAATACCCTTTTAATAACACCTATAATTTGATTCAGGTTTTTAAATTATAAACTAATTACGTGTATTTTATCACGTACACCAGGAAAGTTCTAGAAGGCTTTAAATGTTAAACATATTCAAACAATATTTTTAACTAAAAATAAATTAAGATTTACTGAATTGTTCAATAATACTAAAATATTCCTATGGGACATTTTTATACGCTTTAAAATCTTTTCACTTCATGGGATTTTTTGCCATTTAAAATCAATTAAGTTAAACTTGCAAAGATAATTTAAAGGTTAAATTTTATTCCTGAATTTACAATTAGTCGTATATAGCAATAACAATTCTAATTTGTAATACAAAAATATGTTACATAAGATCAGTACCGACTAGAAGTTGCAATTGCTGGATCCCTCATCCAGCAATCCAGCTGGATCCGGCGCATTTTTCAGCTTGCTGGATCCAGCACCGAGTGCTGGATCGAGCACTGCGAATCTGCAAATAATTAACTTTCTTAATAATGGCGCAAAAGTCTACATTGACAGCGACCTTTCCGTTCTGTTACGCTTGAGGCACGTGCTACACCCCTTTCTACACCGCACTTTTCGCCCTCGCTTGATAAAGTGAAGTGTCTTATTGGCACCGCTGTGGCTCGGGTTGTTTGTTGTGAGGATTGTGAGTAATTTGACTGAATATTAATTTTAATTTATTTATAAACATTACATTACATTACAGTAGTTACATTGGAAACAAGAAAAAATTAAAATTTTTCTTTAAAAAATTTATAAATTGCTGGATCCGCGCTGGATCTAGCTGGATTGATGTTTATCCAGCAAAAATCCAGCTGGATTAAAAACCCTGCTGGATTTCAATCCATACTAACGACCGAACTCTCCAAATTCGAGCCTGGAATAAGCCAGACGTTTTGTAAGAGCGCTTCGATAAATCATTAAAAAAAATCAAGACAGTATTAGGCTTAGAAGTGCTGTGCGAAAGTGCTAAGTGTCACATGTGCAGAAAAAACACCGCGCCGGCTTTAAAAAACGCAAAATTAAATTTGCAATCTTTACTGAAAAGCGGTCTTGCATTGACCTCCTTAGAAGGGCTAAGCGGCTTAAAACACAAGGCGGTCCTGAATCTTCCCTGCTTTTTGCAATAATACTTAATGGTTTCGCATAGTATGGTAAATAATTTGCGCATACTACTTCCTTACTTGTCAGCTTAGTAAAATACTACTGGCTGGCTTCCTTAAAGCCATCCAAGAAATACCGAAATATTCGACGAGAAGGGAAAAGAGAGGAAGGACACAAAGAACAAGAAACACCACACAAAAAAAGTAGGCCCCAACAGCGAAATAAAAAACCCCAAAAGCTTGAGATTCAGCATCGTACCTAGGTTTAAGTCGGCGTTATTGGCTCCTGAAAATCAAAAGGTATACCTTCCGAGTTTCCAGCTCCCTAGCCCTCTGGGCCTATAGTCCGGCCCGGCGTAATTCCGGGAAGGGTCACTAAAACCATCGGCATGTCGATTACGAATTCCAAAAAGGTACCGTGCAAACTGTGGTGGGAATCCGCATTCAGCAAACACAGGTGGAGCTGTACAGTTGTTGGGTGCAAAAGAAAATCAGAAGAGGCCCAAAATAGACAATGCGGATGGAGCCAGCTATCCGCTCCTTGTTTATGTTTATATTCATGTTTAAAATTGAGTACGTTTTACGCTAAAAAGTCATTCCTCATAAAACCTCCTGCTTATTTAAAAAAATTACATTTTACTAAAAAAAATTCTGAATCACTGCTCAGAAATAAGAAAAAATGAAAATTTTTCAAGAAAGAAGTCCTTTTATTATTTATATTATTGAAAGTTGATGACAATTTAAATTAAAATCTAAATAGGAAATAAAAAAAAATATTTTGATTTTTTATTTTGTAGATCACATGCGCTACTTCTGGAAAACCCTGTTCAAAGAGTAGTTTTGATGGTTATTAATTTAATTTTTTTATTTTTACCAAATAATAATTATGGTTTTAAGGGACTTGCTTTCTTTAATTTTTTGTTTATTTTGGTCGTTTTTATTTCATACGTAAATTTAACCTCTAAAATTCTAAAAATAAACCTTTTAATTATAATTTAATCATTAATATTTAAATAATTCATTCTAATGAATAGCAAATAATTAAATATTATAATTAAATCTTTATATTAAGAACAGATTTGTGTGTGTATAAATACACTAATATAATTATAATTATCGAAGTTTTCGAAAATTCCGTAATTATTTTACTATTCCCCTGACTAATTTTCTAGTTTTTCAAGGTAATCTGAAGGTATCGATAAATGCTGTACCCTTACAAATCAGTCGCATTGAACAGTTTTGGTATTTAGAGTGTGAAAGAACTGTGAAGTGTTAAGAACAGCGTTAAAACCAGGTAGGTCCTCAGTTTAAATTGATTGTTTTTTTTTTTAGTTTAAGTAAAGAGTAGTTTATTTAGCAATTTATATAAATATTAAAATTTTAAGTACTTAAATTTTGCAATTTTGTTATAATGCTGAAGCTACTCTGTAGCGAGATAATTGTCAACATTTAATAAGCTTAGTTGTTTTTATATTTACATAGTTAAAAATAGTAGGTACTTAAATACTATTTATATAAGTAAATTAATTAAATCCATACTAGAACATTCGTAAATGCATGTTTAATCACACCGGGCGAACGGCATAAATCCTCAAGAATTAATTCACCGTGAATTCACTGTGAGTTTCCAGACAACATTCGTGATGCACGTAGTGAATCTTTAAAATTGAATGCACTGTAAATTTACTGTGAGTTATCGTTTTTTATTCAAATTTATAAATATTATACCTACCCAGATAGCACAAAGAAGTAGTAAAAACGTCCTGAGTGTATCTTGTATCAGACATTAGTAAGTTCCGAGTACGTCCAAATCAGGTCCTGAACCTTCCCCAGGACGTTCCAGGGACATCCAATGTTACCAAATCGTCGGTCCCCAGAACGTCCTAAGTAAGACATCCTCTGGCCATCCTGAAATGCTTTATTGGGGACTAATAGACAAGCTTTACAGAATTGAAGAGTGGTATTCCCAAAGGCCCAGACAGCAATATGACGTCTTAATTAAGTCTTATTTTATTAATTTGTTAAATGGATTTTATTAAAATCATTTTAATAATTTGCGATTACTTCGTCTCACTTTTGTTTAAATTTAAGCGTGCTCTTCACCGGCACCGACTGACGGCCTGTTTCCCTCTTTTGGAGCTCGTCAGTATCGGGTAGCCGTTTACCTAGGTCTAAGGCCGTTTGGTATGAAGCACGCTCTAAATTCTACTTCGCCGCTTCTTATATCAAACACAAACAGTTACAGCGGTGAGAAGAAAGAATCCCATTAAAATGTCATAAATGTGACGCCTCCATGTTGACGTCTTAAAGAGTTAATAATATGATTTCAGTAAGAAGTAAGAAAAGAGAATACTGTAAGATATCATATAACTAAATTCTTATTTATGATACCTACCCTTAGTAGCTTCTAATTTTGATTTCAAAAAAAGGTCAGAAAAAAAGATACTTTAAGATGTTAAAAAATTTACTTCTTATTTATGAACTCATCAAGAACTCTTAATCTTGAGCTCCTAAAAATGATTTCTCTAAGATGTCATATTGTGACCTCAGTAAGAGATGTTTTTCAACAGACTTCGTACAGAAATCTTTCTGAATTGGATGCTGTCTGTCTAAAAATAAAATAAAATTGTAAGTTATTAATGAAAAACAAATATTTTGCACATGTAAATGTTGAAATGTCTGAAACACGTTTGGAATTGCATATTCCGCTCTCCTGAAACCGTCAAACTCGCCTTCGGCTCGTGTGATAAACTCTTCACTCGAGCAGTATTCCAAACTTGTTACAGAATATACTATTAAGTCATTCTGCATGACACAATTTTTTTTTTTAAATGATAATATATTATTTAACCAACTTGGCACTTAGACCCTTGGGACGTACCCAGTATATCCGCTATAATTTTCCCAAATAAGTAAGACACTGGACGTACCCAAAACTTCCGATATAGGTCTAGGACGTTCGGACCTATGTGGGACCCGAAATGGACGTCCTGGGTACCTCTTGTGCTATCTGGGTACCTTATATTTAAAGACCGAAATGTAAAAAAACATTAACCCTGAATGTTAAAAAATCCTGATGAGCATACGCATTCACTTCGAGCTTTACGTGTGCGTTCACTATACATTTAAGGCACTTATAAAAACAAAACAAAAAAGATAACCATTTAACCATTTTTATTTCATTTACATCACAAGACATTTATTTTCAATTCAAAGTTTCTATAGTTGATAACTGCGCAATTTTTGGTACACTCTGTATATGTCACCGCTAATGGCAGTTTTAACATTTTTTGTTAATGATGTATTAATATTTAGACGTGGGATAATAAAAGATTAAGTAGATTGTTGTAAGTGGTTGATAAAAAAGAAATATATTAATAATTAGAGTAATTAAAATAAATACCTGTATCTATTAATCACTATAGCATTATTACTATGTTTAGTAAAACAAGTCTTTTTTCAGTAATAACAAAATGTTAAAATATTTGCTTTTTATGGTCGTTGCTTGCCACCAGAGCAACCAGCAAGAAACTGCTTTGGAAGGTGTAATCAAACTAATAATCCAAAACTTCAACCAAGTGGAGAGAATTGAACCACCTGACATACCCAAGGAAAACATGTTACCAAGCTACGACTTCATAGTCGTGGGTGCAGGAACTGCAGGATGTGTCGTTGCTAATAGGTTGACAGAGAATCCCAATTGGAACGTTCTTCTCATTGAAGCTGGAGGAGCTGAAAGTTTTTTATTTGACATGCCCATATTGGCGAATTATTTGCAATTTATTGAAACGAACTGGAACTACAAAGCTGAACCCAGCGGAAGATTTTGTATGGGTAAGTAAGGCATCAGTATTTTAATAAGATGGGAAACTATTGACATGTAATTATATCGCATCAGTCCTGTATATTTACCTATAAATCATAAATTAACAAAAAATAACTTAATGAAACGTTACATTTTTTAAACTAGTAAGTATTTGACACAAAGTGATTGATTGAATATTGAGTAAGTGTGAAATAGTATATTGCATAACGAGACAAAAAGACCATGAATACAACGAGTTTGCTGCACTCACATGAGCTATTTTTTACAATACCTTTATCAAAAGATATGGAATACACAAATTTAAACAACAATCAATGATACAATTTTAACAACTAAGTAATTTGTGTAGGTTTCAGTAGAACGCTTAAGTGCCTGTATTATACTTTATGAATACAATAACATATTTAAGATTGCCAATGAAAAAGCCATTTATGAGTTATATGCGTTTTATACACTATTTTCTACGTTCTTTGCAGCACTATCGATTTCCACATTATTTTCTACCGACAATATTCATGAGATTTGGTGCAAAAACCGACTTGTCCAAGCGTAGTCTTCGTCAACAAACAGGATTTATTGTTTAATGTTTAATTTGAAAAATGCTTTAAAGGGAATTCTGTAGCATTTACTTCAACAGAAACATGCAGTATAACAATATTACAGCAGATTGAAACTGAGAAGGAAGACGCTGATGTTAGTTTCTTAAAAAAAATATATATGCAATTTTGTGGCCCTACTGAGAGTGGGCGAAGTAATGAATTTCCTGATTGTTAATTTCTCAACATCAACCTGTGGGCGAAATAGCATTTCGGGCTAAAGCAAGCTTTGGAAAAAGTGATGTTAAAACTACTTGACACTTGTCATATGTTATAAATTATAAAAGAAATGGCTTTAAATTTCTTGCGGTTAAATAAAATATTGTGTGGGACTAAAAGAGGAAAATCCATATGGGTGTTATAATTTGAATTTTTTATTTTGGCCCTCACGTCATTAATACAAAATTTAAAAACCAATTTTTCGACATAAGTTTCGCTAAATTGAAGCATGCCAGCGCTCCTGCAGCTTGGAAATACAATACAAATGTCTGAGCTATATCCTCACATTAATTACGTAGGAGTCGTCTGTACCGCACTCGCTACGTGCAGCAAAATCAAAAGTTAAATAATCCCCTCTTTCTCCCAATAGTAGCAAAATACATATAATTATCGCGGTTTCCGTAAAATTTGTTTTAGTGGACTTATCGGGTTTTGCGATAAGACGCCTGAAATGAGTAATATTTCATTTAACTATTAATTATTTTTAGGCATGGACAATGGTAGATGCAACATGCCTAGAGGAAGAGTGATGGGTGGTTCTTCAGTGCTCAATTACATGATATATACTCGTGGAAACAAAAAAGATTTTGACCGATGGAGTAAGGCGGGCAACACTGGATGGTCTTATGATGAAGTTTTACCATACTTCAAGAAAATTGAAAACTTTACTATACCTGAATATCAGAATTCATATCACGGCAATGACGGTTACGTTCAGGTTGGATATGCCCCATATAAAACCCAAATTGCTGATTCAATCATTAAAGCAAGTAAACAAAGTGGTTTTAATTATGTGGATTACAACGGCAAGGATCAAGTTGGTGTGTCCAGGCTTCAAGTAAATATGAGAGATGGTTTCCGTGAAAGTGCCAGTAGATCCTATTTGCACCCAATCAGAAATAGAAAAAACCTTCATGTTAAAAAACTTGCGATGGTTTCAAAAATTTTAATTGATCCTCTAACAAAGCAAACCTATGGTGTTGAGTTTGTCAAAAACAATCGAACTTATACTGTAAAAGCCACCAAAGAAGTGATTCTATCTGGAGGTGCTATAAACTCCCCTCATCTTCTTATGTTGTCCGGTATTGGGCCTAAGAAACATTTAAATAAACTAAATATACCTGTTTTAAGTAACTTAAAAGTAGGATACAACCTTATGGATCACATTGCTTTGGGTGGACTAACTTTCCTTGTAAACAAAAACGTACAATCTTTAAAAACCGAAAAAATTATAACGTCCGAAAATATAAAACAGTACGCCCATAAACACACCGGACCATTTACTATACCCGGAGGATGTGAAGTTCTTGTATTTCAGGATTTGGAACATCCATTTCAAAAAGATGGCTATCCAGATATAGAGTTATTATTCCAAGGGGGATCAATCGTGTCCGACAGTATCTTAAGAAAGGATTTTGGCATAAAGGATGAAATATTTAATAAAGTGTATAAACCCATCGAAAACGAGGAATCTTTTATGGTATTTCCTATGTTGATGAGGCCAAAAAGTAGAGGTAGAATTATGTTGAGAAGCAAAGACTACAAAGAAAAGCCTTACATTTACCCCAATTATTTTTCCGATAATTACGATATGGACACAATAATTAAAGGAGTCAGACTTATTTTTAATATAACATCACAACCTGCCTTGAAAAAGATTGGAACCAGATTACACACGATCCCAATACCAGAGTGTTCAAAGTTAGAGTTTGGAAGTAATTTGTATTTTGAATGTATGGCCAGATATTTGACATTTACGATTTACCATCAAAGTGGAACCTGCAAGATGGGCCCATCCAGTGACAAAATAGCTGTTGTAGATCCAAGATTAAAGGTGCATGACATCAGAGGATTAAGAGTTATTGGGGCTTCTGTTATTCCAGAAATACCTGCAGCCCATATAAATGCAGTCACTTTTATGATCGGGGAAAAAGGATCGGATATGATCAAGGAAGACTGGGGCTATAAAGTTTAGTAAACTTAATGTTATTGGCTGAAGATTAACAAAACTTGTATATAATTTAAAATTGTTATTTTAGTGTTATTATTTATTTGAGTTTATAATTTTAATGTAGCATAATGCTGCACTTGTTATCCTTTGTTATCCTTTTTTATAAAAAGTTAATATTCCCATTGATATAGAAAATCAACCGCTTCTTTGCTCTGCCTGTCATCTATTGGATTATGACAAAATGTTTAAAAAATATCATTAATTTCTGTGAATTTCTGTTATAACGCAACTTATTTTAAAGTTTACTTTTATTTTTTTTTATTAAAATATATCTAGTCCTATTTAAAGTACTCATTATTATGTAGAGTTTATCTATAAAAATTATTAAACGCCTATTTGGTTTTATTTTCAATATTCTATTAACCTCTTAAGTGGCAATATCAATATGCTAAAGTTACATTTCTTATCTAGTCCTATTTAAAGTACTCATTATTATGTAGAGTTTATCTATAAAAATTATTAAACGCCTATTTGGTTTTATTTTCAATATTCTATTAACCTCTTAGTGGCAATATCAATATGCTAAAGTTACATTTCTGATGGCTCACTATTTTTCCGGATGCGAATATATACGTCATGTGCATTACGTAATTAATCGGCCGTATTTATACGTCGTAATCGAGCACTTTTTCAAACAAACAAGAAAAAGTAACTAAAACATATTGGATATAAATAATGAGTAATAAGTCAATATGTTATTTATTTTATAAATCTACTCAGGTAGGTAAATACATTATTATCTACCAGAAAAGTACATTTTGTATTGTGGTTTTGGGCATAAACCCTGTAGAATTAATAAACCCGGTAGTGTTTTAATTTAATTTTTCTACTCCTATTACGGAATTTGAACGTTCTATTATCACTTTTATCTATGGAATGACATATATTCCATAAAGTGTTACAGAATGAAATATTCTATCATCCTATTACAGAATAAACACTCGTGGCGACATCCCTGTTTTTAATATCTAACAAATTTTAGGCCGATCCAACCTCACTTTCTTCCAATCAAATGACTTTTCTATGGTATTTTTTGGAAACGTAGAAAAAGTATAGTCTGAAACACGTTTGGAATTGCATATTCCGCTCTCGTGAAACCGTCAAACTCGCCTTCGGCTCGTGTGACAAACTCTTCACTCGAGCGGAATATGCTGTATTCCAAACTTGTTACAGAATTTACTATTCTGTTTTTCTCTGTCCATTTTCTAACACTAGAGTTTCGTTTTATGTTTGCGTGATTTCTCAAAATAAAATGTAGACCATATCTATTTGTTTCTTTCACAATTATATCAATCACATTTTCGTCAAAAAAATTGTTCAAAAAAATCTATTATATCAGTTAGATTATTTATCTGTACGCCACTGGTTGCCGTGAAAAAAAAATCTATTATATCAGTTAGATTATTTATCTGTACGCCACTGGTTGCCGTGAATTTAAAGGGTGGTCGAGGAATCCCATTCTCAGTCCAAGGCATGTCAAAATTTATTTCCTCGGCCTCTTCGTTTTCAGACACATTATCACTTTCGTCATTATTACTCTCAAATTCTTCACTGTAATTTGAATCGCTTTCAGATCCATCAGAGCTGGTAAAATCAATATTTTCGACGCTAATATCATCAAAATGCATTTCAGTAGGCTAACCCGATATAATATTATTATTAACAATATTTTTTTTACAAACAAACACTAAGGAATAAGAAGCACGTGCTGCGCAAACAAATAAAGATTGTTACTGGGTACGCCTACACTATTTCGCGGTATTTTCTCATTAAGCTATCGAATAGGCACCCCCCTACACTGTAAACCACTGCATGCGAGTATATTCGGCATAACCATTAAATGCTCGAAGTAAAATTTTCATGCGAATATATCCGTCATAAGCGCTGCAGACAGACTATTTCCCTCGTCTTAATTTCCACCAATCACAAACGCGCAATTTTGAATTTAAAATGGTTTCTAGGTGAAAAAACTGTGTGACAGCACCTGTCAGCAGTTTTTTAGAGTTTACCCGCGGCAAAACTTGACAGCTGTTGTCACCAAAAATTGCAATTAATATTTTAATTGTTAACTGTTACTCATGAAATAGTCTTGTCAAATACCATTCGGGCATCTAAATTTTCCTGTGAAAAAAATCGAAAAAACACAATGCTAAGTAATATTTTTGAACAAAATGCATTCGTGCAGGTGCAAAAATCCTCCTCTTCGACTCGGATTTTTGTTGCCACCAGCACTCATGCTTCTTGTTAAAATATTACTTAGCAACGTGTTTTTTCGATTTTTTTCGGAAAAATTAGATGCCCTTATGATATTACTTACGACTATTTCCCTCGTCTTAATTTCCACCAATCACAAACGCGCAATTTTGAATTTCAAATGGTTTCTAGGTGAAAAAACTGTGTGACAGCACCTGTCAGCAGTTTTTACGAGTTTACCCGCGGCAAAACTTGACAGCTGTTGTCACCAAAAATTGCAATTTATATTTTAATTGTTTAAAATCCGGATATATACGTCATAGCCACTTAAGAAGTTAAATAAAGTACCACGCCAAATTTTACCATTTCTATTGGCGATAAGCTCTTAAAAGTGGGATACAACCTCATGAATTACCTAATCTATCTTTCATCATAAAGAAGAACGTATTTAAAAGCCGAAAAAAATATGAATTCCGAAAACATAAAACAATACGCCCAAGATCACCATTTACTATATAGTATACCGGTTCCCGGTCACTTTCCCGAATGCAATTTCCCGACTGACCAATTTCCCGATAGACCATTTTCCCGACACACCATTTTCCCGACGACGTTTTTCCCGACAGCACTCTTCCCGACAGACTATGTTCACGACAAAAATCTTATTATCTAGTAAAGAAAAACATACCTGGTCAAAAAGTTTATTTATTAAAAATTGATAAAAATTAACAATAGGTACACAAAAATTTAATTTATTTCTAAATAACGATGGTGTGCGCCAGGGCGCGTAAGTACTCTAAATTACAGGTCTCGTATTGAGAAACAATCCTCTGAATCCGAGTTTGTAATGTTAACCACTTTTTTTTGGCGCAGCCTTGACAGTTCGGCCAAGACTTAATTCAGTTAAAATGATTTCGGTATCCACTTGTTCCTTATGGAATTCTGTAAGGGCCAATGGGGCGGGGTCGGTTGGGTTGGGTTGTTGGGTTTGGGTTGGTTTTGAAGCGGGCGGACTCGGGACGTTGGTTAAGGAAAAAAGATTGCGTCATTGGATGACGTCACTCTGTTAAAATATATTGTGTCGTTTGTGGTAAAAATTATTTGTCTTAAAAATGACTTGTCGGGAAAATGGCTTTTCAGGAAAATGGCTTGTCGGAAAAACGACTTTCGGGAAAATGACTTTCGGGAAAATGGTGTCGGGAAAAATCTTGTCGGGAAAATGGTTTGTCGGGAAAATGGTCTGTCGGGAAATTGGTCTGTCGGGAAAATGACTTTTGGAAAAGTGACCGGGAATCAGTATACCGGTTATATACCAGGTGAATGTAAAATTCTTGTATTTCAGGATTTGAAACATCAATTTCAAAATTTGAAAACAGATATTAAGGTAAATAGAGGAGCAGGCCGGCGGTACACTCTCAGCAGAAATGGGTAGTTAGCTAGAGAAGGGAGGTCCCCTTATTTTGAAAAATTTGGAGGGTTGGAAACCCAAGTAACATTTTTAGTTTTATTGTGGTCTTCAAAGTTTTTCATAGTCTTCAAGAACGCTTTAAAATAAAATTTTGTTACACAAATATATTGTGTAGCTAATCAATTTTTGTTTTTTCTTGCAGCTTGCACATTATTGCATGGCGAAAACAGCTAAGCGCTCGGAAAACCTGTAAACTTTTTTACTTCTAAAGGAAGGATGCACCTTAGCTGGCGTAACACACACGTTTCTGTGGATATGAATAGAGAACTAGAGAAGTAGTCTCAATTTGTTGGTAATACCAGTGGGGGCGGTGTTTAGGGGGTTAACTCCCCGTAATTGTTGCACACTAAACAAGAGAGAGTTATTTATTGACTTACAATATGTGTTATCAAGGCAAATTCTACGTCTTTAAGAACGTTGTCCCATTTAATAAAATCCGGGCATAATTTTGAAATCATTGGTCTCAGATCTCTATTGACATGCCTAATATGTCCATTTGCCCTAGGCGAACCTGCTGCTACAAGAATAAGTTGAATATTTTTCTCATCAAGAAAATTTTTAAACTGTGCTTACCTAAAATTTGAACCACGATCTGCAATAAGACGATTTGGCTGTAATTGGTAAAATAACCTATCAAGTGGTTTATTGTTTCGGAAGCATTTGTACTTTTGCAGGGTTAAAATTTATCTTATCACTATTTGAAACCTTTAACAGTCTTTTCTAATGGCTAATAGTGATAACAATGTATAGTGTCAAAAGGGAGGTTACCTTTGGAAATTTGATGCCTTCAGTTTTTCCTGTCGTGGAGGAAAATATAATACATTTTAAGCAGTTGCCAATATACTCTCTTACAAACACACCTAACATTGCGATAATTGCGATTGACGAGTTCACAAGATCTTGGCCACTTAGGTGTTGACAAATCTTAAGATTTGTCAACACCTACGTGGCAAACATCATCATGACAAGATTTAAAATAGTTTTCCACTGGATTTACGATAGAAAAGACGAGATTTTAGTTCATATGAGGAACTTTCGCCATTTTGCAACTGATTTTCTATCTTGAAAATTTCAGGGTCTTTTTGTTACATTACAAATAAGCTGCAAATCATCATCAACATATACTAAGAAAGAACGAATTAACGCATCAACGTGTCTCATGGAAAAAAATTGTTTATAATATAAATTATGTTTTTATTTAATTTTTAATTTTAATACAGAATAATTTTGCACTTGCTTTTTAAAGGAGATATATCTGCGTATCCCTCGTTTAGGTGTAAAAAAAATACATACATTTTTCCGACTAATTGTTTTGAGTTTAAGTTTACTTTTTTTTAAATTTATATAAATGTTAAACACTGTTTCTAAAAAGTTAAAATTTGTTAATAATAATTACGATTACTTACTGTTTCATTTTCTTTTCATACAACGCTTTCTAGATGTGTGATACACAGCTTTGCCAAGTTTTTTTAAACTGAAATACTCGAAATCTGATTATTTTTTGTTTCCTTTAAATAACGTATACCACCGTTAGTCCGCGATTTTTGGGACATCCTTTACAGTGTGTCTACTTAAGTTGGAACATATGGGAAACTTTTTTTATTATTAATTTTAAGAAAAAAAGTAATTCTTCATAAAAAGTTCTGCATGTTCTAAAATCTAAAATACAATCATCAAATATAAAATGTTGTCAGTCAGTCGTATACGCGGTTTGTCAAAAAATATAAATCTTACTCAAGAGTAAAGTACCTTTATATTTGACAATATCGAAAATTCTTATTAAAAAAGTTAATCATAACTAAAAAGTACGTTCAAATATGCAATTACTTCCATTTACTTAAAAAAAATATTTTTTCTTTTTTGTTTACATGTAATCTTAGAAGCACTGACAAACAAATGATTTGTTGATAGCAAGAAATGTTTGATATTGAATTTTTTATTCCGAACGACTTTTCATAATTACAGTTTTCGATATTGTCACAAATAAAGGTACTCTACTCTTGTATCAAATTCATATTTTTTGTCAAACCTCGTATATGACTGATATCTGATGATTTTATTTTAGATTTTAGAACATGCAGAACTTTTTATAAAGAATAATTTTTCTTCGTAAAATTTTTAATAAGAAAGTTTTCCATAATATGGAAAACATATTATGTTGCCAACTTACGTAGACACACTGTATAATTATTAGTATTGTGTACTACACACTCTTTAAAAATTCAAGAATGCAAAAAAATTTCGTAATTGAGTATCAAACAACAATTTTTAAATCCCACAGTTTAAAAATTAAAAATGCGAGAAACGGATGTAAAAGTATTTTTTCGCCCAGCACAAATAAAAATGAATCAAATCAAACCTAAAAATATGACCGAAAATATTATTTATTGTCTCTAGGGTCGCTAAACTCATATCGTCCCTAGTTTTTCACATTCTAAATACCTTTGACTGACATTTATGTATTTTGGCATTTAACATTTTGACATTTGAGATTTTCAGACGGTTGTGTAAATCAAAATAAAAATGGACAACAAAAGTATAAAATAAGAATAAAACCTAATTTAAATTTTGTAATAAAGTGAAAATGAATGGTAACTCGGACAGTGACGAAAAATTTACGAATACTTGACCAGATTTGAAAAAGAGGAAGCTAGCTAGCTGTTAAGACAATGCGTTGCAACCACAGACCTGTAGGTCTGTGGTTGCAACGGTACGAAAAGTGCTATGAATTATTTAAAAACTGGAAAAGGGATCAAAAACCCAAAAACTTAACAGAAAATGTATTAGTTGCTTAAACATTAACTTCATCTGTAGAAATAAGCCTTCAAATTCTGGTACTATCCACAATTGTGCTCAAGGCATAATTAACATTAATTACAACAATAAATAAATTCGTAAATTGTTACTGAAGTTTTTTATAAAATTCCGTTTATATTAATAAAATTTTAAAAAATAATTTGTTTGATGCTAGGCGAAAAACAGGTGTGTGTCACACATTCAGAAAACGCATTAGCAGCCCTTAGCTATCAACTGCCCTCGCTTCGCTTCGCTCGCTCAGGCAGTTAATAGCCGCGAGCTGCTAAAGCTAGTTTTCTGCCCTTGAGACACAATATACTATTGCGTACAAAGCAACGAATGTAAAAGTATTTTGCGAACATGGCAACGAATTTAAAAGACTTTTTTTTCTAATCCCTTATAGTAAACGCTGAATTACCTACACACTAGATTTATTACATGTAAACACATCATTAAAGAGAATTACAAATACAAAAGTTACACCTAAGACCTAATTACATATACAATATATTACGTAATATCCTATAAATTTAACGTTTCTGAATTTACTATTAAATTTGTAGTTTTATTTTTAATCCATGCTGTTACATGATACAACATGGAATCATGTATCATGGATGTTAGCTCGTTAAAAAAGTATAGTACATAACTCTAGTTGTAAGTAGCAATACCAAATTAGTTGGACTAGACCCTCGTGAAAAATATGGTAAGAGATATGATGCCATTTTTTAACACTCGGATAGTTTTGCCAATGCTTAAGCTTAAGAGCTTTACAAGGTGTTAATGTGGTCTGATGGGTTGAATCTTTTGAAGGCAATGTTAGTAAACCTTCCTGCCAAAGTGACCACAATGAAAAGCAATATCTATTTCCTTTGTTAAAAAAGGAAAGATTGAGCCTAGATGGTAGGAAGTAAGTTCTGATAGACCCCTCTACACCAACATGTAAAAATGTTGTATAAAAAATACTTCCCCATGACTTAAACTGAGGTGGGCAAGAACGAGGTAAAATAAAAGAGGACGCTTGAGAAGTTAGGGTAAAAAAGATGACAGGTAATGTTATGGTAGAACATAGAAAATTACAAATCTTAGGTCGGACGGTGCAGGTACTCCAGAATCATAAGTTTATTCCGGAGACCAAGGGGAAAACTCGTAGTTCTAAAACACTATAAAGGATTCTTGTCGACATATATGTCAATATTTTCTATAGAAAATATTGGCAGACCTTTTTAATACATTTTTAAAGGTTTTTGGACAATGAGAGTATGTATTGTACAAAAACTTCAAATTCACTTTTTTGACATGGGGGTAATTTGAAGGGCGTATTTTTAAAATTACTTCACAAATTTAATAGATCTTTAAAAAAGTGGTGCTTTAATTTTGCACATCAGATGAAATTTTCACATAAATAATATTTAAATTATATAATTATAATATTATTAAAAAAATAAAAGTGTTCTTAATTAAATATTAAGATCTTCATAGTACAAACTTGAGAAATTAAATATTATTTGTCAAAATGTCGGCCTGGTACACGACAGTTTTAATAATGAAATAAAATAAATTTACTTAAAAGAAATTTATTTCTGAAAACTCTTTACTTTCTACAAATATTCACAACATCAAAAAATAATTTAATATGCAAATTCTTTAACTTTTCTTTACAATTTTACTTTTCGTTTACCTTTGCTGGTTTTCAACAGCACAAAGTTTTTAATGAAACGAATATGTAACAAGTTTACAGTTGCGTTAAAGTTTTGTAAATATCAGCAAAATTTTTAACTTAATAAATTCTTTAAATGTTGACATTTAAAACGGATTTCTTTATGGTTAATCTTTTTAAAGGTACGAATAATAAAATTCTGTGTTTAATTAAGGTTTTTACATGGTTAAATTTCAAAATAAAAATATTTTTCATATGAGGGATGTTTGTTAGAAAATATTTATATTTTGTTTACATGTAATCTAAGATGCACTGACAAACAAATGATTTGTTGATAGCAAGAAATGTTTGATATTGAATTTTTTATTCCGAACGACTTTTCATAATTACAGTTTTCGATATTGTCACAAATAATGGTACTCTACTCTTGTACCAAATTCATATTTTTTGTCAAACCTCGTATATGATTTTATTTTAGATTTTAGAACATGCAGAACTTTTTATAAAGAATAACTTTTCGTCGTAAAATTATTAATAAGAAAGTTTTCCATAATATGGAAAACATATTATGTTGCCAACTTACGTAGACACACTGTATAATTATTAGTATTGTATACTACACTCTTTAAAAATTCAAGAATTCAAAAAAATTTCGTAATTGAGTAAGTAAGTAGTAAACAACAATTTTTAAATCTGTATCCCACAGTTTAAAAATTAAAAATGCGAAAAGAAAATTTTGAAACGGATGTAAAAGTATTTTGCGTACAAAGCAACGAATGTAAAATTATTTTGCGTACATAGCAATTCTTTTAAGTATTGTGCGATTTTAACCGGATTTTTTTTAAGTGTAAATCTATGCAAGGTAGGGTGGAACATTTTAAAAATTATTTTTTTTATTGAAATGCATGATTCTGGCCTAAAACTGACGTAACCAAAAAATTATAAAACAAAATTCCTTCATATGGATATGCTGCCCACATCATATGACGTAACAAGGCCTAAAAGTTCTTTACGCAACATGCAAACTTGTATATTTTTGAACGATTTTTTTAAATCGTCTTTGTAGCCCAGGACTCTTATAATAATTATATAGCCCAGGACTCTTATGATTATAATTATAGTGCACTATAGCGACATAATTTTAATAGAGTAAGTTCGGTTAGCCAGGTCAGCATTTATTTTTAAAAACTGTATTGTAATTTACTTCTAAGAAATTATTATATTCTTAGAAATAAATAACAATACAGGTTTTAAAAATAAATGCTAACCTGGCTAACCTAACTTACTCTATTAAAATTGTTGCGTATCTTACCATTCTATAAACTTAACTCCCCCCCAACGATTACTTATTTTTTATTGGGATAGGAGTGGGGTATAGATCTATACCCCACTATACTATAGAAAGGCATCGCATCGATGATTTTTGCCATGATATAAGGAAACATGGTTTGCTACCAGGTGTATGTATCTTGGTTTGCTACTATTGAAACCAAATTTCGTCCGCCACGCGTATGTACGTCACATTCGTCAATCTAAACTAGATATTTGAATTGCTGATACAGTCTTTAATGATATTATTTTGTTTAATTAGTAATTATTAGTATGTTTAATGTTATTATTATTTTATTAGTAGAGAGAATTCTGGGTATTATTATTATAAATAAATGTAAGATATTTAAATTTATTATTTGTATTGTGTTTTTATAATTATTTATGTGTGTGGGATTAATATCCAATGCCAAACTGTGCTGTGGCTATGTATAAAAATTATAATAAAAGGTAACAGCTAGTATTATAAAGTTATACATAAATAAAAAAAAATTAAATTTAGTTTTTGGAGATTATATGTACAGGGTGTTCCAAAGGAAACTTGTACCCCCCAAACGTTTTAACGGGTCAATGTGGACAACATTCCTTGGACACGTCAATTTTTATTTTTATGGGGACGAATTTTAATGTACGATTCACGTCCCCACCCGCACCCCTACGCGCTCCACCCCGCCCGTCTCCAAAATCATAAATTGTTGAGTTGTTGAGTGACATATCTTATTAAAGGTCTTTTAATTCTTATTAAGATTCTGTTTCAAAAATATGTCAGTTAGTTTTCGAGAAATTGCTATTTGAATTTTCAAATTAAGAGAAAAACAAAAAAAATTGTAAATCAACGAATGTGTGGGTTTCATGAAGTAAATGTGGATTACTATTGCTATAAATGTTATGAATCACCTTTTATTAATATTAATAAAAAAAGTTTCATTCCCTAGTTGTATACCCACGGCTTTGCTTGCGCTATCATTTTGACAGCCGTTATTTTGGCAAATGTTTTTTGACATCATTCAGGCATTTGTCATTTTAACAGATTTAATTTCGACACCTGTAATTTTGACACCTGTCATTTTAACAGTTGTCATTTTGAACAACGTCTGTACTATCGCATGAAAGTTGAATTGTCGACCTTATTTTGATTTAACATAAACATTTTTATTTTCGTTCGTTGAAATATTTTTTAAATGTTTAAAAGTTGTATAAATTAAATTATAAATTGCAAGAAACTTAATTCTTTTAAAATCCGGCTAAACCTAATAACGGAGAGAAGAAGGTTTATGTAAAAATAAAAGAAGTTCGATAATTCGAAAACAAAAGCCTAAATAAAAATATTTATTTGAAAAAACTGGTCTGCAACCTCTACGTTGTCAAATTTAAATAAAAACACCCTGTGTTTATAAATTTTACTTCTATTATTTTTAAAATAATAACCATAACAAAAAACAATAATTATTTTATTTGCGCTGCATATATAATTTAAAAAATACATTGGCACACTGACATAATACAAATCCGTAGAAATACTACCGCAAACCAATTTTCTCTCACAATCAATTTTAATAAATCGGCCGTCATAATTGTAAATTTAATAAAACGCGAACGCGCTTCTCAAAATTACATTGAAACAAGTAGATATTTTTGACGAACGTCATAAAGAGCGAGAGAGACAGCGCTACCATGCGCAATGGCATACCGAGTAAGCACCAAACACTCGGCCTTCGCTCGGCATAGGTGGTTGACCGGCGGTTCGGCTTGCCCCAGCCGGCCCGCTTAAGGCCCGCGTTATGTTACCCCCGGTACCATTTAGCCTTGTTCTAACCGAAGTCGGCCAGAATACGGCATGCCGCTGCAAAATCCTTCGGCTTGCCCTAGCCGACCCGCTTACGGCTGGAATGCGGCCTGCCGCAGCATAAGCAATACATCTCACGGCTGCTTACGCACGCGAGCTAACTATAAATAGCGATTGGTTGCAATATTTAGTTGGAAGTGTGCGTCCGTAATGGCATAGCTGAACATTAATTGTTTGTCCCCATCTCCATCCTCATCTTCTCGGTAACGAATAATGTCTAGCTAATCGAGTGGATTAAAAAGTATCTTGCCATTCAGAGAATTTTAGGACTGAACTTATAGGATATACCTTTCCAGGACGTCTGTAGGCTTTTTTTGAATGGCCAGGCTGTAGTGGCCGGCACTCGGCCAACTATACAAAGCCGACACTCGGCCGAGTAAACATAGCCGACATTCGGCCAGGCGGATATGCCCGACAGTTGGCCGTTCTACACGCCGGAAAAAATACGTGTGTCGGGCCGCACGCGGCTGATTCGGCAAAACGTATTCGGGCCGTATGCGGGCCGGCTTGCTTGTGCTTACTGGGTACCATGTTTCCTTGTATCATGATTTTTGCATTGCATTTCAGTTTCACCCATTAGCTTACGATCGTCAACGTCTTTGTTTGCAAGGTCTAGCGTACCGAGCTACCGAGTTTGAAATCACTGTATTTTTGTGAACACATCTTACAGGACGATAAGTTTTAGTTTATTATTTTATATTTAATTTGTACATTAGATGTAAGGTGGTTTTGTAGATATTAAGATTTTTTTTTGGTTGTAGGGTCGGCACAACATTTTAGATGAGTCAACCTGAACGTAAACCCGTAGTAAAACTAAATGCGATATATTTGGCACACTTAAACAAATGCCACTAACTGTTTTACCAACGCGCAATAGTATATTAAATAACTTACAATTTATAAAACAAGCGACGAAGGAACGCAAAATAGATAAAATTGTATTGAAAGATTATTTGTTTACTAAATCTTTTTTAATGATGGACAGAAAAAAGAACCCAACATTTCGGAAATTTGCGAAATTCTTGCAAGATGGAAAAAATTTGGAGCACCGCATCTATACCAATCATAAGCCACCAACGAGTTATGCATTCAGTTATTACTAGTACTTCGATGAGTAGAGAAAACTCCTAAAATATTTCGAAGCTCGAAAAAAGACTTTAACGCACATAAACAAAGTCAACAATTTTGTAAAAGAATAAATTGGAACAATTTATGTCACAACTACAATTAAAAATCTAAAAAAAAACTTGACAAACGACTAGTTATCATCTTTATCGTCCAAATCCAATCCAATCGCCGCAATCTTTAACTTTAAAACGATGTTACGCTAGTTACGGTCGTAAGTTTCCCTTATTTGCTTTAGAATGCGATCGCACTGGTGTATCAGGTCGCTCAACTCAATTGTCAGTGCTGTGTTGGAATATGTTGGGTTGGTGAGCAAAGATAACAACTTAATGTAGTGGATCGAATGACAGTAAGAAGAGCAAGTAAAAAATGAAGACACTGAACAGAAACAATTCTACTTGGACACGAACAATAACGACAAAAACGTAGACCACGGCGTAGGCTCCTGCAGCAAAATAACAACTCCCGAACTCCATACAGTAATTATTAACTTAGGTATTGGGAAGAGTAACATCAATCGAAAGGTTTTTTAATTTACTATTTGATTATGTAAAAACATACCGGGTGTTACATTTGAAATAAAAAAGTTATTAACCTTTCAAGTTCAAGGCCTAATTTGCCATTTTTTTTTCAGGTAATTTGTTAAAAAATGTTAAAGAATTGTCATGGAATCTTTTAACCAATGTTTTAAGATTCCGAAAATTCCAACCCTCAAAAGATATTTTAGCCGTAGGGTGGCTCGCCCAGCGTATAATCAGCATGGTTTTCCTACTAGAGTAGTGGTGCCTATCAATGTTTGAAAATGCCAATCACCTCCCTCACTGTGCTTTTATTTCGAATGTGCTTCGCACCAGGCACCGACAGACAGCCTGTTTCGGACTTTTGATCCTCATCAGTGTCGGGTACCATGTGGCACAGAATATGGTATTCTGTGCCTGTAGTCCAAGCACACCCAAAACAAAATGCACCAGCCGCTCTTATAGCAAGTAATGCCACACAGCGGTGACAACTCAGCGAACGAGAGTTCTCGGCGACATCTACCGTCCAGAGGACGTAGCCAAACTATGTGTTTAGCAGAAATCGCAAATAAACAACATAGACGAAGTAACTTCGCTGTTGGCTCAAAAGATATTTTAGCCGTAGGGTTACTCCTAGAAACTGACTTAGTAGGCACTTTTTGCTCCAAAGAAACAGTTCATTAGGGTCTATCTTAAATAAAGATTTTACAGGATGCAAACAAATGTGTCACACTGATGGTATATATTTACATATCTGTAGGTATATAATAATAATAATAATAATAATAATAATAATAATAATAATAATAATAATAATAATAATAATAATAATTTTTATTCATGTTACATGTACAGATACAATTACACAGGTCAGAAAAAAAGTACAAACTAAAAACCTTAAAGATTTAAAAAAAGAAAATATAACCCAAAATTTAGAAATAAAGAATAAGTTAGATAAAATATACGCAGTGACTGCTACCCCGTGCGCACGGAACCATAGTTGGCTGACTCGCGCTCCTTGCGCTCGGAACAATAGATATGGGACTCCTGCACCGTACATATGGGGTTAGGACATAGATGTGATGCGCTAGAGAGTTTTTAATAATTTTATAATGGTATTTTTACAAAAAAGCATTAATATTAAAGTGTAATTTATTAAAAAATAATTGGAAAATACATTTTAATTTCTTAAAAATTAAATTTATTTTAATGTCTTTGGCGGGATGTCTTGGATGTCTTATTTGAGTTCCTTTTTTTTTAGACCCAATTATCGTCAACTCTGACCCCTTGGGTCTGCCGCATTTAACCATTTTTGGTGGTAATGTTATTTCACTTAGGACTAAAAACCGTTTAAAAAAAATTAATAGTAATAGTTCGTTTATACCATATTTGTTTCCAGTTATTCCCCTTTTGTCATTATTGTTAGTCATGTTGATGTTTATTTTTAGTGGTATTTCTTTTTCTTGTAATAGTTTTTTATCTTCTGGTAATATTTCTCCTTCTGGTATTTCTCTTTCTTTTGTTAGTTCTATGTCGTCTGATAATATTTCCTCTTCTGGTATTTTTTTCATCTGATACATCAATATCTCCTGCTAATATTTCTGCTTCTTTTATTTCTCTTTTTTCTGATTCTATGGCTTCTGATAACATTTCTCCTTCTGATATTTCTTTCTTCTGATAGTTCTGTCTTCTAATAATATTTCTATAACAACTTGTTTTGTGTAGTATAGGCATTTAAATTTGTTTTACATACAACAAAGAATTTAATAAATAATAACAGGGGACCATAAACCATAAATCTATGCAAGGGACAGTTAAAATGTTAATGTCAATCTTTTAAAGATTGACTACAATCAGCTCTGTAACTTAAATTACAAATTATTCTTATTAACTTTCTTTGTATCGAAAATACATCAGAGGCTCCAGGAGAGTGGCCCCAAATTAAAATGCCATTGGCTAAAATTAAGTGGACTAGTCCAAAATAAGCATCAACTAAGGTACCTCGGGAAACGGAGTTTTCTAAACAAAAATATTTTTTGAACAATGTGTGTTATAATAAGCTTTGAATTAAGGTGGATCCCTAAGAATTTTACGCAATTCTGTTCAAGATTGCTTTTATTTTTTAGTGTAAATGTAACAGTTTTTTCGGAATTTAGACAAAGCTTATTTGCCCTAAACCACAATTCAACATCTAGCCGCCCCCATGACATCCTCCTCAAGAACATTAAAATTCATGCCTCTTCTGCTTATTGTCTTGTCATCAGCAAATAGGGCAAAGTTAGTACTTCTTGAAGAATTTGGCAAGTCATATATATACATATGTGTAATTTAATTTAAAACGTATTCTTTTTTAAGGAACCAAATTGTAAGGCAAAAATAATATAAAAACATATTATGTTTAGCTGTAAAATATAGTAATAAATTCTTTTTTCTACTCCCACCTTTAAAATGCCCTTTATCGTACATGTTTCCATGACACTAAGTGACATTTTAAATACACATTGACAAGTTGTGGATTTACGCTTTAGTCACGGGCTGAAGTTAGCAACAGGTTTTTAGTCACGGGTTGAAGTTAGTTGACAGTTGTCAAATGTCATACAATCGTTAAAATAAAGTGCCTTTCTTCTAAAATAATACTAAATGTGAAAATGATTTTATTATCTCAATACAAAAATACAAAAATATTAAAGTATATAATATCCTTTATAATTGTGTTTATAAAATGTAAAAATGTAACATTTGACAGTTTCCCCTGTTGTTTCATAGATGGCGCTCTATACAAATTTTTGATTCAAATGCACCTCGTTTATAAACTTTTCTATACACTCATTAACTTAAGTACTCGCTCGCAAGCTCGCTCGTTCCTAAATTAAATTCGTGTATAAAATGGCGTTTATCAAACTTGATACATAATATACTATTTTAAGTTCAATATAATATTATAATCATTAATATACCAAGTTACTTTTAATTATTTAATCAAAAAAACAGTAAGAGACCAAACATTTAAAATAAATCCGGTATCATTATTTTGGCGTGCCATTTTCATATGTAAAATAAACACTTAAATCTGCTTTAAGCTTTGTGAAAATGTACAAAGAAACCGTATAATTGATTTTAGAGTGTAATTCCACAGACTAACTTCTTATAAACTCCTTATAAAGCAACGGGACGTAGCAATTGCTGGGAACTTGCAGGGTTTCACTTTTTGTGCAGCAATTACAGATACGGGATAGCTTTTATCCATCTATTTGCTGAATATTTTATAAAGTTCATTTACAAAAGTGATTTCGTTTTACGGTTTCTAATTGAAGTTTTTAAATTAGAAAGTAGGTAGTTTGCCATTGGGGAATATATTTGAAGATGTGGTAATAGTTGACAGAAGATTTCAACTAATTTTAGTTTTGGTAAAGAATTAGTTTTATAAAAAAAGTTTACACCATGGTGCAGTATTTAATAGAAAATAAAGAGCAGACGGTATTTCAAATTTATAAATTTTGAAAAAGTTAAGTATAAAAAGTATCATTGGTTGATTTAATTTAAAAGGAAATTAAACGATCTTAGTTGGAGAAAATGCAAGTGCACTTGAATTTTATCTAACTAAACCATGGTAGCCGACGGCTACTAGCCGTGGTTCTTACATGATTATTATTAATTTTTTGGTAGGTATGAAAATTATAGTGGGTATATTATGTGTATCGTTTAATAAACGCCATTTTAGTAACCAATTTTAATTAGTGTCTAGAAAAGTTTATAGACGAGTTGCATACTATACTTTTTCTACGACAAATACTTATTATTGTGTAAAAATAATTTTAATTTAATATTCTTGGAAATCTGTATTACCGGCGCGTTGGTGAAAATATCAAATTTTTATGTGGTAATCGAAATGTATTCCTTGAAAATAAACTGGTTAAATCCGATATAGAAGCAGTTTTTTACAGTGAAAATAAAGAGAATGTTTGGGGGCACTCCACGGTGAAGTCTTTACCAGAAATTTTCAATGGTTACAACGTGCTTTAAAACTTTTTAAATATTGGATTTTTTTATTGAAATAATAAAATAATTTTCGCGTTTAGTATTATTTTACAAGAACGGCACTTTACTTTAACGATTGTATGACATTTGACAACTGTTAACTAACTTAAAACTAACTTCAGCACATGACTAAAAACCTGTTGCTAACTTCAGCCCGTACTAAAACGCCATAAAGCCACAACTTGTCAATGGTGGGAGTAGAAAAAATCATTTATTTGGAGTAGATTATGGGCAATATTTATTTCGATAATTAGCCTCTCTCGTCTGGAGACTCGTAAAATGGCGTTTATAAAACTTGTATAATAAAATACTATATTATTGCCCAGGGAAATTTGCCATCCAATATCTAGTGAAATTTGGCAAATTTGTTTAAAAATACCACCTTTGCTGTATGATATCAGATTATAATTAAAATAAAAAATCGGCATTTTCATCCGTGAAATTTGCCATATAATAATAATAATTTGATTTTAAGGACACGGGTGAAAATGCTGATTTTTTATTTTAATTATAATCTGATATCACACAACAAAGGTTTTTGGTATTTTTAAACAAATTTGCCATATTTCACTAGATATTAAATAATTAAAATAGTATTGAATATTGATTATCTGGGTTTGCTACTGTGCAGAGGTTCATTCAAGACTGGTTGAAATATTGTAATTACAGTGAAAAAAACTTGAAGCACGTAAATCATTATCGGACAATCACTTAGGTACTCTAAAAGCAATTCGCTAATGACACCACAGCTCCGAGCAATAAAATACAAAAATCAGCGCCTTTGTGGCAGTTCCCTCGTTACGTTATTCATTCAGTATGTTGACATTTAAAAAATACGATTGTAAATTTTATTGCGACCGCAGCGTTTGCAATATCGGGTTAACTTTTTTAATACCTCGGGCATTTCCACAAAAAATATACTAGACGTTAGCACCAATAAAAAATAAAGGTAAATAAAATTGAATATTTTTTCTGACTATTTATTTTTAAGACGAAAATTACTGCTGTAATTAATTAAAAATGTATTCATAAACTTAATCTATATATAAAAACTATGAGATTAGGGTTTCACAAAGAATTACGAAATTGTTTTAGGGTGAAGTTATTAAGTTGCCTCTTTGCCTCAAGATGACTTCAATTTTATTTTAAGTTTATAAGTGCAATCATTTGAAAGAAAGTTAATTATACCTACCTAAGTAAAGCCTTTAAATAAAAATTCATAATTATAAATGCTTGCAAGTATAATACAATAATTGGGATCCGTCATTTTCTAATTCATCAAATTTAAGAAGACAAGTGAGTTAAAATTTTAATATTGACTTAATTAAATTGTTACCACAAACATAACCATAAAAATAAAAATTACAAATTGTACAATGCAAAATGTTTTTAATTAATGGTATATTAATTTTATAAAAAACACTTAAATACACAAAAGATTTTATAATGGCACGTTTATAACAGCAAGAATTTGGCAACGTCGTATTTTGATGGTTTTTATAATTTTTTGTTTTTCTGTTGTATACCAATTGTTTTGGCATTGTTTTTCTCATTGTGGTTACGAGATTTTTAGTGGCTTTTACATAAAACTCCACAATTTGCTTTTTATAAAGCCTAACCAAATAAATTTATGTAAGCTTAACCTGGGCGATGTAGGAAAATGATTTAAAAAAATATGATATAACCTAAATTTTATTTACTTGACAATTGTTACCATACGTGGACGTATTAATATGTCTATGGTATCATATAATAGTCCTTCGGAGGGGACTATAGTCCTTCGGAGGGGACTATAGTCCTTCGGAGGGGACTTTAAGCCGTCGGTCCGTTCCTACCCCTAACCCGCACAAGCCATTCAGTTGGCTTATGGGACATCTTAGTTTGGATGTAAGGATGGAACTAAAAGAGCACTATATATTTTAAATCCCAAAATGAAAAAGTCTAAAGGTGTTTGATCTGGTGATCTTGCTGGTCATTCTATAAAATGGTGCACCACCCGACTATTATAGTGGGAATATGTGCTTTTTCTGTACGGAAATATTTAAATAATACCTTTTCACACGGGAACAGAATGGCCAGCTAGATCACCAGATCTACGGGAACATCTAAAAAACAGAGTATTTAAAACAACCTGCTAATATAGATTTTTAAAAAACAAAATAACTGCTGTCTAAAAATGAATTAGTCAAAGATGACTAATTTAATAGTTATTAGTGGCTGCTTTTTCTGAAAAAGCATTTTTAGAGAGTGCAGAAATAAGAAACATAAAACCGGAGGTTTTAAACAGATTGCAGGAAAGTGAATGGGAAATTATTTTTTATTTATTGTTGAATTTTTCGTTTAAAAATAAAAAGTTTATTTAAAATTCTCATCAAATAGGGAATTTTATCCAATACTGAATATTAAATTATGATTCTATGGAAACTCTTTAAATGGAGATACTACCTTAATATGTGTGATTTAAAAACATTTATAGAGGTCTATATTTATAGAACTTATAGGATTATATCTGTAAATATGAAATTTATCTATAAATATGGATTGTAAACCAATTAAATAAATAAAACTGTAAAAGCTGAAATAAATACCATTTCAAAGAGTAATGAAGAAAATTTAGGATTCAAAAGGATCAGCCGGACAACCAAATAGGTATTTCAAAAATGTCAACGAAAACTCTTTATATATTCCTTTTATAGAATATCTGGCAGAATCAAAACTAGTGTTGGCTAAATGAAAGCTGATCGGAAAACAATATGTTGGCATTTTTTTTAAGTTTTGACAAAATTTACGTTTTTGTCACTTGTTTAGAATAACTGTTAAAGAAAGTGGAAAAAATATGGGTTTATTAAAAGTGACAATACAATAAAGTATTCTGGTGTCAATTGATAATGATATTGATAATGATAGTGATACGTCCAAAGCGTCTGTGTTTAACGCCTGTTCTCTTGGATATAGAAAAATATGTGTTTAAAAGACATTTCCCCGCAACTCTTCAATTTAACAAAATAGTCTTACATGCAAAAACTAAAAACGGCCAGACATAAATTCCACTAAAATTTTTAAGTAGTAAAAGTAGGAATCATAGGCCGTGAGGTAACAAAGCAAAAGAAAAAATCTGAGCCAATTTGTCAATTTTGCTGGAAACGGAATTAGGTACAAATGTTCCAAAACATGCTCAACGAAATGTAAAGGATATTATAGAAAAACTACTTTATTAGTGTCTTTCTTGAAATCCTTCATTGATGAGCAAGCAGCCAACATCTACAAGCAGTAGGAGGTACCAAAATCCAGATATAAAATTATTATGCGGTTTAATTGCTAGGGTTGTTATGAATCCAAAAAGAAGCATTTTATAAATAATTTAAACTTTTTTCAATAAAACACTAGTTCTTCTTTAACCAAATGATAATCTTTATAAACCTTATAATGTCATGCGACGGAAAAAAGCATTTCCGGCAAAGTAACGTCTACACAGAAAAAAATCTAACATAGTACCAAGAACAGCGCTGTCATTGAATGCATTAAAATTGAATCAATCTAAATTGTTATTTGCTCAATTAATTACTATTAAACCAAAATAGGGAAATATTTTGCCTAAATATCAAGGATTTTATTAAGTTAAATGTATACATACACTGAAAGAAATATATACTAAAGTTAAATAAAAAAATAATTAGGGCAAATATATTTTATGTTTCATATATAGACTACCACATACATTGCTAAAACAAATATATTCGTTTGGTTAGCAGCCTATTGCTGCCCTAGCAATATAAATGGTGTTTCTAGCAATATTTTTTTGCTGTAATTCACTTATAGTTTACATTTTATAGTAAGGGTAAGTTTATTTTTATTTAGATCTAACATATCTTCTTTACAATAAATGTATTACAAAATTTACCATACATTCATAATAAACAGTAGTATAAATGTGTAAAGCACTAGTATAAAATTTTTAGTATAAATTTGTATTTACTTTTAGCAACAAATTTCTTTCAGTGTAGTATACATACAATAGGAACGTTATTAAATAAATCAAATTAGTATTTAATGCAATACCATTCTAACATTCTAACAAATAAATATCAATATGAATATCAATAGATTTAGGAGCGATAACTTTTATTATTAATTTAAAAACAGTAAACGATTATAAACCAAGTGCTAACTACCTATTGGTATTATAGGAACTGTTATTCAGGAATACGGATTACAAGATCCCATTAGTTTAATGGCTCACCCATTCATGCTATGCTAGCGTTTTTTCTGTGTAGTTTTTATAAACAAGTTATATACGAATTTGACATTATTGAAAATAGCAAATAAAACAACCGGGATGTAGTGTGGGCGAATGCTGAAGGATAATATTGAAAAAAGGAAAACTTGAAATTAGTTATGGCTGATGGAGGGCAAGGATTTTAGAAATTTTCTTGACGATTATACCGAAAAATTACTCCTATGTGTTAAATAAAGGGTTAAGGAAAACCAAGAAATAGTAGAAGATAAACTAAATGCAATGGACCGAGGTAAACGATCTTCATCTATGTAAAAGGGGAAAGAACAGCAAAAGAGCTCTTACCTCTAGAGGTAAACTAAGTGAAGGGCTATTTTATTCATAGTCCGTCAAATAAAAGAAAGTTACGACAAAATTAAATTTCCATTCGATCTCACAAATAAACAAAAGTTTTTTTGGATCTAAAGGTGACCCTCCTTGTCAATGGATTTTAGACAGTAACTGCAACGAACCGTGTCCTTATTGCTATGTAAAGAAACTTTTCAAAATAAAACCACAAATGTTGAAGATCCCAACTATGAATCTTAAACGATGTATTTAAGAACCTATGGAGACCTTATTTAACAAATTACGCTTTCTAGGCAAAAATTTCGCTAAAGAATATTTGCTCACCGTAAATGTTTGAGAAAGAAGGTGGCACATTTGTTAATCAAAAAAGTATTGTAACAGAATTTCAATTTTGCTTTTTCCATTTAAGAGCCATTACACTGTTTAAAATATCTGCGGTGTAAAAAGTAATCCTAAAATGGTGTCAAAATCCAACACCAAGTGGTGTTAATATAACACCATGAATTAGGGTTGAAAATGAACACCAAAACGGTGTTTATCTAAAAATATTTGAGAAGTGCACCTACCCAGAAAAAAAGGAATAGTTCATTTAACCCAGTTGACCCATAAGTATTTATATTTTTGTGGATCACGTGATGTTCTTAAATCTCGCCTCTGTTGACTTACATGAAGAATATATAAACATAGGTAATCCTTTGCTTTGGGTGTGACACTACAAGTTGTTCGATACTAAAGAGACCTTAAATAGGTGGAAACAGCTGTCAATACTTGAAGTATTTTAAGTTAGTGGAACGCACTAAAAACATTATCTCTAGCGAGTTGAAGGTTTCATTTTCTGGAATAATACCACTGGTAATATACTAATAATGCGTCAAGGAACTTCCTGTTTCCTTTTTTTTCCTTTTTTCTGTGTAATATGATAATTTGACCACAAACACATAATATTTAACACTGAAAAGGAGTTCAATTTACACCAGGTAAAATTTATTTTAATACTGTGAGAAAGTTAAATTAACACCATTTTAGTATTTAAATTTACACCGCCAACGAACCTTATTTAACACCATTTTAGTATTTGAATTGACACCGGACCAACGAACCTTATTTAACACCATTTTGGTTTGTATCGATATAGACCACGTATGGTGTTAATTTGGTGTTAAATTGGTCATGAAATTTTGAACAGTGTAAGAGCCACCGGAATTTCATTAACTGTAAGAATCTCTTCATAGATGGATTAAAAATTATGGAGCAAATATAAATTAAATAACGTTAACGACCTAAGGTACGGTTATTTTTTGCTAAAAGCAGTTGTAGAGTTTTCTTCTACACATTGGTAATTTAAAGTTTTGTGAAATTATGTTATTTATTTAATTAAAACGATTCTATAACTTTATTTTAGTTTCTTATTTATTAAAGATACGTTAATATTATCAAAATTAATAAAACTCAAATAATAGCAAGACAAATATTTACGCAGCATAAAAGATTTATAATAGTATTCACTCTTTTCAATCAGCTTTAATTTAACCAAACTTTGTTTTGGTGCTAAATAGTCCACAATAAGCACCCATAAGGAGATTTAATTGAAATTTTTAAAATACATATTTTTTTCTAAAGGTATAAGAATATTCACTCTTTTTAATCAGCTGTAATTTAACCAAACTTTGTTTTGGTGCCAAATAGTCCACAATAAGTACCCATAAGGAGATTTAATCAATTGAAATTTTTAAAATAAATATTTTTTTCTAAGGGACACTGAGGAGCAGAAGAAATATACGAGACACATCTATGGTATTACGATATTTTTAATGTGTCGCCGTTTAATGAATTTTTTTCTTTTATTTTTAATTTAAGCACGGCCTGTGGAAAAGTTATATTGTCATGTATGTATTATTATGTTATTAGTACACACTTTTGTATTTTGTATATTAATTCAATATTTGTTAAGATATTTTTACAAAACATCAAGTTTATAGACAATGTGGTTATAGAATTGGGGGTTTACACATTTTTTTAAAATGGTCTTAAAACAATGTGTTACCAATATTGGTGGGTCAAAAAAACCGACTATTTTTTTTTTACTTTGTACTCTGAAAAATCGGTTACTAGACAACTCTAGAGAATTCTCACCAAACATGAGCTCTTAATTTTGATAACAAGGTCCTCCGCTTTACAATTTTTCATTTTTTCCTCAGTATTAGGAACAAAAATTTTTATCTCTTCGACAGCTGTTCGTTAAAAAATAACTCTCCACATATTCTTGTAGGAAATCGAACGCTCTACAAAAAAGGTCTTTTACAATTTTTTCGTAAACCTCACCGTTAGAATGATATCGATGGTTAAAGTTTAATTATTTTAAGAGAAATTTCTGTTTTGCTTATGAATTTTATAACTCGCTTACAAAAAATTTTTATAAATCGCGCAACTCATAGTTTTGTAGGAAATTAACTGCTTTACAAAAATGGTCTCTTATGATTTGTCGATTAAATTAAGCGTTTAAAAGATATCCATCGTCAAACTTCAATGCATACTAATTTTAACAGTTTTTGATGAATAATTCGAAAAATTTCAGTTTTACGAAAATTTATACAAATTCGAGTTTCTATCGTAAAAGTAACTCTTATAGAAGTTTCCCTTTCGAAAATTTATTTGAGACTTTTTTATTTTAATAATATTTTCATGAAATTTATCTTTATAATAACTTAAAATCATAAGCAATTGAAAGTTGTTAATGATTCGGCAGAGCGAGCTGTTGCATTAGTCGATGATTATAACCAATGCTTAACAAAAAATGAAGAGCAATTTCAATATAAAGAAAACTTTTTACAGTCAAAGTGTACGATTATATTATAAATGTTAAAATTTTTATTTCAGTTGATAAAATTAAATAAAGAAACTTTTTAATAACAAATAGAACATTTTTTTTTCTTCAAGATCAATTATTTTCATATTAAATTTATGACAAAAACGTTATTTTTTTCAAAATTTAATAAAACATTGACTCTGAATTAGAAATAATGCACTATTTTTCTTTTCAATATAACCAAACATAATATGTAGAACTAAAAAAAACGAGAAAAATAGTTTCCCTTTTCATAGGAACTCAAATTTGTATAAATTTTCGTAAAACTCAAAAATTAAATTGAAATTTTTTGAATTATTCATGAAAAACTGTTAAAATTAGTATGCATTGAAGTTTGACGATGAATATCTTTTAAACGCTTAATTTAATAGACAAATCAGAGACCATTTTTGTAGAGCAGTTAATTTCCTACAAAACTATGAGTTGCGCGATTTATAAAAAAATTTCGTAAGCGAGTTATAAAATTCATAAGCAAAACAGAAATTTCTCTTAAAATAATTAAACTTTAACCTTCGATATCTTTTTAACGGTGAGGTTTACGAAAAAATTATAAGAGACCTTTTTTGTAGAGCGTTCGATTTCCTACAAGATTATGTGAAGAGTTATTTTTTAACGAACAGTTGTCGAAGAGATATAAATTTTTGTTTCTAATACTGAGGAAAAAATGGAAAATTGTAAAGCGGAGGACCTTGTTATCAAAACTAAGAGCTCATGTTTGGTGAGAATTCTATAGAGGTGTCTAGTAACCGATTTTTCAGAGTACAAAGTAAAAAAAAAATTGTCGGTTTTTTTTGACCCACCCTAATATATATATATATATATATATATATATATATATATATATATATATATATATATATATATATATGTATACATACTAAACATACTATAGTATTATTATATTATAATGTGACATCAAACTGCTTGACCCCGAATTATTTGACAACAATTAATATTATTATTAACTATGTTATTTTTGGCGTAAAGTTCATTTATTTAATTAAATAAAGACTTTTTTGTAAATGCAAATCCCTAATTGATACTCTTTAAAATATATATTATATATTTATTTGGTTAAAATTCAAGAAATTTATATTACTTAGACTTGACTGTAATATATTTTTTTAAATTAAGTGTTTAAATGCTATTTGTCTGGCGTTGACTCTTTGAATTGGACACATATTTATTCTTGCTTGGTTAAAATTATAAAAAATCATTATTAACTTAATGTATTTTTAATACTTTGTAATTTTACTTAATTTTATTTTTCAGTTTTAAAATAGATAAAAAAATTGACACTCTTTTTCGGTATCACGTAGTAATAATAGCAAAATAAGTGCCTATAACAGCAAATTAGTAAGATAAAATTGGACAGTTTGCTAACCGAATTTACTGATTTCAAAATTAATGCAGCCACAGTCGTTAAAACTTATCCTTCTCTATAAATTATTAAGCCGATATGGATCAATGGTTTTAGCACCTATAAATTATGCCAAATTAATTTTCATTGATTTTCCACGAAGTAGATAACCATACAAGTTTTTCACGCTTACCCGTATTAACATAAAATTTGTTATTAAGTTTATCAGTCACTAAAATCTTTTGAGGATTTATTTTTTAGTAACCGTCACAATATGGTGGTGTTTTAAGCGCAATAAATTATTCGTAGATTCTATATCTACTGTCCACTGTGTTACTTGTAAACATTGCCACGATGGAAAGTGTGAAAATGTAGATATGCACGGTTTTTGCTTATGTGTCATCCAACTACTGAGGTTAGAGTGGATAGTACATCTGCTGAGAAATCTAAAACACGTGGCAGTACTGAAGAAAATGCTGTAGTTTTTGATAATCATAGCTTGAATCTAAAGTTTTTAATTAATAAAATTGTTGAACTAAGGTAAAAATGGATGAGCTAATTAATGAAAATCGAAAGTAAAAGAATCAGAATACACTGTTCAAAATTTCATGACCATTTTAACACCAAATTAACACCATATAGGGTCTATATCGATAAAAACCAAAATAGTGTTAAATAGGGGTCGTTGGTCCGGTGTAAATTCAAATACTAAAATGGTGTTAATTTAACTTTCACACAGTATTAAAATAAATTTTCCCTGGTGTAAATTGAACTCCTTTTCAGTGTTAAATATTATGTGTTTGTGGTCAAATTAAATCATACTACACAGAAAAAAGGAAAAAAAAAGGAAACTGGAAGTTCCTTGACGCATTACTAGTATATTACCAGTGGTATTATTCCAGAAAATGGAACCTTCAACTCGCTAGAGATAATGTTTTTAGTTCGTTCCACTAACTTAAAATACTTCAAGTATTGACAGCTGCAGCATGTTTCCACCTATTTAAGGTCTAGTATCGAACAACTTGTAGTGTCACACCAAAGCAAAAGACTACCTGAGCTTATATATTATTCATGTAAGTCAACAGAGGCAAGATTTAAGAACATCACGTGATCCACAAAAAAATAAATACTTATGGGTCAACTAAATTAATATAGTTTAATGAACTATTCCTTTTTTTCTGTGTAGGTGCACTTCTCAAATATTTTTAGATAAACACCGTTTGGGTGTTCATTTTCAACCATAATTCATGGTGTTATATTAACACCACTTGGTGTTGGATTTTGACACCATTTTAGGATTACTTTTTACATCACAGATATTTTAAACAGTGTAACTTCAATTGAATCCCTGTTGCCCTATACAATTAAATTAAAAGCAAGTAAGGATAATGTAACCTCTAAAGCTGTGGAAATTAAAAAGTCTCACTCACGGGCACATGTAGGAAACTAGCAATAGTGCTGATGCTGCACAGGACACTAGAACTTCTAGTATACTATACTATACTAGTATACTAGAACTGTTGACTATAGTCAACAAGTATATTATACCGATCACAGAGTTCGGTTTTATTGGTGCTAGTGTACAGACATGGGCGGATTTAGGCATGGGCATTATGGGCTGGAGCCCTGGGCCCCGACCTATCAAGGGCCCCCTACTTGGTAAAGATTTAAAAAGTTTAATTAATACTTTTTTTGTTAGATCATTAGACTTATAACAAACTGTTAACTTTTTTAAAGTTTTAAAAATATTTATTTATCTATTTACTTTGTTTAATTTTCTTTGGTTAAAGGACTTTGGTCAATGGCATTTATTTTTAAAATTTTCATTAAGCGTATTATAGAAAATGGTTAACTTTGGTTGCAAAAGGTACTGCCAAATAAATGTTATGATCTTTAAATCTTAAACATTTAAGTATTAATATAGAAAAAGAATACTCTGATATAAAAAAGAGACAAATTATTTTAAAATTTTCTGACAAATCTGCAAATAAAGTTTCAATAAATGGAGCAGAAAAATTTAAAAGGGATACTCTGAACGTTGCATTAGATAGGTTAATTGTGGAACTAAAAAAAAGAAGTCATATCTATGAAAAGTTTTGCAAAAGATTTAAATTTTTGATGGATCTACAAGACAAGAAAATGAAAAATATTGATTTGGAAAGTGCACGGAATATTGTAAATTATTATTCAGATGACATAGATGAACATTTATTCAGTGAGTGCATTCAGTTAAAATCATATTTACAATCCAAGCCAGAATCATTCACCTCATGCGCCGATATACTAATGTTAATGTACGCACTAAAACTTGTAGATGTTTTTCCCAATTGCTACACAATATTTAAAATATTCTTAACGTTGCCTATCACTAGCTGTGAAGCAGAGCGATCCTTCTCGAGGTTGCCTTATATAAAAAACAAATATAGAACAACTATGGAAAACGAAAGATTAAATTATTTATTAATACTTTCAATTAACTCTGATTTCACTCAAAGTCTGCAATGTGATCAATAGATAAAGGAATTTGCAGAACAAAAATGCCAAAGACTTACGCTTTAAAATTTAATGTTTTTAAAGTATTAAAAATACAAGGCACCCCGAAGAATTTTTTATGTGAACCCATATTCTTAGGCTTAGTCCATTTAACTGTATAAAGTTAGTTTTGTTTAGTAGCTATTGTTATAGGGATATATCGTTAAAAAGATAATTTTAAACTCTAGCAAGTTGCTAGTAGCAACTAAACTTTTTATATCTATATGGCTTATTTTGAACAAAAGTATATACATATACATTAGGGTGTCCCTTATTTTTATTTTTTTTACGCATACCCTCTAATTATATTTATTACTTGTTTATATACTCCCAGTAAAAATTTCATCTCATTCTATAAACGGGAACCCGTGCCGACTTGCATCTGAACCCTCCGTTAGCCAACGTTAGGCGCGCGGTATTTTGTAACACGAAAAAAAAAGATATACTTCATGACTGTATTTTTCTAATGATTTTATTAAATATGATTACTAATACTAATTAGTAGGGTGGGCCGAAAATCCGCTTTTTTAGAATTTCGTTTAGTAATAGCAAAAATTTTGTTCATTATGTTGTAAAAACATTTTGTGTAAAAAATTAAAATTTTCGATCAACCTCCTAGGCTCGCCCAACGCAATTAAAGATCAAAATGTTCACAAACATTTTTTATTAACTTATAAGTTATAAATAAATTTATTAACTTATAAGTTATAAATAAATTTCGATTGGAAATTTTATGCTCTACAAAAAAGGTCCTTACACAAAATTACGTCAGATGGATAGTTTCAGAAATAAACCCGATTTTAGTATCAAAATTGTAATTTTTAGCCATTTGAATATATTTAACATTATAATGTTTATCGATAAAAAACTATTCAGAAACTCTTGGTTGTTTGGAAAATTATATTTCCTACAAAAACATCTCTTGGTAAGATTTTTAGCGATTGATAACTATCAAGATAATTGCGATTTTTTTTCAAAAAGTGGCATTTTCGACAGTAAATAATTTAATGATTCTGATCTTTAATTGCGTTGGGCGAGCCTAGGATGTTGATCGAAAATTTTAATCTTTTACACAAAATTTTTTTACAACATAATGAACAAAATTTTTGCTATTACTAAACGAAATTTTAAAAAAGCGGATTTTCGGCCCACCCTACTAATTAGTATTGCTAAAATATACTGTTATATGAAATTTCAGCTTTTTATAAGCATTTCTTTTCTTAATGTCCTCCCAGAAATATTTCAGACAGTTCAATAAGTTTTCGGTAGTCATCTCTCACAATAGACTCTTTTAGTTATTTAGAGTAAAACCCATTAAGTTTATCAATTTCAGAGTTTACGGCCTATTCACCAGACCCTTCCGGGTAACTAGCCACTCCCTGTGAAAATATACATTTTTATCAAAGTATACACATAAATAAAACTATATTTTAACATTTGTCAATAATTTATAATATAAGGGTCACATAATAACAAACACAAAATGACTTACGATCGAAGACCTCGCGACCAACCGTGTTACAAAATACCGCGCGCCTAACGTTGGCTAACAGAGGGTTCAGATGCAAGTCGGCACGGGTTCCCGTTTATAGAATGAGCTGAAATTTTTACTGGGAGTATATAAACATGTAATAAATATAATAAGAGGGTATGCGTAAAAAAATAAAAATAAGGGACACCCTAATATACATATATGTGGCCTCATATGGTACAGAATTTATCGGGATGCCTTGTATAAATACTAGTATGTTTTAGTTATATTATTTTTTTTAAGAATAAGTGTTATTTCTTTCTTGTTTTTTAAAATCTAAGAATTTATTTTTGTTTGTTAATAAAAGAAATGCCTTGTGTGTGTCAAAAAATTATTACTTATATAAATATATCCAAGAACAATAATTAAAAAATTGCTGGATAAATTACCCAGGATAATTATAAAAAATCTTTACGACAAAGCCCAAACTTGGATAGGCCCCCAAATAAATATAGCCCAGGGCCCCCAAAGTCAGCGGTCCGCCCCTGTGTACAGATCGTTCAATGAAAAGTATAAAATATAGATGACTTTTCATCCCATTAGGGATAAAATTGAATTCCGGGTATAGAAATATACCTGTATTTTTTGACAATATCTCAAGCTTTGACCTTTTAGCGAGGTATTTTGTGATTTGTACAAAAGAGTTAGTGGATGTTCCAGGATTGTAAATTTCACGGGTCTATGGGTGGATGGCTTCGTGAAGCGCATGGACGATAAAACTTGTTGCTGGTTAAAATGGTACATTGAAACCCAGACCATTAAGGCTTTTGGACACCAAGAAATAAGAAGTTATACCGATCAGCTGAGTTCAAACATAACAAATAATAAGTTTGAATAGAAACAATGAATGGAAAGGGGTAAAGCATAAGAATAAACTAAAATCCCCCATCATCAGAGGTACTGCTGATAGTAACCACTCAAATTTCAAGGCCGCTGAAAAACAAGCATAGTTATATATAGCTGGCTGCAAATGAACCACAGAGCCAAAGGCATATTTAGAAGAGAAAATACCAAATGCGAAGTTCAACGTAGAAGAAATTCCAAAACATGCAGATACCTAACTACAATGAAAAAAAAAATCATTTAGAGTAGTCTTAGTTATAATTTATTAAGTAAAGTCATCAAAGAAGAAATATGAAAGACATTGTAACAAGACAATTTCATTTTTTTTTCAAAGGAAACCAACAGACTCAGTCTTATAGTGTCCAATCGATAAATAACAGTACTGAAATCATTAAGGAAGTTCTCAATATAAATTAAAAATGTATATTTTGGGCCCAACAGAGAACTGGCAGACTAGTGATAGAATATTGGCATACTATTTTTAGCAATTTCAGCCCATTGCTTGGTTCTGTAGGATCCCATGGTGGAAGTGTTATCTATTGTAATAATAACGTAATGCCTGTAAGAGGGAGGATCCAATCGCAGGATCCGTAAACTATACTTTTGAATGTGCCGCTGTGGACATACAAGTTGGTGGATGCTCTTGTATCATTGTTTGTATATACATATCACCCAATTCAGACGTAAATGTTTTCTTAGAAAAAATGCATTTCTTTCTTGATCCAAACCTAAATATTAATAATGGGTAACTTCAATATATGCCTAAAAAGTCTAATCATGTAAGTACGCAATTTATTTCTTTAATGAACTGTATTGGTATTTTCAGTCAATATGAAATTACACTAGAATCGCAGCAAACTTGCAAAGCTGCTTGGACAACATATTCACCAACATTGAATATCATTGGGCCAGTGGTAAATAATTACTGTATTTGATCATCTAGGACAAATGTTTAAATTCCAAATTCAGGAACCACCAAAAAAGAAGGTGTAACGTTGGTTCGGGATTTTGTAACGTTAGTCGTTGTGGCGTGAGCTTACCTTACGGATTTTCTTATAAAATCTCGAGTGCCAGCTTCGTTATTTAAAGTGGAGAAGCACCACGTACCTGGGTTTGTTTTTAAACAGTGAAGAAAGGATATTCCAGGGGTCAATTAGCTTATATTACGATTAAAAGGCAATGGTTTAATTTAATACATATATTGAAATAAAAAATAAAACTCTCTATATACAAAACAAATAATAATTCAAACAATAAGGAAAGGTGGAACACTCAGTACCTATATAAAATAGGATCTAAATTAACAAACTAAAGTAATATAAAAAAGATATAATATTAAAATTAAATTAACTAAATAAAATAATATTGACACCAAAAGTAAATTAATAAAAACGGTAACAATGAATATAAAAAACTGAAGGTCACACTTCTAGCAAATATTAATACGAAAATGCAATTAAATAAACCAATGCTGTAAATGAAATAAAAATTACGGGAAGCAAATACTACGGCCTTTAGCAGATGTTTTAGCAAATCGTCAACCACGGGACGGGCTCTTGATGGTCAGCCGATTCGCCTGCTTGGTACTGTCTACGGCAGAGCAGATACCGAGCGTTACGGGGCACGGGTGGCTTATACACAATGAGAATATTTGTAATATATTAATTTATTATATTACAAATATTCTCATTGTGTATAAGCCACCCGTGCCCCGTAACGCTCGGTATCTGCTCTGCCGTAGACAGTACCAAGCAGGCGAATCGGCTGACCATCAAGAGCCCGTCCCGTACATAAAGCTAATTGCTCAGTAGTATACTACTGAGCAATTAGCTTTATGTATACTTACAATAGTTCGGGTTTTCGGGGTCGGGCTGACGGGATATAAGAGAGAGATTTAATTGCTCTGTTCGGCCTTTTATATCATCTCGGGTGCGCAATGGCGACATCAGGGAACCAAAACGGCGCAGCTCCCCACTTGTTTGGGTAGGGTGAACGTGAAATCACCACGGCGCATCTCCACTCGTTCGCACAATAATATTAAAACCTATAATATAGGTCCTATATACCGGGTGTACAAACGGAAGTTGTTAAGGAAAATTTAAGTAACTTCGTTACAAAGGTAACCATAAGCAGAGTATATTAAAAAACATCGAAGGAATTATTTCAGAGAAAGCTGCAGAAACAAGACTGGGGCAGTGTGTATATGTGTTGTGATTGTGATGTGGAAAGTAAATGGTCGTTGTTCGAAAGTATATTTACACCAATCTTTATTAAGTGTTTTGATAAAATGTTTATAAGACCAAATAGTAAAAAACAGTACTGTGATAACAAAAATTTCATCTAATGTAAAATAGGTTAAATATTTTGTATGTTTTAAAGAGGATATGTATAATGCAAATAAAAAACTTTATAATAATAATAAATTTACCATTTGGATAATAAAGCAAAAACTACATGGAAAATTGTAAATATATTGAAAAGCAAACACAATGTTAATGCAAAAGTTCCAGAAGAACCCAAGGATGTTGCAAGTCAATTTAGTACCCTCTAAGTTTTATTATAAATAACACTATGATAGTTCGATTTACTAACATTGAGTACGCCCACCTATATTACCTAATTTTGGGCTGCCGATTTTAAAAATGCCACTCGTTTTGCTCCAGGACGTCTAGGATTCGAAATAATTGCGTAAGAAAATGCTCTGCCCAATTATCTCAAAATGTAAGTTTTTTGTTAATATTTTGATTATTTATTAAATTATTTTGCCTTAAATCTATTTTGGATGTCCAGTATTTTTTGTCAACTTACCTACATTTTGAGGTGATTGAACAAAGCATTTTATAACTAAATTATTTTAAATCCTAGACGTCCTATATAAAGGGTGTCCAATTAAGAGCGCTCTAACTTTAAAATGAAATAAAAACAACTACACTTAAGATATTAGGAAAAAAATATATTTATTTAAAAGAACATCCTATGGCATTAATTATGAAAAATAACATCTTTCAAATGCCCCCCGCGGCTGCGCTCCACAGCGCGCATTCTGCAGGTCCAATTTTCTATCACTTTTTCGCACATTTCGGGTTCGATTTCATTTATTATACGAGTTATGTTGGCCTTCAGTGCTTCAATTGTTCGTGGCTTATTCACGTACACAAGGGACTTTACGTAGCCCCACAAAAAAAAGTTGCCTGATCTCGGTGGCCACTGGATATCGCCGCCGCATGAAAAATTCAACGGCGTCATTTCACGCGGCGGCGATATCCAGTGGCGAGATCATGCGATCTAACGCCGCTGGACTTTTTTTTGTGGGGCTACGTAAAGTCCCTTGTGTACGTGAATAAGCCACGAACAATTGAAGCACTGAAGGCCAACATAACTCGTATAATATGTAAATGAAATCGAACCCGAAATGTGCGAAAAAGTGATAGAAAATTGGATCTGCAGAATGCGCGCTGTGGAGCGCAGCCGCGGGGGGCATTTGAAAGATGTTATTTTTCATAATGAATGCCATAGGATGTTCTTTTAAATAAATATATTTTTTTCCTAATATCTTAAGTGTAGTTGTTTTTATTTCATTTTAAAGTTAGAGCGCTCTTAATTGGACACCCTTTAGTTTTGAAATCAGAGGACCAACATTAGTTAAACTAAGCTGGAGTACCTAATGTTAGGAAAAAAATGTTTCATAGTGTAATTAATTGAAATATGGGATTGGATTGGATTGGATTTGTTGGGTGGAGGGTAGCCACATTGTGGCTACATGCACTTAGGCCACAGTTGGCCCTTTGTACTGCCCCCGAGATCCATTTCCCCATTTGTGTTTGCTCAAATTTTTTAATCCAGCCATCCGAGTTTCCGAAAGAAATCTAGAAAGACGGCTGGAGAGATGGAGCTAATGTTGGTTGCATCAACCCATTCTTCTCCTAAAGTGGATTTTCTGAATTCGAGAAGAGCAGGACATTCACAAATAATGTGTATTACATTCTCTTCGCCCCAGTTACAGGCTCTGCAAAGAGGACTGTCTACTTTTCTTATCGTATGAAGATGTTTGTTTAGTCTACAGTGTCCCGTTATAATTCCGACAAGGTCGGAGAGGTTTTGACGAGATAGCTGTAGACTGTACCTGGCCAGCTTGTCAGATGGATTAGTGATAATATTTTTGGTCTGACGACATGAGCTTAGATTAACCCATCTTCTTAGTTGTTTTTCATGGGTTAGTTTTTTTATCTGGACTTTTAAGGTTGAGTTCGTAAGTGGCAGGACAGGTTCAGGGCCCACTGGCAGCTTTTCCGATCCCTGTCTTGCCAGTTCATCAGCCTTTTCATTTCCTTCATTACCATTATGTCCTTTAACCCATACTAGTTCTAGGACATTATTAATCGTTATCAGCTTCAAAGCAGCAATGCATTCCGCTACCAGTCCCGAGTCAACTATATTGTGACTCAAGGCCAGCAGGGAGGCCCTGCTGTCTGAGGAGATTCTTATTGTTTTTCCATGTATTTGGAGCTCTATTACTTTACGAGCAGCCTCCAGTATGCCTGTGATTTCACACTGGAATATGGTCGCATAGACACCCAATGATATACTGAGGCGTATAAATGGGTTCTGACAATATACTCCAGCTCCAGAGCCTGAGTCGGTTCTGGATCCATCTGTAAAGATAGAAAGATCAGGCGAGGTATTTGGGTGTCCATTTATCCACACCTGATAGGGAGTATTAAAATTATAGCTCCGCACAATCTGGTCGCGCATTGCACTCAGAATAGGTGTCTGTCGGACATTCTTTTCCAGGATGCAGGTGTGACGTTTGCTAGAGATATTTTCTTTCCACATTTTAGTGGTCGAAAGCCTCAGAGATGATCTCAGTGCATCCTCCTCTACGAACAGATCCAAAGAGGGGATGTTCAGGATTGCTTCCATGGCTGCGGTTGGAGTTGTGCGCATGCTGCCTGTAACAGCTAGACATGCAAGCCGTTGCACATGCTCTATTTGTTTTGCTGCAGTAGTTTGTTTGATTTTGGGCCATCAAACGACAGATCCATAGCACAAGATTGGTCGAATGACTGCCGTATATAACCAGAGAACTATCTTTGGGGATAGTCCCCACGTCCTTCCGACAGTTCTTCTACACTGCCAGAAGGCCACTGAGGCCTTCTGAATTTTGTGCTTTAGATGACTACTCCAGTTAAGTTTGCTGTCTAGAATTATTCCCAAGTACTTGACTTGGTTTGTTAGTTCCAGACAGGTTCCAAATAACTTAGGCATTTTGAGGAAGCCAAGTTTTCTTTTTCTGGTAAATAGAATTAATTCCGTCTTTGCAGGATTTACAGAGAGGAAATTCCTATTACACCAGTTTTCAAGTATGTTTAGAGCTGTTTGCATTAGATCGCAAAGGGTGCTCTCAATTTTCCCCGTTAGCGTGATAGTGATGTCATCTGCATAGCCAAAGGTGGTAAAACCATTGTTGTTGAGAGACTCTAGAAGATTGTCAACAACTAAGTTCCATAGAAGTGGCGAGAGTACTCCCCCTTGGGGGGATATTTCTAAAATAATTGAAGAACGCCTTGATCAATCCAATTTATACAAAATGTGACTGTAAACAAATAGAAAATTATAGACCTATTAGTGTATATTTAGTAAAATATTTTAATATCTTATGTGTAGTAGAACCGTAATTTTTTTAATTACTGTAATATTTTTAGCACTCATCAACATGGCTATCTGAAGGGACGTTGTATTGAAACAGTGGTGTACAAATGAAAATATTTATAAATGCGGAATATGTACTCTAAAAATGAATTAGTGAAAAATGACTAATTTAATAGTTATTAGTGTCAGATTTTTCACTTGTACCATGGTTAACCATGGAATATCATGGTATCCCAAAATTTAATAGCCAATTCTTATGTAAAATTGTCCTCTGAATCCGAAAATACCGTCGATATAGTCAATTCCATATTAAATGGAAAATTGACTATATCTAACTTTTAACGAAATTTTCGGATTCAGGGGACAATTTTACATAATAATTGGCTGGTAAATATTGGGATACCATGGTATTCCATGGTTAACCATATTACAAGTGAAAAAGCAGCCACTAATAACTATTAAATTAGTCATTTTTGACTAATTCATTTTTAGAGAGTAAAGATAGGGATTCCACAAGATAGTGTAATTGGTCCTCTGTTATTTGTTATTTTTATTAAAGATTTAGCTAAATCAACTAATTGTAATATTGTGAGCTATGCAGTTTACACAAATCTACCTGTTTCATCAAAAAACCTTAATAGTATTGAAAACAAATATGTATATCAGACAGGTTACTGTTCTCTCTTAAAATGAATTAGTCAAAAAGTTATATTTGACTAGTTGTCAAAGCGAAAAAGCATTAGTCAAATTCTACTAAATAAAATAGTCAAATGAGGTAGTAGATTTAAACTAAAAAAAGTATTGACCCAGCCAGGGTTTAAACTCGGGTCTGTCTTTTGTCAAGCGTATGTCAAACCGGTGCTCTACTGTTACTTTTTATAAAAATTAATTTTATTTGTCTATGAATATTGTTAATAATATTGTAAAGCTAAACTTTTTTTTGTGTTGCTGTTTTGAGCCAAACTTTTTGCATCTTTGTTTTCAAGGGACATTTAACCATGGAGCCTATATATATATGCAATGCATTTAACTTGTTGTTAATTTGTTGTTGGCCGGAATTTTGCTACTAATTCTAAGATGTAACCATGATGTACGTGTCTATTGACATGCCTCTCCAAATTAACTACTCTACTGAAGATAATATTTTTAACTAATGTTTTTAAGAAAAAATTGAACCTACACCTCGCCAAAGTTTTTTGTTTTGATTGCGTTCCACCAACTTCAAATACCGACAGACAGCTGTTTCGACCTATATTGGGTCTCATCAGTGTCGGGCAACTTGGTGTAGTGGAACACAATCAAAACAAAGGACTCCCTGAGCTTATATGCTCGATTGGTAAGCCAACAGAGGCGAGATGTAAGAACATCAGGTGATCCACACCGTCAAACGACGTGGCCTTTGCCGCAATCGGTACATACTATGCAACCGGGACTGCACACAGCAATTGTATTACAGATATTAATATGGCCTAAAGGAATCTAGAATTAACCCAACCGGGCTAAACATTAAGGTAAACATTCAATTTTCTTAGTTTCTTTAAGAAACTTTCTTATGAATATTACCAGTAATGGGTCAAGAAAGTTTCTTAAAGAAACTAAGAAAATTGAATGTTTAACTAATATTTTGCTTTACGAAATTCCATTGCTCAACCACGTGTAGCTCAAATTTAAAAAACGAAGCGTCATTAGAAAAAAATGTAATGCCCTTTTAACTTACAACTTCCCTTTGAAAAAATAGGTCCCGCCCGCGCCCGCTAAGGGGTTGAAGTTACAGTGATGAAATTAATGTGTAAATATTTCCCCTAAAGATTTTTTTTTAATACAAAGCCGTAAACCTTGCTGGACTGTTTTCGATGGCCCACTCTGTATAATAAAATACACAGAAATGAACTAAAGTATTTTTTTGCTTTGGCTTGTTTATTTTTCGGTAAAAGATTGTACATTTTTGAGCCCAAATATTTACATCTTTGGACAATGTTTTTTTTTATTTTTAGGACTTGTAACGGAGTCTGTTGTCTTGTGTTTGCAATTTTAAATTCTTTTCTTGTAGAGTGTATATAACATCATATCATGTTATATAATATCATATCATATTAAATAATATCATACCATATTATAAAATAACATATCATATTATGAATCAGAAAGGTCAGGGAATATAATGGTCAGCAATATAGTTGTCCCTAAACTTCTGGGCATAAGTTAAGAAAAAGATTGAGCAAGTAAAAATAAGACGAAAACCTAAATAAATATTTTTCCTAATTACTTAGGTTTCCCAGATACAGGGTGATAAAGTGTTACTTATCATATCAGTTTTTTTAATATAACTTCTACTATGGAGTCTTGGAAAGGTGATATTTTGGGAAGTCACTTACTACCAAAACACATATTCACACATAATTACAATTGTTTGAGTGAACACAGTGTCGTAGAAACGGGGGTTGCTTTAAGCTTATTGTCCCATACAAACTTTGAGGTTAGGTTTTTTTTAACATTTAACATGCAATATTTCGAATACACAGTTCGGCTACCATTAAAAAGGTTTACCTCTCAAACCGATAAAATAAACCGTTTCCGAGATATTCAAGATTACAATAATTGTTACATCGCATTTTTAAAAGGATTAAAAGGTATATGATAACAAATTTTATTTTTTAATTGAAAAAACTAAAAAGGGCATTCCATGAGCCTCGGGATTTTTTGCCCTGGCCGTCACATTAAAAAAAATTGTAGATTTTTTAATTAAAAAATTTGTTATCATAAACCTTTTAGTCCTTTAATGCGATATAACAATTATTGTAATCTCAAATATCTCGGAAAAGGTTTATTTTATCTAGGTTTCAGAGGTACACCTTTTTAATAGTAGCCGAACTGAGTAATCGAAAAATTACATCAAATGGTATAAAAACCTAACCTCAAAGTTTGTATGGGACAATAAGCTTAAGCAACCCCTGTTTCTACGACACTGTGTTACCTCGAACAATTATAATTATATGTGAATATGTGTTTTGCTAGTAAATGACTGTTCGCAAAATATCACCTTTCGAAGTCTACCATGGTGGAAGTTATATTAAAAAACTGATATGATAAGTAACACTTTATCACCCTGTATCTTTTAAACATACGTAATTAGGAAACATATTTATTTAGATTTTCGTCTTATTTTGACGCTTAATCTGCTACTAAATTTATGCCACTAAGTTTAGGGACACCTTGTGTATCTAAGAAGTAGGTTTATTCATTTTATATATAAACTTTAAAATATATTTTTGCGTTACTTCCAGGTCTTCCAGAAATCTTTATAAACTCCACCCCAACCCAGATTGCCATAACGCAACTGGGAATCGCATTGGCATTGTATACCTAAATTAGTTGGTTAGCATTTAAATACTTTTAAATTTCTTTTAAAGACAGTTAGGGAACAATCTAAAAAATCTAAATTTAAATCGTTTGCTTCAGAACAGATTCTACTTAAAGGCATAAATTTACTATAAGTGGTCCTATGGGTCTTTATATGAAATAAATGATGTTGCCTTGTATTTTTTAAAGAAACATTAAAATTTATTTGCTCTTACAATTCTGGGCAATTAATAAAATTATTCAAAAGTTTATATAAAAATACAATTCCAAATTCAGTTCTTCTCTTACTTAGTTTATCTAAATTGGCAACACTTCTAACTAAATCTAATAAATAAATAAATACATTCAATGTTTAGTTTGTATGCGCAATATCGCAAAAATTAATTTTGTACTCTTTCTAGTTTAATATTATGGTTAACATAAAAAGGTGACCAAACAATACAACAATACTCTAAGATACTGCGCACGAAGGACATATAATCATTTTTTAAGCATTGAACATTATTAAAATCTTTAAGACTTCGTTTGACAAATCCCAACATCTTTAATGATTTATTCAGTGGCGGATTTACCAGCAGGCTGAGTAGGCTCGAGCCTAGGGCGGCAGATTTTGGGGGCGGCAAATTTGGGGAACGATTTTTTTTTACCTCATAGAAATCAAAAAGATTTTTTTATGACGGTTTTCTGATGTCTTACAGATAGAAGTCTGCAACAAATTTTGTCGATGACTTTTCTCTCTCACTTGTCATTGCACATTCCGAGAGTAGCAAACTTCCATATTCTAGAGTAAAACAGCTAGTTCGCCGCCCCTCAACCAGTAATCGGCCTCTCGCCTCTGCGCCCTTTGCCCACACTTCTTATGAGTGAAAAGAGCGAAATTGTAAAAAATATGTCCCTCTTCCCACTAACAACCCATACATGCCAGTCTTACTACTGGTTGAAGGCTACGAACTGGATGGTTTGTATATAATTTTTCGATTTTTATTCGAATATAATGAATAATTTAGTGAATAATTTTACCGATTTAAATTTTATGTATCGACTATTATGTGTTTCACATGCACTAGTAGCTTCAGAAAATTCGATTGGAATTCAAAAAAAATTTTGAACAGTAATAGCGAGATAGTCTTAAGTCAAAAAAAATATTTTTCCCTGAACGCGGTATTTTTTTAATGCTACAATGTTATCAATGACGTCAATGTTGCACGTGCACGTGGCGAGCTTCTTTCTCTATTCCAATAACCGTATGGGTTACCTCACAATCCACACAACAAGGTCTGTTTGATCTTTATTCGCGCATGTTAAAAATCACAAAATTAGGCAACCTAGTATACATTGATTGAGCTTCGATTAGCTCAAAAATATACCGAAAAATTATTTTACGTGCAATTTCAACGAAATTGTTGCATTGTAAAAATAATGTATGATATGACAATTGTTGAGGCAAGGGCGGCACAAACTATTCAGCCTATACCTTGAAAATTTGTAAATCCGCCACTGGATTTATTAACAATAAAATTAATGTGATAGGAGAATGTTAGTTTACTATCAAAATAAACACCTAAATCTTTTATATTAGTGACTCTTTCTAAAAAAAATATTACTTAAAGAGTACGGAAAGGAAATATTTTTTTTGAATTCTATAAAAACTAATATATTAACACTTATTGACATTTAAGTTCATAACATTTTTTTCACACCACAATTGTATTTGATTAAGATCTAACTGAATATCACAGCAATCCTTAAAAGACCTAATTTCTTTATATAATTTTTGATCGTCTACAAATAATAAAAATTTGCAATATTTAATATCACAGCCTATATCATTAATAAATAAATTGAATAGCAGGGAAGAAATATGCCCACCCTGTGGGACACCAGAGGTAACCCTAATTGTTCTAGACTTATACTGATTCTAAACTATAACAGTTTGAATTCTAGAATGTAAGTAACTTTTTAGCCATAGATAAAAATTTCCTGTAACACCTAATGCCTTAATTTTTGCTAAAAGAATTTCATGGTTTACAGTGTCAAATGCCTTAGAAAAATCGGTGTAATTAGTATCCACCTGTTTACGATCTTCTAAGGCACTTAGCAAATCTTGCTCGTAAAGTAGAAGGATCGTTAATGTAGACTTTCCTTCGCTAAATCCATGCTGTTCGTTAATCAAGATATTTTTAAACAACGGTGTAATTTTACTTGTTACAATTTTTTCCATTTGTATATGATCCAAAGGGCATAAAGTAAGTTTTCTCAATATTTAGTCTGAGTAAATTACTGTCAAACCAATTCTTAATTAAAACAAAATCTTATTCAATTGAATGTCTTACTTGTTATGATCCCTCATAAAAATAATAGTTTTATATGCAAAGCTTATCACAGTGACTTCTTATTCTGAATAGGTTGTTTATATATAATAAAATTAATAATGGACCTAGGATAGTACCTTGTGGCACGCCATAAGTTGTCGTTTGAGGGGTGCTCATATAGTTGACGATTTTAACCTTTACTCTCAATATCTGATAACTTACTTCAAAGTTTCTCATGTCAAACGCTTTTACTAGGTCTAGAAAGATACATATGGCCGGCTGACTTTTGTTTACCGATTTATATATAATATTATCTTTCTTGAGAACACCATGGCATGTTGGGTAAATTTGCTTTTTTTAAAACCATATATCTAATAAATATTTATTTTTGTACACCTAATTAATTTTGCACAAAATATTTTGCTACGCATTCTTAACTCTTAATTCTTTACAAGGTTTGCATAATTTTAGTTTTGTTAGAAAACTTTAATTAACATAAAAGTGGCATTAACTTGTACGTTATATAAGAAAAAGAAAATACCTAAATGTTCAAAGGATAGTAATTTTGTAGGATTCCCCGTTAAAACGGTTTTAAAAGGGCAAAAGTTACCTCGCTATCGTTGCTGTGCAGCTTGAGCACGTATCCGGGCAGCAGGTCCTTGCGGGCATTGACGTCCTCGAGCGCAAGGTTGGCCGCCGGCATGCAGGCCTGTCCGCCCTGCCAGCCGCCCTCGCCCGCTATCGGGAAGATTCCGCCGATGTGGAGCACGTTGCCGTCGCCGTCGCCTAGAACGCTGCCCGCCACGGCCGCACAACACACGCCGAACCACACGACCAGTACGAGTGTCAACGATGCGCCGCCGATCCATCGTGTTGGCCAGTACTGCAACAAAAAATTACATTAAGTAACACTATAATTGTAACTAAATAACATAATGTTGATATATCTTCTATACATACAGGGTATGCCATAACAAACGCAACACACTTCGAAGCGAAATTTCTCAGTAGTGGAACAAGCTAGAATCTCCGTGGTCTAATTTGAAAGAAAAATTCAAAAAGTTTTGTAACGATATTTTACAACAAAAAATTTACATGATGTGACAAAGAAAATGCCCCTAATGAAAAAGGTGGAAAAAAGCGAATTAAGGAGTAATGATTAACACGTAAAGCTGTTCATGTTTTGAAGATAACGTCGATTAAATGATGGCCGTTTCTTCTCACACCTTCTTCCAACCGAGGCTAGACATTTCCCATTACGTTTTGCTACATTTCCAGCGGAATGGTTCTTATTTGTTTTCGGATGTTCTCATTCAGGGCTTCCAGGGTTATTCGTATTCAACCTACTTTTCAAGTGTCCCCAAAGTCTAGGGATATTCTGGCCGTTTGACAAGTCGCCCCGTCCTGTTGAAACCACATTGTGTCACCATTTCTGGGTAAAAAAATGTCTGTGAAATGTGCACATAGCAATCTGCATTAACGGTGACATTATTGCCGTTTTTATCCTCAAAAAAATAAGGTTCAATTATTCCTCGCACGGATACTGCGCACCAAACAGTCACTTTTTGGGTTTGCAGAGGAATAGGATGGATTTCTTTAGGATTCTCTAGAGACCAATAGCGACAATTCTGCTTATTCACATATACCGACAGGTGAAAATGGGCCTCGTCTGACATCAACACATTATGAATAAGGTTTGGTGCGTTGTTTAAACATTGAAGAACATTTTCACAAAAAACAACCTTGATGCAAAAACACCTTCAGTCAATTCTTGCACAAGCTGCAAAGATCTTGCGAATGTCGCTTGACTGACCGTTTCGGGCTTCTTAAACATTAATTGCAGCTTGTTGACACTCGTTGACCTGTAGGTTTGGCCTTTGAAGCTGATATCCAGTTCTTTTAAATCCATTTAACCATCACAAAATGGTGTTTCTATGGGGCGAAACCAAATTGAAACGTGTTGTAAACTGGCGCTGGGTTAAAGTCATAAATTCATTCTTTTTGAAAACCGTTCAATAACGAATGATCTGTGTTCGCGTAAATTATTCATCTTTTAAAAAATGTAAAGACACTTATTGTTGATAATTATACCAAAAAAACTTGTTGAGTTTTTCTTTCAAATGAGACCACAAAGGAAGTTATAGCTTGCTCCACTGCTGAGAAATTCAGCTTTGAAATGTGTGCAGGTTTTTTGGCGCACCCTTTATATAATTACATGTCCTTACTGATTGATCAACTCCCAGACCAAACTGATCGACTTAAAATATAATGACATGAATAATCGCTAAGCAAGGATTTTTTGGAATCAAATTTCTAAGGGGGGTAAATTGGGACACTACAAAATTCAGTTATAACACAGTGTAACAATAGCTGCTTTCAGCCTTTTTAGTTTCAGTTTTCTGAAGAAAGCAGCAACATTGCTGTCGAAACTTTAAGCCGTACCATGAGCCGTGTGTCTTAAAACCCGGAAACCTTGTTACTTCCATTTAACTTTTATTTGCACATGATTAATAAAGATTTTGGTAATTACTAATCGGGGTACAAGAGTAAAAATATAAAAATATAATATTTAAAAAGTGACGTCCAATATTGTTAAATTATAAAAAAACAGCTCAAAAATATATATTTTAAAAATATAAAAAAAATCCAAAAAAACCTGTTGTTTAATGAACAAAATGTGTATTTGCTAAATGATGAAATACTATTTGTTATAATTGTAATCCTATTTTTAATTATAATTATTAAGCTAAACACAAGTTATGTGATTGTAGATAAATCCACAAAACTAAAATATTTAGAATTAAATAACAAAATTTACGTCAACCATCTAAAAGGATAAAACGAAAATTGTTTTTTTAGAAGTACAGCAAATTAGTTAAATATATTTAAAATTATGCGTTACAATAACAATTGTTAGAGTAGTCCATTTTTAGTTGCATTTATAATTTAAAATAACACAGTCTGCAGACTTTAATTTACAGTCCAAACCAGCATTTAATTGGAAAACCAACAAGCAAATTTTAATTTATAAAATTTGTATGTTTTTACATTAATTTTCGTATTATAATATTTTCACAACAACAATGACAATAGCGAAAAAAATGACGATACTCGTCAACCGACACTTTTCTTGTAGACGATATCGTCGGACAATGTATTTGCTATAATCTTCAGCGATTTTTTTTTTAATTTTTTAAGAAATTCGAAGGTCAAACACAAGCACGAGCACAGTAAGAGTTCGAATGCTGTAATTTTGAAACCGCAACGTCATCGCTTGAGAACGGTGGGTAATGCATAGCTGATGACGTTGCGGTACTAAACTACAGCTTTTATCTTAAAATTAAGCTTTGAAGCCAAAATATACAATAATTAATTAAGACGACATTACAGTATTAAATATAGAAATTGTGTATATCGTTATAACAAGTCGTCAGAATTGAAAGGGCTTCTGAGCATTGTTTCTCAGAAATAAATGAAATATTTTACTATCTGGCGATAGCAAGGACGATACCATCATTGTTGGTAGGATTAGGCGATTTTGTCGAATAATAATATAAAAGATAGGAAGAGAGGATTAATTGATCAATTAATTAATTAATTAATTATTAAGCAACCTAATTAATTTTGTAAGTACCCGAAGATAACTGTTGGAATGGTTGCTAAAAAATCCAGAAACTTGGGGACAGCTTTTAAATTTTAGGAGGGAGCGCTTTTGTGTTTAGTTATGATTCCCAAACTCATATATTTATCCTACTTGTGTTGTTTGGCAACTATTCCTAGACTGAAAAGTATACTTATACTATTATACAATTCTATAGTAGTTACAAAACTAACTGAAAAACAAAACAAAAACGTTGTAAATGTGTCTTCTACGCATGTAGTGATTTCGAAATGACAACGTGCAAAATTAAAATTACCACAAAAATACTAGGAAAGTATGACAGACAGAAACAACAACAAAAATAAAGAGTAGGTATGAAATTTTATTTAAGGTTAGGATTCATTTTTATTATACGTGCATTAAGAGTTTTATATAAATAATTACAATTAATAAATATTTTAAAATAACTAATAAATATGCACAATGAAATAATTAATTAATTTAAAACGCTTTAACGTTGTTACATTTTGGGCATATGATTTATATCAGCAGTTCAAATTATATTAGTTCATGAAGGTATTTTAAATATATTTAATTTTATACCTTTTAAAAATTGTATTTAATAGTGTAGTTTTTAAATAAGTTTTTTTTATAAAAAAGCAGATATTTATTATGATTTCCCCCCTTACCTTTACCTTAGTACAATCTGGATTAAGTGGCTAATACTAGTCAATAGAGCCAATTAGATTTACAAATATTAATCAAACAGTGCACTGCAGTGAACTAGTGGGATGTAATTTGACAAATCTGCTGGGTGCAATTATAGATTTCAACCACAATAACAATCTATGCGCACCAACAAAGCTTAAATTGGTAATTAAAAAATAAAATGTAAAATTTAAATATTACTAAAAAAATATTTTGGCAATGCAATGTTAATATTATACAATAAAAGTAGTTTGAGTAGTTTTAAAATTTTTAATTTGCTAACAAAATTGATCTAGGGATTTAGTTGCTAGATTATTTTTAAGAATAAGAACACCGTAAACTTTAAATTAAAAATAGTCGTTTATTAAAAATATAAAGTTAAACAACAAATAAAACTAAAGGTATATATGTTACGGCTAATGTGCAACTTGAATAGTTTATAAACTAGCTGGATAGTTTATAAACTAGCCAAACTGTCAGCTATTTTAATTGAAAATGTATTTTCAACTAAATTAGCGGCTAGTTTACAAAATAACCAAGGATCTTGGCTAATTTACTTGAAATTATTAGAAAAACTAAAATAGCTGGATAGTTTGTATACTATCCAATTCAATTTGGCTAATATGAAAACCAAAATTTCTAGTAACACAAAATAGCCAAGCTTTAGCTAGTTTGTAAACTAACCAACTAATTCTCGGGCTAATTTATTAAAAAAGTGAGGTTACGGCATTGTTTTTCGTTTTGCCGGCTTAACCGGATTTGTTTTGTGCATTTTAACGTTTTTAAAATGAATCATAGGCAAAATATTAACGCTTGTTAGAAAACTCAAAAACAAAACCCTACCAACCCCGCCCCATTGGCCCCCCCGCCCCATTGGTCAAATGGTCAAAAATGAGAGAAACCAACCCAAACTCAACAACACAACGCCCCATTGGGACCCCCCCCCCGCCCCATTGAGCAAAAAAACCAACTAAAATGGGCAAAAATGAGAGGAAAACCCAACTAATATATGAGCAAACCCAACAAAAATTGGCAAAAATTGCGAAAATATGCAATACAATTGTAAAAAAAATATTAATTTTCATAAAATCCCGCAAAAGTCAAAATTGTGACGTTATACGAAATTAGCCAGAGCTTGGCTATTTTGTGTTACTAGAAATTTTGGTTTTCATATTAGCCAAATTGAATTGGATAGTATACAAACTATCCAGCTATTTTAGTTTCCCTAATAATTTCAAGTAAATTAGCCAAGATCCTTGGTTATTTTGTAAACTAGCCGCTAATTTAGTTGAAAATATGTTTTCAATTAAAATAGCTGACAGTTTGGCTAGTTTATAAACTATCCAGCTAGTTTATAAACTATCCAAGTTTGCACATTAGCCGTAACATATATAAAACGTCTTAATACACCGACGGTCACGTTAAATCTGTGGTACTATTACAAATCTTTAAGGTTACTTCACATTCCCACGCGTGCACGCATATATTTTAGTCTTTAACGAACTTTTACGTTATCTACACTTTCACACACATATTATCAGTCCTAGACCCTTGTGGTTGTTCAAAAACAACTTACGGAACTTAAAGACTTAACGCCTAATTTAATCTACATAAACAAAAGTCTTTAAATCCAAACATTCCCACAGAGTCTAGGAAAATTCCGATGCTACATTCGGCCATCCTGAAATGACCTCTGTCCTCAGAGGTTGGCCTCGGCTTCTTCGCCGCTGGTTAGGACAACCTCATCGTAGTTGGCCCATGGCTTCATATTATCCGCCGAACAAGATGTTTCCCCTGGTCCGTGTTCGCCAACTTTTATGACCGTATAGCGATCAGGTCGCATAACGCAATTAATCTTGTACGGTCCTAGGAATTTGCTGCGCAGCTTTGACCCAGGCATGAACTACGTCCGTTTGATTGCCACCAGGTCACCTTCCTTGTACTTAGTCACTGCCTTTCGCCTCCGGTTGTAACCCCTTTGGTTCTCCTGCGTTTTGGCTATTTTCTGCTTCTCTGCCTCTTAGTTCGTCACGATGTTCCTCAAATCTGGTTACCCATTCTTCTTCCACTAACTCGCGGATTCGCAGGTCGTCTTTTATACGTATATTTACTCCAAATAATAGGTGAAATGGAGCTTTCCCAGTACTGCGACTTGAAATGTAATTTAAATATAGTTGCACATATTCAACGTCTTTGTATCAATTTATAGTAGTAAGAAGAGGTATTATAGTACGGTTGACCCTTTCTACCTGACCATTACCCCTGGGTACGCCTGTCACTATTAACACGTGGTCAATGTTTTCTTCGATAATATTTAACAGCACGTGCCGTAAATGCTAGTCCTCTGTCAGATATAATTTTCTTTGGGTTACCAAATACAGATGACTGTTTCTTAAGTCGGTCAATGATCTCTGCTGCATATGTTGACTTTGTTGGGTAAAGCCACACAAATTTAGTGAATAAATCAACCACTACAAACAGATGCTGATATCTCTTCTTTGTTGCCGTCATAGGCCCAAGATGATCCACATGGTATGTGTTTAAGGGTGCATCACCTTTATTAATAGGGTTCAACAGCCCCTCTGGTTTTCCGTGTTTTCGCTTAGCCAGTATACAGTTAATACAATTTGTCACCACTTTTTCTACTTTTTCGCGTAATCCCGTAAACCAAAAGTATCTCCGAACTATAGCTAGCTTCCGTCTTATTCACACCAAAATGTCCGCATTTATGAGCTTGGCGCACAACTTGTATTTTTATTGTCTTGGGTACCACTAACAACACATCATACCTCTTACCATCTTACCACTACATATAAGAGTCCATGTTGCACAACATAACCGCGAAGTTTACATCCTTTACCAACGTACGAATTTTCTCGTCTTCACTTTGCGATTTTTCGAGGTTTGCAGTTAGTCCATTGTCATTATTACTTATTAGTAAAACTTGGTAACGGACTACGACATAGTGCATTCACATGCTTCATGTTGTTGCCTGGTCTATGAATTACTTCATAGTTAAACTCCTTCAACAATAACGCCCATCGCGCTACTCGCACACACAAGTCTTTCTTTTTCATAGTCATTGTAAACGTTTGACAATCCGTAATAATTATTATCCTAAAGGGTAACAGGTAAACCCTAAACTTTTTTAACGCCTTCACAATAGCCAACACTTTTAATTCGTAACTAATTTTTCTTTAGCGTTCGTCGTTTTACTACTCGTATATTAAATCGGGTGAAATTGTCTGTCTACACTCTCGCGTTGCATTAATATAACTCCGTGACCGCGTCGCGACGCGTCCGCCTGAAGCTCCGTATCAGCACCCACACGATATAAACGCAACATTGACCCGTTAGTTAGCGCTGTTGTTAAAGTTTCAAAGGCTTCCACTTCAAATTTAAATTTAGTGTACTTCTTTAATCTATGAGAGGTCGTGCTATTAAAGAATACCGTGGTATAAATTTACGAAAATATCCTGTCAATCCTACACAGAAAAAACGCTAGCACAGCATGAATGGGTGAGCCATTAAACCAATGGGATCTTGTAATCTGTATTCCTGAATAACAGTTCCTATAATACCAATAGGTAGTTAGCACTTGGTTTATAATCGTTTACTGTTTTTAAATTAATAACAAAAGTTATCGCTCCTTAATCTATTGATATTCATATTGATATTTATTTGTTAGAATGTTAGAATGTTATTGCATTAAATACTAATTTGATTTATTTAATAACGTTACCATTGTATTTATACTATGTATACATTTAACTTAATAAAATCCTTGACATTTAGGCAAAATATTACCCTATTTTGGTTTAATAGTAATTAATTGAGCAAATAACAATTTAGATTGCTTCAATTTTAATGCATTCAATGACAGCGATGTTCTTGGTACTATGTTAGATTTTTTTCTGTGTAGAAAACTTTGTACTGTCTTATAAGACAAATGTTATAACATTTGTCGGTTTCAGAAAATTCATCACCGCTTTTGTCTTGATTTCTGACGGCCGGACTGTATTGTTACTCACAATATGACCTAGATAATCAATTTCCTTTCGTAAAAATTAACACTTACTCAAATTAATTAATTAATTTTTAACCCGTGTTTTGCCGCGACTTCTAACTCTACTTTAAGTCTTTCGATTACTTCTTTGTTCGATATAAGTCACTACAATCTTACCTTGTATTAGGTCCTTAAACACCGCATTTATAAAATTTTAAAAATACGCCGGCGAAACACTCCAAACGTCCAAAGTCCAAACGGGGTCTTTAAAAATTCGTATTGACCGGTCGGCGCGGCGTTACAAAAGCCGTGTATTTCTGACTTCGTTTGACTGGCACATGGAAAAAGCCATTTTCGAGATCGATCGTCGTAAATATAATTGCACCTTGTAATGAATCAGTGGCAGCGGGAACTGCAATCGTTTAATTTTCTTATCAAGTGCCCTATAGTCTACACATACTCTTGTCCTACCATTTTTCTTTTTGACAAGGACTATTGGACTAGCATATTCTGAGGTTGAAGGTCGTATTGTGACATTGTCCAGCCAATCCTGTATAACAATTTTAACTTCGTCTCTTTCTGCTACACTGTTCAGAATTTCATGACCATTTTAACACCAAATTAACACCATACATGGTCTATATCGATACAAACCAAAATGGTGTTAAATGTGGTCCGTTGGCCCGGTGTTAATTCAAATACTAAAATGGTGTTAATTTAACTTTCACACAGTATTAAAATAAATTTTACCTGGTGTAAATTGAACTCCTTTTCAGTGTTAAATATTATGTGTTTGTGGTCAAATTAAATCATACTACACAGAAAAAAAGGAAACATGAAGTTCCTTGACGCATTACCAGTGGTATTATTTTAGAAAATGGAACCTTCAACTCGCTAGAGATAATGTTTTTAATGCGTTCCACTAACTTAAAATACTTCAAGTATTGACAGCTGTTTCCACCTATTTAAGGTCTCTTTAGTATCGAACAACTTGTAGTGTCACACCAAAGCAAAGGATCACCTGAGTTTATATATTCTTCATGTAAGTCAACAGAGGCGAGATTTAAGAACATCACGTGATCCACACCGCCTTTGCCGCGATCGGTACACATTTTCAACCATAATTCATGGTGTTGTATTAACACCACTTGGTGTTGATTTTGACACAATTTAAAGATTACTTTTTACACCACAGATATTTTAAATAGTGTAGTGACAGTCTTCTCGGTCTGGCAGCCACTGGAATATCGTCTTTCACAATAATTTTCGTCTGAATCCCGACGCTACAGTTTCTCGGGCTTATAAGTGTTTATTAATTGTTTTAGTCTTTTGCGATCACTCAGTTCTTTAATCTTTGACAGATCCACATTTGTTACGTCTACTACGTTAATATTATTCCGGCACATCTAGATTATCATTAACTTCTACTTTCGCGAAAGTAACGTTTCCTCTTTTTACTCTTAATTCCACCTTGTTTAAAAAGTCTGTTTCCAACAATAGGCCTCGTTTTAAAATTGCACTACCAACTACATGAAACGTAATAGGGTATTCTTCCCCATCGACTATAACTCTTGCGGAAAATTCACCCATCACCCGATAGAGCCAAGTCCCTCGAATTTAACCTTGCGGTTTAGCAGCACAGGTGATCGAATTTTTACATATTCGTCTGTCCTCATAAAAGTAAGATCGCTGCCTGTATCTACAAGCGCCGTAAACTTTTGACCCCCTATCACAACGTATTTCATGTATTTTTTATCCCCTGGTCGCGACACAAGATTTGCTTCTTTTGCTTTTGTGGGATAAACTGTTGCTTTGTATCCATTTTCATTGCATTTGAAACACTTGACACACTTGTCGCTGCCGCAGCTGTCGTTGACACTGCCGTCTTCTTTTAGGTTCCTTTGCTGTCGTCTCTCGTTTCTGCAACTTTCGCTTTGTTCTTCATTTCTCTTTTTATACCTTCATATTGCAAAAATCTCTCCTTCAGTTGCTTTATCGTCTAAGCTCCGTATGAAATAGACTTGTTAACTGCATCCTCTGCGAATCCTTCTATTATGTACTGAATTACGGACCGCTTTTCGACCTTGGCCGGTGCCGCAATTTCCAGCATTTTGTATACGTACTCCTGGTAGGTTTCGGTCGTTTATGTTTCCTTTCTTGCAACTTTGCGTGAATTCGGTCGATACTCGGTCGTCAAATTCATCTCTTAGCGCTTTTTTTAGCTGATTCCACGTCTTCGCACACCTTTCGTAAATAACGAATAATCTGAATGATCCTGTTAATAACCTTTTTGCGTATGCCACCTTTTGTACTTCGGTCCATTCCAGAGACATAGAGAGGGGAGAAGGAGCTTGGACCATTGCGCATCCAATTTTATGGCGACACGCTCATGGCTGACATTTTGAACTAGATGTCGATAGTATAGACTTCTCTATCTCTGATTGGCAAGCTTAATAAAAAATAAACAGATGACGCCACTGTCGCTTGTTATTAGTTTTATAAGCAGTGTTGCCGTTCGCGGTTATTTTACCCGAGAATCGAATTACATAATTATTATTATTCTATTCTGTTACCATTCTTCTTGATTAATACAAAATTAAATTCATTTGTCAAAATAGGGCCAATGCGCTAAAATTTTTTTAAATATAACTATTTTTTTACTCTTGTGAGTATAATCGGGTATTTTTTAATTTTTGGTCGTGAACTTTCATGACAACACTGTTTATAAGTACATAGCCACATTGTTTTTAGAGGTTTAAAGGTCTAAAAACAACCACCTGATTATCTGCGAATAATAAGTTCTATCTGTTTTCTACACCGATATCTTTGGCTTAGTTGTCTCCACTGAATTTCTCAAGGGATTCCTCAACGTCCCTAGAGGTTAATTGCCCTCACGGCCCTGCGCGTGACCTGTTGCGGACATTAGGCGTTAACCTTTATCATCTTCTTCGTCGTAATGGGCGTCTTCTTCTTCGTCTTCTTCGTCGTCGTTGTGACCGTCATTTCTGGTTCGTTTTCTCGAACCCCGTGATTTCTTACTAATGTTAGCGCATCCATAAGGCTATCCACCAGCTCTCGCTTTCTTCCTGACGTCGTCTTAGCTCTTTATGTGAAGCACTTGTCTTCGATGTCTACCAATACTCCATTTTTGTCGTATTCCATGTTTCACTTGTTTATTACACTTTTCAACGTCTCACTCGCGAATAACCGTTGCTAAATCCACTTAAGTGTAGATTGGCTAAATCAATCCCGGTCGAACCCCCAAAAATTGTAGGGATTTAGTTGCTAGATTATTTTTAACTTTAAATACAGTCGTTTATTAAAAATATAAAGTTAAACAACAAATAAAACTAAAGGTAAATATAATACGTCTTAATACACCGACAGTTGCTTTAAATCTTTACTATTACAAATCTTTGGGGTTACTTCACATTCCCACGCACCTATTTTAATCTTTAACGAACTTTTACGTTATCTACACTTTCACACACATATTATCAGTCCTAGACCCTTGTGGTCGTTCGAAAACACCTTATTGAACTTAAACACTTGACGCCTAATTTAATCTACATAAACAAAAGTCTTTAAATCTAAACATTCTCACAGAGTCTGGGAAAATTCCCATGCTACATAGACATACAGAGTTAATCTAAAAAGCGGTTTGATATTATGAATATTAATACATACATTACACATTTTAAGTAAAAATTTTTTAAACCCTTTTTTATTAGCAAGGACCGTATTCTAGGCAAAGTACCTTTTTGTTTCTATTTTAGGCATTTGTTTGGGACCTTGAAGTTAATCCTAAACTTAAAAAAATAAAGCGTTTGACACCCCTTTGTTTTTGCCTAAAAGCCTAAAATGGCTTAATTTTGATTTATTGTCCAAAAAGGACATTTTTGTGAGCCTAAGGCTCTTTTAATTTTTCAGTAACAAATATACTTTTTATTGCGGAAAAGTAAATTATTTTTAATAAGACCCTGCTTTCATGCTCTTATTTTGCCTAGACGCGCGCACTGTGGCGAGTACGAGGACCACAAATTACAAAACTAGTGAAAACCTAATAAAAAAGTAATTGTGTTTTTGCTACCTAAATATATACATATATGTATAATAAATAATTATGGATAATATTAAGTTTGTAAAATAATGGTTAAAAATTATTATTTACTTTGTTTTCATAGATTTACTGTAATTTCCATATATGTATTACATATATGGTAATTTCAGACTTTTTAACAGTTTTGAGTAATATAATTTGTCGCCATCTATGGCATAATTAAATAACTCTCTACAATTTACAGGTGGTAAATAGTTTTTTATAAAGACAATAGATGGCTAAAGCCAACTTTGACAACCGTTGGAATCCAGGTATCGTGCTTTTGTTTGTATATTTTTTGTTCAGCGTCGCCTGTTTATTCCAATATATATATATACCTATATATATATGTATATATTAGACTGGTTCAAAAAAATCGAATATTTTTTTTTTCTTCAAAGCCCGCATTAAAATATCTTCCTAGTAGTGAAAAAAAAAGCCTGTGAAAATTGTAGCTCTTAATATAAATATTTAGAGGTCGCTCATCGTGAATTTCTATTTTACGTTTAAATAACACAGGAATTTTTTTTTTAACTTATTGGAATGAGCGATAATTTTTTTTAAGAAACATAGTTTATATAAAATTTTTAAAAAAGATTATACAGGGCGGTCCAGTTTGTGATACATTAATTTGAAGGTAGACTTTCATTAATTAACATTTCTCAAAAATGTTTCCTAAGAAAAATACAGGCCGTCAAAGATTACAAAAAAACTAGTTTTCTCTTTATAACTTTTAAACCACAACATTAATTTTCATCAGATTTGGCACAAAATGTAATATAGTCAGTGCCTTAATAATAATGTGAGGGTACTTCTCCCCTTTTCACCTTTGACGACACTAAAAATTTTAAAAATTTAAATAAATTTGTAGGTCAAGTTTTTAATTTAGAAAAAAAATTTACTCCTGTAAAATTTTGATTTGGGTCTTTGTTTCTGAAATATTTGCTTAAAAATGTTTCCTCACAGAGACGCTTTCCGTCAAAGTTTTCAAAAAAAACTCGTTTCCCCATCATAACTTCTAAACCACTTAATCAATTTTTATCAAATTTTGTACACAATATAGTCAATGTCTTAGTAATGATGTGGATAATTATTTAAAGAAAACATCAGTGGCGCAGTTACTTGGGGGGCTGCTCCTCTTTTCACCTTTTTAAATAATAAACACATTTTTAGATTATCTGTTTAATTTAGAGAAAAAAACTACTCATGTAAAATTTTGATTTAGTGCTTCATTTTTTAAATAATTAATTTATTTATCCAAAAATACTTTTGCCGCAGTTTTTTGGAGTGTGTTCCCAAATATTTCAAAAACGAAGCCCTAAATTAAAATTTTAGCACAGTAGTTTTTTTATCTTTAACTTGAACAGACAATCTATTATCTCTGTAAACTGGGCAACTTGAAGCAAGAAATTGTCTAGGCAAGTTTTTTTGTTATATTTTTGTTGTATTTAATAAATGTTATATAGATATATCTATTTATAAAAATGTAATTTTACGAGGACATTTTTGAGCAAATATTTTAGAAACGAAGCCCCAAATCGAAATTTTACAAGAGCAAATTTTTTCCCTTAATTAAAAACTTGACCTAAACATTTATTTATTATTTTAAAATTTCCAGTGGCGTCAAAGACTGAGGTGAAAAGGGGAGCAGCCCCCCAAGTAACTGCGGCACTGATGTTTTTTATAATAATTATCTACATCATTATTAAGGCACTGACTATATTACATTGTGTGCCAAATTAATTTTGTGGTTTAAAAGTTATGAAGAGAAAACTATTTTTTTTTTAAAACTTGGCCTGTATTTCTTTTAGGAAACATTTTTAAGAAATGTTTTTTTATAAAAGTCTACCTTATTTTGTATGCTTTATCACCTATTAAAATTAATGTATTACAAACTCGACCATCCTGTACAATAATGAGTGATAAGGTTTATTATTATGCCACCAATTGAAAAAAAAAAACGTTAAATTTAACTTTCTTAACTTTTAAATTTTATAACTCGTTTTTGAGTGAACATATTGGAATGAACTTTATATATTTTTGAAGAAAATTAAACGCTCTACAAAAAATGTCTCTTATAATTTTTTCATAAATTCACTTCTTTTATAGTTATTCAAGGTTGAAATTAGACATATAATAAATTTAACGTTTTTTTTCAATTGGTGGCATAATAATAAACCTTATCACTCATTATTGTACAGGATGGTCCAGTTTGTAATACATTAATTTTAATAGGTGATAAAGCATCAAAAATAAGGTAGACTTTCATAGAAAAACATTTCTTAAAAAAAATAGTTTTCTCTTCATAACTTTTAAACCACTAAATTAATTTGACACACAATGTAATATAGTCAGTGCCTTAATAATAATGTAGATAATCAGTGCCGCAGTTACTTGGGGGGCTGCTCCCCTTTTCACCTCAGTCTTTGATGCCACTGGAAATTTTAAAATAATAAATAAATGTTTAGGTCAAGTTTTTAATTAATGGAAAAAATTTGCTCTTGTAAAATTTTGATTTGGGGCCTGGTATCTAAAATATTTGCTCAAAAATGTTTCCTCGCAAAATTACATTTTTAGATTGTCTGTTCAATTTAGAGAAAAAAAAACCTACTGTGCCAAAATTTTAATTTAGGGCTTCGTTTTTGAAATATTTGGGAACACACTCCAAAAAAACTGCGGCAAAAGTATTCTTGGATAAATAAATTAATTATTTAAAAAATGAAGCACTAAATCAAAATTTTTCATGAGTAGTTTTTTTCTCTAAATTAAACAGATAATCTAAAAATGTGTTTATTATTAAAAAAAATTCCAGTGGCGCCTAAGGTGAAAAGAGGAGCAGACCCCCAAGTAACTGCGCAACTGATGTTTTTTTAAATAATTATCCACATCATTACTAAGACATTGACTATATTGTGTACAAAATTTGATAAAAATTGATTAAGTGGTTTAGAAGTTATGATGGGGAAACGAGTTTTTTTTATAAACTTTGATGGAAAGCGTCTCTGCGAGGAAACATTTTTGAGCAAATATTTCAGAAACAAAGACCCAAATCAAAATTTTACAGGAGTAAATTATTTCTCTAAATTAAAAACTTGACCTACAAATTTATTTAATATTTTAAAATTTTTAGTGGCGTTAAAGACTGAGGTGAAAAGGGGAGAAGTCCCCCCACATTATTATTAAGGCACTGACTATATTACATTTTGAGCCAAATCTGATGAAAATTAATGTTGTGGTTTAAAAGTTATAAAGAAAAAACTAGTTTTTTTGTAATCTTTGACTACCTGTATTTTCCTTAGAAAACATTTTTGAGAAATGTTAATTAATGAAAGTCTACCTTAAAATTAATGTATCACAAACTGGACCGCCCTGTATAATCTTTTTTGAAAATTTTATATAAATTAGGTCTCTTTAAAAAAAATTACCGCTCGTTCCAAAATGTCCACTCAAAAAAAAAGTTATAAAATTAAAAGTTAAAATTCCTGTGTTATTTAAACGTTACATTTATTATATGTCTAATTTCAACCTTGAATAACTATTAAAGGAGAATTTAGAAACAAATTATAGGAGACATTTTTTGTAGAACGTTCAATTTTCTTCAAAAATATATAGAGTTCATTCCAATATGTTCACTCAAAAACGAGTTATAAAATTTCAAAGTTAAGAAAAAAGAATTCCTGTGTTATTTAAACGTAAAATATAAATTCACGATGAGCGACCTCTAAATATTAATATTAAGAGCTACAATTTTCACAGGCTTCTTTTTTTACTACTAGGCAGATATTTTAATGCGGGCTTTGAAGAAACAAAAATATTCGATTTTTTTGAACCAGTCTAATATACGAGCCCTAACCACATAATGTTCGGACACTTCATAATTTATACAGAAATTTTTTTCGTGAATACTATCTCAAAATTATTAGAAGTTATGAAAAATTCAGCTTATTTTGGCATATACCCCTCGAAGCGATTTTTATTTTTAAAAAGTTTACCTTTTATTTTTAGCTTTTAAAAAAAGGCTAACTTTTTAACTTTTTTTTGTATGAGTAAAAAAAGTTATAAATGGACCCATTAAAAAGAGCATAAAATATTATACAAACCCTGAAAATTTGGTAAAAAATAAATAAGTTATAAAAAAGTATAAGTAATTTAAAAATGCTATTTTTAAAGAGTTTTTGCAATTTTCTTAGGAAACGGGAGATTTTGCAGATATATATATCGCTATAACTTTCTTATTATTTATACAATTTTTACCAAATTTTCAGGGTTTGTATAATATTTTATGTTCTTTTTAATGGGCCCATTTATAACTTTTTTTACTCATGCAAAAAAAAGTTAAAAAGTTAGCCTTTTTTTAAAAGCTAAAAATAAAAGGTAAACTTTTTAAAAATAAAAATCGCTTCGAGGGGTATATGCCAAAATAAGCTGAATTTTTCATAACTTCTAATAATTTTGAGATAGTATTCACGAAAAAAATTTCTGTATAAATTATGAAGTGTCCGAACATTATGTGGTTAGGGCTCGTATATATATATATATATATATATATATATATATATATATATATATATATATTCATACGGGCAATTGTTTGCAAGAGTTTGTGTTATTATTTTTATTATGTATTTTATATTAAGAGATACATATGTATTTTTTGTTTTATTTTTATTGATAGGACCTGAATAAATGCTATGTTTAATCGTGTTAGTCGGTTGAGGCCTATTTTAGGCACTTTCGTCCTAAAACGGCCTAAAATGTAGGTTTTTATTGCCTATTTATGTGTCCTTATTTCCAATTTTTTAAGGGCCTAAAATCCGGTCTTTTGTAATTGTCAAAGAGGGGGACTTGTGATTTTAACTAAACGCAGAATCTTTCTTTATTGCATCTCTGTTGTATTATGTATATTTAGATCAAAGAAAGTCGTACTGTAAAAGTTGTCCGAAAGTTACATGATAAGAAAATATCACCATTGTCTGTATTATAAAAAATAAGATAATTAGATAATAATGTATTTAATATTTGTGTCTCATTCGTCTGGAATTTATAATGTAAATAAACAACGCATAATATAAAATAAAAGTTAAACATTTTATATATTTCGTTTAATATATAAATTATATTTTAAAAATATTTCTCATTCCGCAATTTTATGAATTATTTAAAATGTCCTGGGGCCTGATAAAAACTTTAAACGTTGCCAAGGACTAGTTAGTTACATTTTAGTAAAAGGTAAGATTACATTTTAGTAAAAAGTAAGATTTAATAACCTAATTATCTTCAATAAAAATGACGTTTTCTTTAAATGAATAATTTGTTTAGTTAATTTTTAATCCAAATAAGATTTATTTGCCAATTTATTAGAAACCTGACTTTTTTGGTAGTGTTTTAATATATTAAATTTATTTGAGTAAACTACTTAAAATTATAAACAAACTTTAGCTGACAAAAGTGCAGACCTTTTCCAACCAGTTTAGTAGATTTCTTGACCCAACAACTGTAGATAGGTTAGATCTGAAAAAGGCTTGTGAAGAAGAAATAGACAAACTTTTGCAGTTTGATATTTATTAATATTAATTTATTTGTAGGTGACGAAATTATATTTCAATTTATTAAAAATTAACGTTTATTGTGTGACAAAATTACTACTTCCTACACAAAAAACAAATGTCGCAACAAATACATACAAATTAAAACTATTTATATAAATGTTTTTACCATGACCTACCTAACGTTAAAGTGATTTAGGTGGACGGACTAAGTAGAGTCAGCAGGTTGTTTAACTATGGTTTTTATCGGTACTGCTTTTGACAGTAGCATACGAAAGTGATAAGAGAAAAACCTACAAGTGATGACAACTTATTACATGACATTTAATTTAATTTTTTTATATTTTCTTTATAAAAACAAAAAAAATTTGAAAATAAATTGTGTTTTAGTTTTAGTTTGAGTAGTTCAAAATGTATTTATTATATATATGATAAATCTCTTTTAAACTAAACTAATTTATTTAAGTTTAAGAAGGCCGAGACTGCAGAAAATGAAAGCCGTACTTAATTTTTTTTTGTATGTACACCTATCTTAAATACAATCCAGGGACACACTGTATTTTTATTGAATCACTATGTTTTTTAAATGTAGCCCTTTTATATTATTTTTAATTAATTAAAAGAAACTTATAACTTAATGTTTATTAATATATGTACTCATATTTTGTTTAAAATTATTTGAAACGAAATAATTAAGTGCTTACTGTGCTTACTGTAGGTGATCTTGTTAGTTTGATTTTAAAAGAGAACATTTAACGTTTAATACTGTAAAATCTGAAGGTCTAGGATTGAGATCGTATTTACAAACATTAGATTTATACTGAGACGATTGCAGAAACCTTCATATTAACCGTCGAAACTTTTCCATAATTTTCTATAACGTTGAACTTTGCTTTGAGTGGAGCATAAAAGAAAACCTAAACCAAATGACACAATCTAAACCCATAACAAGTCTTTTGAAAACTCGGATATTATTTTCAGCCAACAACGTTATTTTCCTCTCCTTTAACATGATAACACAAATATACGAAAAAATGGTATCTAGAAATTGACGATAAAAGGGCTTGCAAGCAAAGTTGTTCTAATAATATTAAGAAACCCATCATAAATATAAATTTTATGTTAAAGGTTCAAACATTTTTAGCGTAGGGGAAATTTAATAAGACATGTAGATAAATGAATTGGTTTTTTAGTATAAGTATTACAAAATGATTCATTGTTCGAAATATAATTTACTGCCAGGATTAAAAGCAAAACAAGGTCCTTCACATCATTTATTACGTCCTGCATTAAGAATTATACGATTCTCCAATAATTTTTGAATAAAATACTTGGTTTTATTTTTTAAATTTATTTATTTATTTAGTTTTAATATTCTGCTCTGGGATATTCCCAAATCTCTAGATAATTGCTGCTAATACATTAATTTCATTATTTCCACCTGTGACTGTTGCTCGACGAACTCTTTTTTTCGGTTGAACACTTCGTTTGTAGTAAATTGCTTGACTGTACGGTGAAATGAAGTAAGTGATCAAATTTTTTCCGGAAAACGCTGAGCGTAGATATTAACAGCATCATCAAGATTCCTGCCTGCTTCTCCTTAAATCGAAATCATTTCTATTTTTTCTTCCACTGTTAAAAAATCCATTATGCTGCTTATTTGCAAATTAATCTTCGGGAGAAGCTGTATATATACAGGCCCGTTCCTGGCGAGCGTGCAGTGCGCAACATTTTGGGGGCGGAAAATCAAATCTTTGACTTTTGAGTCAATCAGTAGGTACTTTGTAACGATAAACTTTCTTGCAAATTAATATAATAATTAAATAATTAAACATACATATATATAGGATAAAGGTTACCGCCTTTCTTTGCGTCGGCCGCATTAAGGCCCTATGCCGCTCTTTTTGATATTGGCGGCTTTTTTTTTCATATCAAAATAAAAGGAGTGAAATTGTCATATTTTTAGTATTTGTTTGATAGTTACAGTTAACGGTAGCAAATTTTAACAGTTGTCTACACAGTGCATGACTTAATAACGAGCTTACTCTCTAAAAATGAATTGACGAGCGATCAGACAAATCCATTTAAGTGATTTGCAGAAGTCAAAAGCAAAAGAATTATTTTATTTTTGATTTCTTTCTGCAAATCACCAAAATTAATTTGTCTGGTTCTGTCTGATCGCTCCTCAGTTATGGTCAACAGCAATTTGTATCCCGGACATTTAGCAGTCAACTCCTATGTAAATTCGAAAATTTCGTCAAAAGTTATATAAGTTAAACAGTTTTTGAAATATAGTCAATTTTTCATATAATATGGAATTAAATATATTTCAAAAACTGCTCTACTTTCATAATTTTTGAAGGTCTTTTCGGATTCAGGGGACAATTTATATAATAATAAGCTGTTAAATGTTCGGGATTCAAATTGCTGTGAACTACAGTTATTAGTGACTGGTTTTTCACTTTGAAAACCAGTAATTTTTGACTAATTCATTTTTAGAGAGTACGTCAATAAAAACCAGTTGTAGTTATTATATTGTTTATATGTTATATGTTTTTTTTTTAACACAAAATATTTTTTGTGATTTTGTTTGTTTGATTATTTAATAAGCAGTTTTTTACATTTTCAATTACATAATGCCAGTTTGTCGCAAAATATTTTTTTTTAATTTTAGGGCTTTAAATTTAAATATTTAATGTATTATATTTAAATATAAAAGGGGCGCACCAAAGAATGCTGCACGTAGGCGCCTCAGGAACGTGCCTGTATACAAGGTGTCACCTAATAAATTGTCATCCTTTGGGAGGATGATAGTACACGCCAAAATAAGAAAGTTTTTCCTCTATCATTTTGCCTTAGAGCTTCTGTTTTTTAATAAAATAATTATGAAATTTTTTGTTAAAACCAGGGAGCCACTGGATCTCTCTGACCTATCCTATATATCATCATTGTTTTTAAGCAAAAATACAGTGTATTATGTAATATCAAGCAACAACTTTTAAACTTATTTAGTACTTTGTTATCATTGATTACTGATATTTCGGTTGTTATTGTGATTTCTCTGGGGCTACATGAACAGTTTAGTGTACCAAAGCGAAGTTGACACATTAGAACAACTCCGCGAACTCTTCACTGCAGCGGCAGATGCAGATGGTCATTGCAAAGATTGGCGTCAAGAAACCATTTAATAATTTTGTATTTTTGTATTGAGTAAATAAAATAATTTCCACATTTAGTATTATTTCATAAGAGGGGAACTTTATTTTCACGATTGTATGACATTTGACAATTGTCAAATTACTTCAGTTTGTGACTAAAAAGTTCTAAAGCCACTGCTGATAACTTTAGCCCGTGACTAAAAAGCCATAAAGTCACAGCTTGGCAATGTATCTTTAAAACATCATTTAGTGTCATGGAAACATATGCGCTTTAAAGGTGGGAGTAGAAAAATAACTTTATTTTTAGTTAGTACTTAATTTAACCATATATCTATCACTGATAGATATATGATAATAACTATCACTATCACTATTTGTGTTAAGAATAATTTTGATGTGGCAATTAATATTTACAAAATTATGTAGAGGCACATAGGTACATTTTGTTGAAAAGTAATTATAACTTAAATTTTAACGTGTATAATATGCTTAAATAGGTTTTAGGGGAAAAACAATCTATAAAAATAATAACCGTAAAAAGAAGCAACTCTTTTAAAATAAAATAGTCAAAATTCTACTATTTGAATTAGTACCAGTATTTTTAAAATAGTCGTTTTCACTTTTAAATAGTTATTTTTTACTACCTACGTAAATAGTTAAAGTTTGAATAATTTAAGATTAGTCACCATGTGTGAGTATTTCTGAGAGTTAAAAGTAACTAATTTCTTTAATCGTTTGCGACCAACAACAAAGTATTATTTGAACTAAATGCATATACCTAAAAACAAACAAAGATGCAAAAAGTTTAGCTCAAAACAGCAACACAAATAATATATTCAACTTTAAAATATTATGAACAATATTTATTGACAAATAAAATTGAATTTTATAAAAGCGACTTATAGCCAAATGGGTTATGACAACAGCTTGACAAGCTTGACAAGCGACAGACCTGAGTTAAATCCCCGTCTGGGTCAAATCTTTTTTTAAATTTAAATTTACTAATTTGACTATTTTATTCAGTAGAATTTGACTTATTAATAGTGACTGCTTTTTCGCTATGACAATTAGTCAAATATGACTTATAATCTCTCTAAAAATGAATAAGTCAAAAATTACTCATTTAATAGTTATAAGTGGCTGCTTTTTTACTTGTACCATGGTAAACCATGGAATATCATGGTATCCCAAAATATAACAGTAAATTCTTATGTAAAATTATCCCCTGAATCCGAAAATGTCGTCAAAAGTTAAAAAAGTAGAACAGTTTTTGAGATATAGTCAATTTTAAATTTAATATGGAATTGACTATATCTCAAAAACTATTAAACTTTCATAATTTTTGACGGTATTTTCGGATTCAGGGGACAAGTTTACATAAGAATTGGCTGTTAAATTTTGGGATACCATGGTATTCCATGGTTAACCATGGTCCAAGTGAAAAAGCATTCACTAATAACTATTAAATTAGTTATTTTTGACTAATTCATTTTTAGAGAGATTAGTTATTTTTGACTAATTCATTTTAAGAGAGAACTGTAGTAGTAACAAAATTAGTTACATATTACCACAATTTACACATAAAGGTCTGTTCTATCTTGTTTTGCGCATAATAAAAATGATCAATTAGATGATGCTAGAGTAAGGAGAGTTAATCCGCCGGAAGACGAGTTGCCTTTTGAAGCGGTAAGCGGTAAAAAAGCTCAATATGGTGTCACTCAAGAAGAACAAGAAGATCTGTTCAAGGTTTAGGCCGATTACTCCTTGGCTCACTATGTTACAGAAGATCTTAGGATGTCCAGGGGAATAGCGGTTGTCTTTAAAAACAAGTTTGGACGGGTCGACGAGCTACGAAGGCAGAATTCCAAAGTTGGAGAGGTGCTTGAAATTGTAGATAATGAGCAGATAGGCAACATAAGTATCTTCTATTTGGTAACGAAGCAGCTCTCCCATCAGAAACCAAACTACCGTGACGTATGGAATACCTTAAATAAATTGATGGATACCTTTTTTTCCAAGGACATCATGAACCTGGCGATACCGAAGATTGCTTGTGGACTTAACGGTTTAGACTGGAGAATAATTAGAAGTATGCTGGAAGTTATCTGCTACTTCTAAAGGACGTCACAATGCAGGTTTGGATTTCTATGCAAATATCGCCATGGAGCTGAGGACCATTTTCTGGACGAAAATGTTTTAAGACGGGGGCAATGTACCGAGTACCCCTCTGGATCTCGAATGATGAATCATCGCCGATGACTCACTGCCGGTGAGTCAGCGCTCGAGCGATCTAGAGCGGTCTGGAGCTCGATGGAAGATTCGGGCACGTAGGCACTGAATATATAAGAAACAGCGCAGTATGGAGAGTCAGTTTAGTTTTGTTACTCGCGACGAAACAAATATATATACGTGCAAATAAATAGACTCTTGTACAGTAGTGATATATAAATAATTAGTAGTTAAGTGTTTAGTTAGTTTTATAGTTTCTTAAGTGTTAGTGTTTTAAGTGTAATTAAGTTATAAAATAAATCGTTAACAAACCAGTGCGTGTTTTAATTCACAATACGAACAGTAAAAACGTCACAATAATTTTTATTTATTTTATTAAATTAAAAAAATTAAAAATGCATTAAGGCTTTTATTTTAAAGTAAGCAGACTTTTCTGTAGCTGTTGCATGTTAATAGCTTTATATTTTTAGAATGCAAAAATAAAGAACAGAATATGCAAATTTAAAAATACATTAAAATTAAAGTTAGCAGTGCATACGCTTCTGGCTAAAGGGGTAAGGATTAAAAAGAGTTTTATAAAAGCACCTTTTTTAAAGGTACAATACCTAGTTTATAATCTTTTGCTTTTTTCTTACAGCTTTATGTAACCTGAACCGTATGAAAGCATTTAAAGACTTCATACATTAAATTAATTTTTAGTTTTTAATACTTTCTAAATACAAGTGTTTTGCTATTTAATATTTTGCTGTACTTTTATATTTATACACCATAAAATACAATAAGGTAATAATACTGATAAGTATTTTAATGCTTTAATAAAATAAATATATACCGGATAGTGGGGCGTTTGAAGTGTGTTTGTTTGACCACGATCTAGAACGATACTGACATTACTGACTAGTTGGACCTGACGTTGTTAAGAAACTCATTACGTACTTGTTTTGTAAAACTTTTTTAAATTGTTTTTTTTTTAACTTTCACTAAAACGTACCTACTGCTTCGGTGGTACAGATTGTGCAGATTGTGCAAAAGATGAGGTTCGTAAAGTTGTATTCATGGAGAGACACATTGTATTTTGATTTTGTTTTGTTTTCTGTTTGTTTTTGAGGAAATGCTTTGTCCGGTATGCATATTGAGATGGATCACCATTGGACGTCCCAAAAAAAATTTGTAAACTAATTAACCAAAATGTTTGGGAATATTTATATTACAATAATTTAGTTATTAAAATGTACAAACCTTCAAATTTAAACACTTTTTCCTCACACGCTTTTTAACAGTTGTTTGCTACACATGTTTTCGTTGCACCAGTTTTAATCGAATGATCCCCGTTCTTCCCTGCCCAACTCGAATGCCGTATTCTGCCCCCCTTACTTTTCCCACCTAAACAGGAGTGCCCGTCTACGCCAATCGCACGGCACTCAGTACGTCAAATACATTTCTACTTCCTGCTAAATTTAAATGTTAGTTTATTTAAATAATTTTTTGTATACAATTTAAATTTATATACAATTTTAATTTTAATTTAAAAAATTGGGATCGTAATATCCACGGATTGTTTAGTAGGGGGGTATTTGCAGATCTCCTCAATAAGTATAAACACAAAATAATTTAACATTATAAGACTGGTGTAAATTGTATGGCTCTTTGTAAAGCAAATATTTAGGATAAATTACATTGTAGTCACAATCACTGCTTAAAATCTCGTAGTTTTATAAAGGTAACCAAATCTTGACTAAAATTTCTATCGAATCGGGAAATTCTTCTGTATAATTATAAACCAAATCTCCAAATAAAACTTTAACTAAAGGTCCACTTTGAAATTCAGTGCTAAAGTTGTCATCATAAAATGCCATCTGCTATAGTACTGCTAAGGTTTTGGCTAATTTTTTTTTGTTTCTAAACTTGGCATCATGGACATGTTTTACTCTCAAGAAAAACATATAAAAATAAAATGTTATTCGCAATAGACGAAATCGCCGACTGCCCGAATTTTTGTCCACAACGCGTTATAGGTATAGTAGTTTACCCACGATGCGGTTAGAAACGTTTTTTCCGAACTCTGAGTAAAGCCGGATTTATAGTTTGACGGAACGGAACGGAACGTAGACGTAGACGCACTGCAAAAAGATCAACTTTAGAATGTATGTACTCTTGTTTAAAAATGAACGTAAGCGTATGACGTAACGTAAGCAAAACGGACTGAAACGGAAGAGTTGGCCAACATTTATCTTTTACAGTGCGTTTCTTACGTCTGACCAATAGGAAACCAGTAAACATAACCCCACCTACATTTTAAAATAACGACTATTAATAATTATTATAATATTATAAATGACATTTGATAGTTGTTTTTTGTGATCTGAGGTTTATAAATTTGTGTTTGTGCTAAAAAATGGACATCTAATAACTTATTAAATACTGGAACAGTCATTCTCGTATACTTAAAGAACTGATCTGGATCAACTATTTTCATTTTTTAAAAATAATTGTAGGCATTCTCCACTTTTCTGTTACAGTTAATGGGTCTTGTTTTATAACGTCTTGGTCGCCTAATTATTGTTTTTCCAGTTTGTCGACAATTTTTCAATGCTGCTGCACACAACAGTAGACCCACAGCACCAAAAAGTATACCTTCATACAAAAAAAATTGTGACACGGAAGACGAAACAGAATTAAACACAATTAAACAAACACAGCCACAATGATTTGTATGTTATGTTAAATTAAATACAGGCAAGACGGCGCATGCGTCCGTTCCGTCGATTTATAAATTGAATACTTTTTTACAGTCCGTTTTTTACGTATCCAGTGCGTCTACGTCTACGTTCCGTTCCGTCAAACTATAAATCCGGCTTAAAGCTAATTAACCAGAACGCGTTATGGGTATACTATGCTACCCACGACACGAAATAATTAATCGCGTTTGTTTTGCATTGCGGAGCATTTCGTTTACCCACGTCGCGTTTTAGCTATTGTGTTTTAGTCAGAATGCGTTTTAAATAAAACAATGAATATAAATAAAAAAAACATTTATTTAAACGCATAGGTATAACATAAATTACATGATACTACATTTAAAAAAGATAGAGAAACGAGCTTAAAAACAAACATTACTTATTTTTAACAGAATAGCTCCTGTGGCATTTTGAATTTCTTATATTTAATTTTATGCACGTACATGCCTTCGTTTGACATCCTTTTAGGCAATTACATCGGACAAATCCTTGCTTAGACCCAGAATACTTTAAAATTGACTTACCTTTAGTTAATAATAATAAACCACCAGGGCCGCCGAGAGGGTATATATACCCCCCTATAGGGGGCCTGGGGCAAATTTAATTCTTGAGGCCCCATGACTATAATCTAAATGTTGGGAGGTGGGGGGAAGAAAGGGTAACTTTTTTACACAATAGTTAAAACTAAAAAAAATGAATATTATAAAGTTCACCTAGACAGAGTAATAAATAGTCCCAGAATAAAGAGCTTGAAAAAAAGCAGGTAATTTTTTTTGAAAAAAGGCATGATATAAGCTTAAAAAATAGTTATAAATCAAAGGCATAAGATATGATTAAAAATCAATAAAAGTCATAAACATTTTTTTTATAATTTATTTATTTGTTTAATTAGCATATATCGATGACTTTCTGCCAAAGTATTGCAAGCAACATAACTCAAATTTCGGGAATTGAAAACATTTTTGTTTTAAAGTCTGTTTTAAACCAAATATAACCTACAGGTTTTATAACAAGTAAATAGCTATAATTATAAGCTAAGTAATTACTTATTATAAAACCTTTAGGCTATATTTAATTTAAAACAGACAAGCAAAATGTTTTAAATTTCCGAAATATGATTAAAAATCAATAAAAGTCATAAACATTTTTTTTATAATTTATTTATTTGTTTAATTAGCATATATCGATGCAGTTGCGTCTTGACACCCGAAGTGGATAGACGCTTCAAGTAGTTAAAGATACCTCTCCTAGCAGCGTATACGAGAGAATGTAATAAAGTTCCAAAAACAAACCTAAGTATTCGAAAATATCGGTAATCGGTAATAAATAAATAAATAAACATTCAAGTGCGGAGAGTGCGATTAGGGCAACAAGTGCAAAAAGAGTGCAACTAGTGCAAAAAAAAAGTGAAACAAGTATGAAGGGCGGGAGATCCCATGTTAAAGCCGTAAAAGAGTGCAATTGAATAAGTAATTAAGGCCAACCGGTCCACCTGGTCAGAAGGGATAGTCACAACCAAAGCCTATCAATAACCTGTAGGGAGGTCCAGAAACATCGGACAGACCGTGAAAGACCGAGCATCAGGATTATAGCCGAATATCCAAGCTAAGTAATTTTTCTAACTGCAGTTAGAAAAATTACTTAGCTTGGATATTCGGCTATAATCCTGATGCTCGGTCTTTCACGGTCTGTCCGATGTTTCTGGACCTTCCTACAGGTTATTGATAGGCTTTGGTTGTGACTATCCCTTCTGACCAGGTGGACCGGTTGGCCTTAATTACTTATTCACTTGCATGCATGTCTTATTAACAAAACCATTTTATTCCAAAAAAGCTAAAGTAAAACGTATCATATTTCGAAAAGGAATTTTAAGTTCCCCAGCTGGCACCAGAAATTAACATTCTAATCAATTATTGAGACAGACAACACACAAATCATTACATAAACAAAACAGAAAAGGCAGATAAGACTCCATCCCCCAAATAAACACTTAACTAATACCATAAATAAACGCCAAACCATAAATAATAATAAACACAAACCAAACAAACATGGAAATAGTAAACACGAGCGATCATTCGGTGGGAATAATTAAAATTCCATCCGACGGAAATTGCTTAGTGGCCAGCTTGGCCCATCAACTAGATAATAGCCTGACTGGGTCAATAAGTACATACGCATTAAGACAAAGACTAAATAACCACTTACGAACACACATTGAGACTTACAGCCCATACTTACAGGATGCGATCCTTGACCAACCCCACCGCTACGCGCATATTAACGACTGGGAACGCAAAACAGAGGCGTACTTAAAGGACCACGCACAAAACGGCTTCTGGCTGGGTTTGGAAACAATAATAGCAGCATCAGACATATTTAACGTCGCAATCGAAATACATCACGAACAGGGGCGTACTGACAAGATATCCTTCAGACATAACAATAGCAACCGGTCAATCGCAATAAGAAAATAACTAACATACCCACCCCCCATTCACGAATACCAATTGAATGGGGGTACTACTAAGGCCTAGGTTGAGGAGGATTCCGGATTGTACTTAGTTTTGGGTCAGTTCAATGTCCTCCAAAAACCCTTCCTAAACTGGACGTATGGCCCGACCCGGCTGGCAAAAATCCCGGGAGCGGCCTTAACCTTTGACACTGTCATACACGAACTCCTAGGGTGGATCTACCAGCCGGCGTAAAAACTTCGGATCCAACAAACACAGGTAATGCTGTGATTTGGCGGGATACGCAGGAGAACGGAAAGGGGGTAAAATAACCCCGGGAGATCAGTGGATGATAATATATCTGGGGCCTGCCATACGTTCCCATACTCATACTCATACTCATACTCATACTCATACTCATACTCATAATTAGCATATATCGATGACTTTCTGCCAAAGTATCGCAAACAACATAACTCAAATTTCGGGAATTGAAAACATTTTTGTTTTAAAGTCTGTTTTAAACCAAATATAACCTACAGGTTTTATAACAAGTAAATAGCTATAATTATAAGCTAAGTAATTACTTATTATAAAACCTTTAGGCTATATTTAATTTAAAACAGACAAGCAAAATGTTTTCAATTTTCGAAATTTGGGTTATGTTACTTGCGATACTTTGGCAAAAAGTCGATATTTGCTTGTAATTTAAACGATAAGCATAATGCTTTGAAATCCATGCTCTAGTAATAAATAAAAATATAAGAAATTAATGAAAATAATTGCCCACATTGAAAAATAAAAGAAAACTGTTAAGCGATATGCTTTTATACCCATATTCTTATACAGTAAATGTGACTTTACAAATTGATGTTTATTTATTTGTCAGTGTCAGTGTCATATCGCAAAATTAAATGAACGCCAGAAACAACACTGCTTAGAAATGACGTACGTAAATTTTCTATAATTTGATAATAACATCATTAAGCTAGTATACCTTAATGGTATTTAACATGATATTAGCATTGCTATACTGGTATTATTTATCAAGTTTGACAAACGCAAATTTGTTTAATTAAATTAGCAGGCCATTGAATTTTACACAAAATTCTCCATGAATGTATCGATTAAGATTAATATAATAATAAATTACCTGTTAGGATTTTGTTCACAATAAATATTCTTAATTTAATTATTAAAACCCTTTTGTTTGATTGTTATTTTTGTAGTGCAAACTTCCTCACTAAATGAATCCCGGTTTATTATAGAATGGAAGTAATTAATTTAAACAATAAAAATTAATTATTGAAGTAGCCGGCACAGTTGTTGACACTCCTACGGTTATTGACACCTGTATAACTACTTTAAAATTATCAAGGAATCTGTAATTATCATAAACACTTTGGAAAAAGGAACCTGTAATATAGTTACATCTCTCACCATGTAGAAATTTTCATCTCTTTATGTTGGCAACAACAAATTATAAATTGCGTTGAAACATGTCAGTGTGTGGTGACATAGTGCTATAAGGTAAGTGTTTCTTAATTTTTTAAAGATCAGCCAACGGGAGTCATGCTACAATATTAGTATTTTATTGACTAGTCAGTTCTTATTTACTTAAATGCATTAAAAATATTATTTAAAACTTGTAAGAAAGGCTAGTAAAGCTACAATTTCGTTTTTAACCTTAAATTTTAGAATGTCAACGACTATATCTAAAAAGGCGGGAAAATACAGTTATTGACACCAAGTGTCAATAACTGTGATTTTAGCCGATTTTTAATTTTTATTGCTATGGGGGTTAATGACTATGTAAAACATACTGGTTGTGAAAACTTCTCTCACATTGATTTTAAACACGCTGCAGACATTTATTGACAGTGTCAATAACTATCTTGTGGACGCAGTGTCAATAATTGTACTATTGGTTGCAGGTGCCGAATTGCTACCAAGTACCCTACGTTTTCCTTAACCAGCTTTGTTTTTTATTGGAAATGCCTAAAGTAAAAAAAGGACATACATACATAAAGCCTTATTCAGAAGACAGAGTGCAAAAGGCACTGTCAGCTATTAAAAATGGCATGTCCAAGAAAGCCGCAGCTAAGAAATACGACGTTCCAAGAACAACCCTAATTTTCCGCTTAAGTGAAAAATTTATTAAAACAACTCATGGACCTAAACCGATTTTAAGTGATGAGGAGGAAAATACACTTGTTTCCTGGATACTGACCTGTCAAAAAAAGGGATTTCCTAGAAGAGAGGAAGATATCGTTCACAGCGTAAAGGAATTTTTAGATAAAGTTCCACGAGATAATCCATTCAAAAAAAACACACCGGGAACCGGATGGTTCAAAGCTTTCTTACGTCGACACCCAGTACTGTCAGAACGAACTCCAGAAGGGGTTACTCAAGCTAGCTCAACTGTGAGCGAAACTGACATCAAAAAATGGTTTGAAACTATTGAGAACTTTTTAACAGCTGAAGGACAGAAGGAGATATTAAATGATCCTAGCAGAGTATTTAACGGGGATGAAACTAATTTTCAGCTGTGCCCCAAGGGACGAAAAGTCATAGCAGAAAGAGGATCAAAGAATGTATACGAAGTAGATGGAGGAAAGGCAAAATCTTCTCTAACAGTCATGTTCACTATGGGTGCGGATGGTAGTGTTACGCCACCAATGGTTGTTTATCCCAATAAAAGAAGAACTTTAGAAATATCAAGATCTCTACCTGATAATTGGGGATACGGTATAAGTGATAATGGCTGGATGAAGGCCGAATTGTTTTATGAATATATATCTAAAATACTTTACCCGAGCCTTATTGAAAAGAAAACAATCTTTCCGATAATACTATTTGTAGACGGCCACAAAACTCATCTAACTTATCAACTTAGTGAATTATGTACAAAACTACGGATTACCCTCATTGCTTTATACCCCAATGCTACACGCATACTTCAACCGGCAGATGTTGCGGCGTTCAAGCCCCTAAAAGACGCATGGAAAAAGGGAGTCCTTGAATGGAGACGAAGTAATCCAAATGAAGCCCTTACCAAAGAAAAATTTGCTCCAATTTTGAATCTTGTCTTGAATAAATGTATGAAACCAAAGACAATTCAACATGGATTTAAGGCTTGTGGTATATTTCCATGGAAAGCTGATGCTATCGACTTCAGTAAGTGCTTGGGTCATATCTATAAAAGCAAAAGTGACATTGCCAAAGACATTCCTCGATTGGAACCTACACTAAATGAAGAAACAGTCAACAGAATTCTGGGACAGGATCTGATTCGTAAATTTGAAGGAATTAAGGATGATGAATACATAGAAGTTCCGTATTTGAATAAATTGTTTCAGTTGTGGGCTATGTTTAAGAAAGATAAATTTGTCCAAAGTATCAAGGTACCATCAGATTCCAAAGCCCTAAATAATATTCCAACCCTTGAAGACAACTTCGACCAAAGCATCATGGTACCATCAGATTCCGTTTTTTCGGATTTGCCTCTTATAATTAAAGAACACGATATGTTGCTTAATGATATTATATGCGGAGATTATGTAATAGAAGACAATCTCACCCTCAAGAAAATTGAAAATTTTGACGAAGATTACCAAAAAGGGGCTGACCCTTTTCCTAAAGACTCACAAAAATTATTTGACGAGCCAATCGATTTTTATTTAAATAGATATCATGAAACTGCTGAAGACGAATTTAATGAAGCTGCTGCGACCTCCAATGTGAAACAAAACACGCCTGAAAAAAAAGTAGACTCAAGCACAACGATCAATGATATTTTATTCTGGCCAAAGACTCCAGTAAGAAAGGGCAAAAAGGAAGTTGAAAGGACACCCTTCGCAGTAACATCGGCGGAATTCAAAGAAATGCATTTAAAGAAGATAAATGAGAAAAAGATCAAAGAGGATGAGTTAAAGGAAAAAAAAAGGAAAAGAGAAGAAAAGAAAACATTAAAATTACACAAAGTTTCAACAACGAAGACTGCAAAGAAAGGAGCTAATTCGAAGGCGAAAGACAAAAAGAAGGAAAAAAAGCAATCAAGAACTGTTGGAAAGACGGATCTCTTAAACAACATCGAAAGGTCGGAACCAGAGGAAACAACAAATAAGTTGAAGAAAGCGACACCTAAAATTATTATTTTATCTAACAGACAGATTGTGAGTCCAAAAGAAAAAATCAAACTACTTGACGTAGATTGCGAATTGCCAGTTGAAAGCCCATTCGTATCTTTCATACACAAGGGCAATATTAATAAAAAACAAACTAAAGATAGAGATGAAGAACAAACACAGGAAAGGGAAAATAAATTAAATGATATTGATGAAGATAAAGCCAAAGATGAAAAACAAATAGAGGAGATGGAGAACAAACTAAGTAATATTGATGGAAGACAAGGAGAGAAAAAGGATGAAGCCAAAGATGAAGAACAAACACAGAAATGCAACAAGAAACTAAATGATATTGAAGAAGATACAGCCAAAGATAAAAAACAAATAGAGGAGATGGAGAATAGACCAAGTAATATTGATAAAGATATTGGCAAGGATGGAAGACAAGAAGAGAAAAAAGATAAAAGACTCGATACCAATGGTAATATAAAAAGTGAAAAAACCTTTCCCAAAGGATTGGATAGCTGTGCAATCAAGAAGGTTAAAAAAACCTTATTTAACGAAAATAACAATGGGGCAAATATTCAAGAGCAATGTAAAACCAATTTTAAATCATCAACGAACCAAAAAGGCCTATGTTTTATTTGCACATTTAATATAACGAGTAAATATCAGTCAAGTTTTCAGTGTCAGCGTTGTCCCAGGCGCTATCACACTAGCTGTCTATTAAGAAAAAAAATGATTACTAATGAAAACTGTAGTCCGTCAGAATTTTTATGTGTTACATGTTCCAAACTATTTAATATTTTGTAATATAATATTTTATAATATTGTTTTTTTTCCTTTTCTGATACATTCTGTTAGATAGAAACAAAAGTGTCAATCAGTGTACACAGGTGTGTTAATGACTATATAGACCCTGTCAATAAGTATGGTCCTGGCATCTTTAACAACTTTACTCAATTTTAAAGACAAAAATGCGCCGCTTCTACCTAAAATAGCGGTTTATTGTCAATAAACTATTACTTTTCGGGATGCTACATAAAAAAATTAAATATTACCCTGGGCAATAATTTAAAATGTCTTTGGCAAAAAAACCACTGCTTAACGTGTCAATAACTGTAGGCGCTACCCTACCTAAGCCTTTACAGGATTAAAAGAGGTTATTAAGGGTAAATGCCAAGTAAATCTTAGATGAAAATATTTGGAGAAGCAGACTTTGTTCACAAAAGACCGTTTTTTTTTGGGAAAAAATAAATAAATCTTTTAGATATTTATAGGTAAATCAATTTAATTTTATTCTTGTGAATAAAAAGTCGCCAATTACCCCTGTAAAATCTTTATTTATTGTACGATTTAAACCGGATTTGTTTTAAAGTGTAGATCTTGATAAACTGTATTTTGGAGCAAAAACGCCATATTTGTACAAAATACAAGGCCTACTATGTCAGTTTTTAAGTGTAAATTTTTTCATATTAGCGATTTATTATTTTTTTTAAACAAAATCTAAGCACGGCAATGGATTCAAAACGACCCTTTACTAAATTTTATTGAAAAATTTTACGTAGAAAAATGCACAATAATAACTACAAAAATTTATTCTGTCAAGTTATCCATGAAAAAAACATTGAAATAAAATTAAACTTATAGTAATAGTACCATCTTACTATTAGTTTTATTTCAATGTTTTTTATGGATAACTTGACATAGTATAATTTTGTAGCCTTGTATTTTGTCCGGTTAAAATCGCACAATAAATAAAGATTTTACAGGGGAGAGTCGCAAACAATTGGGTCAAACTATATATTAAATTTATTTTTAAGAAACTTTAATAAATCAAATATTGCTGACTTTTTGATATTTTGAGAAAAATTATTAATCCAATGAAAAAACTTCTGTTTTCTGGGAAAAAACCCTAACCAAGTGATTTTTACAGGCCTGTTTTAAAGCCAACCTAACAACATTAAGGACGTTCTGTAGAAAAAAAATGATGGTCTGCAAGGGCAAGGATGCAAATTCAGAATCGACCATTATTTACAAGTTATACATAATTGTTTTTTGCTCCAAAATATAGTTTCTCAAGATCTACACTTTAAAACAAATCCGGTTAAAATCGCACAATAAATAAAGATTTTACAGGGGTGAGTCGCAAACAAATGGGTCACACTGAATATTAAATTTATTTTTAATAAACTTTAATAAATCAAATATTGTTGACTTTTTCATATTTTAAGAAAACTTATTAATCTAATGAAAAAACTTCTGTTTTCTGGGCAAAAACCCTAACCAAGTGATTTTTACAGGCCTGTTTTAAAGCCAACCTAACACCATTAAGGAAGTTTTGTAGAAAAAAATTATGGTCAGCAAGGGCAAGGATGCAAATTCAGAATCGACCATTATTTACGAGTTTTACATAATTTTTTGTCTGACAATCAAATAAACGTAAATTACTATACTCAGTTAAAAGCTGATCCACTACCAAAGAACTGACGGCTTATTCCAAAATCAGTCGCCTGTCGTATACTACCACAAAATCTAACATCTGTCAGATTTAGTCTCACTTTTTCACAATTAATTTTTTTTCTTCTTTATTTCTTTCTATGAAAATACAATTGTGTTCCAAATAGTGAACTATGTTAAAAATCATATTTATGTAAATATGTATCATAGCTATAATTTATTGTTTACAATTTTCGTTGTCTTCTTCTTTTTATTGTTTCACTAGTGCAAAACAATATTTTCATTGTTCAACTAGGAGTGTAACAATAGCTTACTTTGTTTATTTTGTGTAAAACAAATATATTTAAATTCAGTTTATTAAATTTTTCCTTTAAAATTATTTCACATCCATCTGCAAATGGTTTAAGTCTGTTTATTTCATTAGAAATGTGTACATTGCCTTTACCGTATTTTCATTTTCGGTCTATACAGATAACATCACAGCAGTATGTGAGGAAATATAATTTGATCTATAACATATTTTTAGTGCTGCCATTTCAGTACATACAATTGTATAGGATTCAGTAAGAAATGACTAAATTTGTCGGTACCCTCATTTAGGTCGATTGTTATTCCTAGGTATGATCGACCTTGTAACATAGGTCTCGTTGTAATTATAATTATAATTATTGAATACATTGTTTGGGTATTGAATTATTAAAAATTAATTTATTGTTTGTAAGAAAAAATATTGTTTTAAATTAAATTATCGAACTATGCAAACTTCTTTAAAATCCTACCTCAGACAATCGTACATGGAGGAAATAAAACAGTAATCATTGATGTTCCTGGGGTGTCTGGCGCCTGCGTGCAGCATTCTTCGGTGCGCCTCTTTTATATTTAAATATTATACATTAAATATTTTAATTTAAAGCCCTAAAATTTAAAAAATATATATTTTGCTACAAACTGGCAATATGTAATTGAAAATGTAAAAAAAAATATTAAATTAACAAACAAACAAAATCACAAAAAATATTTCGTAATAAAAATACTCTAAAGAAAACAAAAAAAAAACATATAATTTCAGGCGCGCAAAAGGCACAAATTACAAAACTATTTTTATAAAAAAAATTGTAGAAAATTTATTATATAATATTTTGGCATCAAAATTGTCAAAAATATTCTTCTTTTATTAGGCTATACATTAAATAAATAAAAAACTCAAGAAATATTTTATAAAAGTAGAGATAAAAAGTAGAGATAATTGTAATAATTGAAAGGTGTGGACGGGACAAAAAAAAATATTTATCTTGCCCCTGTAGTCCACAGCAATTTGTATTCCAGACTTAACAGCTTATTATTATACAGTGCTTGCAAATCCAAGTCCGACCGCCTTGGGAAGGACGGTTGTTCAATATCCGCGTGAAAAGAATAAGGATAGAATGCCAAACAGAATTTGATTGATCAGAGCGTCAGGCGTGCGTATTGTAAGCGCCTTCTGTTTGGCGTTCTATCCTTGTTATTTTCACGCGTCCTTCCCAAACCGGTCGGACTTGTGTTTGCAAGCACTGTATATACATTTTATAAAATTGTCCCCTGAGACCGAAAAGACCGTCAAAAATTATGAAAGTAGAGCAGTTGTTGAAATATATATTTAATTCCGTATTATATGGAAAATAGACTATATCTCAAAAACTGTTTTACTTTTATAACTTTTGACGACAATTTTACATAGAAGTTGAAATGTCCGGGATACAAATTGCTGTTGGCGATAATTATTATTCAATTTTAGAGAGTAAGCTCGTTAAGTCATGCACTGTGTAAACGACTGTTAAACTTTGCTTCCGTCAACTGAAACTATCAAACAAATACTATAGCTATTTGATATTAAGTGCGCAAAGTGATATATTGTCGCTCTGAGGGAGAAGTTTGACGCGCGAGGCTTAGCGAAGCGCGGCTATCTCGCGAGAGCGGCAATGCCACTTTACGCTCGGTTGTAGAAAAAAATATTATGACAACTTCTCTCCTTTTATTTTGATACTCATATAACAAAAATTAAGCCTTCAATATCAAAGCGGCAAAAGGCGCTATAGCGGTCGAAAAAAGAGCGACATAGGGCTTTAATGCGCCCGACGCAAATAAAGGCAGTAACCTTTATCCTATGTATTTTTAAATATTTGTTAATTTGCAAGAAAGTTTATCTTAAAACAAAGTACTGATTGACTCTTTGATTTTGCGTCCCCAGAATGTTGCGCCTGCGTGCGTGCACGCACTGCACGCTCGCCAGGAATGGCCCTGTATATAATGTCAAACCCCAACCTCAAGTTCAATCATACAATTTTTAATAAACCTAACAGGTTTTTTTAACAATAGCAATGGTTATCTTTGTCACATCAATAAGTAGTGCCAGAAAGTATAGTGAGCAATATTCTGCACATTAAATATTATTTCTAACCAGATTGCTTTACAATTGTATGAAAAAAAAACGTTGTTAAGTCATATTTTTATGTGATATGTTATAATATTCGTACCAAATTTGAACCCTCTGGGTTGCCATTTACTGGTCGACCAGACGGTAAGTATTTTATAATATTGGATTAAAAAAAATTAACCTTAAATGTAGCATTTATCACCGAAAATGGTCATGAAGAACTTTTATGTATTTCAAACCCGAGGGTTGAGCATACCTACCGGGCGCGTCTCCAGGTGGTGGATAGGAGGAGTCCAGGTAAATCCTGAAAACAGGACACCTGGCAACGGTGAGCCATAGGTGAAGTGCCGTGGTCTAAAACCCACGCGTCATGGAACTAAAGCCCGTCGCGAACCAGCAGAGTTATAAATTCCTTACTCCTGTATGAGGCACTGCAGGAGAACGTCCCACTTGTGGGACCAATATGGACCCAGTAAAAAATAAAGAAAAACCGGCGGCGGGTAGCACCACCGCCAAGGAACCGGATGAGGTTGAAAAACCGAAATCTGGGGCCCAAAGGCGGAGGGCTAAGCGCTAGGCCGCGCTAGAGAAGGCAAAGACCGCAAGGTCGAGCCAAAATCTTGGGGAAGGGCCTTCTAGGACCACCCCAAAAGTAGCAGCAAAAGACTGGGACGCAAAAGCGACACCGGTCAGACGGGAGCACACCTCAGCAGACAAAAAAGGGGCCCAGGAAACCTGAAACAGGGAAACCAATGGCGAGTTACCGCGATGCTGCAGTGGGGACCAAAATGGCTATAACAGATTTTGGATACCCAACAAAGATGATTTCTGAGGAGCAGTCCCAGCTACAATGGGGAAGCATCTTCATCGGAAGGAGCCCAACTCCAAACTTTGGAAGCAAGCAAACTTCCAAAACCAGTAAAGGTCCTCGGATACTTAACCGAGGAAGTACAGGACAAGGACCGGTTCCTGCGAACCCTGGGCGCTCAAAACCAGCTAGAGACCGGGACTTGGAAAGTCCTGTCCAACAAAAAGGTCGAGGGAGGCACTGGCTACCTAATGACCTTACTGATGGATGAACAGTCCTGGGAAAAAGTGGGGGGGAAGAAAACCCTGTACCACAACCTAGGCTGGCTAAAGATCAGAAGGATCACCGGGAAGGAGCCCGAGAAAAAAGAAGAGGGGGAGCTCATTGAGCAGACCCCAATGGACGAGGAACCGACCCCAGGTCCCTCGTCCACTGCTACAACCCAAAGTGAAGGAGAGGGGGAGCCCACTGGGCAGACCCCAACAGACGAGAAGACGCCACAAGAGCCCTCGTCCAGACTCTAATCGCCCCGCATGGTAGTGAGGATAATACAGATCAACCTCCACCTCTGCAGGGCAGCAACAGCGGCCCTATGCAAGTATATGGCCGCTGACGAGATTCATATTGCCCTTATTTAGGAACCGTATGTGTACAGGGGCCAGATAAGGGGTCGGGGGGGTCTCAGGGGGGAGGCTTGTTTCACACCCAAATGAGACGAACCCAAGAAGTTGTATTCTCGTCAGAGGTAACATGGATGCTATGCCACTGTGGACTTACTGTGATAAAGACACAGCGACAGTAAGATTAAATCTAACATTAGAAGGGAGCCAACAACATGTAATACTTACATCGGCATACCTTTCTTATGACCAACAAGGGGAACCACCAGCCGCCATGCTCAGGTCTCTGGTGGAACAACTTGGATCGGCTAACCTGATAATAGGATGTGATGCCAATGCACATCACACAATGTGGGGGAGCACTGACATCAACAAACGTGCTGAATCACTACTCAACTACTGTATCTCCACAGATATTAATATTCTCAACACTGGGATCGAACCAACCTTCGTAACCGTGGCAAGAAAAGAAGTAATCGATCTAACACTGTCAAAGGAACGCATAAGTGAACTGGTGAAACAGTGGCATGTATCGAATGAAATTAGTCTGTCAGACCACAGATACATAAGGTTTAACCTTGAATCGACAATTAACACCCAACGGGAGTACAGAAACCCAAGGAAAACGAACTGGGACCTATATAAAGAGGTACTAGAACGTAATTTGGAGAGCTGCCCAAAAGAGGCGAAAGATAACTTTGATCTTGAATTACTCACCGACTCGGTGACAGATTCCATTAAGGATGCCTACGAGCGGGCATGTCCACTGCGTTGCTCAAAACAAAAAGAGGGCCCATCTTGGTGGAACTCTAACCTAGAAAACCGCAGAAAGAAAACAAGAAAGCTGTTCAACACAGCGAAAAGAACGGGAGGGTGGGACCTATACAGACACCACCTAACCGAATATAACAATGGTTGGCAAAAACTATGCCGGGAACTATCAGAGATACCGGCCTACTCCCGACTGCATAAAGCCATGGCCAAAGGGCCACAGCAGACCCTGGGAACATGCCTAAAACCAGAAGGAGGACACACGACTACTAAAAGTGAGACACTTAGGCTTATGCTAAGGACACACTTTCCAGGATCAATCATACTCGAAAATTCTGAAATCCAAAACCAAACCACACTTGAAATCAAGAGGGGTAAAAAGGAGGACTGGATTCTATCGAGAAAAATAATAACATAGGAAAAAGTCAAATGGGCAATAAAAACTTTTAAACCATTTAAATCTACCGGAACCCACGGAATTATACCAGCCATGTTACAACAGGGCCAATACCTGCTGCTACAAAGACTGTGCAAAATCCTAAGAGCCAGCCTAGCTCTCAATCACATACCGGAGGGAGGCACTGGTGGTTTTTATACCAAAACCAGCAAAAGCCTCCTATGACAAACCAAAATTCTTCCGACCAATTTGCTTAACATCATTTCTTCTGAAAACAGAGGAAAAACTGATAGAGCAACATATACGGGAAGAAGTACTGCACAGAAGGCCTCTATACCGAAATCAATTTGCCTACCAAACAGGCAAGTCTTGCGAATCCGCCATCCATGAGATAACCCAAAGGGCTGAGCAATCTTTAGACAACAAAGAAGTGGCCCTTGGGGCATTCCTGGATATCGAAGGAGCGTTTGACAACACGTCATATGACTTAATAAATCGATTAGTAAGAGATCGCAAAATAGAACCTCTGGTTGGCAAATGGATCAAACAGATGCTGGCTCAACGACGAGCCAGAAGCACTCTTAACAACACAACTGTTAGAGCTAAAGTGTGCAGAGGGACACCACAAGAGGGGGTGCTATCACCCCTGCTATGGAACCTCGTATCGGACAGTTTACTGACACAATTGGAAAACAAAGAAATATACGCAATAGGATATGCGGACGACATTGTACTCCTTATCAGAGGCAGCAACACAGCCCAAAATGCAAAGAGCGCTAAACGCTGTCGAAAACTGGTGTAATGAGGAGGGACTTCGGGTAAATTCCACAAAAACTTCCCTTATTGCCTTTTCTCGTAAAAGACAGTTGGAACCCGTGAAAAATCTAATCTTCTACGGGGAAACGCTGCCCTTGAAAGACGAGGTTAAATATCTAGGAGTTATACTGGATAAAAAACTCACCTATCGGATGCATATAGAAAACATAACAAATAGGGCCATAAAAACCTTTATGACCTGTAACAGAACATTTGGTAAATCTTGGGGACTGTCACCAGGCATGGTACAATGGGTGTACACTGTACACAGCTATGGTCAGACCCATAATTACCTACGCGGCGCTAATATGGTGGCACGCAACAAAAACATGGACTGTAAAACATATACTAAGCAGAATCCAAAGACTGGCGTGCTTGGGAATAACTGGTGCAATGACAACTACACCGACCGCAGGCATGGAAAACATACTAGGACTCCCCCCTCTACACATTCAGATTAAAGCTGAAGCGTCCAACATCAGACATAATGCCATATTTGAAGAGCTAGAAAATACTGGCAGTCTAGCCATTAGAACAGACAAAGCCAAGGTCAAACACTTCAATAAAGCTTTTACGTAGAACACAAACGGTCAAAGACCGGTGTTTCTGCGGGCATAAAAGAGGTATCTCAACAGGGCAGTTAAGAAATACTAAACCTGGGAAAAGAGATAACCGATCTTCAAGCGGGCATCATTGCCATACAATTGGGTTTCCAACGAATGAGGGAGAGCAATCCTACGGAAAAGTTGCTCACCATCATTACACACGAACCAGAACCAATCCAGGCACTGGAGGCATTTGAAATCAATTCGAAGGTTGTACTAGAATGTCTGAGAGATATGACGGCATTAACCGAAGCACAAAACCAGATAACTCTTATCCTTGTGCAAGAAGAAGGCAGAAACAGTTCGATGAGGTGGAAGCCAAACGCATGAAGCCGAAACCCTGCTGATGGGGCCGGAACCCACATGCGGCACCAGCCAAGAATCGTCCAGGAAAAAACTAATTGACTGGACAGAACTACAACACAAACAATACTGGGAAAGCCTGTCTGGTCTGGAGCATTCGAAAGCACTTTTGGACAATCCATCTGCTAAATGGCAGAAACCAATGAGGACATATACCAGGACCCAACTAAAGAAAGCATTAGGCCTTCTCACAGGCCATGCTCCATTCAAAAAACATCTTCACAAAATGGGGATGACAGATGACCCCTTGTGTAGAGGATGCGAAGAAGAAGAGGAAACACCTCTTCACATTATGTGTCAATGTGAGGGATTCAACACCTTAAGAAGAACACACCTGGGAGAGTCTAAACGGCTACTGCGCTTCATAGAAGCAACGGAGCTAGAGCTATGGAAGTAATAGCATTTAGGGCACAATAGGATTGCGAAAGCAAACCGCAGTGCAGGGCTTTGAACCACATAACGGGGGAGTTTTAGTGGGTATACGTCAATAGACGGAGTCCCACACTACTCGGGGCCCCAAGAGGAACCAAGTGTTCGTAAAGAATTTCTCCGCCGGCCAAAGAAAAAAAATGTATTTCAAAAATCATTGCAGCTGAAAATGGTTGTATCGTTGTATCGTTCATTAAATGTATTGTATTTGAGTCGACAGCAAGTAATACTGTTTGAACTTGAAATTGTCTGGATTGATGCCGGCATCATGTCATGGAGCTTGTACTTTCAGCTGCTTTCTCATGTTCGTTTGGCTCTATAACACAGTAAGACAAAATTTGATTTTTTTCCCTCCAATAAAAAATTTCTAGATTTTGAAAATAAACTTAAAAAAATGATAACCGTGTCTCCGAATTTTTTCAGATCACGTAATTTTTTAGTGCGATCCAATAAAATGTTATTTATGATATTCGGCACATAGACTGTATAGTTTTTTAAAAATGTTATTTACTGAATAAATGGACAACCATTAAAGCTGAATTTTAAAATTATTTAAATTTTAAGGTTGTGATACCACTATATCTTTTTATACTTACTTTTATTACTTTTTTGTATCTATAAAATCGTTTAAAGCAATGTATAATCGTCAAACAAAAAGACCAACATTTTTTTCCAACATATATTGAATATAAGATAAAAACAAATCTATGGTTTTATTATAAAAATAAAAAATTTTAAATATACATTTTTTTTATTTAACAATTAAAATTTTTATTTTTCTTCAAGTACCTACCTAAAATTTTTATGTAAAAACAGACAATATTTGGAAAAAGATTATTTATAACAAAATAGGGATAAAATATCTTTATATATACGTATATGTACAGGGTGATCCCCTATAATGTCGCCCCCCTTTAACTTTTTTATTTTAAGTGTCCCAAAAAATTTAAAAGTGTGGTTATGTAGGTATTAAAAAATACTTTTTTTCTACGTATTAAAAAAATGAAAAATTGATCAATATACAGGGAAAAACAAAAAATTTACTTTTTTCAATGGATCACCCTATATATGAATTTATTTTTCGATTCCTAAAATTCTGAGCATAATTCATATAACAAACCATATCCTATATTCAACTGTTTCTGAAATATTCGCATTCGAAATGTTATCATTAAATGTTTTTTAAACTGTTAGAAATCAAGAAGCCTCAGTATACCAAAATTTTTATTGAAAATAAATTATTATAGTGACATTATGTCAATATGTCTTGTTAAATAAGTAAAAATGGCCAACTTAGACAGAGAAAGACAAACTATTTCAACTTATTATCTTAAAAATAATTTAAATATTTTGGAAACGGTTGAATTTAGGTATATGGTATGTCATATAAAATATGCATAGAATTTTACAAGGAATTGAAAAATAAATACATATACAGCTCTTTCATACTAAAACCGAATATATCTATATATATGTGGGGCGTGGCCTCGCCTCCCTCCAACGCGCGACACAGTAGCTAAGCAAATAGACTGCATCGCTAATGAGATTTTTTGCATTATTATCATTTAATTTTTTAAGTCCTTACCTGCTCGACCTTTCCTCATGTCGTTTATTACACAAGCAACTGTGACGCGCCTTGGAGGGAGGCGAGGCCACGCCCCATATATATATAGATATATTCGGTTTTATTCTAAACAGGCTGTATATATGTATATATATGGGTGTTCCTTTGAAAAAAAATAAACTTTTTGTTTTTCCCTGTATACTGATCAATTTTCCAATTTCTTTATACGTAGAAAAAAAGTATTTTTTAGTACCTACATAACCACACTTTGAAATTTTTTCGGACACTTAAAATAAAAAAGTTAAAGGGGGGTATATATAGGGTGATCCTTTGAAAAAAATAAACTTTTTGTTTTTCCCTGTATACTGATCAATTTTCCAATTTTCTTTATACGTAGAAAAAAAGTATTTTTTAGTACCTACATAACCAAACTTTGAAATTTTTTCGGACACTTAAAATAAAAAAGTTAAAGGGGGGCGACATTATAGGGGATCACCCTGTACATATTATGTACATGTTAATATAAGAATGGATGTATAAAAAAAATTTTATTTTCAAAATATTTTAAAATTTTTCATGGTAGGGAAGTCGTGTTGAACTTTGTAATGGTCCAAAAGCCGCTTTCAGAAAGAGTAACCAACTATTGATTAAACTGCTTTGATATTGGCATGTTTTAAATCCTTTATTTAATCTATTGAGACAAAAAATACTTGCAAAAACAGCAACAACGAGACCATTATAAAAAAATTTCTGTTTATTGGTGGATGAAATGAGCTCACGGCCCTACACATCATGCTTGATGAATTTCAAAAGCCATTTATTTCCTAAAGATATAACTCTTTCAAAATCAGTTTCCTTTAAGAACTAGAGAGACAAATATTTAGCTCCATTTTCGAGCTTGGAATTATAGCGAAAGCTAAATAATATTTATATTTATATTATAATTAAAGGGATATAATTATATTCAGCTTTTAGATATCCTTAAAAGTTAGTCCGGCATGTTTGGTCTCTTTTAGAGCACAGAGTGTGTACAAAAACTAAGTGTCCATAATAAAAAAAGTAGTAGTTACTAGGTTGGCACAATTGACGTAAAGCTAAGTGTCAAAATTAAATATTTGGTGTCAGTCAAAATAAAACGTCAAATTTTGTTTTGTTCATTTCGATGCTTCTAAGAGCTAGACATAGTTTAGATTTACTTATAATGATTTTATTTACAGTTTATAATATAATTTATTTAATAAAATAAAAAATCCCTAATTTCGATTCAAAATATTATTTGCCTAGTAGAAAATGGATAAAAAACAGTTCCCTTATGTAGTTGTTTTTTTATTTAAGTGTTTGATAATATTGATGTTTGTGCCATTTAGATGTCATAGAAAAAAAATTAAAACTTTTATTTTTGTACTAGTTGTACATTTTACTTAGGTATTGATTTTTTGTTAAATGAGTACCTAAGTTAAGTAGCATTTATAAGCTAAATTTGGTGTCCTTTTTTAATTTATTTATTTTTAAGTGGAGGTTTAAACCTCCTAAACACCCCCCTCTAAATCCGTCACTGTTTCCAATAGTTTATTGAGTGGATTAATTTTTATTTTTCCGTGTATAAAGTTTTTTTGAATTATATTTCATATTAAAAAAGTTGTACAGCATTTTATAGAAACAAACTTTTTTAAATTTTTAAGTTACTTTGTAAACAATTGCTTTTTGCACCATCCAAAAATATACCGATTTTCTTTTTTTGGGCTCTAAATTTTTGTTGGACTTTTTCAGCGCGGCACTAATTTAAATTTAAACTTGTTTTTTGAATTACACTACTTTTAGCGTGAAAATACTGTTACCTATACCTTTTTCCATAAATGTCGGTGGTTAATCAACCAGGGTGCATCATTAAAATTAAAATTTTCAGAAAGAAAACAGCAACATTTTCAGAAGCTTTTTATGTATTGGTATTTTTTCGTATTTTTACTTATATTTTACTGAATAGACCAATTATTTCTTTTTTCATATTTTCTGAAATGTACCACTTTTAACGCATTTATGATGCAAATTTTACCCCATTGATCTTTTTGTAAAACTTTTAGTTTGTATGCGAAAGCAATTGTTACAAAATATTTGTATTTAAATAAATTTCGATGCAAAAGAAAAGCACGTATTTTTTCGCAGGGTGGGAAATTGGAAATCGAACGAATTGCTTGGCTGAAATTGGTGCAAATTGGATTTGACTTCCCTACTATTCACACAAATCAGACGACACCTAATACGAGCATAAGAATTTAACAGAAATTCATTCTTATTAAACTCACTAAATTGTCATTTACAAAATCCATCAAAAATAACAAGGGAGGGATCTACACCTTATATATAAAGGTTAATCAATGGTATACATAAATAAAATATTAATACATATTAAACGCCCCGATTTAAAAAAAAATGGAGCAAATAACTTATTTACTTTTAAAAGGTTGCTAAACCAATTATTTTTTATATTCCTGCATTTACAAAATGGTGGAATCAAAATGTCACCAAAAAGGAAAGATATGAAAAAGGCTAAAATTTGTTTAGAAATATATTACATTATGTAATTTACATACAAAATATTAAGTTTGATCCTATAAACATTTATCCAGGGTTCAAACTTCAAGAAAAATAATTATTATTGCTATTATTGTTGATTTAAATAATTTTTTGAAATGTATCAAGTTATATAAACGCCATTTTAGTTACGACTTTAATTAGGCACGAGCCAAGCTTGCGAGCGAGTGTTTAATAAAAACGATTGCCTGGAAAAGTTTATTAACGAATTGCATACTATCTATACTTTATCTTGTCAACCCTTCTCTAAAACGCCATAAAGTCACACCTCGTCAATGTAGGAGTAGATAATAGTTTATGTATTATAAATCAAGTTTAATAAACGACATTTTATTTATTAGTTTTATTAGGCACGAGCAAACCTTGTGTTAAATAAAAACGAGTGTCTAGAGAAGTTTTTAAAATGAATTGCAAACCATACTTTATTTACGACGAACACAAAGAAGAATTTAAAGTCAATTTTAATTGTTAAATATTTAACGAAGAATTTAACGTCACTTTTTCGCAATGTATAATAAAGCCATAAAGCCATGATTAAAATACCCAAAAGCAACCATTGCTAACTTCAGCCCGTGACTAAAACGCCATAAAGCCACACCTTATCAATGTATATTTAAAAGGTCACTTAGTGTGATGGAAACATGTACGATAATGGGAATAGAAAAGTATTTTATTTTGGTCTCTTCCTAAGTGACATTTTAGTGACATAAGAAAAAAATCATAACTAACTAATGAATAGAAATTTAACAACCCAGTAAACATATTATGTATCAAGTTACGCCATTCTAGACACGAATTTAATTTAATGAGTGTCTAGTTTTTTAACGAGTTGAATACTATACTTCTTCTACAACAAATATTTATTATTATCTAAAATTTATTTAAATTAAATATTTGTATAGAGCGACATCTATAAAACAAGGGGAATCTGTGTTAAAGTCAAATGTCAGTTTTTTATGTGTTATAAATCGAAATATACCCATCCCTTGAAAATGGATTAACAAAGGTTTTTTACAGTGAAAGTAAAGAAAATGTTTTATGAGCACTTCACGGTGGAGTTCGAGCCCGAATTTAAGTTATATGGGGCAAAACACGCCAAGTGTTCCCACTAAAAACTTAAGTTGTTTCCGATTTTGATGAAACTTTGCTAAATCATTGTCCTAATTAAACAAAAGGGCAGCGGAAAAGACTGACGGGTTGCAAATATACAGGGGCTTGAAATTTTTCTTTTTCTTTTGTGAGAGTCTTTTGGTTTATAAAAAAAAATGTCAAAAGGAGAGCCAAAAAATTTTGTTTCGCTTTTGAAACCACCTCTATCTTAAAGCAAAAAAAGATATAGGAAATATTATTTGTCGATTAGTCGATAAGTTCAGATAAACAGTGATTTATTTATTACTGTCTTGTTATATGTACCCTTTAATTTAATTATCATGCTTCTTATTTCTGTTTATAAACTTATACTTCAATATAGTGCATCTATGGTAAGTGTATTACTTACGTAAGTTTGTAATTATAAAATAAAGTTTACGAGCTACCATGGAAAAGTTTTTCTTAGACAAGTCTTAACAGTAAATTTTAATACAAGTTGTAGGTTTTTAGAACTCCAGAAGTTGGTTTTAAAAACTTAACTTTTAACTAGTTAATTTATTATATTTATACAAAATCCAAATTCTTCTTCTCCAAGAATTTCTTTAACATGCAATTTTTATAACATCAAAAATTTTAAATGTTTATAAGAACAACCTATTTGAAAAATATTTTACATGTAATATTAATATTGCAATATTAATATTATTAATTAATTTGTGTTTATAAATAGATAATTATTAAACATTCATTTATAGCGCCGGTTTAACCATTAAACTATACTATCTATTTAAATTATTTTTTTACTAAATTTTTTACTAAACGCCCGTACATGTTTTCATAACTCTAAGTGACCTTTTAAATACACATTGACGTTGTGGCTTTACGGCGTTTTAGTCACGGGCTGAAGTGCCCTTCTTCTAAAATAATACTAAATGTGAAAATTATTTTATTATCTCAGTACAAAATACAAAAGCATTAAATAGTTTCTCCGATCCAATATTTAAAAAGTTTATATGAACATTGTACCGACCTGTTAATTTAGCCGGCAGTAAACTTGATATAACTAAAGTCTGGCTCGGACTCCAACGTTAAGTGTTAATAAAACATTTTCAAGGGATACATTTTTATTTATTATCTATGTTTATAACACATATACTTAATTTAAATTATTTTTAGATAAGAATAAGTATTTGTCGTAGAAAAACTCGTTTATAAACTTTTCCAGAAACTCATTAATTTAAGCACTCGCTCGCAAGCTTGCTTGTGCCTAAATTAAATTCGTGTCTAAAATGGCGTTTATTAAACTTGATACATAATATACTATTTTCTAATCCCACCTTTAAAACGCACAGTGTTTTTTATGAGTCAGGGCCGGCAGCTTTTCAATTTGACGTGTGGTGCTCATCTACAGTTGTTGGTAGCAGTGGTTAATGGATGGGGGGCAGTGACGGCTGGTGGATTTTGGGTATAACGATATCTCAATTATTAGATATGGGACCTACACCAAATTTATATGAGTTTATACATTAAATAAACAAGTTCTGCGCAAGCAGAATTTAATTTAAAGTTTGCGAAAAAAAGATAAATTTTTGCACGGCCGTACCGGCCCCATGGCGCCCCCAATAAATATAATATAAATTTAATAGGTGCAATTTATTATTTACCATAATTTATCGACAAATTTGAAATTTCATTTAAAAATCCAAATTATACCGATTTTATACCATTTTAAATTTTTAATATTTCTTTTCAAAGAAATAATAAAATGATATAAAATCTGTATTATTTGGATTTTTTAAATAAAATTTGAAATTTGTCGATAAACTATGGTAAATAATAAATTGCACCAATTAAATATATATTACCTATATTTATTTGTTGTGGGTCCCATATCCAATAATTAAGATATAGGTATACCCAAAATCCACCAGCCGCCACTGATGGGGGGTGTGGGTGTTCTTTTTCTTGGGGGTTGCAGAAAGGAGAACAAAATAAAATTGGAATTGTTTTTTAGTAAATTTATTTATCAAACTCAGTCACATTTTATATACATGGAAAGCACACTACTAATTTTAGCACTAATATATCCCCCCGAATGATTAAATTTAGTTTATATAGTTTTTTCGAGATATTTTAAAGTTCCAAGTTAAAAATCTCACCCTGTAATGGAATCGAATGGGATAGGTATATTACTGCCACATCGGACGTTTTTAGGGTTACCACCTGCCATTTCTTGGATTAAGGGTTACCAGCATCAAAAATACGGGTTCTAGATTTTGTTACGAGAAACAATTAAAACAGAGTTACTCTAGGATACGAACTAACTTACCTTTGTTGATAAAAAGTCGGGTATCTATCCACTAACACAATTGGTGGTAGCAAACAGGAACTCAAAGATAATAAACAAACTGCACGAACTGTAAATCATATTAATAATATAACTCAAAGTTTGGTCGGTTACTGTCGGTACAGTAGAAATACCCTAAATACACGTCGCGACGTGTCGGTATGTTATTCCTACTATACCAAGATACATACACTTATACATACTATACCGACCGACTTTGATACTTTAAACTTTGGATTCCTCAGCTTCAACAGTAAATTTGTAGAGGGCGTTAGTGTGTATCCCTGGCTACCAGGATAAAAAAATTAGAGACTGTAAAAGAAATGCAATTTTTCTGCTGAAGCACCACCATTTTCCTTTACGTGTGGTGCTTGAGCCCCACGGGCTGAACTTAGTTTTTAATTAGTTGACAGTTGTAAAATGTCATACAATCGTTAAAATAAAATGCCCTTCTTGTAATATAATACTAAATGTAAAAATTATTTTATTATCTCAATACAAAAATATTAAATAGTTTCCCAACGGCAATATTTAAAAAGTTTATATGAACATTGTACTGACCTTTTAATTTCGCTGGCAGTAAACTAGATTTAACTTAATTTTGGGTGAATTTCATCAAGATTTATTTGACATTAGTGACATTTGCTTTTAACCATAAAAAATAATTATATAAGTCATGGTCTACTAGATTTGTTTTTATCATGTGTTAACGACTGATTTAAAATATGAATTAAAAATAGACGGTTTGTAAATATATATGAAAAAATAAATTCAGAAGGTAAACATACCTATAACAAAGATATAATTTAAAAATAACATTTTTTTACTACCATGTTAATTATAGATATTAAATATCAAATATCTTTGCTGTTTTTTGTCTGATTGAAAAGCTGAATACTTGAAATAAATTGATTTATAACTTTCTTTAGTATCATTGTAAAATAATTACCCCTAACATTGAACTTGGGTGAAAATATTTATTGATTTATTTTTTTTAAATTAAAAAACATAAATATTTACTTTTTAATATAATACCTAGATAATTAAAAAAATTGTTAAAAAATAATAAAGATTATAAAATAAAAGCAAAATTGTTAATTTTTTTTTTAATTTTAGACCATGTTCAACTTATTTTCTCAACAAGGTAAAGGGGACTTTTTTCTGAAAGGAAATTTACACTCTATTTTTGGGCCCAGAAATATACTATTAAACATAGAATAAAATGAAATGAAGGGACAAAAGGGCAACATGGGTATTTCAAATTGAATATACATATTATAATGTTATTAACAGTTTTGCCAATAATACAAGTTTAAAAGGCATTTAATAGGAAAATAAAAAATACACCCTGTAGGTAAAAGCAAATGCCAGCGAAATTAAAAGGTCAGTACAATGTTCATATAAACTTTTTAAATATTGCTGTTGGGAAACTATTTAATACTTTTGTATTTTTGTATTGAGATAATAAAATAATTTTTACATTTAGTATTATTTTACAAGAAGGGCATTTTGCTAGAAAGCTAAAACAGGCACAGTGTATGAAACTATGTTTTTATATTTTTGGTTTAAATTGTTTTTTTCATTTGTAATATTTATTTGACAAATAATTAAAAATATTCTCTGAAAAATATTTTTATTTTAAAAATAAAATACTCATATATTATATCACGAGAACTATGAATTTAATCGGTTAAACTAGGCTCAGTAGTTTTTTGTTTGGTTTTTTTTGGAAAATGTTGAATGCAAAATAATTTAATAAAATCACGAGATCGCGTAGCGGTCGAGAGGTTTTATTTTTAATTATTTTGCATGAAACTATTTTCCAAAAAGAAAAATCAAATAAAAAACTTACTGAGCATAGTTTGACAGATTAAATTTATAGGTTGAGTGATATACGTCTAGATTATTTCTCGAATTAAAGGAAACTATTTGACAATTCATAAAATCTGACGTATGTGTCAAAATTTATAAATATTTTTTTAAAGAAAATTCCATTAATTTAAGGTATGTAATAAGTAATAATTGATATTTCGTAAACTAGATAACTTATTTTTTATTGTTTTTTAAAAAATGTTTCGTAAACAAAAATCCAATATGGGGCTAAAATTTAATCGCTGTTAAATAGTTCTAGTGATTTAATCGCTTATTTAAACGAAATTTATTCGAAAATTCAAGGCTTTTGATTGGTTCATATTATAATGAGGGAAATAATCAGGGTAAAAAAATCTGGACTAGAACTGCAACAATTAAATGTTAAAATTTGCTTTATAAAAGCAACAGTTTTAAAATTTGTGTACCTATATTTTTCAATATAAATTATTTAAAAAACAAAGTATATAAGGCATGCCGAATTTTTTTTATTGGGTTTAATTTAACCTTTTAGAAAAGCAGGGATTCTTGCCCCATTTCAAGCAAGGGTGTATCCAGGATTTTGTTCAGGGGGGAGGCAATTTTTAAGTATAGCTCCCTCCTTTTGATTAAAAAAGTTTATTCTGAACCCATAATTTATGTATATTAAGCATTAACTAACATATGTTATCCTCTGAAGTTTGTTTCTTAATTTTTTTATATTCTTGTCACAAATTTAATAATAATAATAATAATTTATTGCCCAACAGAATACAGAAAATTCCAATTAAAGGACAAATTAAATGAGTAACACTTAATAAAAATACCTACAAAAAAAAAATATAATAAAATATGTGAGAACAAAAAAAAATAAAAAAAACTACTTAATAACTACTAACAAAAAAATAAAGAAGCTATGGCGATGATCTTGCTAATGCTATCACAAAATAAATCACAATTATTGCAAATTAAATTAAAGTTGTTACACATTATATAAATAGGAGACTTAATTAGTACGTTGGTTCTAGCATTATGACAATAAAACACGTTGTTAGATCGGGATTCTAGTCTGGGTACTAAAAAGTTTAATAGAGCCAGGATATTGGGAGAGTCAATTTTGCCGTGTAACAACTTGTACAAAAGCTTAATGCTAAAAATGATCCGTCTAACATGTAGCGAATTAAAGTGGAAACGTGCCAGTAATAATTTTTGATCAATACCACGAGGCGGGTAGACTCTATCAGTACGATATGCAAGAAGCTTTAAATAACGCCTCTGAATGTCTTCAAGGGTTTTGATTTGAATCTGATAGTAAGGGAACCAAATAATCGAGCAGTATTCAAGCCTAGACCTTATCAATTGATAATATAACGCATTTAGAGCTGTCATATTTGTAAAAGATGTAGTGTTTCTGTTAATAAAGCCTAAAAGTTTAATGCAAGACTGAGAAATATGTTTAATATGCTCGTTAAAAGAGAATTTACAATCAAAAAAGACACCTAGGTCCTTGATCACATCAACGCGTGAAAGAGGAGTGTTATTAATATGGTAATCAAAGACTATCGGCGCGGTATTACGAGTAAATGAACATATTTTGCATTTTTTTATGTTTAATGCAAGTTGATTGGTGCTACACCATAAAGAAACTATGTTTAATTGGTCTTGAAGGTGAATATTATCATGTACGCTTGAAATTTCATTGAACAGCTTTAGATCATCAGCGAAAAGTAAATGATTGCATGAAAGTGATATGGATAGATCGTTTATAAACAGATTAAACAAAAGGAGCCCCAAATTGGATCCCTGAGGAACACCTGACGTAGCCAAAAAATAGTTAGATTAAAAATCATTGTATGAGACATATAATTTTCTTTCAAAAAGGTAAGATCGTAGTAATTGAGTTAAAGGGTGACTAAATCCAAAATTACTTAACTTTTGCAAAAGAAGGCAATGGCTCACTTTATCGAATGCTTTAGAAAAATCCGTATAGACAACATCGACTTGCTTTTTTTTGTCCAAGTGAGTAGAAGTAAATTGTGAAAACTCAGTGAGATTAGTTACTGTGGAGCGATTGTTCATAAAGCCATGTTGTTGTGACGAAATTAGATGTTTGACGTTATTATATATGATAATATACAGAGTCTCAAAGACTTTTGCGAAATTTGACAGCAGTGCAATGGGTCTATAATTCATTAAATCACAAGGATCGCCGGATTTCAAGATAGGACATATTTTGGTTAATTTCCAAAGATTAGGAAATGTGGACGTGGACAATATAAGATTAAAAATAATTAAAAGGGGATAAGCCAGAACGTCAGCACAGTCCTTTATAATGAAGTTAGGAACTTGATCATCACCACAGGAGTAACTATTTTTTAGTTTAGAAATAGATTTTAATAGATCAGCTACAGCAAAGTGCCTTATATGCAGGGACATAGATATATCCTTAGAAGGCAAATCGGTTAAAACTGAATTAGTGGGATCAGTATAAACACTTTTAAAGTATTCTGCAAAACCGTCAATAGTTGCCTGAGGAGTTTCATATTTGACATCACCACAGTAGACATTAGCTGGAATGCGCGTCTGTCCTCGCTTTTTGTTAACGAAGCTCCAGAATTTTTTAGGATCATCTTTTATTTTATTTTCCATATTGTTGATATAATTTTTTAAAGCAACAGAAATCTGTGATTTTAGGATTTTACGTATATTTTTAAATTGGTTTAAGAAATGCTCACTTTGATGTTTTTTAAAATTTTTATGATAGATATTTTTTAATTTTATATTGTTAACTATTTCAGAGTTGAACCAAGGTGGATATTTTAATTTTGTGAATTTTCGTTGTGGAATATAATTATCAAATAAAGAATATATTTTTGAATAGAAAGCTTCACAAGCCAAGTTTGCGTCTTTAAAGACATTAAGAAAATTTCAGTTTTGATTTAACAGAGCTACATAAAGCCCTGGTAAATTGGCCTTTTTGAAATTGTAGAATCTATTATTAGTACAAGAGGAGAAGTTGGAATAAGAATCATGTATAATATTAATTTCGATGCAAAGCGACGGGTGATACATGTGCATAAATGCCTAAAAAGGTGTTATTGGTACATTTAAAAGAATAGGTAAAAGAGCATTGCCTTTTAAAAACAGGTCTTGTATTCCTATAACTATAATATAATTAGTATAATTTTAATATACCTAATTAATTAATCTTTTACAAGCACAAACAATTAAATAAAATTTCAATAAAACTTTTCAGAGGCTTTAAGCCGTAATTTTTATTTTTCATACCTTCTAATGCAAATTTAGGTACTTATAACAAAACACATTGCAAACTGCGAACATAACCCAATTGTGTGTTTTATATTGTCGAAATCCTCTTCAAAACCAAGTTTTTGTCAATAATAAGGTTTAGTCAGTTATAAATGTATTTATGTGAATATTTAATAATACATTTTAAAAATTAATCACTCCTATAATGTAATAAACAGATTTTTAAGTATATGTAAGATAACCTACAAATCTTTACTGTCATTTAAAATTTGCCAAGTTGCCAAATTGGTTCAAACATAAATCAGTGGATATGCGTAAATCAGTTGATATAAATAAATCAACTTTTCTGCATACGGCCCTTATTATACTATTTTGTACGACCATGATATTTTGAATGATTTACCGTATATATTTATGGATCGGTGGGTTGTGTTTACTGGTTGCTAGGAATAGCGCGTAGGTAAGTATTTACTTACCGACGCCTTATCTGATCGGTAAGTAAATTAAGTATAATTTGTTCAGAAAGTCGGCATTTTCTTTGGATGTTTATAATAAAAATAACTACAATACCTCAATTTTGCAATTATTTGGACAAGATATGCAACATGACCTTTTCTTTTAAGTTCTTTAACTTACTTTCATTAAATACTTCTTGAAAGATGTATATTTTTTATGGCGATGTTTTGACTTCTTTGGTATTGTATTTCACACAATTGTTCATTGTCTGTATTTTTTTCGCTCTCAGAATCACTCATAGTTTTTTATTACTTAGTAAATACCACCGCCGACGGTGGACTAGTGGTTAGTGCTGCTGAGTACAAGCCGAGAGGTCGTGGGTTCGAATCCCAGCAGGGGTATGGCTGTTTATTTGGGTTTGTCCTATTGTGTAAAAGTACTTTGGAGGGGACTTTAAGCCCGCGCTACGTTCCTACCCCTAACCCGCTCAAGCCATTCAGTTGGCTTCTGGGACTTCTTAGGAAGTAAGAGTGGAACTAAAAGGACCCTTTATATATTTTTGACAATAACGTAACATTAATTAATATAATTAAAAACGTATTTATAACAACGGAATCAAAACAAACAAAAAATACTTTGTGTTAAATGGTCTTACAAAAATTAGTATAAGTATCTTGATCAGTTGCATTAACAGAAAAAAACTAATACAAAAACACAAACTTTTAAGTTGTTGCTATTGAAGCAGGTTTTATAGGTTAACGATTTATTTGCTCGATTCTGTTTATGGAAACGTAAAAAAATCACAGAAAAAAGTGAAAAAGGCCAAAATAAAAGTCAAATTACAATCACGCAACGTACGGAAAAATTTGGGCCTTGTCCCGGCGTAGTTTCTCTGGCACTCTTTAACGGATTGGTAATTGCTCCTCAAAATTTTTAAATTACTCACACTAGCCTAGACTACCGCCTAGGACTCGGCGTTCATGTAAACAAATCGAGTGTGACTGAGTATAAGGAACGTTTGGCTGGCCCCATCCGCATCGCCTTACACTGATTTTATTATTATTTTTACCATATTTCAGTTCTCATGCGTATCCCGCAACTGCACAGCATGTTTGATGAATCCGAATTTTCACCCCGGCTGGTAAATCTCTCTTAGGAGGCCTTGGGCGACAATTTCTATGGTTAGAGCCACTCCCGGAATGTTGTCGCCGGGCCGGGTCATACGCCCGATATGGGCGGAACACGAAGGGAAAAGCAGGGATTTAGTAATACTTCAATGAATGCGCCTTGGTTGGTTAGTTCGCTGCCTGGACCTATCCTTGCTGGTCTTGTAGTACTTTCTGTTCGTTTACTTCCGTGTCTGCTGAAAATTTGAAAGCTCTTGTACGCAAATTGTTTGCACCGCTTTGCGAATTGATTTTTTCAGCTAAGAGGTCGAGAACTACCGATTGATAGTTTTCGATGAACGGCAATGTAACTGTGCGTAAACCTTTGTGTTGTGTTGGCATGTTTATTGTTGTTGTCTAGGTGACTGAACTTTTTGTTTATGTTACCATCTCTTGCGTTTCACGGCGACTGTTTGTTTAGTGTTTTGGTGCTAGATTTTAATGTTTTGTGCATATTACGAATTACGAATAATCACGTTTGCTTTCCTGTGGGAACTCTCTTTTTCTTGCTAGGCTGTTTTATTTTCCTGGTTTAGATACATTGAATACGCTTAAACAATTCGAGAAGGTTGGTAAAAAATGCAAGAAAACTTTATTAGTAGATAATGCAAATTTAATCATGCGGTGTAAAGCTATTAAGCCATCTTTTGTTGGTGCGATCCACTTGACCCTCCCTTCGGTTTATTCAGGAGACTAGTACATTGAATTTATCTGCACAGGTAGTATAACTGGCTCTAGTTTCGCACCGTATACACTTAAAAATACCTAATAATAAACCTAACTACACTGTGTGCAATTTACTAATTCTGTTTATTATTCCGAACTCATTAGAAGTGATAGCGTGCGCGACTGTACCTTTAGACGACTCAAGTCGTACTGTCGCTTTTCATGTAAAAAAATTTAATAAGAAATTAATTATCCAAAAATATACCGTTTTACCTTTTCGCAGTTTATATACAAATGTTGGTAAATATTACATCAAAGAGACATTTCATGCAATTTCCAATAGGGAATTTGTATTCTCTATAACAACGCCAATTTAATTAAAATTGATGGATTTCACCAATTACCGATCTCTCATTAATTTAACCAAATAGCAAATATTTGAGTATGCCTAGACAGAAAATTTTTAAATCATATTAACAGAATTTAGTTTTTTAATCAAGTATACAGTATATATACCATTTTTTATTCTTTGTCAGACATCATTTAAACTTTTTAAAGCAGCAACGCAGTGGTTCATGCCACTTCAGAACGGTGTTTTATTTAAATTTCCCGCTGCAGACGACAGGGCCGCGTTAAGGCAAATTGGTACCCTAGGCACATTTTTTGCCGCCCCCTTCAACTAATAAAAGAACAAGTAACAATTTTTATTTTAAAAGATCTTCAACTCTAAAAACAACTTTTTAACACTTATTAGTGGTAATAAAAATATAAAAATACAAAGACAAATAATAATTCTAAATAAAAAATAAAATATTTAAAAGGGTTTTTTTCTTAACTTTTCTTGGGAAAAATTGTTAATAATTTCATCATAACTTATATTTAGGGCATTTAGACGTTCTTGCTTTATGGTCGATCTAAAATTGTTTTTAATCCTTGACAGTTTTTAAAATGACCTTTCAGATGAAGCAAGTAAATTCGACATGCTATGAAATGTTTCGATTTTCATTTTATCGTATTATTATATTGCATTATTATTACATACAATTTAATTTTAAGTAAGTAAGGCTGACACCGATAGCTATTCAAATATCGCAGTTGTATTGACCACGACTGCTAGAGATTGTATCTTTTGTTGGTTGTATCATGTTTTAACTGTATTGTTTGCTGCGTTCGCCCAAAAGGCAGTCGTTTGGTAAACAAATCAGCCCAATCAGAGTAGTAATTCTGTGGGTAAAAGGCATAAGGGGATAAGTCAAAACAATCAATTTTTTAGTAGTGCCTTAAACGTGTTTACATTAATTTAGGAAATACATTTATGGTTAGCGGGTATATCCTTTTGCCAGCACATGTCATATGCTAGCAAAAGGGTATGCTCGCTAACCATAAATATATTTCCTGAATTAATGCGAACACGTTTAAATCTCTACCGAAAAATTGCTTTTTTTGACTTATCCCCTTATGCCTTTTACCCACAGAATTACAAAATGCGTATTTAAGATTAATTTTTTACATTTTCGGATAATATTTTCATTAAAAATTTTGCCGCCCTTCATCAGCCTGCCGCCCTAGGCAGCTGCCTTTCTTGCCTAATGGATAAATCGGCCCTGGCAGACGATCGATAGTACTATCGTCCTATCGTACTATCGTCCTTTGTTATCATTTACTAGAAGGCCAACACGTCAGTTGGTAATGACAAACGGGTTACTACAAACGTTTAAGTGTGTTTTAGACTAAACGTGGTGAAATTGTCTTTAGTTTAATATCTTTTCGATATATATATTGTATTACCCATTTTTAGCTTCATTTAAGGGTTGGCTTTTATGCACACAGTGCCAAAAGTGGGCTCACAATTCGTATGCGGGGATAGAGAGTGATGACGACGATGCAGAACTTCAAAACCTTTCAAACAATATTAATATTTATTAATATTTCTTTTCAAAGAAATAATAAAAATTTAAAATGATATAAAATCTGTATGATTTGTATTTTTTAAATAAAATTTGAAATTTGTCGATAAATTATGGTAAATAATAAATTGCACCAATTAAATTTATATTATATTCATTGGGGGCGCCATGGGGCCAGCCGAGCAAAAAGTTATCTTTTTTTCGCAAACTTTAATTTAAATTCTTCTTTCGCAGAACTTGTTGATTTAATGTCATTATAAACTCATATACATTTGGTGTGGGTTCCATATCTAATAATTGAGATATCGGTATACCCTAAATCCACCAGCCGCCACTGCTTCTAATGAATAAGTTAGGTGAATCACTCTATATAATAAGACTTGAAACAATATAAACAAGGTAAACCTATTCTTTTTAGGTATAAAACCTCAATATTTACACATTATATCTTTTTAAATAATAAAAGTTGACGTTTTTTAACAATTTTCTATGGTAGTGCGCGACACTGTAGGTATGTCGCTTAGTAATCTATTATTCATTTTTGGGTAATATAATAATTTGAATTTTAAGCGTGATTACTGACTGGTTATTAAAATTGGTAAATAAATAAATAACATCAAAACAAAAGCTCAAAGTAACAAAAGAGTTTGTAAAAATTATTTGTGACGTGAAGGGGTTAAAGAAAGGATAAAGAAAGCTTAGCCCCTTAATTTTTACAAAGGAATTGTTTTGAAATAAAAAGGAAAAACTTACTGCCATAAAAAGTAACTGCAAAACTAATTTTGTACTTACTTACTAAATAATAATCTGTATAAAATGAAATGTTGATGTTTATAATTAAATTAATGTATTTTGGTTTATGGAAATTTAAAAACTAATCAATATTGACGTTTGCTTTAGGTAAAAACTAAATGCGTGACCTTTGCAAACAGTTAATATTTTATGTAAAACAAACAAACAATTCAATTAAATTCAATTAAACTTGTTGTAAAATTGCATATAACAAAGCGTTTCGTTACGGGATTAAAACAAACTCAATAAATTATAAATTCTCTGCAAATATGTATAACCTTGTTAAATCAATATTAAACCCTATTTTTGAATATAAATGTGGATATAGATGGATAAACTAGTTAATCTTCCAATAAGGCTTTAAATAGAACGCATAATTTAAATTCTGTTAATTAATTTAATGGTACAGAACAATTGGCATTATTGGCAAAATACCAAGAGAATTACCCATGCTATTTTAAGTCAAGGTAACTCAAAACCACCTCATTATATTATTAGTTTTAGTCAGTATTTTACTTCAATTTGATTGGTTTGCCACTTTTTATAATTAAATTATATTACATTTTTTTTATTAATATTTAAAATACAGTTTATAAGTACACTAAGGTGTAGAAGTGTAAAATAATTGATGAAAACTATCTTGTAGCAAAGTAAATATTTCCCAAATAAGCCTACGATTTTTGACGTTAAAAAAATGTAAACTAAGTATTGGAAAATAATCAACATTTTAATATCAAGTAAAAAGGAATTTTCAATGTGCGATTAAACATTTTTGCACCGTTTAAACGGTGCAAAAATGTTTAATCGCACATTGAAAATTCCTTTTTACTTGATATTAAAATGTTGATTATTTTCCAATACTTAGTTTACATTTAATTGAAAAATTATTAGGTATTACTTAAACTATTTACAAAAAATGTATGCAAATCTAAGAGAATGTTAAAAAATTAATATTTATTTTTTCCTGATAAACGACCAACATGCAAGGACAGCAAGTTCGTAAGATACTACAGATACCACAGAGCCCAAAAAGGTCACTAAGCAACCTTCCCATAAGCGCTCAGCTCCTGAAGCCTACATAGGTAAATAAATGTAAACTTTTTAGCAATAAATGTTATTAATGTTTTAATCAGTGACGAAGCGTGGAATTTCTGGAAAAGTAAATAAATTAATAAAATATAGGGATAGATAAAAACAAGTGTGGTATAAAATCGGACTAAGTAATATTTAATTATTTAAATAATTAAGTTTAACGCATAGGCATTGACTATGGTTCAACGCAATAATTGAAAAGCACACGTACACCTTTTAAAAAAAATCAACCTTTTACGATCCCTACACGTCGTTTAATAAAATGTTAATCCTTTTAAAAAAATACAATTTAAAAATAAATTGTTTACTTACACTTCAAGCCAATAAACATGTTGACGGTTTAAGTCAAGAAACCGTTTTTTGCCAAAGTGTATAAACTTCGTATTTACTCAAAGACCCAATTAAATGACGTCTGCAAGTGAATATAGCTGTTAACTAAAGATTGGCCGCTAAAACGTTTACTGAAACCGAGCTTTAACTAAAATATCTAGGGCGACTTTTTGATCAGTTAATGGCACTTCTTGAAGTGGATAAATGTTTAATTTAAAATAAGCAACAAAAGTTGAGTTTCACTATAAAATTTTACAAGTTGAATTGGCCATATAATCTTCATGTCTTAATGGATTAAAATAGGTTTTATTGGTTTATAAAACAATATTTCCTGATTAATATACAAGAAAAATTGCAAGAGCATGAACAGTAACTGTTGTCAATATTTGGCCTTAAATTATAGAAAAATGGACAAGATGGACATATCCAAATACCTGTATTGATAGGCGACGTCCTTCCGAATATCCGGCTCGGTCTCCTGATTTAACGCCACGTTTTTTTTTGTGGGGTTATTTATATATATATAATATATATATTCTGATTCGGTATATACCGAATCAGAATCAATTGATAACACAGGCCCACAAAAACAAAAAAGTGGAATGAACTTTACATGTGAGTATACTATATGATTTTGAGCCGCTGAATCCGAATCCGGTCTCAGAATTTCACCTGGACCCCCCAGTTTCCCCCTAGCCTAGGGGAAATGCGTGAAATCTTCAGTATCTGTGAAAGCAATTTTGATCTACGCAATATTAAATGAAACGATATTGTTTTTACGTATCTCGAGTCGCTTAGTTCGAATCTTACTGTAGAATTTTCCTAGAGTACCTCAGAATTCCACTAGCCTAGGGGAAAAGTGTTAAGCTAAGCAAAACTTTTGATTTCTGGAAGGTTGTATTTTTTCGCAAGAAAGCCTATATATTTTCGTATTTTGAGTTCCTGAATTCATATCTGATGTGAAGGCCTTTTTCGTACGGTAAAGCTGATGCCATGTTCATTTCTCTCATCAGAATTTTTATCCAGCTCCTTACAATTGCCCTAGCCTACGAAAATTGTTCAAGGATAAGGGAAAATTTCTTAGGTAACTTTAAAAGTGACAATTATAAGAAAATAGTTAAAAACATGTTGCAAAAATTTTAAGAACACTTCCCTGAAAATCTTGCAGTGAGGAACAAGGAGAATGTTTCCACCAAGATATCAAAGAAATGGAGCGACATTATCAGGGACGATGGGATGAACACATAATGGCAGATTTTTGCTGGTTGTTAAAAAGTGATATTGCAGTTGAAAGCAAAAAAAGAAAGAGGAATCCACTCCGTCGGACGTTTGACGATAAAAGAACAAAGAAAATACGAACGAACTAATATTATGGAATTTTTCGTGGGCTAGGGCAATTGTGAGGAGCTGGATAAAAATTTTGATGACAGAAATGAACACGGCAACTCAGAAGACGAAAAGATATCAGCTTTTTTAAAAAGTTAGAGAATTCAATATTTCTCCCACTCTCAGCAGGGTCACGAAATTACAATTTCTTGTGGGTGTTGAATAAAACCCATTAACGCACAAGAAATGGTTTTCTTAAATATATAGTTTTTAGTTATAAAAGCTATTTTGTGGCTTGATTTATTTTTGAAATATGATTTTTTTTTTGTAAAAATATTTTTTCCTGTTGTAAACAATAAGTACTCGAATAAAAAAGCTGAAAAAAAAAGAGTCATAACTAGCTGAACAAGAGTCTTTTTCAGTCGATGCAGATAAATCTCATAAAGCGGGCGGCAATATCAATGTCAAAGGAAGTTTCATTTACATAACTCTGATTTCAAAATCAGAGACCGGATAATTTCCACAAACGTGTTTGAAAAACGAACTACACTTTTAATGATGCTCCTTCAAAAGATTTTTCCATGATAATAATGGCATTAAAACACATGTATTCGTTGTAAAAGATTTAAAATTTATATTTTTGTTTTTAACTAAAGCAATTTTCATTAGTTATTATGTGGGTCAAAACCATCCCCCTTTTAAAAAGTAAGTTTCTGCAATAATTAGTATAATTTAAAAAAACGTTAAAAAATATAATAGTATATTATGCAACAAGTTTGATAAACGGCATTTTAGTCACGAGGCAAATTAGGCTGGTGGATTTTGCATATGACATATCTCAGTTATTAGACATGCAGGGGCGGACCGTTACCTTTGGGGGCCCTGTGCTAAATAAACAAGGGATTTATTTTTTCGTGGGAGTGACCCACATAACAAACATAAATAAAAAGTAAATAAAAAAGGCATTACTTTTATTAAAAAATAAAAACAAAACAACATTCTGAGGTCATCAATAAAAACCAAGAATGAAATAACACATTCTTAAAATATATAAATAATATAAATATAATAAATAAAATATTCTAGGATTTATACAAGGTGTCCCAAAAATGCCTGTACAATGTTCAATAAGTCGATTCAACCCAACATACCTAGAGGTCTTTAAAGTTTGTCAAAAACACATGTTTAAGGGGGATTTTTTCAATTTTAGAATTATATACCTAACTTGTAAACGGATCAATGGACCTAAATGATCAAAACATATTTTTATAGAAAATCAACGCTCTGCAAATAAGGTCTTTTATTATTTAATGATAAATAAAGTCGTTCAAAGGTTATTTAAGCGTAAAGTTAAATTTATAGTAAATTATAAGAAAAAACATCTGATTTATTACCATTTTTGTACATCATTTTGTTTATATATAATATATTATTTTGTTTATATTTATTATATTATATATAAATCTGCCATTCAAAATTTTTTTAAATTACTGGATATATAAATTAATTTTTTGCTATTTTCTTGAAATTTATTGTTGTTTCAAGCAAAAATATAAATTTTAACTATAGGATTTAAAAATTAAGAAATAACATATTTTTATGGAAAAAGTCCTGACATTTTGTAATAAATCCAATATTTTGTATAAAAAGTAAGAAAAACTAATAAGAAAATTACTTTAAATTCTAATTAAGCTTGAATAACTTTTGAACGGGTAAATTTACCATGAAATTATAAAAGACCATTTTTATAGAGCGTTTATATCTGACCTGATCATGTTACTCCATTGATCTGTTATAGAGTTATATACCTAATTTTAAAGTAAAACATTTTTCCATGTTATTTAAATAGGAAATAGAAAATCGCGATGAGGGACCTCTAATAATATTAATTACACCGTGTAGGGGGCCCTGGACCAGGCGGGGCCCAGGGCTGCAGCCCATAAAGCCTATACCTATATCCGCCCAGGTAGACATGGGACCCACACCAAATTTATATGAGTTTATGACACTAAATTAACAAGTTAGAATTTAAATAGAAGTTTGCGAAAATATAGTTTTTGCTGCAGCTACCCTGCAGCCTGGCCCCCCTAATAAATATAATACAAATTTTAGTTGTGCAATTTATAATAAAAAAATCTAAGTATTACAGATTTAATTTTATTTTTTTTTATTTCAGGAAAAGTCACACAAATTTAACTTAATAATTATATACTAAAACTAAACTAAACAGCTTGGTGCATTCTTCCAACACAAATTTTAAGAGAACAATGAACGAAACAAGTTTGCGTTTTTGTCAACTAAACACCCCCTGATTGCATATTTACACTACTGTGCACTGCCAGAGCTTGGCTAGTGTTAAAAGTATATTAAAGTGTAAAGTTAGATTGATGTGGAACACTATTATCATTCTATTTTCTTATTACGTCAGTACTTATCGGATTTTGCAGATTATGGCCCTTTCCACTCTTGGTTAGCCTCGTTTGTTCTTTACATAAAATGCTTCCTATTGTTAAGTGGTTCGTCCGCCAGGTATGCTATCACTTATCACTTCTCATCACTTTCATGTGTTTTAATTTACTTTAATTTACTGTAGATACTATGCACTATAGGTTATTTTCACTATAGGAGTAGTTTATTTTGTGGGTTGTAAAATTTGTGTTCTAACTCTAATAATTTAAAAAACAATGGAAAAGGTGGGAAAACATCCGTGCACGTGCAAAAGGTTTGAATCTGGTTCACACGTGACATCACATGCCGGGCTCTTACGAGTTTTCGATTCATAACTACCATACCTGTGTTTATAACTGGGAACTAATTGAACTATCTATTATTTTCTTGGGAGAAGATATTGAGAAAAAAATTAAAATAAGCTTCTGGAGCAATGCATCAAGCAAGGTGGATGGCTAGAGCAATTTACTCATTGAAAATATGTTTGTTGCAATCTCAGTTCAAAATTAACGCCAAGGATAAACAAGATATTTGTTTATTCATTGTGGTTATATACGTAAAACCATGGCTTGGATGTAGTCTGGCGGTCAAGGCACCAAATCAAGATTTGCGCTTTTTAAAGAGGCTTAAAGAATATAAAACTGTTAACGAAGAGATCTCTGAAGCAGCCCTGAGCAAGTTTAGTAAACATCTTTGGTACTTGTCAGAAGAAATTACTGTTTTATCACTCTTTAAGGATGAAGTAGATGAACAAACCAAGGCAAATATTGTAGCGAACTTACAAAAAGAGAGTTTGTAAGATTCTGTGAAGAGATACATTCCATCGAAAGAAGATATGTCTGATTATTTGTATGGTAAGTGAAATACATAGTTTTATCTCTTATACCCTTCTGGATAAACTGATAATAATATTAATAATAATATCTTGACTATTGTTGTAGGAAAATCATTAAATGATTTTGTGTCTGTCAAGAGCACACATTTATTTTCTCGTTTAAACATTGATAAAAACTTCTTAAAGAAACCCGTTTCTACATGGGAAGAAGATGTTGCCTATTTGCAGGCAAAAGAAGGCTTCTTTCTTTAAGGGCCTTGAATGATATAGCTGAAAGAGCTGTAAAACTTATGGAAGATTTTTATGGTTTAATTACTGCAAAAGAAGAACAAAAACAATTTTGCTGCGCTGTGTACAAGAGCATAGAAATCTGTATCCAGACTGTAAAAAAGAGACCCTTAAAAGAAAATATCCTTGCTGATTTGTGATGTTCTTTTAATTAATAAATAAAACCTATTTTCTAACTTTCTCTTTTAATTTTATTTTTATACATTTCAAACATTTCATTTAATTTAGCTACACAATGATAACCGTTAAAGACAGCGATTTTTAAAATCTTCACGGCTCTGTCGGCACGGGTTAACGTTGACATTGGAAGATAACATTTTGTATTTGAGTAAGTCAAGGTAGTTTAAAAAGAATTAAGAGGTATGCATTTCAATACCTGAAAAAAAATGTTTCACCCATATAAGGGACACCCTAGTATACAGTTAAAGTGAATTATTAATTGTTTAATAAAATACAGTTGTCCAACTAAAAACAAATATTTAAAACATTACGCATAAAATTGTTGGTTGTTTTTCTCGTGCTTATTATTTTATGTTTGTTGAGTTTCATTTCATATAAAAGAAAATATGGTTTAAATTTTCCTCTAGCGTTTTGCCCATATCTGATTTTTAATGAATCCTTTTATAGAATATTTCCAAATGGATAGAATTACGCCGAATGATATTAATTTCTTTAATAAAGTCAGAAACAGATAGGAGTATTAAAATTCAAGATATTTGTTGATAATGGAAAAACACATTTTAAATAAACTAGCTTTCAATATTTGTAAAAGCTCACTTTAACTCGGAATATATTTCGGATATGCCCTGGCGTTTCCACACAAAACAAATTCAATAAACATGTAATTGATTTTAAAGTAGAAAGCCGTTTAAGTTTGAGAAAAGAAGAGAGATGAATTGAATTTTATAAAGAACTTCTACTTTTTAGCTACAAAATTATTCAAAAGGATCTCACAGTTTCTACCACCTATCAACGTAACGTTAATTTTTATTGAATTTTTTAGTATAATATTACTTTTTTTTAACTAAAATAATGACATTTTAGCTTTATTTTTGTATTGAGGTTTATAAAAAATTTTGAACTAGTATTAATATACAGCATTTCTATATTGATTTATGAGTGGTATAATATGAAAATTATTATACATAATATTTTTCATATTATAACATCAGAGCCAAACTGTAGTTCTAAAGTAACATTTTATTTGTTTTCCCACTACAATTTTCCGCTCTTTCCAATGGTAAACCAAATTAGGTTCTGGCTTACTTAGTTTTTGAAATAGCAGTGTAAAAATGATATTAATTCCACACCGCTTATGGTCAAATACCCGTAGTGCAATAAGCAATTGTTGAAGTTGAAGTTTTTTTGTGCAACTCGCATTGGTTCATCGGTAGGAGTCGTCAAAGTACAGTTTTTGAAAAATTTCGTTTTTTTTTAAATTTTTTCAAACAAACCGCCAAAAGTAGGGAGAAAAAAGGGCTGACTCATAAAAAAAAGTTATCCAACCAATATTTAATGAATTTACAGCCATTTTTATAACTGAAAACGTAAGAAATTGATAATTACCAACTCATAATGTTATTTAGATTGATTTTTTCTATTTATTATTATTATATTTCCCTACACTAAGAACTTTTTTAAAATTATTATGATTTCTTACTCATAATGAATATGAAAACAACACATTAATTCATAAAAAAACAAATAGAATAAAATTGTAACGTGGATTTTGCAATTTTTTAACATTTCTGTCATATAGCAAAAAATATATAAATGAAGATTATTTAATTTTTTTAATAACGTAACCTTCTGTATATTTTGATTAAAATTTTGTTGTTTTCATATTCATTATGAGTGAGAAATCATAATAATTTTAAAAAAGTTCTTAGTGTAGGGAAATATAATGATAATAAATATAAAAAATCAATCTAAATAACATTATGGATTGGTATTTATCAATTTCTTATGTTTTCAGTTATAAAAATGGCTGTAAATTCATTAAATATTGGTTGGAAAACTTTTTTTTATGAGTCAGCCCTTTTTTCTCCCTACTTTTGGCGATTTGCTAGAATAAATAAAAAAACTATTTTTTTTAAACTGTCCTTGGACGACTCCTACTGGTGAACCAATGCAAACTCAAAATCAATATTGAAGAGCGTGCAATTCCCCACAAGGTCCATCAAACCGATTTGCAATATTGTCAAAGGTGGGTAAGCATTAAAAATTTGAAAAAAAAAATCTTTACATTCATTTTAAACTGTAAAACTTTAAATTTAAATAGTAAGTACTTAAAATTGATATTAAGAGCTCAACATGCGGAAATAAATCACCCTAATATATACGTATAATATATATTAAAAGAACCGTATGTCTGACGACGTTTCGGTACAATCTCATGTACCATCTTCAGGTCTTATCTGCTGGGCTGCTCTTGCTGCTCTGCTGCGAGTTAGACGTGGAGTGAGCTCCGTTGCCGCTGATCGTTGTTTATATACCCTCTTAGCTTTCCGCGTCATTAACCGTGACTGCGATTGAACCTGTGTTATGTTCGGCTCCATTGATCTCGTTAATCTGCGTGGCGTTTTGGTGGTTGTAAGAGCTGGTTTCCATACAGTTGCTAGTCTCTGTGTATCGTCTCTTGTGTTGAGGTTTCTTGGACGTTTTTCTATTTCAATGGCTTGGTTCGTTTGGTCCGGTGTTCGATGCTAGCCAAGATCCTTGTTTTTTCAAAGTCAATTTCATGGGAAGTTTTTCGGACGTGTTTAGCTAAGGAAGATGTTTTTTTTTTGTTTTAAGACTGCGTTATGATGTTCTTCGCGTCGAACGTTGATACGTCTATTGATCTGTCCCACGTAGCTTCCGTCACAATTCTTACAAGGAATTTCGTAAACCCCTGGTTTTGCGTTTGGCAAGTATTTGACCGATCTTTCTTGGGGCGGTAAATGTGGTCTCAATGTTAATTTAGAGAGCAAAACTTATAATTTTAGAAAGGCGAATTATCCATTATTGTATAAAATGATATTAGATGCAGATTGGTCGTTTTTATCGCAAATTAACGATGTAAATAAAATGTGTAATTAGTTTTATAAGTTTATTTATGATTGGTTAGATACGTGTGGACCCAGTAAGAGTGTTAAATCTATTTAACGTACTCCCCTTCCTGGTTTAATAGTGAAATAATTAATAATATTAGAAATAAAGATCAAAACTCTAAAAAAATTAAACGTTTAGATGGCGTATATATTGATTTAAATAAAAACACTAGTAAAAAAACAAATTGCAATCTTGTATAAAATAGTATATTATGTATCAAGTTTAATAAATGACATTTTAGTTACGAGTTTTATTGGGCACGAGCGAAGCTTGCGAGCGAGTTTTTAATAAAAACGAGTGTCTAGAGAAGATTATAAAACGTGTTGTATGGTTTACTTTATCTACGACGAAAACAAAACATAATTTAAAGTCAATTTTATTTGTTAAACATTTGAAATCTGTCAACTGTCAACGGATTTAACCTCACTTTTTCTAAATTTATAATAAAGCCAACTTCAGCACGTGACTAAAATGCCCAAAAGCCACTGTTGCTAACTTCAGCCAGTGATTAAAACGCCACAAAGTCAAAGCTTATGAATGGGGGATTAGATAAAATATATAAATAATTTCTAAATAAACTTAAAAAATGAACCAAAATCATTTTGGTCATATGTAAGCTCGAAAAAAGGATTTTTTTACATTTCAAGAAGCTTTAATAAAAAGGATTTTCAAACCCTAATTATATAGTTGATGGTTTTGCTGACTTTTTTAAGAGTGTATACTTGAAATTAATACATTTAGATAAAATGAATGCAGATTTAAAAAACTTAAAAACAAGGTGAATCACAATCAGGTCAAAATTATGAAGAAAACATGTTACGAACGTAAATATCGGTTCAGGTTTAGTTTTCGAAAATTTTTACCAAAATGTCATTTTGAAAAAGTGGTCTTTGCTTAGGTTCCTCTGAAATTAATGGAAGTTTGTTGCTTGTCGCTTGTTCATAATTATTCAAGGAACAATCTTTCACCATCTTATATTTTTGTTCTTAAAAAGGCTGAGTGTATTGCCTACAAAAAAGCATCAAATGTACTCCATTGAAAAAAAAATCATATTTTTGTTGCTAAGATACCAATTCGAAAAATTTTAAAAACGTTTCAAGGTAAGGCATAATACTTTATTATTTCAAAGTAAAAACGAGAAAAAAATATTTATTTTACAAACGGGGCTTGGATGAAGTTATTGAAATTTTTCACAGTTTTACATATCACCCTGTAGTAAATTTACTTGAAGAACCGTGAGCTTCATATCTATAGCATAAATTGCCAGAGAATGGGGCTAGCAGACATCACAAACCAAAATAAAATCGTTTAAGAAACAAAAAAGTTATGTCGTTTTGAAAAAGGACGAAATTTTTGGTCGCGACACATTGAGTGGTGAGCAGTTTATTTGAAATGATTATATATTCCAAGCTGTATGGCCAACTAAAAAAATTATCATTTCCGTGTCAACATGGGTTTATTGAAAAAAAGTCCACAGTAACTAATTTGGCCTCATTTACTCAATATGCCTGTAAAACATTAGATCAAGGTTCTCAGCTTGACGTTATTTATACTGACTACCAAAAAGCTTTTGATAAAATTAAAAACCACATTTTGCTACAAAAACTTAAACACTCTGGTTTAGACGATTTTTTGTAGAATTGTTTGAATTGATAGAGAGAAAATAATTTTTTCTCATACAACAATTTCATCAATTTATTTCTACCTCAGGAGTTCTGCAGGGTTTTAACTTAGGATCATTGCTGTTTCTGATTTTTATAAATAATTGACCTTCAAAATTAAATTGTATGAGGCTTTTATATGCTGATGACCTTAAGATATTCTCCCGGGTAAATAATGAGGAAGACTCCAAAATGTCCTTAATATTTTAGGTCAATGGTGCGAAATAAATAGATTTACTTTAAATATAGCTAATTGTAAAATAAGTAGGTTCACAAAAAAAGTTTACCAAATTATTTTTAATTATAATTATACGGAGTCGATTTGTAATCAGTCAATATTATGAAGGATTTGGGAGTATATTTTGATGCACGGTTTACTTTAACTAATCACATTAACTCTACAACTAATTCAGCATTTAAGACATTAGAGTCAAAGATAGTATTATCTTTGATTAGAGTTTATTATCAGAAACAGCAAGAATTTTACAAACCCTAAAGCCGGATTTATAGTTCTAAAAAGTAGGAGTAGCAGTAGCAGTAAGCAAGTGTTGCCACTATAATAATATAAATGCTGCAATGTGAATGGCTGGAGTAGCGTTCAGTAGCAACCAAGGTCGTTGGCGTAAGAGATGGCCAAGTTTTAACTTTTCTTGCTGCTACTCCTACTCCAGCCAATCACATTGCAGACATTTATTAAAACATTGTATAATATTATTCTATTGGCAACACTGGCTTACTGCTACGGTTACTCCTACTTTTTAGAACTATAAATCCGGATTAAGAGCTTTGAATTATTGTTTTATACGTTGGTACGTAGCAAGTTGGAGTACGCTGCAGTTATATGGTCTCCTATATTATATAAGAGTATAATACTCTTGCCATAGCCAAACAATAGAGGCAGTACAGAGTATATTTTTAAAAATTTTACCCCCCTTAGGATTTTAATTACACAGTTCTTCTTAACACTAAGGGCCGGTTTATAAATGTCCAGTTAAAGTTGCAGATAATTTCCATAGATACCTACCATTGTTCTCACAACGATCAATAAAGAATTTAACTGTCAGATAGACTAACTGGAACTTAACCAGAGATTGATAAACCGGCCCTAAATGTTAAAAGGGATAAGATCTCCATTTTATTTTTATTTAACTTCATCCACAATAACGTGGACTGTGATGATTTATTGGACCAGTTAAATTTCCTTGTACAAAGACCTAATAGTAGACAAATATTAGTGTTTCAATTTACAAGAGCACGTACTTATATTTTAATAACATTTATAACATGTCCAGAACTTTCAGTAAAGTAGCAAATCTCTGTGATATTCATTATTCTAGTCTTAGGGATATATTAAAATGTTTTTAATTGTATTTAATTGTAATTATATTTTTTTTAAATTTAAACTTCTTGTTTATTTAGATGTTTATGTATCCATTCATTTATTTATTTATATTTACACCACTATAGTGCATAATTTAATTTTTTTTTGTATCTTTAATATTTTAATATAAATGTCCTGTATTAAAAACTGTTGGGCTATAAATACATTTATTATTTATTATTATTATTATTATTATTATTTTAGTTGAACCTAACCTAAAAATTATGTGACAAAATCCTAAAGAAATATTTTAATTAAATGGTGGAAATAAAATGGTATATAAATAGGGCGTCGAAAGCTTATTAATTGCCTTGCACATACTCTTCTGTACAATGTGTGCTCGGCTATAATATGAGATTTCTCCGCCTGGTCTATAATATAATGAGCATTTAATGATAGCTACTAAGACAAGATTATAAAAATAACATAAACCGTAGGCGTAATTACGCCCATGAGAATCTGACAGTTATAAAACTTATTATTTTGACAGTCTCTGTTAGATTAAATGCTTAGATTTTTTAATATTAATGCTAGTGCCTAGCATTAATATTAAAACATATTTTCCTGACTAGCAGCTAGTCGGGAAAATTGCCCAAGTAACATTTTTAGTTTTATTATGGTCTTCAAGAACGCTTTAAAACAAAATTTTGTTTTAAAGCGTTCTTGAAGACCATAATAAAACTAAAAATGTTACTTGGGTGTTTATGCACCTCAAATTTAATGTCTATTAATACACTCGTATTAATTAATTACGAGTGTATTATTAGCCATTACATTTGAGGTGCATACACCATATCTTCCCGACTAGCATTAATATTAAAAAATATAATCATTTTATTAAACAGAAACTGTCAAAATAATAAGTCATATAACTGTCAGATTCTCATGGAACTAATTTTAATATTGACAGCATAATAATTGGTTTGATATTGCATTTCTGTTGTTTTAAAATTATATCGGAATAAAAATTCTGCATCATAATGGGGTCAAAATTTATTTACAGGCCAATTTCAGTCCCTGGTAAAAAAAAAAATTTTTCAAGCATTACCTGTTTACACATACCATGTAAAGGCACAAATTTTCCAGTAAAAAAACAAAGTACGGTAGCTTTTGTATAAAAAAAATAAAGAGTAACGAAGTTTAAAATGACAAAATGTAACGCCGGTCACATGTCCCTGTCGTCTGTTTATTATGTTAAATCTGTTGCATTTTACTGTCCAAAGTGTAAAAAAAATATTTAAATAATTTACGATATAGAAACAGTAACGTAATTTTTTAATCAATTTTTCTTATACTCCTCTTTACAATATCAAAGTTTCGGTAGTGCCTTAAAGCTGTGTCCCCCAGATTGTGCGTAACGCCGGTAGCACTCCATATACGCTCACATTTTTGCCGCGCGAGGGGCCAATATCAGTCTTCGTCAAATTTTGTGTTACGAAAACTTTGCTGCTAGTGATTTTGCATTAAATAGGTAAGTTTTTATTATATTTACTTAATTTTTCCTCAAATTATGAAAAAATTAGTTCATACGTATGTTTTTGTGTCGTAACAACGGTCACATGGCCTATTTTTAATATTCTTCAAATTTCTTATTAATTGCTAAATATAAAAGTATTTTATTTATTTATTTATTTACATCAATATATGCGTTCATAATAAATATACATATTTTTTTATTTCGTTATTACGTTTTACAAATAATCTATGATTTGAACGTGTGACCGGCATTAAAAAAGGCGGTTATGTTGCTTAAAAAAGATGCCGGAAATTCAGAAACCTACATATCCAGTGCGGACACATACAAAATTTGGTATAAGAAACCTGTACCAACTAAAAAAATTGAGGTTTTTTAAAATACAACGACTTTTATTTTTTAACTTTTATTTTTCGGAATTGGCCCGTAAATAAATTTGATGAACCTCATGTCCGTTCAGGCTAAGTTGAGCGGTCTAAGGAATGTCACCCCGTCCATCATCTCTATGTTTAGGCACAATTAAATACATGTATTTCGGTAGCAGCTCTGTACCAACAAATCGCAAGCCCCGGTACTGATAAATCATCTTTTTGTTACCAAAATCTTGCGAGGATTCGATATTTAATTTAATCAACGCTCACATGATCCCCCACCAAAGCGCTCAACTTAGCCTGAACGGACTGTATATTACAGGTGGTAAATGTAGAATATATGAATTAGTATAGAAGTAGAAAATGGTTATTTATCTCATTAAGCTAAGAAGTGAGTATTTTTGAACTGAGCTTAAAGTTTGAACGCCGACGCGTAGCAAAGGACTATAATTAAGCGAAGCACGAAAAGACCTTGGCCAAATGTTAGGTAACATTTAATTTCACTTTAAAACTATAGTTTTTGCAAAGTTTCTACAAAAATATGTATCGGACAGTTTTGTACATTGCCTCGTTACTGAGCTACAAAATTAAAAAATAACTTAAATTATTTTCTCATGTTAATTTAATAATATTAAGGGCTCAAATTTTAAAAGGCCTCTTATTTTCTTTTCCTACAAATGTTAATATGTGGCATTAAAAAGAAGGGCCTTATATATCACATGCATCATGGTACATTTTTAACCGTTGTTTATAGCAGTTAATCATTGGTAAAATAAAGCAACTTTGAAGGAGTTTAATAAAGAAAAGGATAACTTGTGTTGCCATAAATCACAATGAGTAAGTAAACATCTCAGTTACAATGACATGTATGTATACGCTTTATCTTTTAAATTATTAACTTCGGTTTCGTTGGATGTTTTGCATCATAGCTACCTGCTAGTACTTTTGTTTCGATATGCCGCGTTATACATATTTAAAAGTAAAATCTATTTTATAAGATATGAATATTATGCAAATTTTATAAATAATTATAGATTAATTTAAATTTAATAATACATTAAATTTATGTCGATAGATTTAGGTAAACTTATTTTTAATTTGGGTGGAAATGTTATATTACTTAGTTCGATCAGTATAAGGAACAATTCATTTAAATTCAAACCCTATTGGTTACTTTCCTGTGGGTATTTTTTTAATGCATAGCTTCCCTTTCTTAATGCAGTTATTTTAGGATCGCACAATAATGGTTTAGCATATTTATGAAAAATATATATATATATAGTTTCTTTCTTACTAATGTAAAAATACAATAAATAAATTAATAAATTATTGAATGTAATACCACTAGAGATTCGATTTAGTCGAATATTTTTTGACTTTTTATGAAAACTTGAAGGTCAAGTCAAGTATTAATTTGAAGAGAAGATATTTGGGCGATAAATCATGAGAGCGCAGCTCGAGCAGTTTTCTCGCCCAAATTTCTTAGAGTCAAATTAACAAACCACCAAGTTTGAGTTAAAAGTCTTCCTGCTCAATCAAACCTCTATTTGTTGAGAAAATTAAGTCATTTTTGTATACATCCATTTCTACGGAGAAGGCCTAAACCAAACCAATAGATGACTTTCTTAAAGAGTATATAATTTGGAGCCAAATGAAGCGCCCTCTCTGAACTTGGTTAAAAATTAAATTATGTGTTTATAGGCAACTGTTGCCAACATAGCTTTTAATTGATGGAAAATCAACGTATTTGATTGGTTACTTTAATGGCGCTATATTTAAAATCTAACTTGTGGCTAGATTTTAAATGTAATTAGTAACGAAAACAATAACTTTGTTTTCTACCATGTATTTAAGGTACTTCTGTGGTTATGCTGTTTAGTAATTATATACAAAAAGTTTTATATACAAAAGTGCTCTTTTAGTTCCACCCTTACTTCTTAAGAAGTCCCATAAGCCAACTGAATGGCTTGTGCGGGTTAGGGGTAGGAACGGACCGCGGGCTTAAAGTCCCCTCCGAAGGACTATTACACAATAGGACAACACAAATAAACAGCCATACCCCTGGTGGGATTCGAACCCACGACCTCCGGCTTGTAGTCAGTTGCACTAACCACTCGACCACCGTCGAGCAACTTTTATAAACTAAAGAAATTCGCAGATTTATGGAAAAGCAATGAGGAAAACAAATGTATGTAAATGTAAAACAAGTGTATTTAGTATTCATTTGTAAAATCTGTAATTTTTTTTAATTTGCAAAACTCGTTGAATCATTATCATACTTATTTCCAAAGTACCATTCATATAAGGTAAGAAACATTGTTTTTGTTATTTATGATAGTCTACCAAAAGTAACTGTCTCATTGGTCATTATTTTTAAATTGAAGAATACTTTTAAATTCATAAATTTTATTAAACAATACATCCCTACCATCTGAAAGATTATGATTCGGTCAAAGTGTCGTTTATAAATTATTATTATAATACAAACCTTGGAAACAATACACAATCTTACAAAAATTCGATAACTACGAATATAATTGAACGTCAAAAAGGTCAAAAACGTCAAAACTTCAAAAAATTATAAAATCCGCGCCCTCTCTTGGCTTGGATAAATATTATAATACTGTCCCGACATCCGACATAAGATATTTATCTATTGGTTTGGTCTAGGGTAGAAGGTAAATAGAAAAATATTGCATTCCTGTTCCTTCTTTTTTATCCGTCAGCAAACCGTATTTTTGATAGTTTCTAATAGGTTTAAATTAATAGGAGTGAAATTGTCATAATTATTTCATTTATAATAATACTTTACGTAAACATTTTACTACCATGCTTTTTTATACTGTTGTTCATTGCTCTGGATTAGGATTGTCAACGATATATCGATATAACGCGCAAGGTAAACTTGGAGTGTATCCAGAGTGCACTCTTGCGAGTTTTCGAACGCGCTCTAGACCATTACAACCTGTAGATCATAGCGCTTCAAACATCATGCGGGACGCGCTAACACAAAAGGTAAGACTGGTACCTGAGAGGGAAAACAACAAAATGACTCGAAGAAGGTCGCGCTTCTCACAAGACAACTTTTGTACACGGATTTAGTCGTAGCCTACGACTAGGAAGGTAGGCCCCTACAGCAAACTAAAAACTTCCCAACTTCAAACAGTAATCCCAAATGTTTGGTGTTATAATAATTTCCCGGTCCAGGGAGATCCCGCGTCGTACACAGATTTGAGTCGGCGTAATTGTCCCCAAAATACCAAAAGGTCAGTCCCACGTCCCCACCTCCTTTTGATCCTAGCAACTGCCCGGGACCGGGAGAAGCTATTCAAACTATTCGCATGTCGCTCTCGAGCCCCAAATATGGTATAGTACCGGACGCGGTGGACAATCGCACCCAGCAAACACTGGTGGCGGAAAATAATCGGCGTAGGGTAACGGAGGCTTGTACGGGTCTCGGGAGAGATGAGGCAATGGGGCCAGTTATACGACTCTTATACTCATACACTCATACTGAATATATTTAATAATATACTAAAATATATTTTTAATAAAAAATTATTGGATTACCGTATTTTTTGTAATTAAAGCGTGTTTTATTGGTAGCTTGTCTTTGAGAGCCTTAAAACAAAGGGACGGGACAAATCATAAAACTGTTTTTATAATATTATAATAATAATAATTGTGTATAGTGTACTTGAGTAATTATAATAATTATAATTACAATTATTGTATTTATGACAGTGTAGGTATAAGATTGTATATTATGTGATTTAACTGTAATGTATGTATAATATACGTTGTATATATAGAGTCTCTATAAACTTTCTTCTTATGTTTTATGGGAGGAATAAAGAATTCTTTTATTAAAATAGAATTATTTTATTATATAAAAAAATTGTAGATAATTTATTATATAATATTTTTGCATCAAAATTGTCAAATATATTCTTCTTTTATTAAGCTATACATTACATAAAAAATAATAATTGACAGGTGTGAACGGGACTAGATAAATCTTTTTTTTGTCCCCTCAACACTTTTTAATTATTAAAATGTATAAACTAATAAAAAAATAGTTATTTATGTCATTAGGTTAAGAAGTAAGGCTTTTTGTGCTAAACTCAAGGTTTGAAGGCCGACGCCTAGCGGAGGCCTACAATTGAGCGAAGCACAAAAAGGCACTTCTTGGTCGAATGACATACAACATTTTATCTTCAAAGCACTTTATATAGGTCAATTTAATTCAACATCAAAGCGGCCTAACCTCACTTTTATGAAATCTCATTTATTTATTAGGTAAAGATTACATTAAATGTACAATAATTATTATTGCTTTTAGAAGCAGTAATAGTTTGACAATACCTAGCAACATGATTTAAGTAGAAATGGATTTTTGCTATTACATTGAATTCAATTAATTGTTTAATAAATAGGTAGGTATCTAATTTTAATTTGTTTGGATTTTTATTTAAAAAATAGGTAGTTTGGAATATTTAAGCTGTGTTTAACATTTAATTTTACTGAAAACTTAAAGCAAATTAAAACTTAAAGATAATTTAAATCGTAGAAAAAGAATCATGCGTTTTCCTGGTTGCCTAACCTGACTTTTTGTTTTATTATTCATATTTAATTTTACAATAATTTACATTAACAGTAAAACAAACAAATTAGTGCTTATTATAAATAAATTAAACGAGTTTAGTACGTTAATTTCTTAGAAAAGGATTAATTTGTCAAAACAATACCCCTAGCGAGAAAAAATCGAACTAATTAATTGCCTCATAAAAAATTTTATCGGCCGAGGCCATAACAAGGTATTTCACAGATGCATCAGACTTACTCGAAGTGGATAGACGCGTCAAGTAGTTAAAGATTCCTCTCCTAGCAGCGTATACTAGAGAAACGTAATAAAGTTCCAAAAACGAACCTAAGTATTCGGAAATATCGGTAATCGGTAATAAATAAATAAATAAATAAACAATCAAGTGCGGAAAGTGTGATAAGTGCAAAAAAAAGTGCAAGTGTGAAAAGTGCGGGAGATCCCCTGTTAAAGCCGTAAAAGAGTGCAACTGAATAAGTAATTAAGGCCAACCGGTCCAACTGGTCAGCAGGTATAGTCACAACCAAAGCCTGTCAATAACCTGCAGGGAGGTCCAGAAATAACGGACAGACCGTGAAAGACCTAGCATCAGGATTATAGCCTAATAATCAAGCTAAGTAATTTTTCTAACTGCATGTCTTATTAAACAAAACCATTTTATTCCAAAAAATCTAAAGTAAAACGTATATATACCGAAAAGTAAATTTCAAGCCCCAGCAAATAAACATTCCTATTGAGACAGACAACACTCAAATCATTACATAAACAAAACAGAAAAGGCAGATAAGACATTAGCTCCACCCCCCAAATAAACACTCGACTAATACCATAAATAAACGCCAAACCATAAATAATAAATAAACACAAACCATAACAAACATGGAAATAGTAAACACGATTGATCATTCGGTGGGAATAATTAAAATTCCATCCGACGGAAATTGCTTAGTGGCCAGCTTGGCTCATCAACTAGATAATAGCCTGACTGGGTCAACAAGTACATACGCATTAAGACAATGACTAAATAACCATTTACGAACACACATTGAGACATACAGCCCATACTTACAGGATGCGATCCATGACCAACCCCACCGCTACGCGCATAATAACGACTGGGAACGTAAAACAGAGGCGTACCTAAAGGACCACGCACAAAACGGCTTCTGGCTTGGTTTTTGGAGTTTAGTACGTTAATTTCTTAGAAAAGGATTAATTTGTCAAAACAATACCCCTAGCGAGAAAAAATCGAACTAATTAATTGCCTCATAAAAAATTTTATCGGCCGAGGCCATAACAAGGTATTTCACAGATGCATCAGACTCACTCGAAGTGGATAGACGCGTCAAGTAGTTAAAGATTCCTCTCCTAGCAGCGTATACTAGAGAAACGTAATAAAGTTCCAAAAACGAACCTAAGTATTCGGAAATATCGGTAATCGGTAATAAATAAATAAATAAATAAACAATCAAGTGCGGAAAGTGTGATAAGTGCAAAAAAAAGTGCAAGTGTGAAAAGTGCGGGAGATCCCCTGTTAAAGCCGTAAAAGAGTGCAACTGAATAAGTAATTAAGGCCAACCGGTCCAACTGGTCAGCAGGTATAGTCACAACCAAAGCCTGTCAATAACCTGCAGGGAGGTCCAGAAATAACGGACAGACCGTGAAAGACCTAGCATCAGGATTATAGCCTAATAATCAAGCTAAGTAATTTTTCTAACTGCATGTCTTATTAAACAAAACCATTTTATTCCAAAAAATCTAAAGTAAAACGTATATATACCGAAAAGTAAATTTCAAGCCCCAGCAAATAAACATTCCTATTGAGACAGACAACACTCAAATCATTACATAAACAAAACAGAAAAGGCAGATAAGACATTAGCTCCACCCCCCAAATAAACACTCGACTAATACCATAAATAAACGCCAAACCATAAATAATAAATAAACACAAACCATAACAAACATGGAAATAGTAAACACGATTGATCATTCGGTGGGAATAATTAAAATTCCATCCGACGGAAATTGCTTAGTGGCCAGCTTGGCTCATCAACTAGATAATAGCCTGACTGGGTCAACAAGTACATACGCATTAAGACAATGACTAAATAACCATTTACGAACACACATTGAGACATACAGCCCATACTTACAGGATGCGATCCTTGACCAACCCCACCGCTACGCGCATAATAACGACTGGGAACGTAAAACAGAGGCGTACCTAAAGGACCACGCACAAAACGGCTTCTGGCTTGGTTTGGAAACAATAGCAGCATCGGACATATTTAACGTCGCAATCGAAATACATCACGAACAGAGGCGTACACGGAGAGAGGAATTTTGCCGAAATGGCTATCCGGGGTATTGTTGGATGACGTATCGTGGGTTTGGTCAGCTGTTTTATTGGGCTGAGGATCTGTATAGCTAATTTAGCCATACAGATCCACAGTTTAGTGGGACTGATTTCGCGATGCATCGTTTGACGGTGCTTTGGATGGTTATTTTGGCAAGATTTTTCTCTCCATGTACTGACAAGATATCGCCCAGAGTCCTCCTAGAAGAAAAAACAATCACCAAACGTGTCAGGGTGGCACAACTAAAATACTGGGCACATGCCGACCCGGAGACGGACACAGTAACTGACGAACCGGAAGTAAACCAACAAAGATAGGAGTAAGCAAATAACTAACATACCCACCCCTCATTCACGAATACCAATTGAATGGGGGTACTACTAAGGCTTAGGTTCAGGAGGATTCAGGATTGTACTTAGTTTTGGGTCAGTTCAATGTCCTCCAAAAACCCTTCCTAAACTGGACGTATGGCCCGACCCGGCTGACAAAAATCCCGGGAGCGGCCTTAACCTTTGACACTGTCATCCACGAACTCCTAGGGTGGATCTACCAGCCGGCGTAAAAACTTCGGATCCAACAAACACAGGTGATGCTGTGATTTGGCGGGATACGCAGGAGAACGGAAAGGGGGGAAATAACACCGGGAGATCAGTGGATGATAATATATCTGGGGCCTGCCATACGTTCCCATACTCATACTCATACTCATACTAGGCCATAACAAGGTATTTCTTTATCGTATGTTGACAACAATAAAGTTTAAATTATAGACCGCGTGGAGATAAAGAATATTCTTAAAAATTTTGATGCCAAAATATTATTTACTAAATTATCTAATTTTTTTTTTATAAAAACAGTTTTGTAATTCGTGTGTATCGCGCGCTTGAAATGGCCGTTTAGTAATAATAATAATAATAATACTAATAATAAATGTCTTTATTTATATTTAAAATTTCTGAATTTCCAAATTTACATATCTGGGCGAAGTTCAGATAGATAAAAATTATTCCCTGCTCTAATAGTTTTAATTTTAATTGAAATAAATCTTTCATGTTAATATATATATGTATGTAATATTTAAAAATATTTCTGTTGTTTGTTAATAATAAGGTAATTTGAACCTACAATTAAATAACTAATACAGTTTTCATATCAAAAATAAAAGCCTTAAATCAAAAAAGTTATGCTACAAAAAGGATTTACTTAAAATAGTTAATTTTAGGACTACCCCAAAAAAATATAATATATATATATATATTATATATACAGGGTGTTATGTAATTAACGTTATATGTTAAAATACTGAATACCTTTTGACATAAGGAATAAAGGAAAAATATTTAAAAAAACATTTTTCCAAAGATAAAGAAAAATATGCATTAGAAGTTTTTTATATTTTTTGTGATACGCCACTGGTTACCTCTGCACACCTGTATTTTGTGAGTACATAGATACCAACCAACAAAGTAGCTATGCGTTGCCAGATGTAAAAAATTGTTACTAAAAATTTTTCTCGCAAAAAATAAATAAAAACTCAATAAATACAAAAGTTTTATGCCCTTAAAGCTCTAATACCCTTCTGTATTTATTTACTGATCCAGCTATTAGCTTAAGCAATGATTAGAAAATTTAGTACCTTTGAAATTTGAAATCCATAACCACAAAATTAATTTTTTCATCAGTTTTTTTCTCTGTTTACTCAGATGAAATTGGGACCAGTTCACAGGTTAAACTTTAAACATTTAATTTGTGTAAATAAATCCAAAAGCACTTCCCTTAGTTAAGATATTTACAATTTGAAAACATAACCTAAAATTTAAAAGAAATGCACTAGATTCTGTCATAAAAGTTGTCAGATTTTGTTTGAATTTACCTTCAGTACAAAAATGAAATAACCAAGAATTAATAAAAACGCCAAATTGACAATTTGCATTGTTAATTTTGTCATTTTTTAATTAAGCTAAATTTAAACAATGTTGGTCAACTTTTTTGAGAGATTTTTCAAACACTGTTGTTACCAACCATAACATAATAAATCCACCAGATTAACCTAAAGTTCCTAGTCGATCAGTGGCGTACTTTTTGGTAGGTTAAAGGTTATTATAAATTATTTTTAGACTTTGGAATTTAGAAAAAAAAAGTTTCAGGTGCTTCTTTATGGACCCTAAGGAACAACCCATTTTAATATATAACATTAATTACATAACACCCTGAATATATATAATATATAATATATATCGATATCTACATATATTTCATATACTTATAGATATATTTCTTTCGATAAACAGTGTTTATGATTCACCATTGCTGCCTACTTATTTTATTATTGGAGCTACAAAGTCGGTTAAATTAGCAAATTGGTGGCATTTTTCTTTTGATTTAAATGAAAATAGAAAAACAATTGAACGTTGGGTTTCCGAAATATTTAATATAATTTTGAACAACAAAAAATTATTGCATAACTACCCTAAATTTAAAAATAAACAATTCTTAAACTTTCTGAAGGTTGTTAAAATAACCAAATTGTCTCTCCAAAAATGACTAATTTAATTGTTATTAAAGGCTGCTTTTTCACTTGTACCATGGTTAACTATGGGATACCATGGTATCCCAAAATTTAACAGCCAATTCTTATGTAAAATTCTCCACTGAATCCAAAAATGTCGTCAAAAGTTAAAAAAGGGGAAACATTTTTGAGATATAGTCAATTTTCCATTTATTATGGAATTGACTATATCTCAAAAACTGCTCCACCATTTTTGACGGTATTTTCGGATTCAGAGAACAATTTTACATAAGAATTGGCTTTTAAATTTTGGTGTACCATGGTATTCCATGGTTAGCCATGGTACAAGTGAAAAAGCAGCCACTAATAACTATTAAATTAGTCATTTTTGAATAATTCATTTTAAGAGAGATGACTTTCGATATATCGTTCAATAAGAATATGAATTTATTGTAGTTTTTTCATAATTTCTAAGCAATGCATTTAGAAGGTTTATTATTATTTGTCATAATCTTCCAGGCAATACAAAGTGAGGTTAGTAGTAAATATTTGTTTGTAATTAAATAAATGAAGTTAGAAATTACCTGTAATTGGGGATGGGTAGTATAAAGTATGATCTATCTAAAAAATACACCCAGATAATAATTTCGCAAAAAGAGCTTGTTTAGAGCTAAACTAAGACAAAAAAATTGTTTTAGTTGGAAAAGCTTAAAAATTTCGTAAAATTATAAGAAAATCATAGCACATACGTGAATTTTGATGGAAATTTCAAAACAAAAAGGTGAGGATATAAGTTTATCGTATTTTTACGTAATTTCTGAGTAATGCTTGTTTAGAGCTAAAATAAAAAATGTTTAGGCGGAAAATGAATTTTTAAAAATACCTATTACAACTTGGACGAAAGATATCGCTCTTATTCTACGAGAAATTAAGGTTGACGACGATATGGCAGTCAACGACGTAGAGGCCTTTATGTCATGACGCGTCACCCGGGTGACGAAGATGCTGATGATAATCTTCCAAATCCAGATCCTCATGGGTCTGCTTCAATTTCGGATGCTAATAACGATCTTTTTGATCCAGTTCCTACTGTGTATGCTTCAATTTCGGGTTCTAATGAAACTGACAACGAAGATTTTAGCTGAAATAAATGAACCAACTGATCGAAACATCTCTTCTACTGATGAGGATTCTGATTCAAGGGCATCGTATGAGGAAGAATATTTGTGGATAAGAAGTCAAAAGACACCACTAATAAAAATTCAATATATAATTATTAGTTTTATTGATCAGCATTTTTTATTTCCTAGTCCTCAACATTTTTTATAAATGAAGTACATTGGTACATTATAAATGAAGTACATTGGTACACAAAGGTACACAGGTCTGTGCATAGGTACCACCCATTTTTTGGGGATTTTTTTGTGGAAATGACTTTGACAACCAAAGTAAATTTTTAGCAAAAAAAAAATATTTTTGAGATCCCAAGGGTTTTGTCCATTAAAGGGTTAAGGCCGACCTCGTCAGTCAAGGCCTAAATGTCACGGTCATCATACGTCTGCAATCTTGTGGTCCGTGTAGAGGCCTAAAAAGCTAAAAGAGCGTATCGCAGTGTCACAGCTGGGCATACCCAAAACCTGTGCGCGGCGCCACCTAAATGCAACGAGTATCTCACCAAAGATTACCCAAAATCTCGCGAAACTCTAATATTATAATATAATATAATATATTATATTATATTATATTATATTATATTATATTATATTATATTATATTATATTATATTATATTATATTATATTATATTATATTATATTATATTATATTATATTATATTATATTATATTATATTATATTATATTATATTATATTATATTATATTATATATTATATATTATATATTATATATTATATATTATATATTATATATTATATATTATACAGTATGTCCACGGATAGAGGGCCCAAGAGGACAAATGGACTAAAATTTTAATTTTTCGACCAACAGTCATTCTTTATAAAAAGTTCTGCTTGTGTTGAAAAGTCTATGGTCATACTTTAAATTTGAAAATATTATACAGGGGGGTCGAAAAACAAGAAAACATGAAATACAATCAAGAGTAAACTACCTTTATTTTTCGTTTTGGAGCAAAATGACAAATAAAAAAAGATTTTAAATCCTATTCAAAGACTATTGTAAAATTTTAACTCAGTATTCCAAATTTTACTTTTAAAGTTCTAAAATTAAATTTTTATACTTGTGTACCTTAATTTCACGTATTCTTTACCTATGCATGACAAAAAACTGAGACAGTCTTAGATATTAATTTTAAAATTTCGTATTCAAAATATGTCAAGATACAATATCCGTATTTTAAAGTTAGGCAAATATTTTATTAAAAAAAGTTGTTCATAATGTCAGGAAAAAAAGAGAAACTTTATAACAAATTGGGCATATAAAATTATTATATTTATTCAAAAACCCCTCCACCGTATTCGACGCATTTCTCAAACTGCCCTCTAATGTGATCATAACTTCTTCTTATCTCTTCAAGTGAAATCATTTGAACTGACTCTTAAATCCTTTGTTTTAGAATATCGATATTATTTTCAATCGGTTGGTGATACGTTAATTGCTTCAAACGACCTCAAAGAAACGCATCAGCAATTGTGAGGTCCGGACTCCTCGCAGGCCACACAATTGGACCATTTCGGCCAATCCATCGATCTCTGAATTTATTGTTTAGCCATTCCGTGACTTCGCGAGCATAATGTGCAGGGCAGCCGTCTTGTTGAAAGTACATTTGTCCACGGTAGTGTAATGACAGCTCATCCAGCTTGTCCGTACATTTCCATGTACGAATTCCTATTGCATGTATCCTCAAAAAAATATGGTCCCATTATTCCATAATATGTATACATAATGCCACACCAAACGTTAACTTTTTTAAGATATTGCAGACGTGCAGGAATTCTGAATTCTGGATTTTCAGTGCTCCAGTATCGTACGTGTTGGGAAGCTACCGTACCATTTGTGGAAAAAGTGGATTCGTCGGAGAATAAAATAACTTTGTGAAACTGATTATTTTCATTTAAAATTTTGTCCCATATCCACAAACAAAAATCTAATCGTTTTGCTTGGTCTCCATCTTCTAGAGCTTGATTAAAATATGGTTTATGGAAAAAAATTGTTGGCTTTTAATATTTTTTGAATTTGCCTTTTTTGGACCACCTGCAAATTTTGAGCTCGTTTTCGTAACGACAGAATAGGATTTTCCACAACAGACTGCAAGACGACAACTGTAGCCGCATAATCCTCGTCAAAAAGTTTCTTCTTCTTTTTTAAATTATCCACCGACCCAGTGTTCTTGAATTTTTTGAAACTGAAAACCCTGGAAATTTTTCAACAAATCGTTCTTGTACATATCTGTATGAACGGTCGCCAGTTCCATAACACTGCACCAAAAATATTTTTTTTTCAATAGTTAGCATTTTGAAAATATTTTATAAAACGAAATTTATAATCTAAGACTGTCACTGTGGCATTTTTTGTGATACATAGGTAGGCTTTCGAACTTCTGTCAAAAAAATCCCGAGGGGTAAACCACTCTAAAATCAGCGAGACCAACGTTCAACATTATGTGGACGTTACGCTATGATTTCTCCTTATTCGACCATTAATAATAATAATAATAATAATAATCTCTTTATTCCTGCGACAAAATACATTGTATGGAATACGTCAATACTGGGTACATAATTAAATAAATTTACAAGACATATGGTAGATTACGATACAATACCTATTACACAAATATCAAAACAAAAAACAAAATTATCACATTAATTAGAAATATCACAGCAGTGCCAGGTCACACAAATATTCATTGGTTGAATAATATTCCTTTTCTAAAAGTATACTTTTAATTTTAATTTTAAACTTTTTTGCATTAAGATTTTTTATATTATCCGGTAAATGATTAAAATATTTTATTGCTATATATTTAGGACATTTCTCATAGTTTGAAGTTTTGTGAGGTGGTATTTCGAGCAAATTGGCATTCCTAGTATTATATTGGTGGTGGCTATTGACTTTACTGAAGTTTAAAATGTTATCTTTAGCATAAAGTAATGTAATGTATATAAATAGGCTAGGCAGTGTCATAATGTTTAATTTTTTAAAGAAACTCCTGCAACTAACACTATTGCTCAGAAACAACATGGTTCTTAAAACTCTCTTCTGCAATTTAAAAACCCTATTAATATTTACAGAGGTACCCCAGGCTATTATTCCGTATCTGATTAGAGAATGAACATGCGCATAGTAATACATTTTTAGAATCTCTAAATTAGTGATGCTTCGAAGTCTTCTTATTGCATAACATGATTGTGCGATTTTGTTGCACAGGCTGTTAATATGAGATGTAAATTTTAGATTGGAGTCGATCTCAACTCCTAAAAAACTTTATCAATCGTTATCAATACGGAAAAATCTTATGAATAAGAAATTTCTCTTAGCGACGCGTTGCTATGACTACCCTTGTGATTTTTTCCTTAGACGTTTAATCGTATGCGATTTATAATTTTTTAAATCAGTGGTTTACCCTTCGAAAAATCCAGGACATTTAGAGTAAATTTACAAAAATGACACAATCAACAATTATCAAGTAACGTCAATTTAACAATTTGCATTGTAGCATTGTTCATTTTTGTAATTAATGTAAATTTTCACAAAATAACCAGGTAAAGGAAACGTAAAATGGGGTACAAAAGTATAAATTAGAAATTAAATTTTAAGAAAAATAAAATTAGGAATACTGAGTTGAAATTTTACAATTGGTCTTTGAATATGATTTAAAATCTTTTTTTTATTTGTCTTTTTGCTCCAAAACGAAAAATAAAGGTAGTTTACTCTTGATAGTATTTCATGTTTTCTTGTTTTTTCACCCCCCTGTATAATATTTTCAAATTTAAAATATGGCAATAGACTTTTCAAAACAAGCAGAACTTTTTATAAGGAATGACTTTTAATCGAAAAATTGGGCTGTCTATCCGTGGACATACTGTATATTATATATTATATATTATTAGCAAAAAAAAAATATTTTTGAGATCCCAAGGGTTTTGTCCGTTAAAGGGTTAAGGCCGACCTCGTCAGTCAAGGCCTAAATGTCACGGTCATCATACGTCTCCCAAGTAACATTTTTAGTTTTATTATGGTCTTCAAGAACGCTTTAAAACAAAAAATAAATTCCTTTATTAAAACGCTTTACTCTTATAGACCTCCTGAAGATATCCTCGCAACCTTAATAAGCTAAAAAAGGCGCATCTTATTAAGGTTCTTGCATCGCCTATTTTAAAACCAAAAAATATTTTTAAAAATTATCCTAGAGTAGTCTTAAAGGTAACTTAAAAAGTCAAAATAGGTTTAAAGCGTACTTAAAGAAAGCTTTAAGACTACAACAAAACCAATTAGTTTTAAGATATACTTTTAAATGACCACATTAAAACCAGGTTTTTTGGTATAATTCTACGAAGACTTAAAAAGGTACTCAGGGCTTCTATAAAACTTATATGAAGATAATATTAAATCCTTTTTAAGACAAAATAGAATGTAATAAGAGGAACTAGACTTAAAGATGGATTATATTGGTTTTAATAATTATAGTATAATGAATACTTATTTTATTAATGTCTTATGCAGGTATTATAATATATTATATTTGTATGACCTTAAGTTATTGTCTACGACGATCTGTTGTTTAAGATTTATAATATAATAATATGTTAGTTATTATATTTAATAGTATGAGTATTAGTCTGGCCAAAATATTAAACGCAATTTTTTTTATTGACTAAACACTATAAAATAGCTTCAAAAAATACATGCGCTTTACAGTTAACGTAAATTTAAACATTTTTTTAATAATATTTTATTATATATTTTAAGCCGATTCCGTTACATGCACTGTGGGTTAAAATAATTTTTGATATGTTTTGCGATAGAATCAAAATTACTAAAACAAACTTTGACCCGATAATAAAAATTTAACAACTCAGATATCTTTGGTGTATATATCGATGCGCCAAACTTTTCGAAAATTTGTTGGTACAGATCGATAGAGAATTAAATTCTCACACCCCATGTGATACGTCGTTAGAAAGGTCTCGATGAAAGGGACAACTTTTGTTTTATACATAATACCCCTATCTAGCATTATAAGGGCAGACAAGCAAAAAACCGTTTTATCACAAGGGGGCAGGGGCGAAACGGTTGGACGAACAGTCCCATATAGGGACGGACAGACAGACAGACCGACATTTTGTTTTTTTGCTTTTTTGGGTAAGTCATGAAACGTGAAAATTTAAAGAAAACTGGGAGGGTGAAATTTTCATGATTACCATAAGTTTACCTTGTGGGGAAACTTAAAAACACCGGAACCATTTATAAATAATTTTTTAGTTATCTTAAACAAACTCTATAGAGTATATATACAAATGTTAAACCTTATAGTTTTAATAATTGTAAGTTATTTATATCTAAATATTTTAATATGTTTAAAATAAAAATAATAATAATTTTATCTATAAATATTGAATTTTTAATAAATAAAATATTTCCTATAATAAAAATATTTTATTCCACAGTGCAACATATTCGGCCATTTTAATCTACTAAAATAATAGTAATTGATAAAACCAAAACTGTCAATAATAAAACCATTAGACTTTATTTCCTACCTGAGAAGAGCAACTTTACTTAGTTAAAACCATTTTTCTTTAATAAGGACTTAAAAAGGTTTTTATTTAAATTTCATATATCTTCATAAAACCTTTAATAAGGACTTAAAAAGGTTTTTATTTAAATTTCATATATCTTCATAAAACCTGTTTAAGTCAAAGGGGGTTTATTCTTCGCGCCAATATACCTATTTATTTACTATTGTTAGAGCCAGAGATGGTTGGATTAAGCTCATAGAGTATAGTTAACTATAGTTAAATTAAATAGGTATTTAAGATGGTTTTTAAAATAGTTCAAACTTGTGAAGATGGAATGGGAAGAGCGTGGGATGTTGTTCTGGCCAAAGAACAAAGTTTTGGTCGCAAAACTTCAAAAAATAGTAACCTCCATTTTCTATAAAAATGTCCACTTCTTGTTTTACGAAGAAAATCGTCTATGAATGTAGACATTTACGTACGACACTACGACAATCGTGGAACTAATAGTTTATAAATTATAGTTCCAGCTGTTTAAAGACTTATAAGGGTTTTATTCAAATAAAAAAAGTTTTATTAAGTATTTAAAAATTTAAAAGCAAGAGCATTATAAGACAGAGCTTTAATAAGGGTTCCTTAAAAGCAAGATAGTTTTAAAAGTACCTTGCTTAAGCTGACTACAAGAACGCTTTAAAACTAAAAATTAAAGCTATCATAAAACAAAGTTGCTTTTATTTGTCAATCATAAAACAATAATAAAACAATACTGCTTTTAGAAGTATCTTAAGATAATTTAACCTTATTAAGGTTAAACTTAAGTCCAAATAAAGTCATTTTAAAGAGTAAATACTCTTGAAAGCCATAAGGTTTTAAATAGGAGTTCTTTAAGATAGCTATAAAACCTTTTTTTAAAACCATCTTCTCCCAAGTTTAATTGGCATTTATGAGAACCTTTTTAAAACTGTTTGCATTATTTCCGCTATAATAAAACCTTTTTAAAACCAATTCAAGTCAATTTTGCATTTAAAATGTTAAAATGTGGCTAAATGTTAAATGTGGCAGCTGCGTGGGCATACCCAAAACCTGTGCGCGGCGCCACCTAAATGCAACGAGTATCTCACCAAAGATTACACAAAATCTGGCGAAACTCTATTATTATATATTATATATTATATATTATATATTATATATTATATATTATATATTATATATTATATATTATATATTATATATTATATATTATATATTATATATTATATATTATATATTATATATTATATATTATATATTATATATTATATATTATATATTATATATTATAGGTATATTATTATATAACTTTTTAATAAATCATTTTGTAACTGCATGTCTCTAATTAGTTTATTTATGTACGAAATACTTAATTAAACCGTGGCGTAAAATTGTTTTTGTGTAAAATAAATCGACAAAATAATTAAATTTGCATTCGCGTAAAATAATTTACTACTTGCATGCCATTAATTAAAACTTCCGTTTTGCTCTTTTGATTTAAATTTTGAGTGGTGCAGTTTAAGAGGGTATATGTGGAATATTATAGCTGGGTAATGACTGGTGTAATTAAAAGGATTTGGGAACTAGCAAAAACACAGTGTCTAAATATTCGCGATTTTCTTTTTTAACAGTTTTTAAGATTAAATCTTTAAATTATTAAGTGAGCCTTTTAATCATTTTAATCCTTTTGTAAAAAAGCACACATTTTGGTTTCAAACGGACTTTTTGAATTAATCATAAAGCTATACAAAATTAATAATACAGGCTTTAAAAACCAGCTTAGGTAGGTATGTAAGTATTTGCATATTAAATATACAAAGGGGTAGGTCGTTTATTTTTTACCGACATTTTTTTACAGTTTCTTTACCGATTTTTTCTTTTAGCTTAAATTTATTTTGTTCACCCGTAGGAAATTTTTGAAAAAGGACCAAGTGAATTCACACAATTTTTTTTAAATTGTTTTTTCTAAAAAAGGCATAAAAAATTGAGATCAAAATTTTGACATTTTTTTTAATTCATATTTTTTCGTTTGAGTTGATAATATGAACAACTTTCACCAAAAATCCCGAGTTGGCTAAATTCGTCGTTTCGGAATTATTATTTTTTGATGAAGGGTGACCAAGATAATTCAAGGGTGCACACATAGTTGCGAAGGCCAAAATCTATTAATTACGCTATGAACTGCTTGTACATCCACCATATTCTTTAAATTTAGCCCTTGCGACTATTTCCTATTTTCAAACTTGAAGAAATGGATCGGTGAAAAGAGAATTATCTTCAATAGGAAGCGTTAAAAAACCTATTATTCGAAAGGGAGCGAAAAATTAAAAAACGCTGGACTACATGCATCGAATTAAAAGGAAACTACTTTAAAAACTAAATCATTTTTTGCGAAAAAACGTATCACTTCGCCCTTGATAAGGCTACAAAATCCTGAAAAACAGAACATTTAACATTTTTTATTCAACCATGCAGGTTAAACAATGTTAAAAGTTCGGGAAAAAGCGTTATTTTTGCTTTTGTATTAAAGAATAATCGAAGCCAATTCGGCAAATAAAGCTATTTGACTGGGCCAATTAAGTTTAAGTAGTTTGGCTCCGGGGTACAATTATTTGTAATGCATATTTTAAGCACAATGGAATTAGTGTTGACTAGTGAAACTAAAACTATCAACCATTGCAATGGGTATTCAATTATAATACTATTACTTAGAAATTTTAGGAAACTACCAAGTCTACAAATAAACTTGCCTCTAATCAAAACTTGGTCCTATTGAAAAACGTCAATGGGAAACTTTATAAGCATTGTGGGTTAGTTGAATAATGGTAATATTAGTGGAGGCAAAATTGGAGTAGGTATAAAACATGCCGAGGAAAATTAATGAGACATATTATATATTCACAAGAAATGTGTTATTATTTTAACGAGGTACGTACACAATTAAAACGTATTTTATAGCAGTCCCATTCAAGCAAAAAGTATAATAGCAGCAAACTGCAAAACCAATTTAAGATAAAGGTTAAATAGACAATGCAGGCTAAAAACAATGGACAACAGTAAAACAATTGCGAACGCTATTTAAGTTGTATGATTTCATATTGTGTTGGATTTTATTTTAAAATGCGGAATGCCTATTTGTCGGATACCTAGAGTAACGACAAACTTCATTTATCAGTTTCACTATTAAATCATGGATTACAAAAGTTTCTTTCATTTAATAAAATTGAAAAGAACAAGTTATTGTTGCGTGGCAAGTTTTTAAACTGCAATAAAAAGGTTTAATAAATCCAGTTCAACTTTTCTTTATTAGGAAACTAAGTAGAAAAGTCAGCTTTGGGCAAGAAATCCCCATATTTTTTTAAACTGTTTGGTAAAAACAACCGCAAAAACATCAATTTTCCAACTCAAAAGTTGGTAAAGTAAAATACTTTACATCAATAACGTAACTTGATATAAATCTTTGAGAAGATGACAGTTCGTATATTGTCTTCCAGAGTGTTGTTTACAATTTGTTTCTCTCATAAAACGTGTTGACAATTTATAAGTAGCATTCAGCACAAACTCCGTGCAGTAAGCCAGCAAAATGAGTTTCGAATTTAGTTTTAAATTTCTTCAAAAATAGTCCGTTTATTGCATAGGGATAGTTTTAAAAGTTTTCAAATTTATATTTTTAAAAACAACTTTAAGTAAGAGCTTAAGAAAATTATCCTTAAAATAGGTAAACAATAAATTAAATCGCATTTATTAAATTAATAGTTGTAAAAATGGCAAATGCACGGTATTATTATTTTATTAATTATTAACGCAATTTTTTATTTATTTATATAATATATTTTGTATTTTTATAACCTTAAACCAAAATATTATGTATTATAATTGTATTAAAATTTATTCAAAAAGAGCCATGTTCCCGCTTTTCCGCTTTTACTTCAGTTCAATGTCACTGTGGCGTCCGAAGTTGCCGATCTAAGAGGCTTTGATATCTATGGCTACAATGACAATTAACACGTTTGTTTGTTTTTATTTTTTCACCAAGTTCTCATTTACTTTTAAAATTTGATCCAGGTTATTAACCTATGATGAGAACCATAAAAAAACTGTCAGAATATTTTCCGATTGCATTTCCGAAAATAAAACCCAAATTTAAGCAGTCTAGTAGTTTAAAAGAAAAAAAAACGAGGGGTAAACCATTTATTTTTTATAATTAAAAATCGCATACGAATTAACGTCTAAAGGTGCGATTACGTTGCAACGTCCAGATTTTGTGGCCCGTCGCGACGTCTGGCAGTGACGGCTAGAAACTGACGAATTATAAACTTCCAAAATCCAAAAAGGATATTATAAAGTTCTAATTAAAAACCATCTTGAAGCTGATGATGAAAAGTTGTGGATTTTTTGACCTGATAAAGAGCAATTGGATTTTGTTTTAACTCTTATTTGTAAAAATATAAAAAAGCAGTCCACAAATAGTGTACAAATTCCAATTTGCCCGAAGGAAAAACTTATATTAATTTACATTTATTTCTCTCTCCATAAATTTAACCTGGAAAAACTTGGTTAGCGTTCGCGTCCCGACGTCGAGACGTAGCCGTCGACGGCGGGCTGCTGCGTCTTCCAGACGAGCCGCGTTAACGAAATCACTGCCTAAGGAAAACAATCACAAGGGTAGTCATTCGCAACGCGTCGCTAAGAGAAATTTCTTATTGAAAAGTATGTTTCCTAATTGATAACGCGGTACCTTAGAACAACAAGGTTCTAAGTGCAGCTGAACTGTTAAGCGAAAAAGACTTAACATGGCAACTGCACTTAGAACCCTTTCATTCTAAAGCCGGGTCTACAATTGTAGCAGGGGTCCGATCGCAGAACATAACCTTGCGCAAAGCACCCCGCGACGTGGCGATGGAGCAAGGTTCTTGCGACAATTGTAGAGCGGGCTTAAGGTATCGAACGACTAATAAGGAAAAATAACGACCACATAATATGTGAACGTTACGTACGTTATATCTATAACGTTAAACGTTGATCTCTCTGATTTTAAAGTGGTTTACCCCTCGTCAAGCTTTCCATAAAATTCCGAAATAAATTGGCAAAACGCACCAAGAAGCGTAGTGATTTATATCAAAGAAAAGATTAATTACTTAATTAACCCCAAATTTCGAGAATGCGCGGGTCTGCAAAGCACGCATCACACAGCAAAAGTTACTAGGTAAACTGAATCTAGTTTGAGCTACACACCGAAAAAAATAATGTAGTTGAGTTAACATTTGCCTAAATGTCATTTTTAAAAATGTTGTTTCAACAAAAAACCTATTGGATTAATCAATATTTTGGTGTTAAAGCAAAAGTCAGAGTTTGTCAAAGTTTATTTGTTCATTTGACAGTTTAAATATTAATTTAACATAAACTAATAAAATGTTTATCGTACTTTGATTTAATAGCTGGAATTTGTTGAATCAACTACTGAAATTTTTAGGATTACCTAAAAAAACTATTAAATTAACGTTTAGTTGCTCTTTAATCCAAAACTTTAAATTTGTTCATTTAACAAATTTAAAATGTTACTTTAAAATTTAAAATGTAAAATTTGCATTCATAAAATTGCCGAGAATGGCGCTTCGAACACTCACGCCACGTCATTAGACAATGACGTTTTCTTACATCTCGCCTTAGTTACATTACGATTAGGTGTAAATAAGATGAGATATCTGTTTGTTTAAGGTGTGTTCCACAGTAGAACTTTCACTACACCATATTGCCCGACACTGTTAAGACCCTCAATACAGGGCGAAACAGTCTGTCGGTATTTGAAGTAGGTGGAACACATGATACAAAGATGTATCATGGGTGGAACACGCTCAAAACAAAAACTCTGGGCGAGGTGAAGGTTCAATTCTTTCTATTTATATATAATAATATATTATTTCCATAATTTTGTTTTGGATACCAACCTTTAAAGAATTTTACATTTTCAGAATGTTAATTTAACATTTTATTGGTGTTAAGTGAATATGCTAAAAAGGTTACCTGGACATTTCAAGAAATTTACCTTAACACCCTAAGAATGTTAAATTAACCAAATTAGCAGATTAGAACAAATATTCTTATATATATATATATATAGTGTGTCGCACTTAAGATGAAGACACCCCCATATTTTCGCTATTTGAAGGAATAAAGGTTTGAATTTTTTTACATTCATACCTATATGTTGATGGGTCACATTTTTTAAGCTACTCAACTGAAATCTGATCTTTAAACTTGGCCTACAACAAATTCACAAACAGGGCCAGTTCTCGATATTTTGCTTCGCGTTAGAGATATCGAAAAAAGTTATTGGAAAAAGTTGTTCAGAATATTATTCTAACCCCATATACCAATTTTTTATAACAAAATTCGCATTTTTAATTTTTTTTATTTTGGTCCACACAAAATTATTACAAGTTCATTTTTTAGTTTGATAATAAGGGAGCCATGGAAAGTAATAATTTGATACTTACTAGTGTTTATGACCGTTAAATAAATAATTAAAACAATTTTTGGAAATTACAAATCAATTATAATTTATTAAATTAAGGAAATGGTATAAAAAAATAATAAAACTAATAAAAATAAATAAAAAAATATTTTTTTTCGATATTTCTAACGCGAAGCAAAATATCGACAACTGGCCCCGTTTGTGAATTAGTAGTAGGCCAAGTTTAAAGTTCAGATTTCAGTTGAGTATCCTAAAAAATGTGACCCACCAACATGTATGAATGTGAAAAAATTCAAATCTCTATCCCTTAAAATAGCGAAAATATGGGGGTGTCTTCATCTTAAATGCGACACTGTATATATATTAGGGTGATTCATTTCCGCAGTTTTTGTTTTTTTTTGGTACTCAGGCAAAATATTAATCTGCATATAGAAAAAAAAATTCTCACCAAGTTTGAGCTCTTAATATGAATTTTAAGTACTTACTATTTAAATTTACCGTTTAAAATGCATCTAAAAAATATATTTTTTTTTTCAAATTTCTAATGCTTACCCACCTTTGACAATATTGCAAATCGGTTTGATACACATTGTGGGGAATTTCACGCTCTTCAAAATTGCTTTTGAGTTTTTTTGTAACTCGCATTGGTTCACCAGTAGGAGTCGTCAAAGGACAGTTTTTGAAAAAATCGTTTTTTTTTTAAATTTTTCGAGCAAATCGCCAAAAGTAAGGAGAAAAAAGGGCTGACTCATAAAAAAAAGTTATCCAACCAATATTTAATAAATTTACAGCCATTTTTATAACTGGAAACGTATGAAATTAATAAATTCCAACACATAATGTTATTTAGATTGATTTTTTATATTTATTATCATTATATTTTCCTACACTAAGAACGTTTTTAAAATTATTATGATTTCTCACTCATAATGAATATGAAAACAACACATAAATTCATAAAAAAACAACAAAACTTTAATCGGAATATACAGAAGGTTATGTTATTATGTAACATATTTCAAATTTCGCTTCAAAAAATTAAATAATCTTTATTTATATTTTTTTGCTATACGACAGAAATGTTGAAAAATTGCAAAATCCACGTTACAATTTTATTCTTGTTGTTTTTTTATGAATTTATGTGTTGTTTTCATATTCATTATAAGTTAGAAATCATAATAATATTAAAAAAGTTCTTAGTGTAGGAAAATATAATGTTAATAAATAGAAAAAATAAATCTAAATAACATTATGAGTTGTTAATTATCAATTTCTTACGTTTTTAGTCATAAAAATGGCTGTAAATTCATTTAATATTGGTTGGATAACTTTTTTTTATGAGTCAGCCCTTTTTTCTTCCTACTTTTGGCGCTTTGTTCGAAAAAAATTAAAAAAAAAACATTATTTTTCAAAAACTGTACTTTGACGACTCCTACCGTAGGAGTCCTACGGATAAACCAATGCGAGTTATACAAAAAAACTTCAAAGCAATTTTGAAGAGCGTGAAATTCCCCACAAGGTCCATTGAACCGATTTGGTGGGTAAGCATTAGAAATTTGAAAAAAAAATATATTTTTTACATGCATTTTAAACGGTAAAACTTTAAATTTAAATAGTAAGTACTTAAAATTGATATTAAGAGCTCAAACTTGGTGAGAATTTTTTTTCTATATGCAGATAAAATATTTTGCTTGAGCATCGAAAAAAAAACTGCGGAAATGAATCACCCTAATATATGTATATGAATAAATAAGAACCATATATATATGTAAATATACCTTAATAAGTACCGAACTTTTTTAACCAGATTTATCTTAAATTTAATGAGCTAAACCAACTATAAAACTCAATAAATATATAAAATTTCACATACAAGTAAAAGGAGTTTTGAGATGAAATCATACCTACTTTTTATCTTTGCACATAATATATTATAGGAGTAATATACTATCAAAATCGAACATTTATTATTCTGCATATAGTATTTACATTTGCAACTACTAACAAAATATAAACACAAATTAAATATCCTAAAAGGGACTAACAAACCCTATTAACCCTTAAAGGAGTCGAATCCTTGGGGAGTCAGATATTAGTTTTTTTTTGTATAAAAAGGTATCCCTCTATGGAGCAATTTTAATTTGTTTGGTGCTTTTATTAAGCAAAGTTTGTGTGTTTTTGTAAGCTAAACAATGGATTTTTTAATAATTACAATCAGAATAATTTTAGGACATAAAATATTTTTATATAAGATTTCAGTAAATTGTTTGGCCCATTTTAGGGTCAAACTCGATGTTTATTCCCTCTAACAAATAAATCGTAAAATTGTTTATTTAGTTTCGCTATCAAATAATTTTTAACCCTAAACGCAATTTTCCTGGATAAATATATGTCAGACTTTTGGGGTGTCAGGCCGTGACTATTGATTTTCTTACTCCCCAAAGGAACTGACATCTATATTGTATTTGGAGAGATCCCTCTTCAAAATTTAGACTTGCTTATTTTTTCATGTACCCACAGAAATTCAATAAAAAAAGAATGTATGTGTTTTTTAGGGATTCAGGATTTTAATAATTTGAGTAATTGTTTGTTTACCTAAACAAAACAATAATTTCTTAACAAAATTAACTTAAATAGGTAAAATTTCACTGAAGTATTTTCTACTGTGTTTACCTATACCTTAATATTATTACCAATTTTTTTTTGAAAACTAACTTTAAAATCTTATCATTATCTAAAAACTGTAAATTAAATATACAGATATTATCATCCGCCATGTTTAATACGTGGCTGCTATTCTTCCACGAGAAATGTTTGGGTTTTAACAAAATTTAGGGCCAGTTTTAAAGAGTTAAAAAAAAAATAAAAGAGTTAAACAAAAAGTAAGTTTCACATATTTAACTACATTTTCATGCAATTTTTATTTTTTTTCTCTGGTAGATCTTATGTTACACTAAATGCCAGGTCACTTATTGTCCGATTTATAATTCTCAACATTTACGGTTTATGAGTACTTTTTTCTAAAATAAATCGCAGAAGAACAAGAAAATATTTTGACATTTTTTTTAAACAATTTTGGGTAAAATAAAATATTCAAATTCATTTAAATAAACTAATTTAAACCGATTAAGTATTTTGAAGTTGGTGGAACGCAATCAAAACAAAAAACTTTGGCGAGGTGTAGGTTTAATTTTTTCCCTTCAATTTTTTTTGCCCAATTTCCTTTTCGAAAAGTTTTTAACGGATTACATCCATTTTTAAGGAAGAAATTTTGATTACCGGCAAACGGTCAAAATAAAGGGAAAAAATGGGCTTGAAAATGGTACAAAAAGCGATTCACACACTCATAGGCAACAAAAAAATAAAAATGTAATTTGATTTCCACTTAATAATATACAACTGTCAACTCTCTAAAAATTAATAATTCCAAAATGACTAATAATTACCTATAGGTAATATATATTGTCATAGCGAAAAATCAGCAACTAATATTTCTCGTCAACAGCAATTTATATCCCGAATATTAAGCAGTCAATTCCTATGTAAAATTGTTCGTTCAATCCGAAAATGTTGTCAAAAGTCATAAAAGTAGAACAGTTTTTGAAATATGGTCAACTTTTTATATACTATTGAATTGACTATATCTTAAAAACTGCTCTACTATCATAATTTTGTGTGGTATTTTCGGATTCAAGAGACAATTTTACATAAGATATATTGGCTGGTAAATGCCCGGCATACAAATTGCTGTGGACTACAGTTATTGGTGGCTGGTTTTCTACATTGAAAACTAGTAATTTTTGACTAATAATTTTTAGTGAGAATTAAAATAATTATTATTATTATCAAATTATATCAAGACCTTTTTATAGTTCTTTATTTAATTTATTTCAACGTTGACACAGACCGCTTTATGATATCGATTGAAAACAATAGAAAAACACATTATTTTTCGACTATGATTAGCACGAACACCGTACAGTGACGTCACCTGACGTGAAAGAACCACCTGTTATCGTGTACCTTGATTTATTATGTCGTGCATACACTGACATTGTAGGCCATTTTCTCGATAGTCACTTTTCTACAATCAGGCCCTGTCAAGTCCCGACGTTTTATAAAAGATTTGATAGTATTTCGGTATTAAAAACCAACAAGAAATCCAATAAGAAATTGGAGATTATAAGATATTTATTATACTCGTAGTTCATTCAAATTTGATTGTTCCTTAGGAAAAACAAACTTTTTGTGTACATCGTTAATCTATGATTTACATGATAATATATTTATTTATTTGTGGTTTATAGTTAAGTTTATCTAAAAACTAATAGTTTTATAATATATTATAATTATATTATAATATAGCTTAACTTTTTTCATTTTAACCTAAATCTATCACCTTATACAATTGGCGTTTTCTAGAATATTAATTAATTTGTAATAGTCCCGCCCGTTACGCTTTAAATTATTAATTTTTAAGGAATTAAACAGTCAATCACTATACCTAATTTTGCCAAATAAAAACCTTGTTAAACAGCTTTTGTTTAGAACTATTTATAAAAATTTGACATTGGTAATACATATAAGACCAATATTATTTTGTAAATAAAAACACGGCAACTGTCCTATCCGTTAAGCGTGGAATGGCCCCATACTCATTTACTTCAACTAATATAATAGTTAAAGTTAATAAAAACATAATATAAATATTTGACAATACTTTTAAAAGTTAACCCTTGTTAAACCGCAGATTTTTTTTTTCATAAATTCATTATATATAATGTCCATTATTCATTGTATATAATGTCCATAACGTCATTATAAAAACGTTCTGCATATTCCCCCTAGTACGATCCAATGTGTTTTTAAATTTATCTAAATGAGCATGATGCATATTGAATTTCAAAGACATCCATAACGCATTGAATAAATTGTATATATACCTTTATTTCTTTATAGTTATTGGAAATTTTTTAATTTTCTTTGTGTTTTTTTATATACATATGTAGTATATGTATGTATGTATATGTGTGTATGTATGTAGTATGTAATACATACTACATATTACATAATAATGTATTACATAATAATGTTATAATTCACAGAAAATGGTGTTGTGGACACTTTTTGGAACCAATTAAACGTCTGGTGGTTAATTTTAATAAAGGGTGATCCAACTTGAGCTTGGCAATGAGAAAATAAAATAAAACTCGAAATATTTTAAAAGCTGAGAAATTTTCTATTAAATAATAACGTTAAATATCGTACAATTAGGTATGAAAGATAACATCGGCCATATGGCCGCCACGGCTCAAATGACAAAACCGAATTCGCTGGTCAAAATTTTCAACGACTCTGCGACACAACGCAGGCTCTATGGCAGCTATTTCCCGTCGTATTTCTTGTTTCAGTTCCGGAATTGTATTGGGCATGTTAACGTAAACTTTATTCTTCAAATATCCCCAGAGAAAGAAATCTAAGGGGGTTAGATCGCAAGATCTAGGCGGCCAATTAATATCGCCGTTTCTCGAAATAACCCGGCCTGGAAAGCGGGTCTGTAACAAATCGATTGTTTCCCGGGTTGTATGACAGGTCGCTCCATCCTGTTGGAACCAGACCTCTTCAATATCTACTCCTTCCAACTCTTGCCAAAGAAAATCAGTAATCATGCTCCGATAACGCACGGCATTGACTGTTACAGCATTTTCTTCATGGTTTTCAAAAAAGTACGGACCAATTACTCCTTAAGCCCACATACCACACCAAACTGTAACTTTTTTGGGGAAAATTTGTTTCTCAACAACTTCTCTTGGGTTTTGTAACCCCCAAACTCGACAGTTTTGTTTATTAACAAACCCATTGAGGTTAAAATGAGCCTCATCACTGAAGATTATTTTTCTCGAAAAATCGACTTTGTGTTGAAGCATCCACTCACAAAACATACGTCGCTGGAGATGGTCTCTGGGCTTTAATTCTTGGGTTATTTGGACCTTATAAGGATGAAGATTCAAATCCTTCGCCAAAATTCTTTGCGTTGAGGTGTACCGAAGGCCTAACTGCTGTGATCGGCGACGAATCGAAGTTTTTGGTTCTTGGGCAACACTTTCACGAATGTTGGCAACATTTTCTTCTGAACGGACAGGACGAACACGCTGGGGAGTTTTGATGTTGAGTACTGACCCATTTCGCTCAAATTTCTGCACGACATTCGTAATTGCTTGCCTAGAAGGTCGATTTTGTATTCCAAAATATTCGCGCAAAGCACGGAAAGTACGCACATTTGAACGCCCATTTTCATAGTAAGTTTGGATAATTTTAACGCGTTGTTCAGTCGTATACTGCTGCATAATCAAATTTGTATGTCTTTCTAGACCACAAATATTACTTTGATAATGACAAATACTTTGACGTTTTGATTTTCATGGCCATCTAAATTGCCAAGCTCAAAGTGGATCACCCTTTAGTTTGTTATACACAAATAAATAATTTTCTATGAAAACCCAAAAGCAAACTTTAAAAGAATGTATATATAAAAATCATTAAATGAATCCAAGGACAACAAAAAGTTTTTGTTTTGTTGGGTTGTGTTATGTAAAAATTTTAGTTTACAATTTGTGCTAGATTTTCTCATTTTACATTAAACATAATTAAATAAACTTTAAATTCATTATTGTTTATAAATTCCTGTCTCCGTCGTAATAAACTACCTTAGGATAAATAGGTAATAATTTTCTAATAATTATATTATCATAATTATCATAATTAAAATTATTATAATTATCATAATTATTATGATTACTTGCAATTAAATTTCTTGAAAACTTTTTAAAGGAAAATTTGTAATTGCGTTTTATTTATTTCAACTTCAAAGTAATAAAATCGGATTAACACTTGATTGAGTGCTTTTAAATTTACAAGTAAAAATAAAACTATTAACAGCGAAGTAAACGCTTTTCAGTTTTAAAGTACTTTATAAACAATTAATCTCTTAAATATATTTGCTAGAGCAATGTTAAATCTAATTTAACCTTTCTAATTTTAAAAAGAAAATGTTTTATCCAGGAACTATTCATTTAACAGTAAATAGTAAATAAAGCTTAGCTTTTGCTTTTTTTTTTAATTTATACTAGGAGTACAACTTAATCCAATATTCATTAAATTTAATTAAGCTCTTTAAAACTCTAACCCAATGTTACTAACATTATGTTAGTATAGTATACCTAAAGCTTAATCTTTTAATATAATATCTTAATTTAAGTTATCCAAGTTCAGTTACACTGTTTTTAAAGGTTTACCAAAGCGAATACAAAAGCTGATGCAAAATGATGATGATTTTTTTAATCAATCACCAAAAACTATAGTTGGGTATACCCTATAAAAGTTGTTTGCTATTGTTTTACAAGGTATATATTTAAAAACGAGCAGTGCCTTATAAGTCTGAACCTAAAAAAAAAGGATAAAAAATTTCTTAAAGTCGTTTCTAGGATATGTGGAGGGAACATTATGACCACAAAAATGACCTTCATCAAGCAACCCCTGGGGCTGTGGCCAAACATTGGAAACCTCTTGAAAATTGCTGTTTAACAGTACTAAAAGAATATTTTTTAAAATTTCAATTTTTTTTTTATTTTTAATAATTATTTATTTCAATTTCTCGTTATAAATATCAAATTACACCATTTTGTTGTCGTAAAAACATTAGTAAAATAACTGGAAAACACAAAATAATTTTAACAAAAGTAGATATAATAAACTAAAAAGGCATAAATAAACAATTTATTCAACAAAAAGCAAAACAGTTAAATTTTTAGTTTTTTGAATTAAATGCTCTAAATGACTCATTATTTTGTAAGCTATTTTTAAATTGCCTTCGAACATTTTGAAATGTTTATCGTGAAATAGCTCGGCATTTTTAAACTTTGTGTTGTCGCAGTCTTCAATAGAATAAGGCTGTTTTGTAGACCACAGTCTTTAAGTGACCCCATAAGTAAAAGTCTAACGATGTCAGATCAGAGCATTGATCGTTTTTAAATAGAATGTCTACATTAAAGTATTTTTATTTTAAACATGTTAACGCATTTGGTTTTGATAATTTATATAATATTAAGGACGGAAAAAACATTTTTAAATATTATTAACCCATGCTTTAGTAGAAAGTTCGCCTTGACAACGGAAACAAAAGTATAAACAAATTTGTATTTGTCAAATTATAAAGTTTTATCTATATTATATGGCACCGAATAAACTTAAGGTTTAATGTACAAACAATAAATTTGAAATGAAGATAATTGTTAATATAGTTTGGTTTTTTAATCATGACCCTCACGTGACATATGTAAGGATATAGCTCAGACATTCGTATTGTATTTCCACGCCGCAGGACCACTGGGACGTAGCATATAGCGATACATAAACGTATGTCTAATAATACCACAACATACGTTCTTTATGTTTATATTTTTATATTAATGGGATCGACAAAGATAGCTAAATGCACAAATGTCTACAAAACTTTGACAGCCTGTCATCATTGGTGTTCTTGAATTTTTTAATATTTTCCATAATTTGCGTATTTAAATTTAGATGAAACTTGGATATTTGCTAAAGGAAGCCATACAAGATCCTGGCAAGACTCATCTACAAAAAGTGTACGCAAACCAGAAGGTTATGATGGAAAACGTTTCATTGTGTTGCATTCTGGTAATGAAAAAGGTTTTATTCGCGATGCCGCATTGGTTTACTCCACGAGGTCCAAACTGGCGGATTATCATGGTGATATGAACTCTAAAATTTTTTTAAATTGGTTGCAAGAACAATTCATCCAAATTTACAGGAACCTTCTCTAATTATAATGGACAACGCGTCTTACCATAGCGTCTTAATGGAAAAACAACCAACGGTTTCATGGACTAAAAACAAAATTAAGGAATGGTTGGAAGAAAATAATATACCATTAAATAATGATATGTTCAAAGTAGAACTTTTAAATTTAGCCAAGAAACATAAAAACCAATACGATATAAGGTTGATGAATTGCTACAAGAAAATGGACATGAAGCTTTAAGATTGCCTCCGTACCATTGTCAATTTAACGCAATTGAAATAGTATGGGCCGATGCAAAGGATTATTATAATAAACATATTGGTGAAGATGGCTACATTGCCATATTATGGCAATGATAAAGTGCTTACTATGTGGACACGGGCATTACAAAAAGTTACTCCAGAATCATGGAAGTCAAAAATAGCACACACTGAAAAAATTATAGAGGAATGGTACAATAAAGAAAGAATCTTGGACGATGATCATGGTCATGAAATCATAATCCACATTGGTAACGTCTACGACGATGAATCGGAAGATGATAGCGATTAAGATATCTTATATATAAATATTAACATATTAATGGATGAAAATAGATCCTTTTAATGCAGTAAAGAGCATTTATCAATAAATTATTAAATAAACCAATTTTGTTCAGAGTATATTGCATTTTACTATTAAACAAAAATTAGACGTCCCATTTTTGTCTCCATTTGAGCTTATTGGTGTGTGCAATCTCCACAACTAAATGATTATATAAAATAATATCTTAACCATTGTGCATTATACAAATATTAATATTTCCAAATTAATTAACATACATATTTTGAAAATTTGCAAAGTATAGGGAATTTTTTAGTAGTAGAATAGGTACCCTTAATTTTCTTCACGCAGAATGGGTAACGCAAACTATATAATTTAAAATTACAATAATTTAATATATATAAATTACAACGTTTCATTTAATAATATAATTACATAAGAGTTACTGTTTTAATAAATTTGCACGTTCAAATGAAGGATTTAAGTTAAAACGAATCATAATATGGTTTAAGCCAGGCAAAATACGATTATAATATTTTGATTCGCAACCCAAAGCACAAAGGTGTATAATGGACTGCATACGTATACAAAATTTCGAAACCCAAATAAAACTCCACGATACGCCACTGATTTTGCCCTCGATTTGATTCAGTTGCTTGACATTGTTGCCGTAGGGCTCATGACTTAAAAATTCAACTATAACATAATATTTTAACATTTTTAAATACAAAGTAATATAGTAACAACTAAAAAACTTGAAAGTATTTGCAATCCACACAACAAGGTCTGTTCTATCTCGTACTAAAAATACAAAAAATCACTGCAACACTGCACAGTTTAACGGCGGTCATTTTTGTTGTTTACAATTTTTGTGCTTTGGGTTTGTGCTCTGTTTATACAGATTAATAATCGTTTTAAACGTTGTGTTTCTTATAGTAAGCCTTAAGAGAGGCCTTAAAGTGCTAAGAACAACCATTTTACTCTTCTATTGTAAAAAATAAACTTTATTCTATCAGGGCTGTCATAAAACTGTCAAATGTCAATTTTAAGGTTAAATTATAACCCACAAATTAACCGTCAAATTGTCATTTGACAGCCCTGATAGAATAAGGTATATTTATTATAAAAGAGGAGTAAAATGGTTGTCCTTAGCACTTAAACTTTAAGTCTTAAAGGCCTTATTTGAGGCTTACAAGTGCCTCTGTAAGAAACACAACGTTTAAAACAATTATTAAATAGCACAAACCCAAAGCACACGAATTGTAAACAACAAAAATGGCCGCCGTTAAACTCTGTGCAGTGTTGCAGTGATTTTTATTATTTTTAGGATGAGATAGAACAGATATTGTTGATGGATTGTGGGTATACCTATATTTTAAGTTACCAGCACCATCTTGTGCACATGTTTTTATAATGGCCGCCATATACATAGTTTAATACATCGTTGGATTCCTTTATTTTTTTCTATCTAAGATATAACCTCACTTTTTCCCAATTTATAATTAAATATATTATTAATTACCTATATAAATATAATTATAAATTTACTTAAAAGCCCGAAAGCTACGACTAAAAAGCCATAAAGTGACAGTTTGTCAATGTGATCACTCAGTGTAATGGAAACATGCACGTTTTAAACGTCTCCTAAAATAAAATAAAATAACAACGTACCTAATCATTCTTTTCTTTTTTTTTACAATTTTTTTCATATATTTAGTTTTATATTGTTTTCTTTCCATTAAAAATTAAATTTACTTCCATAACCTGGAAAAAGCCAAAAGGTTCTTTTTATCCCAACTTATTGTATTATATCCCATATTCCCTTGTGTTTTAAGATTCAGGAAGTAAGATCTAACAAAGAAACAAAAAGAGAAATATCATTTTGTACCGATGCTTTGATAAAAAAAATAATTTATATTCCATAAAAAATCAATTTCAATGATTTATAAAGTTCAATAAAATCTTGTTCGTCGAGTGATCAATTTTTCAATTGTCGTGAAAATTAAACATTGATCGAATTGTACGTGCGTATCATAAACACGAACTATTATTTAAAAATACTGTCAAACGTTTCACAATGTGCATTTAATTTTGTGGAAAAAAATCACCAATAATAAGTTTTTCTTAACTGGCATGCACACGCTTTTCATAATTTTACCTTACATAGTAAAATTCATTTATTTGTTTGTTTATATGAAACCTTTTCAAAATAATTAATGAAGAAATTAATATGTATGACACAAATTGGATTTAAATAAAATAAAATTAGTAAACATGAAAAGAAATAGTAAACTGTGTAATAAGTGAAGAATATGGTCGGTTATGAACGAGCATTCGTTTAACACACTAGCAAAGTGATTGTGGCAAAAATTCGAGTTCATAATCGACTATTCTTCACGAGTTTCATTTATTATTTTTTTTTCGCAATCAAATTAAAAATTATAATTTACTATTATTTTTAATTAAGCATAAATAAATACAAATAATGCATTTTTATTTTTAAACAGCTTAATTTTTAATTATCTATCAAGTTTAATAAACGTCATTTTAGTCACGAATTTAAATTAGGTACGAGCGAGCTTGCGAGCGAGCCTTTAATTAAGCAAAAGTTTATAAACGAGTTGCATACTATTCTTTTTTTATTTTTTACGACAAATAATTATTATTATCTAAAAATAATTTAAGTTAAATATTTGTATAGAGCGACATCTATAAAACAATAGAGTAACCAACTTGGAAATATGTTTTATCGGCGCGTCGGTGAAAATGTCAAATTTGTTCGTGTAAATCCAAATGATTCCCTTGAAAATAGACTGAAGACAGTTTTTCACAGAGAAAGTGAAGAAAATGTTTTATGAACACTTCACTGTGAAGTTCGAGCCCGAATTTAAGTTATATGGGGCAAAACACGCCAAGTGTTTCCACTAAAAACTTAAGTTGTTTCCGATTTTGATGAAACTTTGCTAAATCATTGTCCTAATTAAACAAAAGGGAAACTTGACAACTGTAATCTAACTTTAGCCCGTGACTAAAACGCCATAAAGCCACAACTTATCAATGTGTATTTAAAAGGTCACATGTCACTGCAGTTTCATGGAAACATGTACGATAATGGGCGTTTTAAAGGTACACTCCCATAGGAGTAGAAAATAGTATATTATATTATATTATATATGTATCAAGTTTGATAAACGCCATTTTATACATGAATTTAATTAAAATTAATGAGTGTAAAGAAAAGTTTATAAACGAGGTGCATACTATACTTTTTCTACGACAAATACTTATTATTATTTTAAAACGATTTAAATCAATTATTTGTATAGATCGCCATCTATGAAACAATAGGGGAATCTGTGTGTCACCGTCAAATGTCAATTTTTTTTATTTTACAAACAGATTATAAAGGTTATAAATCGTATTCCTTGAAAATGGACAGTTTTTCACAGTGAAAGTAAAGAAAATGTTTTATGAGCACTTTACAGTGGAGTCCGTGCCCGAATTTAAGTTATAGTTTACTGCCGGCGAAAATTAAAGGTCAGTACAATGTTTATATAAACTTTTCAAATATTGGCGTTTAGAAACTATTTAATACCTACTTTTGTATTTTTGTATTGAGATAATAAAATAATTTTCACATTTAGTATTATTTTACAAGAAAGGCACTTTATTTTAACGATTGTATGACATTTGACAACTGTCACCTAACTTAAAACTAACTTCAGCCCGTGACTAAAAACATGTTGCTAACTTCAGCCCGTGACTAAAACGCTATAAAGCCACAACTTGTCCATTTGTATTTAAAAGGTCACTTAGTGTTATGGAAACATGTACGATAATGGGCGTTTTAAAGGTGGGAGTAGAAAAAATCTGTTAAAAACGCTGTAACAAAAAATCTTGCAATACGTTGCAAAATTAATGTCTTTTAAGCACTTCACGTGCTTAAAAGACTCTATTTTTGCAACGTATTGCATTAAAGCTATTATATATATATTTTTTAACTCCTCATGCTGTTTAAGGTTAAATTTCAGCTTTTTCCGTATTAATTTTTAAAACATAAACATTTTCCTTTCTATAAATTTTTAATAATTATTAATACTAGTATATTATCTAAAACTCTGTTTTAATTCAGCACGAGCGAAGCTTGCGAGCGAGTGTTTAGTAAAGAAAAAGTTTATAAATTATTTATCCAAGACGAAATCCAAATAATAATTTAAAGTCAATTTTATTGACTGTTATCCGAGTTTAACCTAACTTTTTTTGAAGATTAAATTTAGTAAAAAATAAATAAAAAATGATGGCGACGCTCAGCACCGCGACGCTGACAAAAGTATTTTTTCCACGAACATACTTTTTTTTACTAGGGTTGGGAAGATAATTGAGATCTCAGAGTTAAAAAAAATATTTTTTTATCTATTATAGTTTTGAAGTTTAAATTTTATTAGACAAATCCATGCATGAAAATGTAAAATTATTATGATCTAGATTGCCATGCCTTTTTGACGTTACTCTATAAAACAAAATAGTTTTTAAAGTAGTGTGAAACAATAAGTTGAAACTTGTAACAAAGTTTGTTTTTTAACATTAATTAAGTCATCATGGTATCACATCAAGAAAAAGTCGATATGCTTTTAATATATGGTGAGGCAAATCGTAATTCCACGTCAGCACTTTGGTTATATAGACAAAAGTATCCAAATGTTCAGATACGCAAACGAGCCCGAAATGATAAAGCCATCGCACAAATTTTTGATGTGTTTGAAATAGACCAAGAACTTCTTTGCCTCGTGCCAGTCTTGCTTTACGAGTATCAATTTGGCGGACTTTAAAAACCAGTAAATATTTTTCATACAAAAGTAATAATTTGCAACTTTTAACACTAGAAAACAGAGATAGAAGACTTGATCTAGAAAACCAAAACCTACGTGTGTTTTATCATATTTTGTGGACTGACAAAACTAGATTTGAAAGTAACGGGCGGCCGAATCGTCAATTTAAAACCCTTTTGGTTCAAATCACAGTAAATATTAAAATCCTAACAAGTTGTTAGGCATGAGTGATTGGCTGATTAGTTAGTAACAACGTAAATAATAAGTTCATTATTCCAGTTGTTAGGCAAGGCGGTTAAAATGGTTACCATTATTATGTATAGGGAAAATACCCAAATAATCTCAACAATATGCAATACGAGTAGAAAAAACAAATTAAATAATATTGTAATAATAATGTTTATTGTATACCGGTTTATATCTAGGTATATAACGTCTTTATCGTAAAGAAATTTTTTTTCGCCGAAGGTAAAACTTAAAAGATAAAATACAATAATTATACCTATTTACACAATTTTTCTCAAGTTATTTTTTATTTCGTTTAAAAGTTATTAGGTAAATTTTGATAAACTTCACAAAATCATCATTCAATAATTATTAAAGCAATATGTGTAAGATATATTATTTACTAAATAATATTTAGTACATTAAATATTTTAATAATTAAAGTGGTACACAATATATTTATTACAATTTCCAAAAGGCTATTAACCAAGGTCTTTCTGCCTCAAGATATCATAAGGCTTATTTTTAATTAGTTTTACCATATGGTGGGTAAAAATATTAAGTAATTAAAATAAATATTGATTTTCTTAAATGTCATAAATTTTATAAAGCCTGGTGTGAAATTACAACTGCTGGTAAAGTCTAGCCACTATAATCTAAAAACAGGGTGATTTATTTAAAATTCCAAAAAAATAATATTACTATTTATAAACAACTTTCCATCCTCCATTAAAACTTCAGAAATGGTTTCTGAATACTAAATAACTTATTATGAGTAAAAATTCCTAAAAATGGCAACTCAAAATTTAAAATCATTATTATTAATTAAATTATATATATTTTTAAAGTATAAATTTTTACTATAGATGCATAAAAATAATGCACTATTTTTTTTAATATTAATTTTTAAATGATTTATAAACAATTCAATTTGAGCGCTCAATATTGTCCCAGTAAAATATAATTTTCTAAATAATGACTTGAAAGTTAATAAAAAATTGGGCCAAGTACTCTAAATAAATGTAGAAATCTAATAGTAAATTTATTTTCCTAAAAAGTAATTTCTACGAAAAAAATTATATTTTACACATATTAAAAAATAACAATCAGAAGGTTGATCGATAAAAAATTTAAAAAAATATTTATAATCTAAAAACATACGAATATTATTTCGAAAGAAAACAGTGCAATCGCCATAAAAAATTACCTATTTTTTGATTTTTTTATCCTACGAGTTTTGTGCAAATACTTTTTAAAAAATTGGTTACCATGACGTTTCTGGCGTACGATAAAAACAAATCGTTTTCAATGCAATGGGGTGTTTCTGTTATGGTTGTCAATACTCGTTACTAAAGTAATTGATTATGCCCCAGGGACTTAAAAATGGTTGGCAGCATTGGGAGTAAAAACAATATTTATAAACTTTGGACCAATCAAGAAAATTATATTACCATCAGATCTATCCATAAAACATACATTTATAATTATTAAAAGTATAAAGTAAGGCTTTAGCCTCACTTTCTACTTTTAATAATTATAATTGTAACTATATGTTTTATGTATCGTTAAATAAATAAAACATTGCCTTGATGCCTCGGGCATCATGACGCTTAGGGATGAAAATTCAACTTTCGGTCCTTGTAGTGTAATATACTATTGTAATATTATACGAATATTGATTGTTAAAAGCAATGAATCTTAAATATTAAGGATTAATATTTTGTTTCAACGTGTTATTTAATTAAGATAATATTATAATACTTTTTAAAATTTGGAAAACATTACAATATTATATTCAAAGTTATAAAAATATAATATTAAATATGAAGTAAATACTAAATATTTAGGGATTATTAAAAGCAACGTCCTAATATTATTTTCCTAATTGCGTATTTTGGTTATGGTTATTAATTATTTCTATTACAATTTATAAAATAAACGTAAATCCTAACCTTAAATCTAACTATACATACCCAAACTTAATTATCTTTGTGAACAATACCTTCTCTTTGTTTATGTTTAATTTTCTGCGTATAAGACATATTTAGTTAGTTTTACATTAATATTTATTTATTTAATTGCCAGCAAAAAAATTATTCAGGCTTTTAGCTAAAAATTAACTACTTCAATAATGTAAAAAGCATAAATAAATAAAATTAAAACGGGCTAATGCATAAAATGGATTAAATTAAAATTTTATAGTTACTTGCTTTTCCTTTTATTAAATTAATTATTGGCTACTGCAGTACAATAATAATGTCCTATAAAATGCTCATTCTAAGACTACTAAATTGCACACTACCACTTGCTTATTATTTTATGAAACATAAAAAATAGATATTTAGTAATAGCTCCTTAATTTTAAGTCTACACATAACTAAAAATATTGGTTATAAAATAAGGTCTTTTTATTTGTATAACATAATAAGCACACTACGATATGCATTTGCGTTTCGTGTTGTCCCCATGGCAACAGTACGACACACAAATATAATTTATAATTATTTTTTTTTTAATTTTGACTAATAGAAAATAGTATATTATGTAACAATTCTTATAAACACCATTTTAGTTACGAGCGAAGCTTGCGAGCGAGTGTTTAATGAAAACGAGTGTCTAGAGAAGTTTATAAAACGTGATGCATACTATACTTTATCTACGACGAACAAAAAGAAGAATTTAATGCCAATTTTATTTGTTAATCATTCGACATCTGTCAACTGTCAACAGATTCAACCTCACTTTTTCCAAATTTATAATAATGCTAACTTCAGCCAGTGACTAAAATGGCCAAAAGCCAATGTTTGCTAGCTTCAGCCCGTGACTAAAACGCCATAAAGTCACAGATTATCAATGCGGGAGTAGATAATAGTATATTATGTATCAAGTTTAATAAACGCCATTTTATACACGAAGTTAATTTAGGCACAAGCGAGCTTGCGAGCGAGTGCTTAAATTAATGAGTGAATAGAAAAGTTTATAAACGAGGTGCATTCTTTACTTTTTCTACGACAAATACTTATTTTTATCTTAAAATGATTTATATCAAAAATTTGTATAGAGCGCCATTTATGAAACAATAGGGGAATCTGTGTGTCACCGTCAAATATAAATTTTTTATATTTTATAAACACAATTATAAAGGTTATAAATCAAAATGTATTTCTTGAAAAGTGACAGTTTTTCACAGTGAAAGTAAAGAAAATGTTTTATGAGCATTGTACAGTGGAGTCCGTGCCCGAATTTAAGTTATAGTTTATTGCCGGCGAAATTAAAAGGTCAGTACAATGTTCATATAAACTTTTCAAATATTGGCGTTGCGAAACTATTTAATACTTTTGTATTTTTGTATTGAGATAATATAATAATTTTCACATTTAGTATTATTTTACAAGAAAGGCAATTTATTTTAACGATTGTATGACATTTGACAACTGTCAACTAACTTAAAACTAACTTCAACCCGTGACTAAAGCGCCATAAAGCCGCAACTTGTCAATGTGTATTTAAAAGGTCATTTTAAGAACTCATGTCATAAGATATTTTCGCGCACTCATCCATTATAAAACTCTCTTCTTCGTCCCTCGTTTTGTTAATTGTCCTTGGCGAAAAAATGACGTCTACTGACATTAGTTTTTTAATAACTTTTTTGTTTAAATTTAAGTGTGATAAGTAGGTCATTTTTATCAGTGCTAAAGTATCTTCTTGCACTTTTTTGCACTAAATTAAATAATTTTTATTATAGAAAACAATTAATTTAATTTACATCAATTGTTATTAATATTAATACCAACATTACAATTTATTCCTTGAGGATGTAAATAAATTAAAAAAAGTATTATCAAACATGGCAAAATAAAATAATTGTAAATGTCAACCTATTTTTTTTTTTAGAAATTATTTAAAAATTTATTATGGTAATAAAGTTTAATAATTAAACAATAGTAATTTATCCAACAAGAATATAAAGACACTTTTTTGCACTATGAGGTTTTATAACAGTACCTTATACGTAAAAAGTGTAGTTTTATGTTCTTGTTGCATAAATTACCACCATTATTGTTATATTGGACCTTATGCCAACATGTTGTGTAACAATTATTAATACACTTTAAGTGTGATTACACATTTATTAACACATTAAACTTCATTAATTTAGATCAAGCTATAAGCCTCATTTCTGATTGCTAAAGATGTGCGACGTTGCCAACATTAACATTTTGATACAAGTCTACACACAACAATTATCATTTATTTATTTATTTTTAATTTTTTGAAAAATTGATTACTTGCAAAAATGGCGGATGCACCGGGAGTAAAATTTTATATTTTAAAAAGCATATTTTATATACAGGGTGTTAGAAAATGTCACGCTGTAGGGTTAGTAATTTTGGGTACTGTCGCTTACAAAAAAAACTGATACAGCTATATTTTGGCTGTGGGAATAAAACTTTTTCGTCAATTTCAAGGTGACATCGAGCTTTGTCACATCCATTAATGATGCCGAAAAAATACAATTATTGTTCGTCTGGAACAAGGTTCTTCAGTAAGACAAGTGACAATGATGTTTAATATTGGCAAAATGACGGTAATGGCAGTAAAGCGGCAATGGACGGAACATGAAAACTTCCAGAGAAGAGCTGGATCCGGAAGGCCAAGAGTCTCGACAGACGCCCAAGACCAGGCACTAATCCACCAGGATCCTTTCAGTACGGTACGGAAAGCGATTGATGAAACTGTGTTTCCAGGCTGCTCGATGATTGCGGGTCGTAGAATCAAAGAGTCAGAACTGCACTGGCTGGCTGCCAGAAAGATTTAAGGAAGCAGACTCTCCTTAAATCATATTTATCGAGAATTTGACTTCTGGGAAAGGGTGGCCCAATGAAAGTATACCGACCGGCCAATACAAAATTTGATGAGATACTTGAAACGAACAAATCCCTATGGACGTTTGGGGGTGGATTAGTGCTCGAGGCATGGGTGTCTGCTGCAGGATCCGAAGAAGATTCAATGCAGTGAATTATGTCAATGTTTTGGAGACCGTTATGCTGCCCAATGTGGGAGACCTGTACTTCGAAAACCAATGTATTTTCCAACAGGACAATTTTCCAGTCCCTATGGCTCACATTGCCACTGAATGGTTTATAAATACCAACATCGAGGTTTTGCCGTGGCCGCCTTACAGCCCAGATTGTAACCCAATAGAAAACGTATGGTGCTATATAACGAAAAGACTTTATCAACGAAATTTCCGACCAAACAGTGCAGACCAACTATTGAAGCCATTTGAAAGCAAGACGGCGACTTCATAAGACCTCTACATTACTTCCATGCCTCGTCGTTTGCAGGAAGTAATTGACAAAAACAGAGAGATGACTAAATATTAAAATATTTTTTCTTAAACTTCAACTTAACTTTGATTTAATTTTAGATGTGAAGTATCCTGTTAAAAGCCATACTTACTCCAACCAAATAATGAATACCAGATTTTTAAGCTGTATGAGTTTTTTTTGTTAGCGAAGTATAAAAAAGATAACAATTTTTTTTGGCTAGGGTTTAAAAATTAAATATTATTTTTGTTTTTTTAATGTTTACTGACTTTTTATTAATATAAAAAAACAATTGTATTTTTAAAATTGAGACACATTATACACTGTTTTAAAGAATAAAAATATCAGTGATTGTTTTGAAATTGTAGTATCTCTAATAAAATTAGTTATTAACATAATTATTTATCCATTAAAAAATTTAATAACCAAATGCCTTAAATATTGTATTTTAATAACTTAAGGCCTATACTTCCCATTTTATCTAAGGTTATTGAGTATATTCTTGCACATTTTAAGAATTATAATTTTTTCTACTCACATCTGTAAAACACCCATTTTTGTACATGTTTTTATGACACTGAGAAACCTTTTAAATACATATTGAGAAGTTGTGTCTTTAAGGCGTTTTATTCACGGGCTGAAGCAAAAGTCACGGGATAAAGTTAGTTTTAAGTTCGTTAGCAGTAAATGTCAGTAAATGTCATTCAATCGTTAAAATAAAGTGCATTTCTTATAAAATAGTACTAAATGTGAAAATTAACGTATTATCTCAATACACAAATATAAAAGTATTTAATAGTTTGTCAACGCCAATAATTAAAAAGTTTATATGTACGTTTGTACTGACTTTTTGATTTTGCCGGCAGCACTGTGTTATGTAAAGCCGGGTCTACAATTGTCGCAGGTCGCAGATCGCAGAACATAAGCCTGCCCAAAGCACCCAGCGACGTGGCGATAGAGCAAGGTTGTTATGTGAGCTGTCTACAATTGTCGCGCGATGTGCTTTTGTTGTCCAATCAGAGCAATTGTTTTCTTTATAAACACAGTGTGGCCAACTTAGAGGTGTTTCCCCTAAATTTAGTGAAAAAAACAGAGATATGGATGGACCCATATCTCTAAAAAAAACTGCCTGGCGTTTATTTTTGGGTAAAAAAGTTTAAGAGTTTTTATATAATTATATTTGTATATTATATAATATATAATATAATATAAATGAAAAACGTTAGATTATCTTAGAATTAGTTAACATTATTTAAAATTTTAAATAATTATTTAAAATTATAAATAATATTAATTAATATTTATATTAATTTTCATTGGTGCATATTGTCTTTTTCAATTATTATTCAAAAAACGTAATTGTCAAAATTTAAAAATTCCAAAAGATTTTCGATATTTCCTAAAAACTACATATTTAAATCAATATAGGTATGAATATACAATAGTAATAAGAATATACATAGGTACCTATATTTATTTAAATAGTCTTTAGGAAAAATGACACCGAAAAATGTAAAAATAACCGCGAAATAGGAAAAAGAACTAAATAAAAGTATTGATTATTGAAAGAAAGAGAGCAGAGAGACAGATAGATTCTAGCGATCTATGATTGGCTAACATAAGAGCCTGCGAAAGACGTTATCGAAGTTGAATTAACTTTCTGCGACGTGTGACCTTCCTCCATCGCAACGTGGCTGGGTGCTTTACGCAGGCTTATGTTCTGCGATCTGCGACCTGCGACAATAATTGTAGACCCGGCTTAAGACTGTGGCCTAGATAAAGCATTAAAAATTCGCGTGGAGATTACACCGTGGAGTGCCCATAAAACATTGGATTTAAACGGTTGTTAGTCCATTTTCAAGACATAAATTTCGTTTTACGCAGATAAAATTGACATTTACTGCCGAAAATACAGATTTTCATTTTTACGGTTACTTCTTTATATAGATGTCGCTCTAAACAAATATGTAATTTAAATCATTTTTAGAAAATAATAAGTAGGTATAGTATGCAACTCGTTAATAAAATTTTCTAGACACGCATTTCATTAAGCAACAACGAAAAAAGCAATTAATAATTTGGTAAAATGTATTATTGAGGGACTTGGGACCAAACATTGGATTATCGTTTTGCGATTTACAAAAAGCTTTTAATTGCGTGTCGCATCAAAACACTATTGAAAAAATTGTTTTAAAATTTTTATAATGTGCTTGTGCACGATTAACACAAAATGTCTTAGAAACTATGTCCATTTTTAACAGAAACATGTGTTTACCGTCCATGCGCTTTACGAAGCCATCCACACGAGAATTTTAAAATATTTCACAAAATCGCAAATCACAAAATATTGTAAAATATAAATAGATTTTTATTTTTAATTCATAAAGGTTATCAAATAATGTTTGCATTTAGCATTGCAGGTTTTTTATTCGGAAAAAGCTTTGGGATAAAATATTAAATTTCTAATTTATTTATTCCTCGAATTTTAACATTTAAACTTACCTTTCTAATGTTAATGCTAAATTTATATTAAAACAGAAATAACAGAATAATTAAAAATAATAAAATATAGTAAATTTAACTTTTTATTTTTAGTATTCTGAATAAAATAGGTGATATAAAATATTATGTTGACATAGTGATTTTCCACAAAAAGAGCTTCCCTGATAAATTAAATACAAACCAATTAAACGATGTACCCGTTTTTTCTAAAAATAAAATTAAATTTGATGGATTTTTAACAATAAGCTAAGAGCTTTTTTTGTGTTTAAATTGTAAAGAATAAGCGCGCCGGCTAAATAAGTTGTGCTTATGCAGGTCCAATTAAAAGCTTCAAGTATCGCGTGTCTAAAAACAACAAACCTTATTTAAATCAGTGTAACTAATAGGCAAAAGAAATTAAGAAGCTTAATAAAGAAATGGGGGTTATTAAGGCGAAGTGAACAAAGTTTGCGCATGCTGAATAGAAACAATAGAAGTCCCCAGATGCTTTCGTGTAGTTAATATTCCGTTGTGTCTCTACCGGGGTCAAAGCTGAATTTTATCGAACCAGCTATATATATTCAGCTCACGCACATTTTATATGTTATCATTTAAAGTCCCAAACAACTAGTTAACTATAGTAGATAATTGCTATAACGGTAGTTACTCACTATGCTCTTTTTTACAGAAAAAAATTTATATCATGTCTTTGTAAATCGATATTATTTAATTTAACAAAATGGATAAGATAAATTTAAATAAAATTAATGTTTTTTAACGAAATAAAACATAAACTGGGTTTTAGGTTTATTTAAAATGGTGTTAATTGATTTGTCCATACAAGGGCTAACATACGAATGTTTAATTTTAAATATAAAAAGCTTTATTTAAACCTGATAAGTAAAATAAAATAGAGATATACAATTATTTTAAATGAACTGCAAAATAAATTAAAAAAGATTAATTTGTTAAATTGTAATATATTTTATTTATAACGCTTATATTATAATATTAATATAAATAAATATAATATAGTAATATAATAAACATATATAAAGTGTCCCAGAAATCGAGCACCACCTGTGATCTACTTACCCCCAGTAATCTCAGAAAATTGTTAAAAAAATCTACCTTCGTTATTTAAAAAGATACATATTTTTTAAATTGCAGCAATGCATAACAATTAATTGGTAGATTTATTCTTAATCATCATGGCAATAGACAACAATATTAAAAAGTGTAAAATTCGTTACTTTTACTTAAAGGTTATTTATTTTACGTCATTAAGCAAATACAGGGAAGTAATAAACTGATGTATAAACAAATATTAACATTAAATTGACACATAAACAGACTAAATGACTTGCAATTTTTAAGCATTCTCCAAACATAACATACATTCTTACTAAGGGAATACATATCAAGATTTAACAAAAATGTTATAACAGAATCTAATTTTAAATGTAAACGGCCAATCATTTCCTATAGTGTGATCATAGATCACCCCTAATGTGATGTCAACAAATAACAATCAATTAATCAATTAATTGTTGTGATAATAAATTGTTGCATTATTGTTGAATCCTAGAATGCATTTTTTCATAAGATAAAACAATAATTCCTAATGAAATAATTGTTTAAACACACTGTACGTTAGGTCCAAACTTAAAACAATATAAACAAGGTATTATTTTTAAGGTTAAAAACTTAATGTTTACGCTTCCATATCTTATTAAACAGTTTTCTGGGATTCCTGGGCAGTGCCGGCGCGGCGTGAGGCATGTGCAAACGGTGCGGTTGCACCCGGCCCCTCGTTTTATAGGCCCCGCGCGCATCAAGGCGTCTTAACGAAATTATTGTACATTATAGCAACATGGCAAGCTGTAAGCACAGCGTGACAAAATAATATCTGGTCATTGCCATAGATAATATCTTTAGTAAGTATCGTCATCTATTATCATTCAGTTCAATGTTGCTAAATGTGTATTTGAAGTTGCCTGTATCCGTTATTATTACGCCGGGAAAGGAGTTTTTCAAAATTAAAATTAATAAATAAATATTTAAGATCAACAAGGTATGTGCCAAGAACGACTAGTGGGTTTGGCTACATTGTCAATAGAGGATGTTGGAAAAGAACTTTCGCTAAAGCAGGGAAAAATTATGTGTGATTTTTTCTTAAACGTTAATTTCTATATTAATTGAAGGGAAAAGCTGAACCACCCAAGTGCATTTTTAAGTCAAAATTTTCTACTATCTGGTAACACGCTTAAAAAATTTTGACTTAAAAATACGGTTTTAGCTCTAATCCCTTTAATTGGTTTTTGTTTGATGTTTTATTGGTTTATTAATTTTCAATAGTAAATTCTTAGTTTAAGCCCCGCATTTTTTTTTTGCACCTGGCCTCTAATAAACTAACGCCGGCCCTGTTCCTGGGTGTTTGTAAATAATACACCTTTAAGGTGGTGAGCGACTTCTGGGACACCATGTGTGTTTTTTTATTCTTTTTGATAAATAAATAGTCTACCTACAAAATATTTGAAATTGGATTTAATTTTATAAATAGCTGTAGACCAGAGACTTCGCTCGCCTGATAATAAGTCAATAAAAAATATTAAAAAATAGAATAAATAAGCTGCCCTATTTAAATTGTTTTTACAACAACCGTTTTTTAATGTAATATAGTTTATCTCCACGCGGTCTATAATTTAAACTTTATTGTTGTCAACATTCGATAAAAAAATACCTTGTTATGGCCTAGGCCGATACAAATTTTTATGAGGCAAGTAAGTAAGTAAAGTTCGATTTTTTCTCGCTATGGGTATTGTTTTGACAAATTAATCCTTTTCTAAGAAATTAACGTACTAAACTGGTTTAATTTATTTATAATAAGCACTAATTTGTTTGTTTTACTGTAAATGTTTTCATTAAATTATTGTAAAATTAAATATGAATAATAAAACAAAAAGTGAGGTTAGGCAACCAAGAAAACGCACGATTCTTTTTCTACGATTTAAATTATCTAAGTTTAAATTTGCTTTAAATATTCAGTGAAATTAAATGTTAAACACAGCTTAAACATTCCAAACTACCTATTTTTTAAATAAAAATCCAAACAAATTGAAATTAGAATTCAATGTAATAGCAAAAATCCATTTCTACTTAAATCATGTTGCTAGGTATTGTCAAACTATTACTGCTTCTAAAAGCAATAATAATTATTGTACATTTAATGTAATCTTTAGCTAATAAATAAATGAGATTCTAAAAAAGTGAGGTTAGGCCGTTTTGATGTTGAATTAAATTGACCTATATAAAGTGCTTTGAAGATAAAATGTTGTATGCCATTCGGCCAAGAAGAGCATTTTTGTGCTTCGCTCAATTGTAGGCCTCCGCTACGCGTCGGCCTTCAAACCTTGAGCTTAGCACAAAAAGCCTTACTTGTTAACCTAATGACATAAATAACTATTATATTATCAGCCACACAAATTAAAAGGGTAGTGGTATAATATTTGTTTTTGAAAAACTAATATAATTTATAAATTTAGTTTCGAATATTTTTAATTATACAAGGTACATTTTTAACATTCTAATACAACATTTAATGTTTGGATAAAGGATTTGACCAAATGCCTACTTAAATCGTTAAACAGTGCATGTACTTGTCAGTTTAATTGTTATATTTCTTTGGCGTTCCTGAAAAAAACTCTTCCGGGTGTCTATAATTTAAGTAAACAAAAAAAAACGATAAAATGTTTTAAAAACAAAAAATTAAATATTTTAAATACAATAAATAAAGGCTAAAAAGTTTAAAAATGTTGGTAATTTAAAAATTATGGAAATTTTAAAATACTAGACATTTTCTTTATATTAATAACGACACTTAATACCTAAAAGCATTTAAAACATTACTTCGATATTTTAGTTTTATCGTCACAACAAGTGGTATGATTATCATCGATATTTTCGAATTGAAACCGAGCTGTAGATTCCGCAGGACGAGTGAAATGTGCTGCTTCGGTTTCAATGAGTAAATATCATACCACGAGTTATATTTAGTGAGAAAATATAATGAATTTTAGGATTTAACGAATTGTCAGTTTGACATTTGAAATTAAAATGTGCTTTAAAATATAAAAAAACTTTAATAAACCTTATTTATTCAAACTTACCTTCATTTTATTATCGTGTACACCAACCCATCGATCTTTTATAGTTTATAATTCATTATTTTAATCATTTAACAAACAGTATTTAAATGTCAACAAATGTCAAATCCATAAAAAGTGTCAAAATCCTTAGCAACGTGTAAACAAGGTGATAAAAAATATTTTCACCCATAATATAACAAGTGGTATGATTACACTATGATAGTTTTTGAAACTTTTTTTTTCTAACATTGAGTACGCGGGTCTAGATTACCTAATTCAGGGTCGCTGATTTCAAAAATGCCACTTGTTTTGCTCCAGGACGTCTGAGATTTGAAATAATTGCGTAATAAATTGTTCTACCTAATCATCTCAGAATGTAAGATTTTTCGTTGATATTTTGATTATAATTATAATTATAAATATATTTATTGAATTATTTTACCTTAAATGGATTAAAGTCATCGGTATACGTCAAATAAAAAATATTTAGCCCAACGATATAGCATTTTCAATACTAATACTAAAATTATAATTTATTTTTTTGGAAAAAGATGACCTCTTTTTAAATTTTTTTGTCGTTTTAATTGAAAAGGCAACAAAGTAAACGGGTTTTGGTTTGAAAATTACTCTTATTTAGTATATCTTGCCTAAAGTACGCAAAAAAATCGAATCATTGCATACTTTATCTTTAAGAGGAAATCCGAGTTCATGAAAATTAATTAATTAAATTAAATTAATTAATTTTTTCCACCGTTTTTCATTTTTAAATTTATTAAATCGTATAAAATATGTAATTAAATTGAATTATGCTTAATCATCATCATCGTCGTATGTTTTTTGCTGCAAATTCCAGCAAATGTCTCCTAGCAACGAATCCAACTTCTTTCCGCTATACCAATGTTCTAAATTTGCAGTCACTTGATGGAATCGTTCTCCATGTTCATCAGATTCAGTAGGTGACTGTTCGGCAAATTTATCTGGATGAAAATGGAGAAAATGTATTTTCAAAGACATATTCACATTAATTCTTTGAAAATCAGAGAGCATTTCTTTAATGTGTATACGCCAATTTTCAGCTCGATATGAGCCAAGAACATTTTTAATGACAACTTTAATACTGTCCCATGCGACAAGCTCGTCAACACTTAGAGCATTTTCGAATGCTTGATCTTTCATTAAACGGCGTATATCGGGCCCATTCAATACTCCTGTAATAGTTAGTTGTTTTTATAATACTCCAAAATACTAAAACACTATTTACTTACCTTCCTTCATTTTTGCTTCACTTAAACGTGGAAAAATTCGGCATACTTCTTGGAACGCATTCTGTTTCGGCTGCAATGCTTTTATAAAGTTTTTTACGATACCAAGTTTTATATGCAGAGGCGGTAATAGAATTTTATTCATCGGCACCAGTGGAACTTCGATCACATTTCCTCGTCCAATTGTATGTTGCTGACCACGCAACAGCCAATCATGCTTGTCGTACTGATTTCCTTTATAGCGCGTGTCCCAAAAACACAGGAAACATATTTTTAGTGTAACCGGTTTGCATTCCACTCAGAAGTGCGACTACTTTTAGATCGGAACAAATTTTCCAATTGTGGTCATTATATTTTATTAATTCAATGATTTTTTTCAATGGCAATGGCAATGGCAATTGGCTCAGCCCATAATACCGGTACACCAAAATTCATTTCTTCACCTGTGTTGGCCCAATTAGAAAATCGAATAATGCACGATGTACAAATAATTGATGGTGCCCACTTCACATTTTCGTATATTTTATGAGGAGAGTAGTACAGCTTGTAAAATGTTTTAATGTCACTGGAAATATTACGTTGGTTTTTCTTAGGCGTGAAGAGACCGCAACAAAAACAAAATAAATTTATACGACGACGGCATAAAGGTTCGTCTGCTTCCTCTATCTCTACCACTTCCATTTCCTGCTCACCTTCCATTTTTTGGTTCTTAAAAATACTTTTTTGCAAAAAAATCTGGCAATACAATTTGAAATTCAAACGACTGAATGACATCGTATATTTGACATGCACTCTAACGCCATCTGCACTTGAACGGATAAAGTGGATAAATTTTGGTAAGATTTTTAAATAAATAAAATAAATCAAATTTAAACAGGAAAAATTCAAATTTTAAATTCAATTTTGTGGATGCTTTAGGCTTAATAGCAAATAATAGTGGAATAGTAACTTTTATACCGAAACCCATCTAGTTTTTGCCTTTTTAATTCAATAATTAAAAAACGTCAAAAAAATGGTTATTTTTATTAAAAAAAAATTAGGTTTTGTATTCAAAATGTCATACCATTGGGCTAAATATTTTCTATTTGATGTATACCGACGACAACAGTACATTCAAGACATATTTAAGGCTAAATAATATAACAAATAATCAAAATATTAACAAAAAAACTAAATTTTGAAATGATTTGGTGGAGCATTTTATTTCGCAATTATTCTGAATCCTAGACGTCCTGGAGAAAAACAAGTGGCATTTTTGAAATCAGCGGCCCAAAATTAGGTAATCTAGATAGGCGTAGTTAATGTTAGTAATTCGAACTATCATAGTGTTATCATCGATGATATTTTCGAATTGAAACCGAGCTGCAGATTTCACCGCAGGACGAGTGAAATGTGCTGCTTCGGTTTTAATGAGTAAATATCATCGATAATTAATCATACCACGAGTTATATTTAGTGAGAAAATATAATGAATTTTAGGATTTAACGAATTTTTAGTTTGACATTTGAAATTAAAATGTGCTTTAAAATATAAAAAGACTTTAATAAACCTTATTTATTCAAACTTACCTTAATTTCATTATCGTTTACACCAACCCATCGATCTTTTAGAGTTTATAATTCATTATTTTATTGATATATATCAAAAACAGAATTGAAATGACAACAAATGTCAAATCAAAAAAACGTCAAAATTCATAGTAACGTGTAAACAAGATGATAAAAAATATTGCCGCTGTGATAAAATACGTCACTATGGAATACTGGCATTTTATTGGTTCTTATATTAATGAATTATATTGTCTCTGTGATAAAATGCGTAACTATGGAATACTGGCATTTTATTGGTTCTAATTATAATGAATTGTAATACATAATATGTGGACAAATTCGCGAAAATTCTTTTTCACTACTTTTATTAGAAAAAAATTATTTTAGATTTTATTTGTCCGGAAAGAGTTGAAAAATTCGTTTTCGATGCGTTTTTTTCAAAAATAAAATTAAAAAAGTTTAAAAATGAATAAAAAAGTATTATGAAAAAAATACTTTGAATTTATATAATTTTATATGGTTAACCTAGTTTTATTGAAACTTTTGCTAGGCTAACTTGGGCCGCTAAAGAGTTGTTTGCATATTTTTAATATAAGGCATTCTTTTTAATTTAATTCCCAATAACACATGTTTGAATTAATTTTTAATTATTAAGAAAATCCTTTTAAAAATTTTAATTAAGGAGGTTCGGGCACGATATTAGTCGCTATGAGAAAATGTTAAAAACATTCTAGGTTGTAGTAGAGTCTCCTTAAAAGAAATTTAGCTTGTCATGGTATAAGATATGCGTTAATTAAATATACATCTACTATACAGCCCATGTCTTTAATTAATGAACATCTTCTAAATTATTTTTTTTCTCGTATGCATTTATGCCTGTAGAAGCATATAATTTTGTGTTAACTTTTACCGCACAGTTTTGCAATAATAAACGATAATGTTGACTTTGTCCAACTAAAATTATCAATCTGTTATTCTTGTCTAGAAGATCCGGCAACACTGGATTATGAACACCTGATTATCTAGGGATATTTGGTTTGACTTATTTGGTTTAAATCCTATTTTTTACGTATTTGAATTCACGTTCTTGTGTTACAATATATATTTATATAAATGTTTATAGTGCCTTTTGTATTTAAATTAAAAAAATAATAATAAAATCAGAAAATTGGCTGTTTTTTAAATGTAATGTAATAAAATGAAAAAATAATTTTGTTTTCGCAAGTTGGTACCTATGGCTATTTAAGCATTAAGTATAAAAGCAACTCCTCTTACCCTTCCCCCGCAATGTACTGCCCCAACCTCCTTAAATAGAATAAAATAAACCAAATTTAAAAGTTTGCCAAGAACACAAATATTTGTATTCTGTAAACCTAATTAATTTTTTTTATTTATCTGGTTGAATGTTGTATTTAAGTTGTTGTATTTAAACGAAATTAATTAATTAATTAAAGGACAAATAATTATTATTAAGTACTGTTTTTGTTTTCTGGGTTATAAATTTAATACTTAAATACTTTTGGAACTTAGTTTTTCAAAGAAAATTAAATAAAATTTACGAGATTCAAAAGCATTACAATTTTAGTCATTTGAATGCCTTCATTAGTATTTAAGCAAAACTTTTCTTGTTGAGAACAAAGAAAGGCTAAAAACTCCATTGTTTTTGGCGTTAAAAAGCAATAGTATCTGCCTTATGCGACATTTTTACAAATTATTTCTTTACATGCAATTTTCGTATTAGCCGGGCTTACTGCAGTAACATGACATAAATACAATTATACTACTAAGATTTCAAAATAAACCAATTTGAATCTAGATAAATTTAAAAATATTATAAATAATATTTTAAAAATCAAGGTATTAGTTTAAAGCCTTGACACATTTACCTAAATTAATCAATACAGCCTTTTTCTATGTTTGGTTCATAAATTAGGTCAACTTATTAGAACTATTAGATTTATTAATTTATTTGGGAGTCTTAAACAAAATTTTTCATAAAGCACTAAATTTAAATACGTTATTAGATTGGTCCTTATTTGGGGTATTTTAGATTTTTTACGATAGTCCTAAGTCGGTCCCGATTAAATAAAAAAATTTCAGCAATTTTCAGCTTTAAACATTTATTAACATAATTATAATAATAAAAAAATTAAAATTTGACTTAGTTACTTAAAAAATGTTTAAAGGGGGCAAGAAAATATTTTAAGAGAGTTATTTTCTTACTTTTTCAATTTTCTGGGATTTAGGCCAGTCAATTTAGAGTTTTACTTCGGAAAGAATCCCAGGTATGTTTTCTTTAGAATCTTGTTTATAACTATGTAAAAATTTTCAAGCAAAATCGTATTCAATAACTTTTTAAATAAATATTTTTTCTTTTTAAATGTTTAAAGTAATACTAAGTACGTATAATTAATAATAGTTTAATGTGTAAAAATTACATTAAATTATTTTTAATGCATTTTTACAGAATTTTTTCACGTCCTTCGGTGAAAAATATTTTTATTTTATTTTATTATTATGTTTATTTATTATTTTTATAAACAATAATTATTATTTATTTATTTTTTAATTGTTTTGTTCTTATTTATTGCTATACAAACAATATTTAAATCATTAACGTAAAGTTAAGTTAATAAAGTTAGTTAATTATTACTATATTAAATAAACAAAATAAAGATATTTTAAAATAAATTTATTTGTTTATTAAGTTCGTCAATTATTATTTTTTAATATAATCATTTTGTTGGTGGAGATAAAAATCAAAATTAGTTAAAAAAATTAAATCTTTTATTGGTGTTGTTTTGGACTGTCATCTTGATTTTTTGTTGATTTCACTACGTTTCGACTGGTGATCTCCAATCGTCTTTAGGTAATAATGGTTTAAATATTTTCGAAACATCTGTTTTTATCTTGTTGCTGCTTGTAACTGTTCACTGAGCAGAAGTTGTTTAGTGTTCCGTCTCATGTTTAATGTTGCTAAACAACTTCTGCCCAGTGAACAGTAACAAGCAGCAACAAGATAAAAACAGAGGTTTCGAAAATATTTAAACCATTATCACCTGAAGACGATTGGAGATCAACAGTCGAAACGTAGTGAAATCAACAAAAAATCAAGATGACGATAGTCCAAAACAACACCAATACAACCACTTCATCTACCAACACTAAATCAACATTAAATCTTTTACTTCCATATCTATGTAATTTACAATTTTTACATTTGTTCTATTTAAAGTTATTACAGGGTCAGACGAAATATGTCTTTATTTGTTACTGTCCGGTTGCTCTTCCTGGAAAACATGCCTGAATTTTTTTAAATCTTTATTTCGGGCTTCTTGTGCCTCCTTGGAAATAATTTCCATTGGCAGGCATTTGTTTTTCATCACCTCTTTTCCATGAAGCTCTACAAACAATTTTGCAGTTTCCGCAGCAAAAACTCCAAATTTAACTTTGGCTCGTTATCGTTTGCAGTACAATTTGAAATTTTTGTATTAGTTTTATTAGACCCTCGTAATTTCGGAAGTCAATTTGGAATTCGCGAAAAATCTTTTTGATGTGTTGATCTATTATAATAATTATAAGTCCCATTTTGGTCTTAAATTCTTGCTAAATTGTCCTTTTTTCTTCTTTTTCGATTGCCTGTAGATTGTATGCAATATGCATTCCATTTTATGCGGGCCTGTATCTTGTAAACCACCTTTTCGTGTCATCATCAGTCGTTCATTTCGGTAGGCTTTGCTTTGCAAATGAAGCCTGTTAACGCAGAGGGGGTTTTTGTTAGTATTTGGGCCGTTTTTCCATCAATCATGGTAAACTCCAATTTGTGTTTGACGGAAAAAGTTTTTTCCAGATATAGCAACTTCTTTGTTATTAAGTTGGAAATTTGGTACTTAATTAAATTGTACTCTCTAAAAATGAATTAGTCAAAAATGACTAATTTAATAATTATTAGTGGCTGCTTTTTTACTTGTACCATGGTTAACAATGGAATACCATGGTATCCCAAAATTTAACAGCCAATTCTTATGTAAAATTGTCCCCTGAATCCAAAAATGTCGTCAAAAGTTAAAAAAAGTAGAGCAGTTTTTAAGATATAGTCAATTTTCCATTTAATATGGAATTTACTATATCTCAAAAACTGCTCCACTTAATAATTTTTGACGGTATTTCCGGATTCAGAGGACAATTTTACATAATAATTGGCTGTTAAATTTTGGGATACCATGGTATTCCATGGTACAAGTGAAAAAGCAGCCACTAATAACTATTAAATTAGTCATTTTTGACTAATTCATTTTTAGAGAGTAGGTCTCCAAAACCTTTTCCGAGGACTCTTTGGTAAATATAGGGCGACATCACCTGGTGGATGATGGCAGATTATTCCTTCAAATGGTTTAAATTTATTTAAACAACGAAAGATTTTATCCACTTTACATTGAATTTATAAACGAAGTTGGATTTAACTTTATCCTTAAGCAGTTAAAAATCACTTTCTTCTAAATTTGAAAACATTTCTTTTAAATTTTTAAATAAACCTGTACAGTTTCTATTATTATTTAAAAGTAAGCCAGTTAAAATATCAAAAGAAACGCTGAGAGTACCATTTTGAGAGTAGTCATTTCGCATAATCTGGGAGTATAATAATTAAAACCACTAACTTCATCTTGTTAAATAGGATTTATTATTACCTACTTTTCAATAGGTTATTGTTTTTACCTAATATGTTTACATATTTGATTGTTTCGACCTTTACTTGATGAAACTCCATATTATTATTATTATATGTTTTGAAAGTTTCACGTGTTTTATTTACTTTTGACTGAAGAAGTCACTGTGTGACGAAACAAGAATGTATTTATAACTTATTATTAAGTGAGTTTATATAACACAATGTTTTATGGTACACAAATTTTTTGGTCTACCTGAATAATATTTGCTTAATACATTGAAAGAGAGTAATAATGGAAAAACCTAATTTATTGTAGTACAGTATTTTCCTGATAAATTTAATAGAGGTGAATTATTGGTTTCGATTTGATCATTTAATACAATATCAGTTTGTTTCTTTAATTTATTGATTTCCAGTGATTCTAGTAAATTTAATTTTAAGCCTTTACTTTCTACATGTAAAATTTTAAAATTATGATTAAAAGTATGGTTTTCTTGAATTAAGTGGTTGGCGTAAGTTGAATCTATTTTATTATTATTAAACGATCTCCTGTGTTCGTTGATTCTAGTTTTAAAATTCCGACCTGTTTGTCCTATATAGGTTTTGGGGCAATCAGAACATGTTAATTGGTAAACTCCTGACTTCTTATGTTTGTTAGATTTATCTTTATTATTTTTAATTAAAATACCTAAGTTATTGTTAGTTTTAAAAGCGAGTTCGCTGTTGATTTTTTTAAACAAGGTAAAAACGTGTATCATGTTATAACCTAGGTATGTAAAACTATTGTACGTATTAGTATGGGTTTTTTGTATTGGAAATATTTGGTTAATGGCAATTTTTTGTTTTTTGTTTTTTAAAATTTCATTGATTATTTGTGCTGGATATCCATTATTGACGGCTATTTGCTTAATTAGATTTAATTCTTGATCAAAATCTGTTTTTGACAGTGGTACATTTAAAAGTCTATGAATCATTGAATTAAAGACTGCTCTTTTTTGGGGCCAAACATATTTGTTTTTATATCTACATAATAATATGTTTACTACAATAATTTTAAATCAGATTACCTTAGATTTAGAAGAGTAATTTTCTGAGTTAATGTGGAAAGAAATATTTGATCGTTATTACTGGTGCCCATTAGGGTGTTTCAAAAAATAAAATTTAATTTTTTTTTTCGCTCTTACCTTCTCAAATGTTTCTATTTAATATAAAAAAAATCCTCACCAAATATGGGCGTCTCAGCTCAACTCAAAGAGGTCGCTGTTTTTATTTTAGTTTCCCATTTAATTAACATGGGAAAAAATAATGTTATGTTTGGAATTTTATACCTCTGTATCAAAGTAACTTATAGCAATGATCATTGCAGTTTCTTATATAAAATGTAACGTTCTACAAAAAAGCTCTCTTATTATTTTTCTATAAATTGATTTCTTCTAGAGTTATTCGAGGTCAAAGTTTGATAAAATCAAATTTACTGGTTTTTTTATAATTTTATGGTACAATTAGCAGGCGGGGGGTGAAAGGGGGCAAAACAAGGTAGCGGGGGGGGGGGGCGCAAAATGGGGTACCCAAAAAACGAGCATATGAAAAGTTTTCCAAAATTGAACCATCCTTTTTCTCGCTCTACAGGCTCAGAATAATTATTTTCGATTAAAAGAGTGAACTTGCTTAAACTAATAGCTGGATGAGTAAATAAATACAGAAGGGTATTAGAGCTTTAAGGGCATAAAACTTTTGTATTTATTGAGTTTTTATTTATTTTTTGCAAGAAAAATTTTTAGTAACAATTTTTTACATCTGGCAAGGCGCAGCTACTTTGTTGGTTGGTATCTATGTACTCACAGAACACAAGTGTGCAGAGATAAACCAAGTTTGTAACCAGTGGAGTATCACCAAAAATATAAAAAACTTCTAATGCATATTTTTCCTTTATCTTTGGAAAAATATTTTTTTAAATATTTTTCCTTTAATCCTTATGTCAAAAGGTATTCAGTATTTTAATATATTAAATTAATTACATAACACCCTGTATTATACAGATTTCAAAGAAAAATCTCACCTAGGATTCTATTCGAAGTTAAACTCTAATTTGACTGTGCTAAATAGAAGAAAATTAAAACAAAAGTTCGTGTCTAGAGGTAAAAAAATAAATGTCTAACAATTATTTCAATGCACCATATACATAATATGATTTGTGTTAATTTTTAATTTTCTTCATCAATTATTAGCAAAGTTATTAAAATTTAAAAGATGTAAAAAAATACATTTGTTTTCCCAGTGAAAACTTTGACTGCCGTGGGGGCCAGGTTAATTATAATTAATAATTATAATAATAATTATTAATATTAGAAACGGAAATAAGGACCACCATAGTATACATATAAAAATCCAAAAATGTTGTTAATGATTTTATAAGTAGGTTAAGGTTAATGTGTATATGGTTTATAAATTTTTAAATTAAACCCCTTAGATAATTTAGTAATCAATAAATATTGATTGTTTGGTCACTTAAAAGGTGAAAATTGTGGATTACTGGCATTTTTATGTATTTAAACCATACATGTACCAATTATTTATATTATAGGTTAATCCTGACTTACACATATACAGTGTGGGCCAATGGAAAGTTTCCAACACAGTTTTCTCAGGTGTTACGTAAAAAAACAAAAAACGCTCTCGTATTTTAATTTTTGATTTTGGGGAACAATTTATTCTTATGTTTTCAACACCTCAACATCAACCACTAGGCTTAGGTAATAGTTACGTAACACCTTTTTAGGTGTTACGTAACTATTTTAAATTTGGGATGGAAAATTTCCATTGGCCCTCCCTGTATATATACATGTTTGCGAAAACGGGTTCGTTTGTTTGTTTGCCTTTCAGTTAGCAACGAAGCAATAAAGAAAAGCGTCGACGCGAAATTTTTACATAGAGATAAACGGTTTTTTGTCTTTTTTTAGCTGTGTTTGTTTTTTTTTACTTTTTTACCTTTACCATTTTTGGTAAAGGTAGGTGGTTTGTGGATGAATGAAGCGAAGCCTCAGTGGCGTAACAAGACATCGTGGGGCCCTGGTTTAAAATCTTAAATCCGGCCCCCCTCTCATCTCTATAATATACATATATATGAAAAAAATGTAGGATTTATCATAAATCGCGACAAGAATTATTTCCTGGAGGTGTGGACCTACCGGTAATCCACCAATTATAATTATTTAAAAAAAAGTGCAAAATGGACCTAAAACAATCCTACCACCACCAAAAACTGTTATTAGTTTAGTTATAAAAAATTGTAATTATATATTAGGGTTTAATTCCGACACTGAAAAATTGGTTCTTAAGCACTTCTAGAAAGTGCTTACCAAATTTGAAAACAAAATTATATACACTATTTTTTTTAATAAATTCTTAAAACTTTGATCTTGAATTTTTTTAAATGGTTAGAGTAATCGCTTAAACACTAGTTATTTACAAAAATATGTATAAAGATTTGATTAAACGATTGATTAATAATGAAATATGGTATTTTTTATAAGGGACTAAAAATGGAAAACTGTGATGAGGAGGATCTTCCTATTAATATGAAGAGCTCAAATTTGGTGAGCCGCACTACACTATTTTAATTTAACCGCAAGAATATTTTAAATTTTTATTGACTTTCGAAGTTTTGTCACTGTTACCAACCAATAAAACCCTTTAAGGGGTAATAATAGAATCTCTAAAGACTGTCTTTTGTTTAAACTGCTTGGTATTTTTAAGGCGTTTGATAAATTTCCACTCGAAAAATGATTCAATTGAGCCCGACTTAATAATATCAAAAGATAAGTCTCGGATTATAGTGTTTCACATTTTACCATTAATTCCACTTGGTCGGGCAGATTCATTGTCTCTACCTTGTTCTTCTCGTCTTTATCAAATGATTAACCTTTAGAAGTTCGTTTTAAGTGGAACTGAGCATTCTTTAATCGTCTCCTATCAAATTATAAAGTGTCTTCAATTAATTTGTATCTGCATCGGATATTTAACAATTTTTCATTAAGTTGTATGTCGGGTTTTGACGTGATCGATAGGAAGAGTAATTTTAATAGTTAATTTTTAAAAGGTCATTAGAGCCAATGACTAATTAGTAGCAAGATTTAAAAAGGTTTATTGGCTTTGGTTTAGCATATTGTAACATTTTTCTAAAAATTCACGTGGGTAATTAAGCCAAATATCACATTTTTAAAAAATAGCTCATAATAAATTGTTTTTTTTAAGCGTAAATACAGGGTCTCCCAAAATATGTGGGCAATCTCCTGGATTTATATTGAACACATAAAAATAATATGACAAGTTACTATATTTTTTTTACTTTGGCCCCTTCTACAGAGATACCCCTGAAAAGAAAAAAAAAGATCCAAAATTTTAAAACATTTTTTGCACCTGCCACTGACATAATTATTTAAATCGGTAAATGTCAAAAAAAACCTTGCAAAAAAGATAAAAATAAATGCAAAAAAACCCTATTGTACAAAAACATTTTTTTTTCGTAAACAATACATTTTATCGATGTCGATCAAGAGTACCTTTTTTAGTTTAATGCTTAAGCTGACCAAAATAGTTATTTATGTCATTAGGTTAAAAAGTAAGGCTTTTTTCGCTAAGCTCAAAGTTTAAAGGCTGACGCGTAGCGGAGGCCTACAATTGAGCGAAGCACAAAAAGACACTTCTTGGCCGAATGGCATACAACATTTTATCTTCAAAGCACTTTATATGGGTCAATTTAATTCAACATCAAAGCGGCCTAACCTCACTTTTTTAGAATCTCATTTATTTATTAGCTAAAGATTACCTACATTAAATGTACAATAATTATTGCTTTTAGAAGCAGTAATAGTTTGACAATACCTAGCTACATGATTTAAGTAGAAATGGATTTTTGTATACTTACCCTTTTGCTATTACATTGAATTCAATTAATTGTTTAATAAATACGTATCTAATTTCAATTTGTTTGCATTTTTATTTAAAAATAGGTAGTTTGGAATGTTTAAGCTGTGTTTAACATTTAATTTTACTGAAAACTTAAAGCAAATTAAAACTTAAAGATAATTTAAATCCTAGAAAAAGAATCGTGCGTTTTCTTGGTTGCCTAAAGTATGATACCAATGCTATCGTATTATTACTTGCCTTTTGCTCTTCTAAAAAATGCTGATAAGAATCTTCATATAATTGTTTCGATTTTTTAGGAATAACTGAATTAATAGCCGAATTGGAAGTTCTGCCAGTTCAGGTGGTGTACACTAAATAGAAGAGCTAGAAGAAACGTCAAATTGCAATATCCTAACCTCACTTTTTGTTTTATTGTTCATATTTAATTTTACAATAATTTAATAAAAAATATTAAACATTAACAGTAAAACAAACAAATTAGTGCTTATTATAAATAAATTAAACCAGTTTAGTACGTTAATTTCTCAGAAAAAGAATAATTCAAAAATCGAGAAAAAATCGAAGTAATTACTTGCCTCATAAAATTTTTTATCGGCCTAGGCCATAACAAGGTATTTCTTTATCGAATGTTGACAACAATAAAGTTTAAATTATAGACCGCGTGGAGATAAATATTATTATTGTGCCTTTATACTACAGGTTGTTAAAAAATAGCATTACTCTGTTAGAGCTAGTCCGTCCCTGTCAAACTAAATAAGCTGAATGTGATTAAAAGTGCCCATTTTAGGGAAGCTTTACTAATAACCAACATATTAAAAAAATATTAAATTACACCTAGTACTTTATTTTTAGTTTTTTTGTTAATATTTTTTTATTAAATTATTTTGCCTTAAATTTATCTTAAGTAATCAGTCAAATATATAATATTTAACTAATCAGTCAAATATATAATATTTAACTAAAACTAAAATTATTACAACCATTATTTGACATTTTATTGTCGTTTATTTTAGTTATTGAATTAAAAAGGCAATAAAGTAAAGAAGTTACGGTATGAAAATTATCTTCAACAATTACACTCGTCAATTTAAACCTATTAAAAACTGTCAAAAATAAGGTTTACTGAAAAATAAAAAGGAATGCAAGTGACCAAAATTGGCGAATATTTTTGTATTTACCTCATCCATAGTAACGGATGTATTATTGTGTAGAGAAATACCAAAGTGACACAAAAAAAAAATTTATTTACTCGTGGAATTTGGGCGAGAAAAAAATTCTTCTCGTTAAATTAATACGTCAAACCCCCAAGTTTTCGTGAAGAGTCAAAAAATATTCGGCAATATCGAACATCTAGTGGTATTACATTCGACTTTTACTTGATATTGTTTATCGACATTAAGCCTACAAAATTCAATGGAATGCATAATTTTGCTTTAAGGGAATTTGACATTATAAAAATTTAATTTTTACTGTTTTTTAATCTTAAATTTATTAAATCGTATCAAATATCAAATTGAATTATAGTATTAATGTGCTTAATCCTCGTCGTACGTCTTTTGCTGCAAATTCCAGCAAATGTCTTCTACACTGTTCAAAATTTCATCACCAAATTAACATCATACATGGTATATATCGATACAAACCAAAATGGTGTTAAATATGGTTCGTTGGTCCAGTATAAATTCAAATACTAAAATGGTGTAAATTTAACTTTCACACAGTATTAAAATAAATTTTACCTGATGTAAATTGAACTCTTTTTCAGTGTTAAATATTATGTGTTTTTGGTCAAATTAAATCATACTACATAGAAAAAAAGGAAAAAAAGGAAACAGGAAGTTCCTTGACGCATTACAAGTATATTACCAGTGGTATTATTCCATAAAATTGAACCTTTAACGCGCTAGAAATAATGTTTTTGGTGCGTTCCACCATCTTAAAACACTTCAAGTATTGGCAGCTGTTTCCTCCTATTTAAGGTCTCTTTAGTATCGAACAACTTGTAGTGTCACACCAAAGCAAAGGACTACCTGAGCTTATATACTCTTTATGTAAGTTAACAGAGGCGAGATTTAAGAACATCACGTGATCCACACCGCCTTTGCCGCGATCGGTACACACTATGCAACCAGTAACCATAATTCATAGACGACACTAAATATCACGGAAACCTCGGAAGTATTTGGCTGTTTATGGAGAGCTTCGGCGGCTGACGTCATTCATTTCAAATTAATGAATCATTTGCGCCAAAAACGAAATAACGGTTATTTCATAACCTTAAATTGATGTTATTGCTTTTATTCGTTTTGTTTATTCAGATAGTATATATCTGTTTATTACAAGGCTTTGTTTATTATAAGACTATTTTTTTATTAGTGAATGTGTTTTAAAATCCAGAGATGTCTGATATATTATAAGCAAGAATTCTTTCCAACAAAGCAAAAAAAAATAGTATTGGTTAAGGGTTTTTATATTTATTTTGTAGTTTTGTAGTGTTGTTTTGGTTTTATTTAAGTAAATGTATAAAGTGTAATTTTTAGTTAGTACTAGGAAAATTCAAATATATAAATATGTACTTAGATACATATCATGTACCTAGAGGTGTAAGCTAGCAATTATTGTATTTTACCTGACTGATGAGTTTGGTTTAAAGAAAAAAGCACTCATAAGTTTCTTGCAGTTTGTGATCGAAAATGCGGATTTTTTTAAACTAAGTTTAAATAAAGAACTTTAATATTATGTTTTGTTTTATTTAAGTAGATCAACTGTAATTTCTATGTACATATGTGTAAGCTAACAATTATTGTATATACCTAAATGATATGTTTGGTTTAAACATCCATTATTTTATTTTATTTTCTTCTTATGGGTTGTATTTAAAATCGCGGATTTCTTAAAACTTAGTTTAAATTTAGCACAACAAAAATTATTTTACTGCTCATCTATGTACTGTATTCAAAATTTTAAAGCTGATCTTCAATGGGGTAGTTAAATTTTTCTGACCTATACTTGGTTTTATTAAAAGGGTTTTTTTAATTTTAAACATCTATGTGAAAACAAAATTTCGATTGCGTTAACCGTACACCAAATTCGAATGCATGCCACTTTCCTGCAAAGAATAAAACAATTTCCACCATCCCTAGAAATACAAATAACAAAAAACGTTTAAACATCCGAAAGCAAGTGATTTTGATATAAATTTAAAACGAGAATGCAAATCAGCCTTATCAGAATAAAATTCTTAATATTTCTTGTTTAAATTATTATTATATCTATAGATATTAATATTTCTCCAAAAAAGTAATGATTTGTTATGTTTATTATACAGGTGGGCTGTTCGATACAGAAGCCGTATCGATTCGATATCGATATAATTTTCAAAATATCGCATATATCGATACAATTTCGATACGATACGGTTAGATTTAAAAAAAATGGAAGAAAAAAAAACTTTTATTAAATGAATTTAATTATTAGGAAGGTAACGAAAAAAAATATAGGTATATAAAAATTTGCAATTTTTTTCGCAACTTTAAATAACTTGAAATAATTTAAACGCCATGGCAGTTGCAATACCAACCAAACCATAGAAAAAGTACCAAACCAAAGCCAAAACTAGTTTTGTGATAGCCACTTGAAAGTCAGCTGCAATACCAACCGTCAGCCTTGATCGAACAAATTTTGGTAGAATAGTTTATCAACGGTAGATTATTAAAAATACAGTACGACCGCAGAAGCAAATTTTCATATATGGCATTATAAGGACTCCTCATAATTAGCTAAATAATCGATACAATGTATTCTATACATAAATTTATATCGATTTTAACGATATCCCGTCCGTATCACTTGTATCGATACGTATCGTATCGAACAGCCCACCTCTAGTTTATTATACTTAATAAACCTAATAAATCATCACTTATTTTGAAGACTATATAATTATACGATCTAAAAATAAAGAACGAACCAAAACAATATTTAAAATCAAAATTCCCACCAGCCGCTTTTCGCTGCCCTCCGGACACGGCCGAATACTTCCGAGGTTTCCGTGATAATTAGTGTCGTCTATAATTCATGGTGTTTATATTAACACCACTTGGTGTTGGATTTTGACACCATTTTAGGATTACTCTTTACAGCACAGATATTTTACTAATATATAACTGGATAAAAACAAACACTGTTTTTGAGTTTCACAAAGTAATTTAAATTTTATTTGACAATTGTTTCGCTAACACTGTAGCTTCTTCATTCTGAAGAAGCGTTAGTGTTAGCGAAACAATTGTCAAATAAAATTTAAATAAATTCGTGAAACTGTTTTTATCCAGTTATATATTAGTGACATTACGTTTTATCAAATAAAGGTCAAAACAATAAAATACAGATATTTTAAACAGTGTAGCAATGAATCCAACTTCTTTTTGCTACACCAAAGCTCTAGATTTACAGTTACTTGGTGAAATTATTCTCATCAGATTTATTAGGTAACTGTCCGGCAAATTTATCGGAATGAAAATGAATAAAATGTATTTTTAAAGGTAAATTCTTTGAAAAGTGAAGAGCATTTCTTCAATGAATAGGCGCCAATTTTCGGCACGATATGATAAGATTTTAAGATTAGAGATTGAATTTTTGGGTACCTTATATAAGGCATGATGTGAATAAAAAAATATTAAATAATTGTCGAAGAGTAATTTTTAAACCGACACCGAAACTTTGGTGCCTATTCAATTTAGTAATTAAAAAAACGACACAAAAATTTCAAAAAAACGATACTTACTCTACATTCCGTACAAAAATAAAGCTAAAATGTCATCATGTCAGTTAAACCTAACCTAAAAATAATGTGACAATCTTAAAAATAATAAAATGAAATATTTAAAAAAATAGTACCTATATAAAACCCGGCGACGAAAGTTAATTAATTTCCTTGCAGACAATCTACTGCCTTGGCTAGCGCAGTGGCAGTGAAATGTATGCTTGGCTATAATATGATCTTTCTCCGCGTGGCCTATAATGTACTAATATTACTGTTGTGCTCGGAATTTTTTTTTCTTTACTAATGTTATGGTGGCGACACAGAGTAATTGAATCGGTAAAAATAAGAACAGTACAAGTACTGGAATTGTACTGTTTTTATTCCCAACAAAATTACAAAGTTTAAGGTGGTCATGCTCAAAAAAGCTGTCAGTTGGCATTTTATGCTGTTTAAGTGTAAAATACAACAATGCCCCCATCTGCTAGTAGGAAAAACGACACAAGACAGGGTAAGGAACGTAGCAAATATACAGAACGTTAAAAATTGATAAAAGAAAGTTTGCACGTCAGCGTAGTATCTTTTATGTCTACATCTGGGAAAGTTGTTAAAGAAAAAAGTACTGGACCACCATGTAATGAAAAGAAAATAAAAATAAAGAAATAACAAATGTAATGAGTACATCAAGGTAAAAGACATAGAGTTTAACTACCACGTAACATCCTGGCCAAACACTAATACGGACGATGATACCGGTATCAAAAACTATTTATTAAATATTTTTGATCAATAAAAATGTTCATTTTGTTAAATGAAATGCTTTTTAATTAATAAAATTGCTTTTTGTTAAAAAAATGCACATCGTGATGTTTTATTTTTTTCAAATTACAAAAAATCTTAATAATAATAATAATAATACACTGAAAAAAATAACTGTTGAAACAACAAAAAAAATATTAATTCAACTCTTTATGCACTTTAAATACAAGCCATGGTTTTTGCACGTTTACTTAACCATCTAAAAATGTCAAATTGTATTGTTTAATTGAACAACAAATATTAGTCAAATGAACAAAATGAGAATATTTGTTCTTATCTGCTAATATGGTTAATTAAATATTCTTGAAATGTCCAGGTAACCTTTTTAGCATATTCACTTAACACCAATAAAATGTTAAATTAAAATAATTTGCTTTGTTGGGTTAATTGGGTTGGGTTAACATTCTGAAAATGTAAAAGTAACATTCTTTAAAGGTTGGTATTCAAAAAAAAATTATGGAATTAATATGAAGAGAAAGAATTGAACCTTCCCTCGCCAGAGTTTTTGTTTTGAGTGCGTTCCACCTACTTCAATTTGAAGTAGGTGGAACGCACTTGAAGGTATTTGAAGACATTAAATACCTACCGACAGAGTTTGTCGGACAGACAGCTGATTCGACCTATATTGGGGGTCATATCAGTGTCGGGCAATTTGGTGTAGTGGAAGTTCCACTGTGAAACACACCCAAAACGTAAGCCAACTGAGGCGAGATGTAAGAACATCACGTGATCAACACCGTCTAATGACGTGGCGTGGGTGTTCGAATGCAAAATTAACAAATTTTAAAGTAACATTTACAATTTGTTAAATGAACAAATTTAATGTTTTGGATTTAAAGAGCAACTAAACGTTAATTTAATTTTTTTTTAGGTAATCCTAAAAATTTCAGTATTTGATTCAACATTTTAATTCAAAAAATTAGTTTATCAATATTTTAACTGTCAAATGAACAAATAAACTTTGACAAACTCTGACTATTGCGTTGAAACCAAAATATAGATTAATACAATAGGTTTTTTGATGAAACAACATTTTCAAAAATGGCATTTAGGCAAACGTTAACTTAACTACATTATTTTTTTCGGTGTAAAGTCAATAAAGTTTAGAAAAATCTTATACTTTAACACAATTTTTTTAACATGTATTAAAGTTTCACGTTTTTTTAGATTCTTTTTTAATTTAAACAGCATTTCTTCAATTCTTTTTCGATTTTAATACATTATTTTATATTTATATTTTACATTTTTAAAAATTTTTGCTACAAAACGACATTTTTGCGGTTACTATTTCGACTTAAATATTTTAAGATTATTCGCCAAAACAAAATATTTTTTCGATAATGTATAACTAGATAAAAACAAACACGGTTTCACGAATTTATTTCAATTTTATTTTGACAATTGTTTCGCTAACACAGTAGCGTCTTCAGAAATCATTTCTGACGACATTTTTCGGTTACATTTCGAAAAACAAGATGCTTTTTGTTCTTTTCTTATAAGATTTTTCTATACTTTATTGACTTTATTACGAATTACTAAGATTTTTTGTTATTTAAAAAAATAAAACACTTTTTTGTTACATAACTGGTGAGGTGGGGTTTCCCAAACCCCAAATGAAAACGGCGGTTCTGCGAAATCAAAATAAAAAAACACGTATGTTATTTACTTTTGGGTAACCTATATTGATTATAATGCGTAGATACTTTTAACAAAAATAAAAAACAAACATTTTAGCAATAATTAAATTTTACTGAGGGACTCCACAAAACTCACTTTATAACTTATTTTTAATTGCAATAAGTAATCAAACTAAAAATCTAGTAAAAAAAATTACAAAATAGCGAAACACGTTTCTTTAATTCCTTAACATACAAAGGAAAAAAGTTTTAACAACATCGTATTTCTAGTAAAAAAACCTGGTGGGGTTAAGCAAACCCCAATTCGTACAAAAATCGTAATATCATAATATCGTACACACACTGACAACTAACCGAAACCTACACAGGAGGAAGCGAGCCTCGCACCATTATTTAATACGTGGCCACGCGTGGTAGAGATTCTTAGAATGGCTGGGGTTTGGGAAACCCCACATCACCAGTTACGGGTTAATAGACAATTTTAAGATTTTGTTTTTTTGATACTTTATTGACTTAATTACGAATTAAAAAAAAAATTTTTTTATAAATTTTTCGATTTTTTGTTGATTTTATTAGACATTTTAAGATTTTTTTGCTACATCAGGACATTTTTCGGTTACTGAATTTTTTAAGATTTTTTTGCTAAAACAAGATGCTTTTTCGATACTTTTATAATTTTAATTTTAAGTTTTTCAATACTTCGTTGACTTTATTACAAATTATTAAGATTTTTTGTTAGTTTTTCGATGTTTGGTTGATTTTATTATGTATTTTTAAGATTTTTTTCTCTAACATGACATTTTCGGTTAATATTTCCATTTACCTAAACATGCATTTTTTAATTCTTGGCTAAAATAAAATTTTTTCGATACTTTTATAATTTTAATAAAAAAGATTAAAATTTTTGTTGTTTTTTGCTGACTTTTTATTTCGATTATAATCGAAATAAAAAGTCAAATAATTATTTGATTGCTCTTAATATGAATTTATTTGTTGATGATTTTTTTATTTTATTACGAATTTGTTAAGATTTTCTCCTTTTATTATGTTGTTAAATTTAAGATTTTATAATCATTCCTGATTCATATAAGGTGGTCCAAGAATGGTTAGTTTGCATCTTAACATGTGGTACTTATTTTAAGTGTAGAAAAGATAAGTTAAAATTTTTAAATAATTTATTGGAGTGGAGAAACTTTACAATAATTACATATTTGTGATATTATATAGCTTCTTTAGCTGCCTGTGTAGGGTTTTAAAATATATTATTCAAAGTTTTACCACTTTTCCCAATCCACCAATATTGAATCTAATTTTTTCTTTTTTTTCGTAGAAACTGAAGTGTTTTCATTAGATGATTGTTCTTGCTTCGATTTAAATAATTTTTGATTTGTTTGTTCCCTCTTTTTAATCGGCTGCGATAATTTTCGTTTTGTTTGTATCCTCTTTTTAATAGGTGATTTATTTTTTATTTTACTATCACCACCCTTTTCTTGCTTCTTTTCATCACTTGAGGTTTTAGAAAAGAGTTTATGGGAGTAGTGTAATTTATTAAGCATTCTCGATACACTTTATTACGTACAAATTCCAAAGGAATGTTAATTTGTTTAAGATTCTGTATTATGAAGTCTTTGTTTTTATATCCTTTGGTTTACGGTCACGTGATAAATCATTAACAATATCAATAATATATGAGTTTTTTAATAACTCATTATTTATCATTCACCATTTGAGATGACCTATTTTTTAGATTTTTGGGTATACCCAAAAATCTAAAAAATAATGTATACAGTCTCCAGAATCTCATAACCTATTTTTTAGATTTTTAGGTATACCCAAAAATCTAAAAAATAATGTATAGTCTCCAGAATCTCATAAATTGTTAAGACTTCATTTTTAATTGAATATGTTTTTCCTTTTTCATCCTCTTTTTCTTCTTGAAGTAATGATATCTTAATTGCCTCTTTATCAGTCTTGGAAAAATGTATAAATCGCTGTAGAATTTGTTGGTACTCAGACCATAATCATAATCATTTATAGATGAACTTAACATTTTTGCATCTCTATATCCATATTTGTGAGTGTTTGAGGTTTAATTTTTGTAGAATCTTGTATTTTTTTTAAGGACTCAGCGGTTATTAAAAACATTTTTTTAGCGTGCTCCATATTTTAGTATAGCAAAGCTTTTATAAATATAACTTTTTTCTCACACAGTAGTCACTTTTTAACAATTTTCTTAATACGTTTTTTATATGTTGTAAGTGTTTTTTTTTGAGTGCACAAGCACAAATGAATATAGTAGTATTAAAAACTCTATTTTATATTTAAAAGCATCAGTAAAGGCATGTATGCATCGATTATGAGTGAGGAGGCCCCCTAGTGGTGACTTTATAGAATTTTTAAATATTAATGTTGGCCAACCTGATTAAGCTAAAATAAAAAATATGTTATTTTTTAAATATAAATATAAGAAAAGCGAAATCAGCGTTGCAACGCTAATTTCGCTATTCGCCCTTTTCTTCCCCGAGTTAAAATAAATATTAACTACAACGGCAACATCGCACTCTATAAAATTATATTATTATTCTTCCCTTAACTGAAACTTTTCTTTTGTATTGATATTCATATATAGTAAATTTAAAAGTAAACTACGTACACGTCATCAATAAAACAAAAATTTTACGCATTGGTACCAACACTAAATGACAAAATCGAAGTCTGCAATTGAATATTTGAATGCATTTTAAACATCTTCAGTTGGCAACAATTAAGATGTTGTCATATTTACATTCAAATATTTCATATTTAAATGACACATAAAAAAGAATTTGACGTTTTAGAATTTCGAAGCTGCAGCAATGAAAACTTAAACGATATAAAATAACACAAACAACAAACAAAATAAACGAAATAATACACGAATTAAACGAAATATTCAAAAACACAACTGACATGTCAGTTGTGTTTTTGAATATATCGTTTAATTCGTGTATTATTTCGTTTATTTTGTTTGTTGTTTGTATTATTTTATATCGTTTAAGTTTTCATTGCCGTTTTTGTGTTTGTTATATATCGTTTTTTTGTGTTTCCTATATTTAAAATGCCGAAGCATTTAAATAGTCGGAGTCAAGAGTTGGTGTCATCCTTAATACGCTATTTTGAGGCAGAACGGGATAATAATGGACCTTTGTTACCTTTAACAGCTGTTAGAGAGGTAAATAGGATTATTATATATTATATATATATATTAGAATATTTAACAAAATATATGTTAGATACATAAAATAATAATATATATACCAGAGACTGACTTTAGATGGCAAAATTTTTGGGTTTTATATCAGAAAATGTCTTTAAAAATGGCTAAAAACATACTTTTGGCGGTGCATCATATAGGTTATAAAAACTCAGACTTTTGACATTTTGGTATTATTCATGTAAACGCCATCTATCGCCCTGTAGTTGCACTACCACTTTCCCTTGATGCAAGGATTTTAGCATCACATTGACAACCGTGCCCGATCAGCTGATTGATGACGTGTACGTAGTTTACTTTTAAATTTACTATAATTTTTAATTTATACAATCAAAATTTAATAAATTGTAATTTTTTTGGGAAAATTTAAACATTCTTTTACCCTTCAACTTTTTATGAAAAAAGCAATATTTCATGTTGTAAGTATATAACAATTTTTCTGGTTTATTTTGTTTAGGGTGTAAAACCTGTTTTCATTTTAGAAAATTAGGACACGTATGTTATTATTTCAAAATACCCCCTCTCCTCCTGTAAATGTATATGCATTGGCTATATATCCCCGAAATTTTTTTTCGCAATAGAACATACTTTTTTATCAAAATTTTAACCTGCCAAAGTGCGAGCCAGAGATTATAAATTCAATATGTAATAATATTTATTGCACTTCTGTTTGTATTTATTTCTGTCAAATTAACAATAGAACACATGATTTCCACATTCTGAGATATGCCAAGCTTTTCTTAAAATTAAAAATAGCTTTTAGAATTCATTTAATTATGGTACGTGCGAGCCAGAACACCTTCGAGATTTTAAAACCTTTACTTTTCCGCATATTTTTCTTTAGCCACCATCCAATTTAAACAATAGAACGTAGGCCACCCACGTATGCATTTTTATCAAATTAACAATAGAACACATGAATTATGCGAACCCAGAACACATTATAAAACCTTTGTTACTTACCGCATACATTGTTCACTAATCCTCATTGTTCTGGGCTCGCACGTACATACGTGCTTAACAATAGCGCATAAAGTGCCCCACATTCTGCCAATATAGGCATATGTATACCTTGATTAAAAAGGTATAGCTCCAATTTGAAATAATTTAAAATTAAAAAATGAATAAAGCGAGTTTTGGCACGATCAGTTCGATAAGAAAAGTTTTGGAATAATCGGTTTTGAAATAAACAAGTTTTGAAAAGTTTATTTTAAAGAAAAATTTTGTGTTAATTGAAATAAACCTAAATTCTAAAAGAAACTTTCTCGATTTTTATGTAAGAATGTCATATTCTCGCACGCAAAATCGTTGAAGAATGAAGCTCATTCTTAAACGATTTTTGGTAACATTTAGTTTTTAAGTATTGGTACCCCCAAAATGTCAAACTGATTAATAACCTCAAATTCATTACTTTTATTGAAAATGAAGCCTTTATTATTGTTTTGTAATATAAAGTTTGCTCCAACAATGCATTTTAATGCAAAATTTTAAGTTTAATGTGTAAAAGTGCAGTTCAGGTTGTACTTGTGCAGGATAACAAATATTGTCATTTTGTGTTGCCAACTGACATTTTGCGAGAAAAATCCCCTAACTAACAACGACCACAAAACAATTAAAAAAACCTAAATAAAAGTTAAAATCGAGAAAATAGTATAAATCACACGTTGCAGAAGGCTATTCTCGCACTCATTCGTTCGTCCACTCGCTCCTTCGTCGCTCGAGGCCAAATTTCGAATTCGTGCGAGAATATGTGGCCTTCTGCAACTTGTACTTTAATATACTATTCTCTTGCTGTCCCCCTTCACATTGTGGCACTTCTTCCTCGTGTTCATCCATCTAGTTTATAAGACGTTTAGAGTTTCAGTCGTGAAATAGTCAAGAGATTAAATTTTGTAACGCTCGCTCATAGGGTCAAGTGTATAAGCCGAGTTCTGACATGATATAACCAATAAATAAGGCAAGTTTTGGTACGATAGTCAATTTGTAAATGACTTTTAAATGGAATGAGTTTTAGAATATTATGACCTTTTCAGGGTATAGATGTACAGACACCACTAACTCATTCTTATTAAAAAGAGGATAAGCCGAGTATTGGAATGGACCTCCTCATTTATTACTTTATACAAAAAATTTATAAGAGAAAGTCTTGGCAATTTAATGAAATACAAAAAAAATAATTTTTATATTTATTCAATATGACGCCATCCAACGTTAACACATTTTTACGCTCTTCGAATAAACTCAGAATAAACTTTAGAAATCGTTTCCGGTTCATTGATTCCACTGTAGCTTTAATTCTTGCCTTTAAATTTTCACGATAATGAGGAAGATCACCTGCATACACTTTTTGTTTTAAAATACCCCAAAGTCCATTAAAGTCAGGTCAGCTGAACGTTCCTGAAAATTAACTGGGCCAAATCTTCCCATCCACCTTTCACCAAATTGGTTTGTCACCTAAACCAAACCAATAGATGACTATCTTAAAGAGTATATAGTTTGGAGCCAAATGAAGCGCCCTCTCTGAACTTGGTTAAAAATTAAATTACGTCTTTACTAGGGTGCTTCAAAAAATAAAAAAAAATTAAACGTATGAAAAAAGTCGATTGCATAAGCATAGAATACATTTCCAATCCCATAATATTTTATCATATAAATTTGCTCTTCCTTAGAAAGCATGACATAAAACTCAAATTATTTAATTTATTATTTTATTATTAAATTATTATTATTTCCAAGGGAACGAATCTAAACATAACGAGATAAAATAATCAAAAATAATTGTTTACAAAATAAATGTGTTTTTCATTTATTTAGATTCTTAAATTACCAACGACTTTCTCTTATAAAATTTTTGTATAAAGTAATAAATAAAGGTACTTCTGTCTTGAGCATTTTCATATTTTATTAATTTCTGGACACCCTGTACAATAAATCGTTTTTTTTAATCGCACAAGCAGGACATTTTATGAGATGTTTCTTAATAAAAACATTGAAAATTAATGAAGTCGTAGATAAAGTATAGTATAGGACAGTGGCGGCTGGTGACATATTAAATTGGGGGAGCAGAAATTTATATACATTGGATAATAAACTTACCGATGTATGTAACCTGTGAGACTCATAAACCCATATTTAAATTAACACAAGTAATTATATAATCTATGGTATTTATCTCCATTTTAAAAATAACATCCTAAAAAAGTTTACCCGTATTAACCGTTAATATTGAGAATTACATTTAAAAAGTTTGTTAGGGTGTAACATTACAAATAAATTAATTAAATATAATGTTTTTGAGTAGCATCGGGGGGACCCGGGAGGGCACTGCCCCGTTGCCCTCCATTTTTTGCAGCCGCCACTGGTACAGGAGGTAAAGTAATTACGCGACTCGGGGCAAGCGAAATTTTATGAAAAATAACATTTTTTCGTAAAACGCATAATAAAAAAGTTTTTCCTATCGGTAACTCCATCCAGGGACATACTGAACGATCTTAACAACCATCTGAGCAATCTCTGTCAGTTTGCTGATGATACGTCCTGCATAGCTATATCATCATCAATTATCGATTGATCTGTAAAATCAAGTAATGTAATTCAAATTATACCAGAATGATGTTTATCAAACGCACTGTTACTTAATGCATCCAAAACTAACTTGTTAGAGTTCAATAAAAACTATAATCGTAAGATGCAAAGTTTATTAGCATTCGCAAACAGAAATTCGATTCCAAATTGTGAATATGCCAAATATTTATTGAATCAAGCCTTAGCTGTATATATGAATAACCATTTGTCTGCTTATAACTTAAAGTCGTTTTATTTTGCTTACGTTCAATCATTATTGTAATATGCAGTTATCTTTTGGGGGTCTTTCTACCAAGTTTTCTTCAACCTTTGTGGCACAGAAAAGAGCACTTGAAACGTACAGAATCCTGTAAATCACATTTAAAAGAACTAGGTATTATGCCGTTACCATGTTTGTATATTTACCATTTGCTAATTTTTTTCCAAGAAAAACCCAAGTTTGTTTGTAACTAATAGATATGTCTCTAGGACTAGGAGTACCAGGGGCGATACAACTCTTACTATTCCAAGTCACTCATCCGAGTTGTTTCATAGGAGCGTTTTTCGACAATGTATACTAGTCACAAATAAATTACCTAATTATATTAAAGAAAGTATCGTTGCCTATCTTTAAAAATGCCATATCTCGTTGAATATCTTTAAATGTTTTGTTGTTCTACGTACACAAGTAGCACATCAAGTTTTTTTTTCATACTGAATTTGATACCTACATTTGATTATGTTGGTATTGTAAATCAAAATAGTTTGGTTCATAATACATAACGAGTATGAATACGTACCGTAAAACGGGGTTACTTTGCACTTTGATGGGTAACTTTGCACCACTGCTGTAAAAGTATATATAAATATAATAATATATGTAATAATAATTTGTAAATTTTATTCATTTTAAGGTTTTGTTTTTGGAATCTTTTTTTAAAATAAACCCCTTTTAATATTGGTTTTAATTTAATAAAACTGGTGCAAAGTTACCCATCAAAGTGCAAAGTAACCCCGTTTTACGGTACGTTTTTTGGCGTGTCTCACCTAGCAAGTTACTTCTTCTGTATACAGTATTCTTCTGTATACAGTATTCTTGTTTAAATGTCAAAGTGGGACTTTTTGATGTAGACCATAATACATAACGATTATGCAAACTATTAATATTTTATGAATTTCTACGTGGGTTTCGGTATTTTTACTTTTTTGTTTTATATTTGAATTATCCATTAAGTAAAAGGTTTGGATGAAAATACTTTCGTCAGTAAACTTTATATTGAAAACTTATTCGGAACATATCTTTAAATGTGATTTTATTTTAAAATGTTGAATCGTGGATATTCTGAGCGAAGTTGTAAAATTGCTGCATTTACTTGCATATTTCTTGTTGGATATCAAACACAAAAATATAAATGTTATTCATAGGATATATCTTTATTTTTATTTGCCTCAAATATTTGGCCGCAAAATTGGCGATTATCACGTTTACAACTAAAAGCAACAAACCAACATTGAGTTTTACCCTCTTTTGTGCTTAAAAGAATCAATTTTAAATTAAAGTTTAAATGCCAGGGCTTTAATACTTTTAAAAAACGACGTGATAAAATGCATGAAGTAGTTCTTGAACTAATTTTATGTTTTTTATTTCGGTTAAAAAGAAAACTTTTAAGTATTTGAGAATCTTTAATTTTTTTATAATTAAACCGATCTTCTAGCTCTTTAAATAAAAAAGACATACATAAAAAGTGCACCCTGTATACAAAATAAATTTGTATAAAAATGTTTATGCTTTACAAGAAAGGCCTTTTACGTTTTTTTCGTTAAACCTACAATTTAAACAATATAGGAGGTCACGTTACGTGTTTTTCGTAAAACCTACAATTTAAACGATATAGGAGGTCAAAGAAATAAATAAAAAAAAAATTTCTGAACTTCATAAGTTGCCTTTTTTTGGCATACAAATTATTTGTTTACTCTAAAACAATTTAAGTAAAAAAAGTTTTCCGATCTCGTTTAACACTGTACCTTTAATTTTTATTTATTTTGCTAATTTCAAACTTTGACCTCCGATATAATTTAAATGGATGGTTTTACGAAAAACATGTTAATTACATTTTTGTAAAGATATGTCTTGTATATTGTTAAATAGGTTTTTAGAAAGTTATGATTTTTTTAGGCAGAATTAAATTTTAAAATTGTTTTTAGACTGTTAACAAATTCAAATGAAACCAAAGACGTTAACTTAAAAAAATAAGAGACATCCTATAAGACAGTACAATAACTGTGTATAATAAGTGAAAAAAATTAATTTAATGCTAAATTATGGGCAAATTTTCGTTAAATGTACATTTGCTGTCCCCAGCTAATTTTTATTTTTGACCTTTGTTGATAAATTTTGTATTTATTATATTTAAATACCCCCTTCCTGTTAGGACCCATCGTATTTTTTTTTAATTACTTTGTGTTTCTATATATGGCAGAAAAACTAGGTGAAATGTCCTGTAACCTAACTGTCCCTATAGGGACTCTATAGAGGCGATTTTTTAATTTAAATTATTATATTCTTCTTTGCAGCTTTCTTCTGAAAAAATAAATTATTTTTGAACAATGGAAAGTTCTTTTATTCGTATATAAAACTAAAATAGTTTTCTACAAAGTAGTTTAAACAGAAAAAAATATTAAAGTTGACATTCAAAAATCTTGTCTTTTTCCTAACGTCGCGACGGCTTCTCTGCCGACTGCTTCGAAATAGAGACACGAGATAAAGATACTAGCGTTTTATTTCTAAAGGGCATCCAGTTTGATAGTTCGGCAACAACAAGTGAGCACGTCTAAAGTGTGTGAATTTTTTTATAAATATTTTAAAGGTAAGATTTTTTTGCGTACACTTTTGGTGTCTTTTACAAAACGCTACATATAACTCTTGTTTTAGAAGTTACCTTTTTTATTTTCATTTTGTATTATAGCATAGAGCATAGTAGAAATTCCAAACAAATGCCGAAAGATATTAACATTTAACAGTATTTCTGAAAAATAAAGTTTGAAAAAGTCAAAAGCAATGTGTCATAAAACGTTCAGGAAGATGCGTTAGGAGGAGGACAATGTTTCATTTCTTCCTTGTGTTCCTTCCCTATTTCAGATTAACCCTATAAGTTTTATTTCTTTAAAGTTTATTTTTGTTATTTATAATTTTTTAGCAGTATATTACACCGTTCTATCACAAAGGAAAAAAAATCGATCAAATTGACCTGCCTGGACAAATTATATATACAAAATGTACATTTAACGAAAATTCGCCCTTATACTTAATTTCTTTTATTTGCAAATTGCAGTTTAAATTAATACAGTACAAGAATAGAATTGAAATTTTAACACCGTGTTAATAATATTTATATTAGCATGTAATAATATATTATATAACAAGAGACGTAAGTAGCATATTACGCGCGAGCGGTGAGGTTACACACGACGCCGCGGCGCGCCGCTTGCCTCGAGTCGCGTAATTACTTTACCTCCTGTACCAGTGGCGGCTGCAAAAAAAGGAGGGCAACGGGTAGTGTCCTCCGATGCTACTCAAAAACATTATATTTAATTAATTTATTTGTAATGTTACACTCTAACAAACTTTTTAAATGCAATTCTCAATATTAACGATTAATACGGGTAAACTTTTTTAGAATGGATAGTTACAAGCCGGGCGGATTTAAATCTGCACTGTAAGTCCGATGTATCGATAAAGGCGGGGGTGTGCAGCGTGCGGGCGGAGAATATCTGTTTCAGTAGGCGTCAGCCATCATAATCGTGTGAAATAGTAAGATGCCTGTCAGCGCGTTGCAGATGTATTCAGTTTACTTTGTTCTGAGGAAGGTCACTTGAGGAGCGATCAAACAAAACCAGATAAATCCATTTTAGTGATTTGTAGAAACAAGTCAAAAATAACTGAATTTGTTTGCTTTTGAGTTATTTCTGCAAATCACTAAAATGGATTTATCTGGTTTTTTCTGATCGCTCCTCACTTAAGGCGACTCGAGCGACTGCGGCTTGCGACTGCGATTGATCGCAGTCCCAGCCGCAATATTGAGTGTTTTCGTTGTTGCGTCTAGTTTTATGTAGTCTTCATCTTCATAGTCAAAAATTAAGGGATATTTTTGAATTTCTTCGACCAAAATTTCATCCTCGTTTCGACTAAACTTTGCTATTTTTTATCAAACAATCGCAGACGACTGCGATTTGACTGGTCTATGTAGCAGTCGGGTCGCAACGGCTGCGGCTCGATCGTGATGGTCTGCGACTGAACGCGCCAACTAAAACATATACGCACAAATTGTTTTAAAGGTACGGTTTCGTTGATGAAACTCGCGGCTGCGGCTTGCGGCTGCGACCTTAAGGTACGGATTCGTTGATGCGACTCGCGGCTGCGGCTTGCGGCTGCGACCGTAGCCGCTCCACTGCTTAGTACAATTTGTTTGTATATGTTTTGGTTGACGCGTTCAGTCGCAGACTGCAACTGAACGCGCCAACCAAAACATATAAACACAAATTGTACTAAGCAGTGGCGCGGCTAAGGTCGCAGCCGCAAGCCGCAGCCGCGAGTCGCATCAACGAAACCGTACCTTAAAGGTAGTCAAAAATATCAACGAAACCGTACCTTAAAGGTAGTCAAAAATATCGCCGGTCGTCGGGCCGTGGTGCGTGTTATTGTTTTCTGATATTTTTAAAATGGAAATAAATACCATAGATTATATAATTACTTGTGTTAATTTAAATATGGGTTTATGGGTCTCACATGTTACATACATCGGTAAGTTTATTACCCAATTTTTGCATGTATATAAATTTCTGCCCCCCCAATTTAATATGTCACCAGCCGCCACTGTTTTGTTACCAATTACTGGGCGAGTACAAGGATGATCCTTGATCTTGCTCACCTCCCAGTTCTTAGTTAACAATGATGAGTTACCAAATAAAACCAATTGGAATTCGTTTTGGAACTGATTTTTATTAAAAACTTATTGGGTTATATACAAATTTACAATATAAACAAAACAGTAGTTCTAAACATTTAAACTAAAAACAATATAGAAAATTAAATAACAATAATAAAAATAAACATAAAAAACATAAACTTTGTTGTGGAACTGCTGGTTGCCGTAATTGGTGCACTGCTGCGTAAGGTGTTCTCGTTTATTCACCTGCTGCTATACGCAACCTTGCACATTCCTGCATTTTTGGTAGTAATATTTTTAAAAACTCAAATTTTATTAATATTTTTTTTCTGTTTAATTTTTAATTAAACATATTGGCGACTCCACAAGCAGATTGTCCCTGGGATTCAATTGTAGTTTCCCTAGTCGTCAGCTCTCAATGGACTCAGTACGTCGATGGAGACTGCTCCTTGAATGGGCCTGGTACTGGATAGTTCCATTGGTTGGTCCACCTTTTTGTGTTTATTGCGTCGTCTGAACCTCCAGATGCACCAGAAGGTTGTGAATACGGAGCCAACAAGTATGACACACGTTGTGTTGCTAATAAGAATTGAGTGATGAACCACCTTCTTCCACTGAAAATCCTCGATGGTTTCCTGTATGTCGTTTTGTTGGCTTCTCAGCTCATTTATATCCTCTTCACTTGGCTTCATTATTTTGTCATCTAATTCGATTGTTTTCATATTTGACCTGGAAATGGTCAAATTGACATCCACGGGCCGAGTATATCCTGCTATTACCGACACACCTTCTGATCTCCGCGGCGTCAGGATTGTTGATTTAGATGTAATTATGCAATTTGGGGAAATTGTGACTATTCCAGTCTTGTTTAGGAATACATCCTGTCGTTTTTCATTACAGGTAAACGCAACTCGAAACTGTGTAGGGGATATGAAAAGCCAGCTGTTTGGAGTATAGAGTTGTTTCCAAACACTACTGTTGATTTTGGTTTTGGATAATGGACATGAAGACTTATCCGATTTTCTGTATAATTCATCAATTATACAGTTAGGGCTGTTGTCTATGTTTCGAATGAAGGACGGTGAGCAGACGTATAATTGTTTGTTGATCGTAATACACATCTTCAGTTCTTCATCAGTTACTTCAAAGAAACGTTGGGTGTCGTTGGCTACGTCGCTTGTAGCTTCCTACGTCACTTGTTTGGACGTAGGTCATTTGTTTGGGGTCGTAAATCCCTGTTGTTTTGTTCCCTACGTCGCTTGTTTGGGCGTAGGTCATGTTTGTTCACCACTTCCTGGACTGTGCTACCAAGGGCTGGTGGTTCGAAGGGGTCGTAAATCCCTGTTGTGTTGATCCCTACGTCGCTTGTTTGGGCGTAGGTCACTTGTTTGATAAGAGTAGTCACAATTAACCGTTGGTTGTGATACCTTCTCTGAAGCACTTCCCACGCAGATTTGTAGTTAGCTTCAGTTATTTCAAAGTGTTGGATCAGTCGACTTGCCTCTCCCTTTGTGTACGTTTTAAGGTAGTGCATCTTGTCAACCTCCGGAATCGTGATATTTTCATGGATTTCCTTTGTGAAGATGTCCTGAAAGGTGCCCCATTCTTCGTATTTCCCTCCAAATGTAGGAATCTGCAGGGTTGGCAGTTTGATTGTTGACTTGATCGTTGAATCAGTTACTTTTGTGTTTGTTGTAGTTCGTTGAACCATTGCCATGAGTACCTGGTTGTACTCTGACTTCAGTTGTTGAAATTGGTCGTGCAAGGGATACATGGACTCATCTTCGTGGTTTACTCTAACTTCCATGTGAAGATTAGATACCATATCCCACTGCTTCCGAATTTCCTGAAGTTGGCATTCAATTTGAACAGCAGACATGTCGCTCATACTGTTCCGTGTGGTATCAAGGACTTCTTGTACGTCTGTTATGCGAAAGCCTAGTTCCTTCACGCGACGCATCTGATTAGCATCGGTTTGTGGAGAGATGTTTGGTGCCTGGGAATTTTGAACCTCTTCTGAACACTTTAAGATGTAATTCGTGGCCTCAGTGGTGTTTGACTCGATCTGGTTAATGAATTTCGATGTAAAGTATTCGTGAGTCTTGACGCCACAACTTGTCATCATTTCGTGATTCTTCTTGGCCTTGTCCAATAGCTCTGATACCTTATATATTCGTTCGTTAAGGTATTGCTTCGTTTTTCTGCTTGGACCATCTTTTTTCATGTTAGACAAAATTTTTTTAATTTCGTTGTTAATGCCTTCTTGGGCCTTACAGAATTCTTCAAATTTTTCCATGGCTTTATTTCTTGATGCTTCCTGGACTGGGCTATCAAAGGGCTGGTTGCTCGAAGGACCACTTCCTGGACTGTGCTACCAAGGGCTGGTGGTTCAATGTTTGTTGCCGCTTCCTGGACTGTGCTTCTTCGGAAAAAATTTGCCGAGTGAGGCTTTTTAAACTTTGTCTACGGAAAACGCTTCAAACTTGCAAAATGGTGTAAAATTTTATATTTGATAATAATAATAATAATAATATGTTTATTGCTAATAAGATCATACATGATATAAGCAACGCCAAAAGACAAAAATATAGGAAATAAACAAGGTGAAACATTTAGTCATAAAACATACAGTCATACGGTATACAATAAATAAATAAATAAACATTTAAAACATTTAGTAAACATTTAAATGGGTAAAAAAAATTGTAAATATTATTAGTTAGTCGGTAAAATTTAAGAACTTATTAAAGGAGTAAAAACCGTTGGTTTAAAATATTAAGTTTTTATTGCATTTTTAATAAAGATATGTATATGTATTTTTATGTGTTATTAACAATTTTATACTGTATTATATTCAGAAGATAAAACAATAAATTGTCTTAACCTCAATTATTTGACTGCCTCCCTTATTTAAAGTAAAAGTGAAACTTTTTGATGTATACACTGTTTAAAATATATGTGGTGTAAAAAGTAATCTTAAAATGGTGTTCAAATCCAACACCAAGTGGTGTTAATATAAACACCAAGAATTATGGTTGAAAATATTATATACAGCAAACACCAAAACGGTGTTTATCTAAAAATATTTGAGAAGTGCACCTACAAAGAAAAAAGGAATAGTTAATTTAACTATATTAATTTAGTTGACCCCTTAAGTATTTATTTAAATCAACTGTGAGAAGGTTAATATAAACAAAGATTAGTTTGAAGGTACTAAACCAGATAGTTATTTTTTTTAATTGGTTAAATTAACCCAGAAACCAACCCGCTGTATGGTTCAGTTTACTAAATATGTTGTTCATAAAATAAGAGTTACTTCAACCTAAAGCACTCAGTTAAAACGATTAAAACAATTTTCCGTGCATTCCTGGTTGCATAGTATGTACCGATCGCGGCAAAGGTGGTGTGGATCACGTAATGTTCTTAAATCTCGCCTCTGTTGACTTACATGAAGAGTATATAAGCTCAGGTAATCCTTTGCATTGGTGTGACACTACAAGTTGTTCGATACTAAAGAGACCTTAAATAGGTGGAAACAGATGTCAATACCTGAAGTATTTTAAGTTGGTGGAACGCATTAAAAATATTATCCCTAGGGAGTTGAAGGTTCAATTTTCTGGAATAATACCACTGGTAATATAGGTACTTGTAATGCGTCAAGGAACTTCCTGTTTCCTTTTTTTCCTTTTTTCTGTGTAGTATGATTTAATTTGACCAAAAACACATAATATTTAACACTGAAAAGGAGTTCAATTTACGCCAGGTAAAATTTATTTTAATACTGTGTGAGTTAAATTTACACCATTTTAGTATTTGAATTTACACTGGACACCGAACCATATTTAACACCATTTTGGTTTGTTTCGATATAGACCATGTATGATGTTAATTTGGTGTTAAAATGGTCATGAAATTTTAAACAGTGTACCATAATTTATCATAACCATTTTTTTGTTAATTTTTTATGTACTTATTGCATATCTATTAGTTCTGAATAAAAAGTCACAAATTAATCCTAACAATTTGACGCCACAGTTTTTTGCGATTTCTGAAAAGTTATCCGAAACGCGAATAGCGGGTTTTAATTCTAGACTACTCATTTAATTGTTAGAATTATAAAATTTTAGGTAAATTTTGTCATTTGTTGTACACTTTTTATATAGGGACTTTTAACAGTACCTTTCAGGCACTCAAAAGGCATGGGTAAAATATCCCGTCGTAGAAAGGAACGTATTCCTGTTTAATTTGGTGATAGACGTATCGTGGTCATCCGCCATGATAATTTCTCTCTAAGAAAAAAAAGTAGTCTTTGTCTAGTGGTTAAGAGTTACTTCTCCTTTATTTAGTCTTTTTGCATTCTGTCAGCCTAAGAGTGCGTTTGCAATAAGGGGGAACTTTGGATATGCTATAAGGATAGGTGTATAATCCAGTGACTTTATATACCGGACTTCTTTCTTATTTTCGAACGCCGCGAACTATATGCATAAAGTTATATTATATATATATATATATATATATATATATATATATGTATTTATATATATATATATATAATGTTATATGTTATATGTTGTAGTGTTCTAAAACCAATTGGTTTAGCTCGTTATTTAACTGCATATAGTAAATTATTTTATTTGAACCCTTTAGTTATATGGTTTATTCAAGTTTTTGTGATACATTTTCTTTCTTTTTAATAGTTGATATTTTTTAAATAATTTAAATAAATAATAAATAAATTTAAATGTTTTTCGTTTTCTTTAATAGAATTTTAAACTGATATGTAGGTAAATTTTAATTATTGTTTGGTGTACTCTCCGCGCTTGATGAATAAAACTTAACCAAGTCTAAAGCTTGGACAGCGGAGAGTGCACTTTGGGCATAAGCTTGCTGTTTTCGAACACTTGACAGTTGCATATATCTGGGTATATACCAGAGAAATCCAACGAACAAGGTAAACTTGGAGTGTATCCAGAGTGCACTCTTGCGAATTTTCGAACGCGCACTAACGCTTATTTCATCTTATTTTCTAAAACAATTGGACTCAGCTTAGCAGAAAGCTACCTACCCACAAAACAATTGTTTTGTGTTAATTATGGTTAAAGTTTTAGTTGACTAATATTAAATCGCAATAAATCCATTTTTATTAAATAATTTTTTTTTAATTGATAAAATTAAATATACTAATATTTTATTAGTAATAAATATCAATACCAGTGTTGCCAACCGTACCATAATTATGGTATTTGTACCATAATTTTAAAGAATTGTACCTTTCATTTTTATAGCGTACCATAATACCATAATTGTACCATAATTTCTTTTTTACAATATTGTTTTAACATAATTTAAGTATTATAATTTTTAAGCATGCCTTTGCACCGAAAATAAATTAGGCAACGTTGCGATCACTCCTTCGGAGGGGACTTTAAGCCGTCGGTCCGTTCCTACCCCTAACCCGCACAAGCCATTCAGTTGGCTTATGGGACATCTTAGTTTGGATGTAAGGGTGGAACTAAAAGAGCACTTTATAACTTTTTTAACTTTAATGAAAATTAACGTTCTAGGTTATCAACTATAACTGTTATGTTCTTTTCTATTCAAACTCTTGTTTTTCACCTCTGTGATTTTTTCGAGCGGTATAAAAATTTAAAAAAAAATTGTATAAATTTTGAGCCCTCAGAAAAAATGTGCAAATACATAACTAAAGATAATTTATTAAATAATCAAGACTGTGATGAATGCGATATTATTTTTAATTAAAAGTGTTAATTTATTAAATTAAAAATAATTTATTATTTTTTTACCAAAGTTTATTTTTTTGTTTGTACCTAATTTATTTTATTTTATCAAAGTTTGTGTTAAAATAAATATGACTTTTCTTAAAGTGCCGAGTTGTTTGAATTTTAAAGTCCTAAAATATACCATAATTTATGCCATAATATTTGTTTGGTGCGTACCATAATGTACCATAATTTTTCTAAATGTGTACCATAATTTTTATTTTGAGGTGCCTAGTTGTTTGAATTTTAAAGTCCTAAAATATACCATAATTAATGCCATAATATTTGTTTGGTGCGTACCATAATGTACCATAATTTTTCTAAATGTGTACCATTATTTTGAGGTTGGCAACAGTGATTTTTACACAAAAATCAAAATATAATGGATTAAATACGTATACCTAAATTTAAATTAACTAACTATATTTTATGGTGGTAATTTTTAAGACCATAGGGTTTAGAGTTTTTTCCTGAATAAAATTAAGCTAATTTTGTATTAATATGAACATTATCTTAATTTTTCGAATTTATGGGTTGGTTGCTTTCTGCAGAACTACGTCCAATTACACTGTAGGTAAATTTTCAACTTTTGAAATATAACTGCTAAAAGCTCGGACACGTAAACATAATTTTGGTCTTAAATTATAAATCCGTGCTCGGTTTACCTGTATCAGGCAATCCGATCCGAGGACACTGTACAATGGTATATTATAATTTGTAAAGTGTGTCAACATTCGTATGCTTTTTATGTCTTGTAATATAATATCCTTAATTATGGTTAATTAAAAAAAAATCAGTAAAAAACACTAAATTCCCTAAATTATCTAAAAAAAAAACCCTCGGACACATGTTCCTTTCGATAAATTAACCTCAAATTTTGCAAGAAATTGTTTTTATTAATTTGGAATCGATGGGGGGCAGTCCAATTGATTTTTTAAATATATACAGGGTGTTTCTTAATGGGATGCTTTAAAACTTGAAGTTTACGTGTCCGAGCGTTTAGATGTGATATTTTTACCTCCGTACAGTGTTATAAAAAAACATAAAATTGCTTTCTTTAATTTAATTTTAAATAATAAAGTGTATTATAGTTGGTAATTACTTACTACTGAACTTGGATGTTTTAAAATTTTAACCGCTATACTTATTCTGCAAATTACAAAAAACTATTTGTAAGAAAAAATTAAATCACCCATACTTGGCTGAACACCATATATAATTTGTTGTATATAAAGTTATAACTATTAAAGAAATATTGTTATCGATAAAAATAACGCTTTCCTAAACGTAGGCTTACAGGAGTTGTATAATTGACTAATCAACTGATTTATTAACTACTTAAAGAAAACCACATTGTGGCATAACATGCAAGCCCGTAACCGCGCATTCCGACATTAATTTAGTTTTATATCTACCTAGTCGACTAATAAACGCAGTACTGGAAACATATAATAAATGCAATTGTAATATTTTACTTTCCACTCCATATCCACTTTTATTGTATGTTAAATTAATAAAAATAATAAATTTGACCCACTTACCTATTATTCTAAAAAAAAATTATTTAATTAACATAACGCTTAAAAAATTTCAACATTTTAATGAAAATTAATATTATTATCTTTTAAAAAATATTGTACAAAGTATTTACTTCCAGGGGTGGTTCTTGGACGGTGCGAGCGATGCCGCCAACCGGGCGCCGTCATAGGGGGCGCCGAAAACACGGCGGTGGATGGACAATTTAAAATCAGCTTTTTAATAAATTTTAGTCAAGTAAGTAATATTATATAAAAGGCCTTGCAACCTGTAGAGGTCTCGTAATGTGACATTTCAAAAGTCTAAAAAAAATTAAAATAAAAATGTCCGAATGTTTACAAAGGTGCCGACAAAGGAGCTTAACACGCATTGTCCGCGGGCGGCGACTGTTTCTACTTATGCGACAGGATATTTTCCGACGCTTTTATTAATCCAAAAATATGCTTTTAAAGCAATATCCTTTAGATAATATTAATCTTCGTTAAAAATGTTAAGTTTTTATTTTTTAAGGGGTATTTTTATAATATTATCAAACCCACTTTTATCAAAAACAAAAAAATTATTGACAAGAAATGGCATGAAAGTCAAATCAGAATTATTAATTTAACAAAACATACAATCTAGAATAGTATATTTTGTAACAAGTTTGGAACCGTGAAACCGTCAAACTCGCCTTCGGCTCGTGTGACAAACTCTTCACTCGAGCGGAATATGCAATTCCAAACGTGTTTCAGACTATACTTTTTCTACGTTTCCAAAAAATACCATAGAAAAGTCATTTGATTGGAAGAAAGTGAGGTTGGATCGGTCTAAAATTTGTTAGATATTAAAAACAGAGATGTCGCCACGAGTGTTTATTCTATAATAGGTTGATAGAATATTTCATTCTATAATAGGTTGATAGAATATTTCATTCTGTAACACTTTACGGAATATATGTCATTCCATAGATAAAGTGATAATATAACGGTCAAATTCCGTAATAGGAGTAGAAAAAAATATTTTCTTAACATAGATTTTAAATCTTGGCTCAAAAATGAATTTTAATACGACTTTTTTGTTTATATGATGCATTTTCTTCCCGAAGTAGATTCCATACATACATGTATACATAGTCACCCATCATTGTCGCATCCTCCCTTGTTATCACTTTTCCATTGCCCGAATATCTTGATGAAATCTTTCTCCATGTTCTTCGCTGACATTTTCACGGAAAAAGTCAAGATGCGAATGCAAATAGTGTACTTTCAACGACAAGGCATAATAATAGTTATTTATGTCATTAGGTTAAGAAGTAAGGCTTTTTGTGCTAAGCTCAAGGTTTGAAGGCCGACGCGTAGCGGAGGCCTACAATTGAGCGAAGCACAAAAAGGCACTTCTTGGCCGAATGGCATACAACATTTTATCTTCAAAGCACTTTATATAGGTCAATTTAATTCAACATCAAAGCAACCTAACCACACTTTTTTAGAATCTCATTTATTTATTAGCTAAAGATTACATTACATGTACAGGGTGATCCCCTATAATGTCGCCCCCCTTTAACTTTTTTATTTTAAGTGTCCCAAAAAATTTAAAAGTGTGGTTATGTAGGAACTAAAAAATACTTTTTTTCTACGTATAAAGAAAATTGGAAAATTGATCTGTATACAGGGAAAAACAAAAAGTTTATTTTTTTTCAATGGATCACCCTATATTTGAATTTATTTTTAGATTCCTTGTAAAATTCTGAGCATAATTTATATACAAACCATATACCTAAACTCAACCGTTTCTGAAATATTCGCATTCGAAATGTCATCATTAAATGTTTTTTTAAACTGTTAAAAATCAAGAAGCCTCAGTATACCAAAATTTTTATTGAAAATAAATTACTATAGTGACATTATGTCAATAAGTGTTGTTAAATAAAAAGTTAAGTAAAAATGGCGTACTCAGACAGAGAAAGACAAACTATTTCAACTTATTATCTTAAAAATAATTTAAATATTTCAGAAACGGTTGAATTTAGGTATATATACCTATATATACCATATATGGTATGATATATAAAATATGCTTAGAATTTTACAAGGAATTGAAAAATAAATTCATATATAGGGTAATCCATTGAAAAAAAATTAACTTTTTGTTTTTCCCTGTATACTGATTAATTTTCCAATTTTCTTTATATGTAGAAAACAAGTATTTTTTAGTTTCCACATAACCACACTTCTAATTTTTTTGGGACACTTAAAATAAAAAAGTTAAAGGGGGGCGACATTATAGGGGAACATTTAATTTCACTGAAAACTTAAAGCAAATTAAAACTAATAAGATAATAGATAATTTAAATCGTAGAATCGTGCGTTTTCTTGGTTGCCTAACCTCACCTTTTTGTTTTATTATTCATATTTAATTTTACAATAATTTAATGAAAAATATTAAACATTAACAGTAAAACAAACAAATTAGTGCTTATTATAAATAAATTAAACCAGTTTAGTACGTTAATTTCTTATTAAAGGATTAATTTGTTAAAACAATACCCCTAGCGAGAAAAAATCGAACTAATTACTTGCCTCATAAAAATTTTTATCGGCCTAGGCCATAACAAGGTATTTCTTTATCGAATGTTGACAACAATAAAGTTTAAATTATAGACAGCGTGGAGATAAAATAATTTTTTCTACTCCTATTACGGAATTTGAACGTTCTATTATCACTTTTATCTACAGAATGAAATATTCTATCATCCTATGATAGAATAAACATTCGTGGCGACATCTCTGTTTTTAATATCTAACAAATTTTAGACCGATCCAACCTCACTTTCGTTCAACCAAATGACTTTTCCATGGTATTTTTTGCAAACGTTGAAAAAGTTTAGTCTGAAACACGTTTGGAATTGCATATTCCACTCTCGTGAAACCGTCAAACTCGCCTTCTGCTCGTGTGACAAACTCTTCACTCGAGCGGAATATGCTGTATTCCAAATTTGTTACAGAATATACTATTCACTTTTGTGGTTACCAAGAAAACCACAAAAGAGAAAATCTCACGTCAACTTTTGAGTTTAACAAATGTATTATAACTCAAATTTGTTAAAAAAAATTATTCATTTTTGTTACATGTTGTCCGCAAAAAGTTTAATGGCCAAAATTTTACGTGATGGTTTACCACATCTCACCAAATCTCACCAAGGGGGCTCCAAATTATCAGAAAAATGCCTAACGTAATTAATGGATGGATGTTAGGAAATTAATTAATAAAGCAATATTTCTTGTCAAAATTCTTTTTATTTTAGTTCCCAATTTCCAACAAATATTTTTGTTTGGAAATTACAAGAATTATGGTTAAATTATTGATATAGGATTTTGTTATTAAATCTACAAATTGTTTGTTATAATTACAAACTGCTTATTCAATTAGGTAACAGATAACAGTTGGTTGTAAAATTAATATAAAGTTATGTGGACGTGCATTAACATAAAATCTGGTTAATATATCGATGACTTTCTGCCAAAGTATCGTAACTAAAATTTCGGGAATCGAAAACATTTTTTGTCTTAAAGACTGTTTTAAATTAAATATAGCCTAAAGGTTTTATAACAAGTAAATAGCTTATAATTATAGCTATTTACTTGTTATAAAACCTATAGGTTATATATGGGTTAAAACAGATTTTAAAATAAAAAATGTTTTCAATTCCCGAAATTTGGGTTATGTTGCTTACGATACTTTGGCAGAAAGTCATCGATATATTAACCAATATTTAGTTAAAATTAACAAATATTTTTTACTGTGTATTTAGTATTTAGTAATTTAAAAAAAGGAATATAAAAGCAAAAGTAATCCATCGATGTAACAAAACATTTACTCATAATATAGGTATCATTTTTTAAAACATCGATGTTTGATGTTGATGTGCCGATGTTTTTAATGTATCGAAAAACACCGTACATGTCCAACTTCTACTAGCCGGCCGTGGCGACGTTTATAAACGATTATAATCGTTATTTTACTTATGTTAATGTTATTATCTTTATTAGACTGGGACAAAAAAATCAACTATTGTTTTTTTTTAAGTATATCGAAAATATGGTTTGAAGCGACAAAAAAAAATTATTGTGAAAGTTTAAGTCCATAATATTAATATTATGAGGTCTATCATCGCAATTTTAATTTTTTTTCCCTCATCAAGTTTTTGTCTCGGAACTCCCAAACCATTGATTTTAACAAAATTTACTTAAACATTTTTTTTAAGAAAATTAAATTCTCTACAAAAAAGGTTAAATGAAATTTTTCGTCAGATGAACTGTTTCCTTAAAATCATGCCCTAAACATTGGTATAGTTTTACATTTTGATCTTTTAACTTTGGAATTTTGTAATTCATGTAAAAATTAGTACCCAGAAAAAAACGATGAATATTCTTTTGGGAAATTGGTTTAGTTTTACATTTTGATCTTTTAACTTTGGAATTTTGTAATTCATGTAAAAATTAGTACCCAGAAAAAAACGATGAATATTCTTTTGGGAAATTGATTTTTTTGGCCCAGTCTAATCTTTATTAATTTTTTAATCGTTGTGTAAGGTGTGTTAATGAACAATATTAAACATCAATGGGTAATAGTTATATCAGGTGTAAACTAGATTTTGAGGTAAATATTTATGTATACTGAAATTTTTACTAAATTAAATTTTAACTTGACTTCCAGCACGTGCCGCCCTGGGCGGCCGCCAACTTCACTTACCCCTTAAGCCGGTCCTGCTATTACCGCCCCTGATTACTTCTGCATGATTAAAATAATTATTTCGATAAATTAGGATAATGAAATTGGACATAGCGGGTTATATATTATAAGTACGTTCCTCACCAATACTAATAATACAACTATGATAAATTCTTAACTGCTAGTAGTGTTATTGTTTTGCAGGAATAAACTGTCGAAAGCCAATTGAATCTAAAATTTTAGTTGAAATGTTGACTTATTTTAACATTAAAAACCGCACACATTTGGATGAAGTCGCAAAACGCGAAATTATTGACTTAATTATACATACCAACTTTTTGATATTATGCCTTACCTAAAACAAATAAAATATATTATCCTATGTACAAAATCACATATAATATAATACAAGTTTTCTAATAATATAAGGTATTCATAGAAAATGATGATAAAAAATATGATTTAATTTAAAATTTGCATGGGAAACGCTAAAAGAAAGTTGATTTGTTAAGTTCTGAACGAAATTTAGGCTGTAAGTAAATATGGCGCGAAAACACAGTTAATTTTTAAAAGAAATTAGTTGATTAAATGTTCATAATTTAAATCTTTGACTATAAATATTTTTATAGAAAGTATTGCAAAATTTGTAAAAATTACTTATCAGCTTTGCTAAATAATTGTTTACGTAAAGCCGAAGTTACGGGAGTTGTTAAAATAAGCTATTGCCATATTTGGGTTGCTTCCCACTAACTCAAAATCATAAATTGTTTGTAAAATATTTATATATATATATATATATATATATATATAGCTTTCATCCAATACGAAGCCCGCTAAATATTACAGGCAAAGCGAAGCCTGGGTTAAGAGGCAAGGGGTTTTGGTATTTTATTTTAATATTTAGAGATTATATAAAAATCATCGGTCTGCGCATAAGCTCAAAGACGGCTGGCGGTTGTTAAGAAGCCCGGCGGTGTTGCCGTCACTTATGCTGTGATAAAAGCGTTTATGAAATACGGAATTTGATCTGCTGTTGCAGATGTTCATATATACCTATATACCTATAGGTAATACATGGCAATAGGAGAAATTTAAAATTCCAATCAGTTATGTTAGGTTAATTGTTTGCAAACAAACATGTTTAAATGCTCTATTACATTAAAATAATAAAACAATGTAAAAATACTTATACTAATAATATGCGTAATTTTTAGGTTTTTTAAATTATAATAATCATTTTTTAATAAAAATAAATTTAAAATTAGATAAATATTAATTCGGAATTTAAAAAACCTAAAAAAATATAATTTTACCGTTTTTTTTCGATCCACCTTACTCGAAAAATACAGTAAAATCCCAGCTGACAGTACCACGTCATTTAAACGTCATTTTTTCGCCACCCGATTCGTCATATTCACCATGCACCATGACGTATTATTGACGTTTGGGCGACGGTAAAATGTCACAGCCCTCCGACGTCATTTTGGTACGTCTTTTTGACGTGTTCAGTTAACGTATAATGACGATACTTTGTACATACCAGTGACGTTACTTTGTACGTACCAGTTAGACGTAAAAAAAAACGTCCCCCTTAACGTGGTTAAGACGATTCTTAAAGACATCTTTAATACGTCTTTAAGGTACAAAATTGACGTGTTTTGGTTGTTGAATAATTTCTCAAAAATAGTGCTGTTTAACATTAAACTTAAAAGCAGAAGCGGTATAGTCAGTAATTTTGCGTTAGTAAGAAATTCTTACTTAGCATCTTAAGGCATTCCACCTTTATGGTACTATCTATTGTGCTACAGAGGCGAGAGGTATGCATGGGTTGCCTACATATTGGCGAATTTTGAAACATTTTGATGACGTCGCATATTCGTCTGATTCTTGTATGAAATAAGTGGTCAGATAATGGCGAGAAATATACGTAGAGATGAAAAAAAAACGGTTTTGTGAAAAAAAACATGAAAAAAAACCTAGAAAAAAACGGTTTTTTTTTGTTTTTTTTTTAAATCCGCTACAATAAAGCAAATTCTGTCAATAAATAACATCAATATTAAAAAATGGAGTAATTTTTCAAAATGAAATTTTGGGTAAAATGTATATTAATAATAAAGTGAAATGTAGAATATAATACATTTTTCATTATTGAAAATTTTGACCTAGACTAAAAAATCTGATTTCTTATTTGGTAGTTTCCACATAAGAAACCAATAGGAATGTAAAACTTACACTAATAGAAAAAATTAAAGGATTAAATTTTTTTTTTGCGATTTTTCGGATAGCTGTATCTTCGTTAAAAATGGTCGTATTGGAGCCGTAAAAAAAGCAATTTGAAGCTTGAAGTTTCTAGTTTTTAGATGAAAAACGTGCAATGCTCAATCCTAACGAATACCGTAATAAAAAAATTCGAAATTTTTTAGGCTTTCTTTTTTAGTCCACGGAATGTTCCGACTTAACCACCAATGAATAAATGTTCTACAAAAATTTGCTATTGTTTTTTTTTGAACATGAAATTGAAAAATCGTAAAAAAGTGCTTTTGGTAGCTTTTTGTAAAATCAAGCGCTGAATCAAAAATATTATAGGTAGTTACTTTTTTTACGACCGAATCAAAACAAGCGCGGCCCCTATTGGTCAATTCGGTGTTGGTGGCGCGTGCAAAGCGCGAGACTGTATTTACATTTACTAAATGTCATTTAGTGCCTAATTTTAGTCCATGAACTGGACTGGAAACATAAAAAATTAGGCAAATAGGACTAATCTTGAAAAAAAAAAAACATAAAATATGAGAAAAACCATTAAAAAAAAAATGAAAAAAAAACTTGAAAAAAAAAACGGACCGCATCTCTAAATATACGTCATTTTTACGTTTTATTTGGACGTTTATTTTTACGTCTTAATCGTCCTTCGTCATTTTCTGTTTGCTGGGTACATATTTCGTCTAAATTTTACGTGTATCAAACGTATTTTTAAAACTTCTCAGAATTCCTGTGGTAAGTACCTTCTTGATTTCGACTGAAAGAACTGTATGGGAAGTTTTTTTATGTTTATGTAATATATTTAACAAATATAGAAATTTCATTTTTGTTAAAACATTCGTTTATTTTACGTTAATATTCCGTTACTTTAAAACTCGTTAAATATCAACCAAAATGCCACGTGAATAACACGAGTTGGTTACAGCTCTGTTTGCTGGGTAACGTCGATATTACGTGGAATGTATGGAACAAAAATGACGTCAACAATTGGTCAATTTAATGACGAAATAATAACCATATATTTTCATTTATGGAATAATAAATTAATTTTAAAACCGAAACCGGTCATTAAAAATACGAAAAATTACGTTCACTGTACGTGATTTAATAAAAGTCAATCTATTTAACGTCAATATCACGAAGAATGTATGAAAAAAAAGGACGTCAACAAGTGGTGAACTAAATGACGGAATACTAACGTCGATATTACGTAGAATGTATGGAACAAAATGACGTCAACATTTGGTCAATTAAATGACGAAATAAGAACAATATATTTTCATTTACAGAATAATAAATTAATTTTAAAATCGAAACCGGGCATTAAAAACACGTAAAATTACGTAAACTGTACGTGATTTAATAAACGTCAATCTAGAATACGTTAATATCACGTAGAATGTAAGGGGAAAAATGACGTCAATAATTGGTCAACTAAATGACTGAATACTAACGTCGATATAACGTAAAATGTATGGATCATAAATGACGTCAACAATTGGTCAATTCAATGACGGAATAATAACTATATAATTTCATTTATGAAATGATAATTTTAAAATAATAATTTTAAAACCAAAACCGGTCATTAAAAATACGTAAAATTATAATTTTACGTATACACACACTGTACGTGATTTAAAAAACGTCAATCCAGATTACGTCAATATCACGTAGAATGTATGAAAAAGTGGTTAACTAAATGACGGAATACTAACGTCGATATTACGTGAAATGTATGGAACAAAAATGACGTCAACAATTGGTCAACTAAATGACAGAATACTAACGTCGATATTATGTCCATGACGTCGCAGACGTACAATCACCAAAATTACACGTCTATAAGACGTGTCACTGTCAGCTGGGATTATACGGCCTGGTTAACAAAAGTTGCTAAATGCATTATTAAAGGTAAATTAGGTGCTCCACCTTCATACTAAAATTAGATTTTCTTTTTCGAAATCAATTTTATCGGGCCTATATGGAAACTATAGTATGTATAAAAACTGTGTATATAAAAATTGGAGAATGTAGGTAGGAATAATTTTAAAGGGTTCCTAAAAAATAAAATGTTATATATACAGGGTGTCCCAGGTTTTAGTAGCTGGACTTTACCAGCGAATTCAGAAAATTATTTTAACTATAGTTCCTATGAACTTTTATCCAAATATTGCTTCTTTCTGAGATACAGGGTGTTAAAGTTATAATAATTTTTGATATTTTGTTTAATATCTTCCTAAATATAAAAGATAAATTTGGTATATTTTTAAAAGTATTTTTGTTTTTAATATTTTTCTATTATTTTTTCTATTTTTGAAAGAAGAAGGTAGAGCTTAAAAACAATAAAAAAATACAGTAATTTCATTTAAAAATATATAAAATGATCTATTTCACGTTTATGCATCAATAAAAATATTTGTAAATTTGAGTAATTAAGACCAGTTTTTATATTTATATTTTAAAAATTATTTTATTTTACGATGTTAAACTGTAAATAAAATTTAAATTTAATTTGATTTTTAATTCCCTTTTATCTTTTAGCTTTTATCGAAGCTTAAGCAAACCCTGCCAAATCATATGTGGAAGTTAAATTAAGAATTAAAACATACTTGTCATAAAATTTTTATCCTAATCGAGTTTTTATTATTATAAGTCACACTGTAGAAATCAAGGTGTAGAAACGTTAATTTCTTGCGGCATTTAATAATAGATTTTTATGCTGCAGCAGAATTTGCGATGTTGCCAAATTTAAGGGCTTCGTAAGCACTGAAAAACGTATCGGGATTTTTATCATACGTGAAATACATACAAGTGCATATACAGGCCCTCTGGCGGCCAATCGACCGAACTAAAGGTGTATAAATTAAGATACTTTACCGACTTATGAAGCCCATCCAGTTTTTTCGAAATAACAATAGATGGAATCACCTACCCCTAAGAAGGCTATATATGCAATAATTTTTAGGAAGCCCGATTTGGGCTGCGTAAAATTTTCGCGGGCTTCGTAACATCCGTAAAGTGTATCATTTTGGGCTTGGTAATGATGGTTTATATATATATATATATATATATATATATATATATATATATATATATATATGTATATTATGTATATTATATATATATATATACATTAGGGTGGCCCAAATAAAAAGAATATTTTTTTTCTCGTCTCTTGTAAAAATATGTTAGTTTATCATGTTGTAAGAGCCCTGTCAAAATATCAACACGATTAAAAAATGTTTAGGGGTCGCTCAAGATTTTTAAAAGTTTCCAAAATCGTGAAAAATTCAATTTTGGTTTTATTTTAATTTATTTTTCTCGTCCCGATATTATTTTCTAGGTTGAAAATAATAAAAATTCTGTAAATTTTAAATCGATATTTTGATTTATAAGGGTCGCTCGAAAACATTAAAAATACTCTATTTTGAAAGTTTAAAAAATCTTGAGCAACCTTTAGAAATCAAAATATCGATTTGAAATATTCAGAATCTTTATTATTTTAAAATTAAAAAATAATATCGGAGCGAGAAAAAAATTAAAATAAAAAAAAAATCAATTTTTGTAAATTTTTAAAAATCTTGAGCGACCCCTAAAATTGTTTTAATCGAGCTGATCTTTTGACACAGCTGTGACACACAAGACAAACCAACATATTTTCACAAGAGACGAGAAAAAAAATATTCTTTTTTTTTTGGGCCACCCTAATATTTTTTAAGTACCTCATTTCAAAACTGATTCAACAGCATTGTTATATTTAAGTCAGAACTGTGTTTCTTCAAATCTTCTGTTGCCGTGCTAGTGACTGACTACTAAGAAAGGAATTGAAAATCATTGGATATGTTTGATAGTTTTTAACCCTGAATTGTTGGGTCAATTTTGACCCCGAGCTTTTTTAAGCGCATATATTTAGGAAACGAAACGCAATACATTTTTGAGACTGCAGGTATTCCTCGAGCGTCCGACGTACTTACCAGTGTAGCATTCATGCCTCAGTTTCCGTTTGTGCTTTGCCCGATATTTAAATAATTAGTTTTCTAGCCGCTGTATTGGTTCCTAAAAAGCCCTTGTTAGATGTTTGTTTGGGAATATTTTTTTTATTTTTTTAGTTTGTTTATGTCATGTTTTTTTTTTAATGTGATATATTTTAATCGTGTTTATGACCAAGGAAAAATTATTTTGCTAAAAACGTTGAACGATGTTTTTTATATTTATATTTTATTTTCGTGTTTATGTATTAAAAAAATTGAATAAATTTGAGTTTTTTTCATTTTTAGGTTTGTTTCCTCTAAACTAACAAATTAAAGTATAGTTAGTCAAAAAAACTGTAACCCTCCCTCCTTTATTAGGGCTGGGTCAAAATTGACCCAACAATACCAGTTTTGTTGCTTGGAGATCACCATACCAGTTCAGGGTTAAAACCGACAATTTGTTTAAGTACCTATAGAGGGTGGACCAAGTATCCTTATATAGAATAGAACATATAGAACAGGGTGCCCAAAGTACCTAAATATAATTCCATATGTATTGAGGGTGTCAATTTCGGGCCATTCTTTTAATCCTGAGACTTTCGGACCAAGGTTACTAATCCCGGGATTAGTTCAGCATCGGTTTTTTACGGGACTCTGGGATTCCGGGATTGACACCTCTAATATGTATATTATAGATATATAGTATATGACATTAATAAATTTGTGAAAGTGACAAATTTATTAATGTCATATACTATATATCTATACTTTTTAGTGCATTAAAATGTGCTCTTTTAGTTTTTTAAGTATTAATTTATTTTTTACTTTTTAGTCTAAAAACTTAGTTACTTAGTTGGTCCGCCATATTGAAATTAGATTGACGTATCGTATACTGCTTGAGAAACCCTTTTATTTAATACCCATGTCCAGGAGGTTGTAAAACCCTTTTATGAAATATTTAAATGATGGTTGTAAAGAAACAACGAATTTGCCATCTTAGAGCGGGGGCTATTTAAAATACATATTATATTTAATGATTATAATCAATATCATTATTTAATTATTATAATAGATTTTATTGTCAACAGCACTAAAAGTGTATGCAGCTTAATAAGTTGGGTGAAACTAGGTTTAAAGTCGATTGCAAAATTTGTACCGAACAGACAAGAAAGCGAGTTAAGAAAAACGTGGTTATAGGTCAGTAATATTATAAGATTTTATATCTATATAGGAAACCCAATACTTTTATATCGGTTTTTTAATATACTTAAGCCACTGGCGTAGCTAGCCTCGAGGGGGCCCCGTATCAAAAATCTGGTAGGGGCCCTTATATGGAAAAAGCTGCTGGCAAACAAATTTCTGGGTGTCACGCCCAAAGTCTATTTTGGGCAAACAAAAAAATTTTTAGGATATCATTTTTTTGCATTTACCAATTTTTTATAATTTAATAAATTTAATAAATAATACATAACTTTTTATGTACAGGCAAATTTTAAAATTTGGTCTGGTAACCAGACTCTGGTTTTAGACATTTACCGTTCTTCAACATCTTTTAAAAGGTTTCTATTTTAAAATAAAGGCAAGTCATTTGAAATAATTGTAACGCTAATAATTATTTCTAATTTGCTATTAATATAACCTATGATAATAACAGACTCAGTATGCGGCGCAGAGCACAGAACAAAATGAGCCGAAGACAACGCATAGCGAAAAGGTGCGGGCAGAAACAATTCGTTGGAACAGGAGGGTATTCAGGAAAATTTTAGTTTAATAAATCGAAGTATAAACAATTAAATAATAATATTATTTATTTATTTAATTTCACGCCTCAATTTATTTAACATGTGGGTAATATGTTTTTTGGTTCCGCATGTCAAAGTTAATCGGGCCCCCCCCTAGCCGGGGTAGCTACGCCCCTGACTTAAGCAACAGCGCATCGTAGAGCAAAATAAGTTTAATAAAGATGCAGCTCTAAATAACACGTATTTTAGGAGTCTGTTCGACTCTGTGAGACAAACGGTTCATAAGTTATTAAAGAAAAACTTTTGGTGTTTTTTTCATAGCATAGCGGAAGTTATTCGGATCAATCAAAAAACCAAAATAAATGCAATTCAATTCATGCAGTTTTAACCACAATAAAACTCTTGGGTCAACATACGCTTTTATTGGCCTATAAGTCTTAAAAATTATCATATATTTTTAGGAAGTTTGCTAAAAAGGACCCATCGCGCCGTCAAGACGTTACCGTGCAATTTATTGGAGAAAATATCTCATAAGTAGGGTGAAATTTTATAAATGTGGTATAAATCTGACACTAAATATAGTAAATTGTTTATAAACGAGCTTACCGAATGTTCACTGTTATTTTTTTTTCATGACTTTAGGCCGCAATTATGTAAATAAATATAATGTCCTCTTTAGTTATCATCCCATCATAATACATTATAGGGACCGTGGTTATTACTTTGACCCAATAACAAACCAACTTCCGCGTTTTTTACGACAACTAACGGAACAATTAGCCTTTGTGTTGGGACTGATGCTTCTACTGCCATCGCCTCTGCTGCTTTATTGTGATCCACTTACAAACAATAATGCCTTTCATATTAAACACCTTCATGTTGGTTTTTATTCACTAATAAATAGTGAACATTAAAAATGTATTACGTGAATAGATTAAGGTAAAGGGGTAGTGATTTGCATTTGTCTTATAATTAGTACCTTAAAAAGATAGACGTAACATTCAGAAATACAAAAAGACACTTCTTATCCAAATGATATAAAACATTTTATCTTCAAACGTTCTATAATATAAGCTTATTCTCAATACTCACTACCAAAGTACTCGGTTATCTTCTAGGCTGTAAAATAATTTAGATCAATTAGGTTCAGTGTTTAATAAGTGCGATGGAATGATAGTAGTGTTCCACATCAATCTAACTTTACACTTAAATATTGATTTAAAAGTAGCCAAGCTCTGGCAGTGCACATTAGTAAAAATTTGCAATCATGGGGTTTTCAGTTATCAAAAACGTAAACTTGTTTCGTCCATTGTTCCCTCAGCATTTTTGTTGGAAGAATGCACCAAGTTGTTTAGTTGTGGTTTATAACTATTCACTAAAGGTAAGTCAATTTCAAAGTATTATTACTCATCATGGTTTATAATGTCAAAAGTTGCATTTTGTTTTGGTTCATAAGGTCAAAAATCGCGTTTTGTACAATAGTATAGACATTGTCTATAGACAAACTTCATGTACAGTTCTAACAATAGATCAGTTTAATTTATATAACAATAAATAGTTTTTTTTTAATTTTTAGTTGTTCTTCCTGAGAGTAAAACATGACCATGATGCTAAGTTTAATAAAAACTTTAGCCAAAACCTTAGCAGTGATATACCAGCAGATGGCATTTTATGATGACAACTTTAGCACTGAAATGCAAAGAGGACCTTCAAAGTTTTATTTTATCACTGCAAAAATTGGGTATATAATTATATAGAAAAATTTTCCGATTCAATAGAAATTTTAGTCACAAAATGGGTAAGAATTGGTTACCTGTATAAAACTAAGAGATTTTAAGCTTGCTTAAGAAAGAGCCGTACAATTTACACCAATTTAACAGTGTCAATTGGTACTTTGAGCCAAAATATTATTTGGTGTTTTAAACGTTTTTATATTTTATGTAATTGCCAAAGAATAGTTTTATATTTTGTATTTACGTATTTATATAAAGTAATTGCCAAATATTGTAGTTTAATTTTTTGTAACGTAAAACTTACAATTAAAATGTATTTTTATATAAATATAAATTTTATTTGTTTTATATATACATTGTTTAAACACCCCAGCAGCGCTACCCAAAAGTAATTCATATAATTAAAAATAAATGAATAAACAGGGTGTCCCACAATTAGTGCGACAAAATGAAGGTGTATTATCTAAAGACCCCCAAAAATTCAAGAAAATTGTTTAAAAAATTCTTTCTTCATTATTTAATAAGATACAGGAGAGTCATATTTTCTTTATAAGGCAACATTGCCTCATAACAAAGTAATAGAAAAAAATACAGGGAGTCCCTGTCTGACGTATAATAAATAACCTATAACTTAAAGTAACAAATTTTGACAAATTTTGACATTTCAACCTTCATTATATATATTTTTTTTAAGCGTACAATAATTTTTATATTATAACACTTCAAAGTCTATATAAAAAGACTTCATGAATACTATTCAAAAGTCAAATTATTATTTAACTTCATACCGAAATAAAGCTAAAATGTCATCGCCAGTTGTGCCTAACCTAAAAATGATGTGACATAATTTACAAAAATTAAAAAATGCAATGCTTGAAAAAAAATACTATATAAAACACGGAGCGAAAGCTTAATAATTGCCTCGCACACAATCTAATGCCTCAGCTGACGCCTCGGCAGTGAAATGTATGCTCAGCGATAATAAGTGATTTCTCCGCTTGGTCTTTAATATACTAATATTATATTATATATTATACCATTTTTATCGACATAAATAAATATTATGTATGTAACTTTAAGGGCGCGCTGCAGACACCAATCTTACATAATATTGGTGTACAATTTTTAAATCTATTAGTGTTAGGATAAACACTAGATAGATTAAATTTCCAGCACTACTAGGAATATCATTCACACTAAAAGTGAAATAAATGTAAATAAATTAGTGTCAAAGTGAACACTTTTAGAGAGCTCTTGAACACGGTTAGTGTAGTGTTTTAATCAAATAGTGTGTGAAGTCGCACAAAATGTGTTAAATGTGTTACACTACAAGAGTACAACCTCTAGAGTTAAAACAACACTAACTAGTGTTCTCTAGTGAAGCCTAGTGTGAAGCTTTTTTTTTACTGTGTGGGCTGCTAACGCGTCGTGACGCGAAGCTCTATTATCGTTAAGGCACATTTCTTAAACGATAAATAAAACTTACAGTTTTAAAAATAATTATTAAAAGTAGAAACAGAGGTTAGGTAAATTTGACAGTTATCGAATTTTTGGATTTGTCCAAATAGGTTTTTTTTGTAGACTAGGAGGTAAAAAACTAGGCAATAATCAATCACTTTAGTAGTAAGTATTGATAATAATAAAGTTTAAATTATAAAACTCTTTTTAATAAGCTATCGACTGGTGAATATCTAATAATTTAAATAGTTTTTAAGGAGTTTATATATATCCTTGTTTTTAAAATAATTTTTTAATTTAAGTTGTTTCTAAGATATAAAGGTATTTTATTAAAAGAGATATATAGTTATTTTCTTTAAAAGTTAAATTATTAAATTTAATCAATAAAGTAATATGTTCTGGTTTTATTTTAAAAATGGTAAATGCATGTAAATTATTTTGTATTACGTTTAAAAGTTTTTTTATAAAGCGTATGTTCGAAAATTAAAAACAACAAATTTCTTCGAGAGACGTTTTCGTTGAAAGTTTAATGGCCTTATACATACCTTTTTGGTTGTCGTTGGCTAAATAATTAAACATAAAGCATGTCTATTACAAAATGTCACAAACGTCAAAAATATATATTCTTGTTTTAAATTTCACGTAAAAATTTTATATTTATAATATAATCGTAATTCCGTCTTTTAATCAAATTTTTAAAATAACAAAAATCAAAATGGCCATTATTTTAAAATTTTGGACGCCGCACACTAGGGCAGGGACCCTCGAACCTGGCAGAAATTAATAAAATGAAGGGTAATTTAAAAACATCCACCTATACCACCTTTCGGCAGTATTTAAAAGTTTAAGATTGAACCCTGATGGTCTCAAGATTGCGCTATGTTTACCATTTTAATGCCAAGGGCTTCTCATAATTTATTTCTCTGCGTATTTAAAATGTATTCTCACCCATAATATAACTAGTGGTATGATTATCATCGATGATATTTTCGAATTGAAACCGAGCTGCAGATTTCACGAGTCCGCAGGACGAGTGAAATGTGCTGCTTCGGTTTTAATGAGTAAATATCATCGATAATTAATCATACCACGAGTTATATTTAGTGAGAAAATATAATGAATTTTAGGATTTAACGAATTTTTAGTTTGACATTTGAAATTAAAATGTGCTTTAAAATATAAAAAGACTTTAATAAACCCTATTTATTCAAACTTACCTTAATTTTATTATCGTTTACACCAACCCATCGATCTTTTAGAGTTTATAATTCATTATTTTAATAATTTAGGTAACAAACACAGTATTTAAATGACAACAAATGTCAAATCAAAAAAACGTCAAAGTTCATAGTAACGTGTAAACAAGATGATAAAAATTATTGCCGCTGTGATAAAATACGTCACTATGGAATACTGGCATTTTATTGGTTCTAATATTAATGAATTATATTGTCGGAGCAATTTATTAATAATGTTATAAATTATAATTTAAGATAAACCTTTTAAACCGTTTATTGTAAATTTTCAATTTTTTTAATTATTCAACGACAACTAAATTAAGTTAAGAGACTTTATTTATTGCAAAAAATTAAATAATAAGCTTATATTATAATTTTATTTGTTTTCCCAAGTGAAAACTTTTAAAAATTTTTGCGATTTTTCAAATAAAAATATGGTCTGATTGTAGATAACCTCTAATAAAAGTAAGTAACACCACCAGGCATTTTTTCTGAAATATCTGCACTGATAACTAAAATAAACTTAAACCTTATTAAAAACAACATTGATGGTATAGAAGCTTAAAATATAATCTCTTTTCACATAATACGGCTAGATATTTCGCTTCTTTGTATCCTTGGTTTCAATAATATTATGCCTTCAACTTTACAAAAATATCTAATCCATGAACTGGAAATTATATTCTTACCACATTTGGCACTTTGGTCTCACGAAATAATTACAAGGATCTAGAAATAAACATTTTAATAGATATTTAGAGCAAAACTCGATAATGTGCAGCCAAGAGTAATTTAATAGGAATATTTATAGTTTTTTCCTAATAACTTCAGACCCTTTAAAGTAAACACAAACCTAAAAAGAACAAGCCTCATATGGAAGGTAATTATGATAATGAAGAAAAAATATAGATAGAATATCGATTTTAAGTATTTTTTTTTAATATTTCTCTTAACATGATAACAGATGAATTTTTTTATGCTAATATTGTAATATTTAACTTATAAAACACTTAAAAAACTAATAAAAATGACTCATTAAAGTAACAAAATATTGGTTTAACAGTGTAAAAAAAAAGTGTTTTTGTCACTACAGAGTAACTTTGTTTTGACTATTTTTTATTTAAATTTTGATCCTTATTATCATAGATAATAAAGATTAGATATCTAACTTTGAAACTAAAAGACTTTAAATGCGTGTATAAGTTGAACTAAAAAAATAAAATGTATTGTTCATTTAGTAATTTATTCGTTTACCAAATTAATATTGTTAATTTAAATATTTATTCGATATTTAAATTAATAAACCAATCTAAATGGGGGAATTCCCTTCTTGCCTTAAAAATCTACAGGCCAATCTCTACTACTCCAATTGTAAGCAAAATTAAAAAAAAAATATCATAACTCTTTATTTTAAAAATTCTTATATTTTTTCAACGGCACAGTACTGGTTTTGACGTGACTTATCCACTACTCTGGCATTAAGTGACCTTTAATAATTTATATATAGCTCATTTAAAGTGGAAACTTTTGTTGACTATTTTTTGTGATTTGTCAAAGGCTGTTGACTGTGTTTCAAGTAAAATCCTACTTGAACGTTTAAAAATGTTCTAATTTTCAGATTGTGCTGTTTCATTAAAATATTTTTATAAAAAAAATCTTAAATGGCTCAAGTAAGGTTTCTAATTTCTTGCCCTTAAATCTCGGTGTGCCCCAAGGCTCGGTGCTTGGGTCGATTTTATTTTTTATTTTTATTAACATGCTACCATTTGAAATTCCCAGTGTAAAATTAGTTTTTTATACATTCCATTTTTTTATTTTTTATTTAATATTAAATTATTTCTATAATAATATTTTATTTGATTTACTATCCCGGCGCATTCGCCATTTCTTTCATTATTGTAAAAATGGCGAGTGCGCCGGTGTTAATTTATATATTGAAACGCAATAGAAAAATCTACTGAATCCAACTATTATTATTGTAATTTGAGACATTTTTGTAACTATTTTTGATTAAAATTATTATTAGAAATCTAAAGGTAAGCCTAGAGCGCTAAATTAAATAATATGATAATGAATCCTTTCCTTTGGCCCCATAATCATATATAATCGCTGATTGTACCATATCTTTTTTGGTTCAGAACTGCTTGAATTAGCTTCGGTTAGTATCTACCAACTTTTTACAATCTTCAGCAGCAAACGAGTTCCAAATTTGAGAAAGTCTTTATTTTATTTCAGGAACTGTTCTAGCAGGTGTGGCACGTCCTTCTTTTTTCATTATGCCAAAGTGTTTCAATTGGCGACAGATCGGAGCTACTGTATACCCAATATACATCTAAATATTATTTTTAGTAGGGCACGTATCGCCATGTTTTAATGGATGGCATTAAAATTTCTTTAAGAATGTCAATATACCTAACAGCATTAACATTATCTTCTATGCTGTGTAACTTCCCAACTCCTTGGACCGAAATGCATCCCCAAATGGTGATATGGTTCAGTTTTAGGCCTCAACACCTTGCTTCGGTAATCCCCAACACATACCTTAAACCTTGAGCCGTCACTCTAAATAACACTATCCCATTTTATCTGCGACCAGTTTTGACCAGTTAACAGAGGTTTTTCTTAAGCCTACGAATTAAAAAATCTTTAATATCGCAGACTCATGAGTCCGTATAAAAAAATTATACGTACTTTGTAGAAATTATAACCCAGTCGTTTGATAGCTCTGAGAGGTTGACCTTAAAAAATGTTTACCTGTTGCTTTATTCCACTCAATAGAGTGTGCCAATCAACAATTGGCAATGTTTTTTCCAAAACTTATATGTGATTATCAAAAACCTATGTTTATTACAATGGCCAACCAAAAGATTAATTTTTATATTATTTAATTTAGTGTTCTAGGCATATCTCTAGTTTTCTAATATTAATTTTTATAATGTTATAATGTTATTTTTTTTACATGTTCATGTAAAAAAAATTCTAAAATTACAATATTGTGGTATTTACCTAATAATATTTGGTTTCAATACATTTTTCTTTTGTGTTTACCAATGTTGTCTAAAATAAGTTAAAAATAATATATTGACTAGGCCAAATGATATGATTCTTTGCTCGTAAATATTAAAAAATTCAATATATATATAATATATAAGAATTTCAGAAACTATAATAGCTTTAGCTAAATAAACGTTTATTTATTTATTTATTATTCAAGAAAAAAACAATATTGTGCAATAAAAGTATATAAAGGTAATTATTGTAAGTAAATAATTTTTTTACTTATAATATTATATACCTAATCTATTTCTATTATTATTCTATTTGATTTACTATCCTGGCGATTTGCAATTTCTTACAATATTGTAAAATTGGCGAATGCGCCGGTGTTAATTTATATATATTTTACAATATTGTAAGAAATTGCGTTTACGTTACGTTACGTTACGTTTATTTAGCTAAAGCTATTATAGTTTCTTACATAAATAAATACATTACATATACACGTTTTGTTTAAAACATTGGGCATTCTTGCATTCTTGTGAATCTGTTATACTTAATGTATGTGATGAGTGGTACAAATGTTTAGAAAATAATAAATTTGTGGTAGCTGTGTTTTTGGATTTTAAACGGGCATTTGAAACTGTGGATAGAGATTTATTGGTGTGTAAGTTGAAAGGAATAGGACTGGGAGGCAGTGTTTTAAATTGGTTTAAGTCTTATCTAAAAAATAGATCGCAAAAAGTAAAATACAAAAACTGTTTATCTGAAAAATTAGAAACTAAATATGGTGTGCCACAGGGAACTGTACTTGGTCCTGTTCTTTTCAACTTATACATTAATGATATAGTTTATCATGTACAAAAATGTAAATTGTGCATGTTTGCAGACGATACCATGATATATATTACAGGTAATAATTTAGATAATATGTTTCAATGTATTAATGATGATCTTAAATCATTATATGATTGGCTTTGTGATAACAATTTATGTTTAAATTTGAGTAAATCTAAATATATGTTAATAGGAAAAAAATTTGCTATTTCAAAGCTTAGAAATCTCACACATGAAGTTAAAATAGATAATATTGCAATTGAAAAAGTTCATGAAATTAAATACCTGGGTGTAAACATAGATGAAAATCTTAGTTTTAAAAGCCATGCCTTGCTAATAATGAATAAAATGTCCAAAAAAATTAACTTTATGAGAAGAATAGGTAATTATCTAAGTATGTCAACTAAAATGCTGTTGTATAAATCCATTATAGCGCCACACTTGGATTATTGTGCCTCTATATTATTTATTTTAAATAAAAACGAAAAGGAACAATTCCAAGTTTTACAAAATAAAGCTATGAGGTCAATCTTGCATTGTAACAGATATACTCCAATTAATATTATGTTGGAAGTCCTCAATTTTATTAATGTTAACCAAAGACTATTATACCGTACTCTTGATTTAGTTTATAAAATAAAAAATAAAATGACACCATTGTATTTATATAGCAAATTAATATTTGTTAATAATGTTCATGAATATAACACGAGAACAGCAAGTGATTTTTATGTGGATACAGCAAGTGGTTGTGCTCTTTATAGAACAATATTCTATAATGGTCTAATTTTGTTTAATAACTTACCTGTGATAATTAAAAGTGAGTCAAATTATAGTAAATTTAAAAGGGCACTATCATTTTATGTACACACAAACGTTTGATTTTGGATTGTGATAATAAGTATATTTATATATAAAATGTAACATTTATAGCTTTCGCTAATAAACGATTTATTTATTTATTTATTTATTTTACCTCTTCCCTCCATATACATTTTTAAAATTCTTAAATTTGTTTATGGTTTAAGAAATACATACAACGTCAACACTAAAGTTCATAGCCATAACACCAGGCAAAAATACAACTTTTATCTGCCGCGGGCCGCGGAAGAAATTCGTCTAGGGGGGGGCCTTAAAGTTTTTTACAATTTTGATAGATGTTATTTATAATCAAGTTGTACTGTAGAAGTTTACATTAAACTTAAGTCAAATAAAATATCATCTTTATACAGGTTGTCCCAAAAGTCAACGAGATCCTTTGGAGGACTGATAGACCAACTCATGACAAAGCAGAAAATCAAAATATGACCTAAGTAAAAAATCGTTAGTTTTTGACATTTTATGAATTTTGCATAACTTGACACTTTAGATTAGTTTTTCGAGTGCTACAGCTACAAAATCTGCTATTAATTTAATTTTGAATTGTAATTAATAGCAGTCCTATTCAGGGTTTTTGTGTCAAGTTTCACAAAATTCATAAAAATGTCAATATCTTAAAAACTAATGATTTTTTACCAAGGTCATGTTTTGATATTCTGATTAGTCATGAGCTGACCTATGAGTCCTTCAAAGGATATCGTTGACTTTTGGGACACCCTGTATGTATATTTGTAAATTTGACACAATATATTAGCGCCATCTATATATCAATTCACTAGGCTTATGAAGAAATCTATTCTATAGTCAACTTTTTGAACATATATAGTTCGTATATAGAAATATGTCAGCCAAGAGCGTCTTACTCAGGGATGGGCAAGATCCGGCAAAAAGGATTTAAATTTAAATCCATAAATCCACACCATAAACTGGATCTAAATCCTCAATCATAAATCCATTACGTTATCTGGATTTAAATCCTGAATCCATAAATAAATCCTCTATTTTTTTAATATTTATTTCATTAATTTTCCAAGAAAAGTTTCCGGATTATTTCAATTTTTAAGTTTTATTTAAGCTAAAACCCCTTGGATTCCAAATCAAAATTTTACAACTGTAACACCACTAGTGTTCATTAAGACGGCACAATGAACAAATGATAACGATCAGCACTTACCGTCAAATTATGGAGTACCGGATTTTCTGGGTATGAATTTCCAGGGGGGGGCCCGGGCCCCCCCCTGCCCCTATGTAGCGGCGCCCATGGCCGCGGCCCAGAGTTGACATATTTAAGAATTCACCAGGCTACCAGGGTCAGAAGTTCTTCAATGCATTACCAGAAGAAGTCAAACAAATAAACAGTTATACTCAATTTAAAAAAAAGATCTTGGCAATGCTTAAGGAAAATAATTTATATAGTATAGATGGATTTCTAAAATTTTTAAATAAATAATATATAGTATTACATTTTTGTAAATATAATTGATGTTATAATATTTTGTATTTTTATCTTTTGACATGTCTTATACAATTGTAAAATTGTCTTTTTGACTAATAAATATATTATTATTTATGTCAATAGTAATTTTTTAAAGTTATTATAATTATCACAATTTTTAGTTTCTGTTGGTAAATTATTAAACATAATAAGGCCATTTTTAAAAACACTGTTCATAAATTTAGCAGTTCTAGAAGTTTTTATATAAAAATCATTTGTATTTTTAGTTTGATATGCATGTATGGAATTAACATATTGTAACTTGTCACATAGATATTTTGGCACTTTTCCGTGTTTTATTTTATATATATTAGGGTGTTTCTTATTTGACCGATGTCGAAAATTTAATCGTGCCGCCCCCTTATTTGTTTTTAAAAAATATAAAAAAAATGTATGCCAAATTTGAATGTCCTAACTTATTTCCTTCTATTGCCTGTAACAACGAGAAGTTTTCCAGATAGAGGATTTTTGCCTTTAATGTATTAATTTTTTAAAATTACTATTAATCTATGAAAAAGTATTATTTTTTGAAAAAATGTAGAGGATATAGGTTACTTTAAAACAAAAAAAAGAAATCATGTATTTGTATCTTAAGGTCTTTTTTACTTCCCTCTATTATTACTTACAGTTTTTTATATAGAGGATTTTTGCTTTAAAACGCAATCATTTTATAAAATCATTAATAATTAATAAACAATTTTAATTTTTTGAGGAATTGAAGGGATAATATGGCACAAAAAGTTTAATTTGACAATGTTTAATATATTTTGTAATGTCATTTATATACAATATAAAAAGTAAAGGACCTAATACTGTTCCTTGTGCGACTCCATGGCAGGTTGGTAATTGACTTGAAAACATATTATTAAATTTGACTTTTTGATATCTTTCTGTAAGGTAAGAAATCATCCAACTTAAAGCTTTATCATCTATACCTAATTTTTCCAACTTTTTTATTAATAATAACCTATTTACAGTTTCAAAGGCTCTTTTAAAATCAAGGAAACCGCAATAACAATGTTATTATTATCTATAGTTTTTAACCAGTTATCACATATACTCAAAATTACCAATTCACATGAATGTTTTTCTCGAAAACCTGACTGACGTTCTGATATTATATTATGTTCGTTTAAATATTGCACAAGTTGATTTTTAACTATAGTTTCAATAATTTTTTCATGAGGGTGGTAAAACATTTATAGGTCTATATTCTTCACTTAAAATTGTGTTATTAATCTTTGACACTGGCACAATTACCGAATTCTTCCAAATATCGGGAAATACGCCTTTTGGTGTTGATCACATCCAAATATCTATTTGCAACTACTTCAATGGAGTCCTTTAATATTTTTGTTGAAATTCCATCTTCAGATCCATTTTTATGTCGCATTCCCATAACGACCTTATTAAGCTCTTGTATGTTAATAGTTTTATATTTGTTCAGTTTAGTATGCGTTTCTATGTTTTTTAAATAATAATCCCAGTCATAAAACTTATTTTAAATAAAATAATTAATAATATAAATAAGTTATTTATATTATTAATTATTTTATTTATGCTCTCTATAAAGAATATATTAAAATTGAAAATAATGATAAATATTACATTAAAACATTTTTAACAATAAAAATTATAAAGTAATCGGCAGATGTCAATTTTTAAACAAATATAATTGACTTTAAATTATATTTTGTGTTCGTTGTATTTAATAATCTTCTCTAGACAATCGCTTTTACTAAAAAATCGCTCGCAAGCTTCGTTCATCCTTAATTAAACTTGTAACTAAAATGGTATATATACAACTTAATACATAATATACTACTAATAATAATAATACTAAAAAGGTTTTTAAACACATCCCTGGCATCTTGATAGTCAATATGATAATATCCTTTCTACAATGTATTAATGAACCCTTAATAATGCATGATAAGTGATGATGATAAGGTGTTTTATTACAGAACACATAAAACATTTTATAATAAAGTAACATGTATAAGATTGTAAAATGTTTATTTTAACTACGTTTTTTTGGTGGCGAGACTCTATAAGCTATTGAAAAAATTGTGTGGAACTATTTTACCCTGGGACCAACCCAAATGGAAAGAAAATGTAATATCAATTTTTACTCCGGTTGATTGCTATTGCAGCGTTGTAAACAGAAGAATATACGTTTTCTAAAATTCATAAAAATGTATTGTTATTGAAAAACAATGATTTCTTTTTTTTAATTTTTAAACTTGCTTCCCCACATTCTTTTAAATTAAACTTTTTACGCAGTTTTTGTTTAATAACGCGTAAAAAACGTGTATCCAGTAGTAGATTTTAAAATAAGACGTACACATTTATGAGGCGATGTGTTAAAATAGCACGTGTTCCACACACTTCTTTTCACAGTGAATGTAAAACTTATTAAATAAATTTAAGTTTAAAAAATGTAAAATAATTAAATTAATTAATGTATAAAACTTTAACTTTAGGAAACTTAAATATTAGTAAAAAAATCAGATTTAATTTAATAAGATCATTATTTCCAATAAAAAGTGATATAGGTATACTATTATATTATTATTGAAAAATTAGTGAAGAATGGAATACAAAGGAGAAATCGATTTTTTTATTACAGCGCCATCTTTTTAGTCGAATGATCCAAATCTGCAATAAAAAAATAGGGTGTTCCATTGGAAATTTTAAAGTTCTCCATGCCCTCCCTATATATATATATAAATATATATATATGGATGAAAGTATGGGAAATGGTTTCGGTACTAATTTATTTCCCCCCTCCAATCATTTAATTTTTATTTTAAAATTTTTTTCGTAAAATGGCTATTTACTAAGATATTTCAAAGTTTCAAGTTAAAAGACTCACCCTGTATATTAGGGTGCTCCATTTAAAACGAACATTTTTTTTTCGCTGACACATGAAAATTTTGTTCCATTTATCAAAAAAAATGTTCCCTGAAAATTTGAGCCCTTAATTTTAATTTTATAAAATAAAAATAACCACTTATAAGTGGTTCCTCTCGATCGATGTATATTTCCCATTTAAATAACGTGTAAATCATGATTTTTTAAATTTAATTTAATATAGCTCCGTTTGATTTCATGGTATTTTATTGCGATTAGTCAGAATTTGTAGTATATTAGTGACTCTTTGAAAGTGCCCACACAAATTTCCTACAAAAATACCCCTCTATGGATTTTCTGAGGTGCGTAGTCCAAAAGTTATGTATTTAATTGTTGAATAAAAATTTATTGTTTATAACAGTTTTCAAATTTCAATATTTAGTTCTACTTTATTTACTACTTCAATGAAGTTCATGTATTTTTTGTTTACATTTTTTTGTGTGCTTGTTATGCGTCGTTAAAATTATAATATAACCTCCAAAATAATGTCAAATTGAGCATCGTTTTCATCTTTCTGTCTCTTCTTCTTTTATACCATTATGAGTAAAGAAATCGGTAAAAAACGTATAATTATTTAGTCGTATTTGTAGTTAATAAGTTGAATAATAATAGATTGGCTACGCATAGAGAAGTAATAAATGTTTTTTTATAATAAAACACGGATTTAACTATCTTGGAGTCCCGCGGTAAAATTATAAACGTTTTTTTAAGGTTAACAGTGCCATAGATAAAAATAAAAGTTACAGGTGCAAAAATGAATTTTCTAATTTTTTCTTGTTTTTAAAGCCTATTTTGGTATATTTATACCAAGAAAAGAAAAAAATTACACTCAATAATAAAAAATAATAGAAATTCACATTTTATTCTTGAAGATAAGGCATTGAAAAAAATTTCAATATCCGATATTACCGATCTTTTTTTATACAATTAAAATTAAAATTTCATATTTTTTTTAGATTTTAATGCATTTTAAAAAATGTTTATACCTTTTGGACTACGCACCTCGGAAAATCCATACAGAGGTATTTTTGTAGGAAATTTAATTTCCTACAAATTGTTTTTTGACAATTTTTTTATAACTTCAACTGTTTTGTTGATTTTTGAGAAAATTGGGCTTTCGAGGTCGAAACCGATGAGACGGGTTCAAGAACAAAAAAAATTTGATTCACTAATATACTACAAATTTTGACTAATCGCAATGAAATACCATGAAATCAAACGGAGCTATATTAATTTAAATTTAAAAAATCATGATTTACACGTTATTTAAATGGGAAATATACATCGATCGAGAGGAACCACTTAAAATTAAAATTAAGGGCTCAAATTTTCAGGGAACTTTTTTTTTGATAAAAGCAACAAAATTTTCATGTGTTTGTTTGAAACAACGTAAACTTTTTGCATATTATTTCTTTAAAGACTTGTTTTAGTCCAATAAACATAAAGAATAAAATAACAGACTCTAAAAGTATAGATATTTTTTAAATTCTGGAGATTCTGTTTAGTAGTTTGTACATTAAAATTGATATAAAATGGTAAAATTGATTTTTATTTTTATCGAATAAAAATGCCAATAAAAATAATTTTATATTCAAAATTGAGATCGACCTTTATCTAATTTGCTTTAAATTATTACATATTTATGGGTTGCCAATATTGACTTTCTGAAACCCGACAAAAATATTGATTTGAGATTATTCAATAATTGAATTTTACAAGAATACCGAACCTTACTTCAATAGGTTAAAAGTTAATAATAAATACAATCAACTAAAATATTTAGGCAAGTTGTTAAATTGTCATGGTTAAATATTGAAAATGTTCGTTGTTCGTAGTATTGCAAATAGACCCATAATAGTATATTAAAGAACAAATGAACGGGTGAGAAGCAAAAGGGTACAAGTGCATTTTAGCATGCCAATAAGTAAAGTGCATAATTGAATAGTTAAGAGTCCAAATTTTTTTTTATTTTCTCATAACATGAAAATTGTACGAGTTTTGAATGTTCATTAATGCAAAAATTAAAACAAGTATCAAATTGTATATTGCAAAAGCTTTACTTAATAACTCCACTTCTTTTTTTTGCACTTGTTCACTTTTGCTTCTTACCCCTTTTTTTCGCACAAGTACAATTTACAAAATGAGCGATGAAGGAGTAAAGTGTTAAAAAATTAAATAAACCACTTTTAATTTTTTATTTAAGTAACCTAATTGTATTACTGCTACCTAACTTACTTATTTTTTTTATAACATAAAAATCTTAATATAATTCTATGTTATAATAATTGTAGTAATTATAATTATAATAAGAGAACATTTTTTAAATTTACAGTAAATATATATATATATATACAGGGGCGTGCTGGCTATATCAGACCGGCCCGGGAAATTCAGAAAAATCGGCCAACTACACACGAAAAATGAGGGGTGAACAAAACCAAGTTAAAAATTTCAAACATTTATTAATAGTTAATAACATAAAGTAAAAATTAAATTCTTGAAAAAAAACAGGCAACAAACACAACCAGACAATATTTTACACAATGCTAAAACATATAGCATTGCACTTTAAATAAAAACTAATACAAATTATCATCGCTCAGGAAACTTATAAACAATATACAATCTCGAAAAAAGAAACAAAGCTGGCAGGCTGGCATGTATAGTATGTGTAAAATAATTATGATATTTATACATAACTCAACTAAAAAGTTTTTAATTGACCACGTGCTGCGGCATGCTGCCTACATAGACCTCCGGCACACCGGCCCACTTAGCCCTCCGGACCACCGGCCCACCGGGATTTCTCCCGGTGTCCCGGCGGCCCAGCACGCCCCTGTATATATATATATATATATATTAGGGTGTTTCTTATTTGGCACAAACAAATTAAATTAATATTTTTTTATGAGGCACCCTGTGTATTTTTTTTTAATTTTCACACAAAGTTTAGAGGTCGCTACCGCACCTTGAAATTTGGTATATTAAGAAAAAACAGATTTTTTTTAATTATTCATAAATTTTATTTTTAACAAATAAGACCAATATTTATTTTTATTCATTATCTAAATAAACAAAAAAAAACATTTAAACGACATAGTTTTCGCATATTATGGAATATAAAATTATTTAAGCAAAGTAGATTTTTTTGAATCTGAGTACTTTTTCCTATACTGTTTAACCAATAATAATATATATTGTTTTTGTTCTTCATTTGTGGTGTGTAACTTGTTGTATTCTTCCATCAATGCCACTCCCCGCTCAGCAATATCATTGACAACCTTCATGGAACAAACAATTTCTTTACTTGCTTTATAATCATCATCTTCTTCCCAAATTCAACATTTTTCTCCAAAAACGTCGATGAAATTCCTGTAATGCTAAAAAATCTGCGAGTATTGCTGGAAACAAAATCTTCCAGACTTTTGTTTTGAATAACATTTTCATCTAACATTATACGCTTCATAGGACTCTGATCTACTCCTTCGTTTTTCAAGGCATCCACCATCTTTTTCTTTATTTTAAGATCGTCATCGTCATCGTCAAAAAAAGCAAACGCAACAAGCTCTTCTGATAGGTACCAGAGGTGGCCAAGAATTTTTTTCAAGGCAACTTTTGAAATTGCTTCATTCAGTTCCTCATACGATTTCAAGTCTTTTAGCAACTGCAGATCATTTCTAGGCGCACAAGACCCAGCAGGAGCTTGAAACCAGTATATTATATAAACTTTTACTGTAAAAATGCATGCTTCATGAATTCCTGACTCTTCTTTTTTAGTAAGTTTGAACTGGTCTCTAAATAAATAAATCTTTAACAAGTATATGGCTTTTGCCATCCACCTAGCCCGATGAATACCAGCAGGAGCTCTAAAAGATATTCCCTTATCTGGAATCCCTCCTAGAAATATAATTGCAAGTTTCAGGAGCTCCTTGTAATCATCTCGTGGCTGGAACTTTGTGAGCTGATTCTGGGCAAAATCAATGATCTCTTTAGTTATATTGTTCACTTTTTTTAAGGTAGAAGCATCCGAAGTAGCAGTTTTGAAGTCTGTCTGATTTATTGTGTTCCAGGCTTTCTTAAATCTTTTAAAAATCAATACTTCTGAACCTGTCGAAGGTCCAAGTGCTTGAAGAAGCACAGCCTCGAGCATGATTTCCATAATGTGGTGACGACAGGCCAACCACAACATATCCTTTTTTATCTTTTGTTCTAGCAAAATGCATGCTCCATTCCTTGGTCCAGTATTAGTTGCAGTCGTATCAAAACTCATGCATTTTATTTGGTCGTCGAGCCCCCACGTTAATAATGTTTCATAAACGGCTGAAGCAGCTGAGTCTCCTGTCCCGCAAGAAAGTTTTGGCACGATAATTGGAAGACGATCTACGATTTCATGTCCGCTGATATCTTCTATCATTTTTCCATCCCAATGAATGGTAAGGGGCACTTCTGCCCTAAACTCACTCTTCAAAGACTCGGCATTTTTCTGTCGAATTTTCATTCGCTGTCGACGAACAGAAGAAGGATTAATATTATATATTGAAGGATCACAGCCGAGGCTTTGAAGGGTAGTCGTCAGGACTGCGGTTGCTTTTCGATTACTTAACTTCGCAACATCAAGACTAATAGCCAAATTATCGTTTAAAAGTAAAGGTTCTTTGGTTGTTGAGGATGTAGGTAATGAAAAAGTTGATAAATCTGCCTCATCATTACTTGATGAAGAAGACGAGACTTGAAAGGGATGTTGCTTAGTGACTGATGCAATATCCTTTTGTTCTTGCTTAAGCATTCTTTTCTTACGAATTTCTTTCTGTTCAGCCCATTTTTCTTTTTTGTGAATGCTATGGAAGCTGATCTATCTAAGTTACCAATTTGGCCGCGACGATCTTTCTCCCGATGCGCAATTTAAAAATCCTTGTCTTCCTGAATACGAATCATATTTAAGGCATCAGCGTGGGCTATGTCAAAGAGGTTTTTCAGTTTCATATGCCATTTCTCTTCTTTTTGTTTCATGCCTTCCGAACGCTTAGCTTTATTTTCCTTATTTTTCTTTAGTTTCTGCCAATCCCTAAACAAGTTTTCTACTTTTCCTACTACGTGTTTCTTTAACTGTTTTGGTATCCCGGCCTTTTCCCAGACCGACAACACATCATCTGCAGTGAAATGGCAACATTTTTTTATGTTTTGCTTGCTGTCACTTTTATAGTGAAAAAAAAGACGTAATACCTCTTGTTTTGTTGGAAGTTTAGCTTGGCTTATTGATGATGACGTCTGGCCGACCAGCCATATATCTGTCTTTCTTCGAGTAGTTACAGCCGAATTGCTACAGGATGCTGATAAACTGGATGCCATTATACCAGACATTGCTATTTTATTAGCTCTAATAGCTTAACTGTAAGTAAGAAAATAAATATTAAAACATGTCACTTCGCTTAATATAAAATAACAATATATTGGTTTATAAATAGGTGTATTCCTATTGAGCATTTTGACTATAGAATGGACGTCAGGGACATGCGCTACTCCCTGACGTCCATTTAGCACTCAAAATTCTCAGTATGAACACTCCTAAAAATAAACAATAAAGCTCACCAAAGTAAATAAAACAAGATAGTTACTCTCTGCGATTTAGTGCGAACGTGACCTGTCAACAATTTAGACTTTACTGGCGGTAATAATGATAATGTGGGAGGGGCAAGTAATTGTCGCTGGTAGCGCATGCGTAGTCAGAGAGGCGTAAAAATATTAAATTTTTGATATAATATAGTTATAGTAATATATAAGTTCGAGCATGTACGATTTAATCTTTTACGGTTGTGCTTGAATTAAGTGAAATTTAACTAAACTTTGATATGCGGTAGCGACCCCTAAAACTTAATTAAATTTAATAAAATTTTACACGGGCTAGTTTTTCAGATGGGGTAATAAAATAACAGGGTGCCCGGGTAATATTTCACAACTTCATTTTTAAGAACCACCCTAATATATATATATATATATATATATATATATATATATATATTTGTATATTGTTTTGTATGCCTTAGAAACTGTGTGCGCAAATTGATTTTAAATAATAATATAAATAATAATAATTTTATATTAAAAGTTTTAACACTAACAGTAAATATTTTAATACTTACCCCAACTTAAAATAAATGACAATCAAATCAAACCTAATAATAAGGGGTATGGAAGCAAAGTCAGCAATCTCCTTTTTTAGTTACGAGAAATGTGGTAAATATCAACGCCACAAAATATTTATGTCAAATACCTTAAAACTTGCAATGTCCATCGCACTGGGTGAAGCAAAAACGGCAATCCCCATTTCGACCACATGTTTTACCATTAAGTAGGTACCGGAAAATACAAGAAAAAAGTGAATTTTAAATTTACCTATTACTATATCTTTAAGAGAAGTTACTTAAAAATTAAGAACTGATTACTTTATTTGTAAAAAGGAACACTTTTGTAAAATTATACGGACTGTATAAATAATCCTAAATATTAAGGATTGATATTTTATTTTATTTACGTTAACAATTTATTCCTTTTTTAATTTTAGGTCATATTAAAACATTTTTTAAATAATCCCTAGTAATTTCATTATATGTATTTTTTTTCAAATTTGTACGATCTCCAAATGTTTGAAGCATAAGTGGCAATATTCAAACTTAAATTGCTTATTACTTTACTAATATTAAAATAATTAAGTTCTATTGTAAGTAAAACTTGGATGTAAAAATAAAAATAAATAACAAGAAAACGTAAAAAAACAAATTTAACGTTGTATTAGACAATATAAACAATTTCACAAAGTGGAGATTGATGGTTTTGCTTTTATACCCCCAAATATGTTAGACATGTAACTGCTTTTGGTTTTTCCTATAACCAAAAATATTTTATCACCTGCATTTCACACATAAGATTTTAAATCTAAATTGACGTAAATTTGGTCAAATTGTATTTCTTTATAAAAGCTTATTAGCGTAAAATATTTTATGACTTACATTAAAAAGTATATAAAATATATTTTGGCTTGGTGAAGTGGTGGTCAACTTGGCACAGATTTAAAATTTGTATAAATGGACTTTAATAACACAGTACAACACGATTTCCCTCCCATGAAAAATTTTAGCAGATTTTGAAAATAGAGGTAAAAAAAACGTACCCGTGTCTCACAGTTTCACGAGATCACGTCATAAAAAAATTTTAAACCGTCATTCCTATTATTTATGCTTATACAGATTGTACATTTTTTACTCGGTTAAAAATATATTTTTTTGTAAATATTTTATGTTTTTACACAATACAAAAAACAAATATAAAAAAGTTTATATTTTGATTTTTTTTAAATAATTTTTTTTTAATTTTTTTTTTAATGAAACACATTTTTGTATTTATCTTATATTCAATACATGTTGGAATAAAATCGTTTAGTTTGACGATTATACAGCTCGTTCAGACTAAAACCGAATATATCTATATATATCCATATATATGGGGCGTGGCCTCGCCTCCCTCCAACGCGCGACACAGTAGCTAAGCAAATAGACTGCATCGCTAATGAGATTTTTTGCATTATTATCTTTTAATTTTTTAAGTCCTTACCTGCTCGACCTTTCGTCATGTCGTTTATCACACAAGCAACTGTGACGCGCCTTGGAGGGAGGCGAGGCCACGCCCCATATATATAGATATATTCGGTTTTATTCTGAACAGGCTGTATATTGCTTCAGAATCTCGAACAATTGACCAGCAATATTCAACCAGCAAATGCCTGACGTCTTTTCCCTTGAAGCGTTTTTCAATTGTTAAAATGTCTTGGTGAAAACGTTCGCCATGTTCGTCACTAAAATCGCCCAAATTTGGTGGAAAATAATCCAAATGAGCATGGAGAAAATGTATTTTTAGTGAAATATTTACTTTCATGTCCTGTGTTATAAAATGTACTTTATAACCCGAACTACAGGGAATAAATTCAGATTCCATCTCGGAAAAAATGGTTGTACTGGGTGTTAAAGGTCTTTTACTTTTATCCTCACATATGTTTTCTGAAGGAGCAGTTGGATAATCTTAAGATCGCACTCTTGCGAGAATGACGGATTCTACATCGGCGTAATCAATTTTCTCTCTAGAATTGTACCGAAATCCAAACCTTTTTAATTTTGACATGCAGAAATAACACTGGTCAGATGCGTGTTCGGTACGTCGCGACGGGTCGAAGCCAAATTGTTGGTGCAACATATTTCATACTGTGTGTTTTATCTTGCAATCCATGCAAACAACGGTAACAATAATCGCATAAAACCTCTGGTACATACCATAAGTTTGGTATATACGTCACCAAAAAATAGTCTTCAAAAGCTGTTACTACACTTTTTGTAATATTTCGCATATGGCTTGGAGGTGCAAATAAACCACATACATAACAAAAATTATTTCGATTCGGACACTGCATTTTTACTTTGATTTCAAATGGATGGTTAACTCAACAATCAAAATTAATATGAAAAATTTATCGATTTATCGCTGCAATATTGTTTTTATTTAACATTAAAAAAAAAGTATTACCCTCGTATAAAGATTGTTTTGAAAACAATGCTTTTTATGTATAAATGCCGCAGAGGTGTAATTTTTTTGTTTTTTTGCTGTTTCAATTGACTTCGTATACTTAAATACTTTTTTTTACTTAAATTAAATGTTTTAGGTACACTTGCTTTAAGACTTAAATCAATTAATTTAAATATCTTTTAATTTTTTTTTAAAATGTTAATTCAACAAAGCTCAATTTTTACAAAAAATTGAATAAATAAAAATTGTAATCACCCGACTTTAAAGCATTTTGATTGGCTTAAAATTGAAACATTTTGTTACTTGGTTTAAAAATAAACCGTTTGATATATATATAAATGTGCAAAACTATGTATAAGATTAAAATAATTTTAAAATGCATCTATAATGGTTGCCTATCCATTTAGTAAATATATATATTTTTAACTATGCAGTCCAGATGTTATCGAGTCTATTAAATTATGTCGCGAATAGTGTGAATAACATTTTATTGGATAGCCCTTAAAAAAAAATTATGACGTGATGTGAAAAAACGCCGAGACACGGGTATCATTTTTTTAACTCTATTTTTAGAATCTGTAGAAATTTTTCATGGGAGGGACCAAAAATCAAATTTTGTCGTACTGTGTAATAATAAAATATTGTTCATTTTCAAATATGTAAAAAAATATACTTTAAATAATAAATATGTTTCATTAACGTCATATATCATTAAGATCTTAAGTCGACTTAAAATTTAAAATGCATTTATTTATAAAATTTAAATAAAACTTTAAAATGCCTTAATCGCATATTTCTCGTTGAATTAAACTAAAGTTCCTTTATAATTAGACAAAAAAATTAAATTTCCATAGTTGCTGGTGAAAAACCTATATAGAAAATCCTTTTACCAAGTGTTCTTTTGATAAAATTTATACTTTGTAAGTCTAAAAATATAAAATATTACTTTTTATGAGTGTAAAATAAATCTTGTAAAACTTATATAATGAATTTATTCAGAGTTTAAAAAAAAACAAGAACTGTTTAAAGCAACCGGAATTCTTAATAAATCGAGTTATGTTTTGACTGTAATAAAGTATGATATCAGCTAACATTAAAAAAAGCTTTCTTGTGCCTTATTTTGTTTGTAATAAAAGTCGCTTTAGACGCATTAAAAAAATATGCTGAAGTTTCTTAACCTTGTTGTTTTGATGAACGGGCAAAAAGGCAAAATAATACAAATATTATTATATTATTTAATAATATATTTAATAATAATTATTATATTATATTTTAACCAATTATAAACAGCCATATTATGTAATGCAATGGGAGTAATATTTTAAGTCTGCACAAAAAAATAATGATCGATCACAAATGCGATTTAAATTTTTAGTGGTCCGGATATAATGTTTAATTTCAACATAGCCAGAGGAATGACAGGTGGTAGCCAAATGAATGATTATATATTGCTAGGGATGTATTGTCATTTGGCAATATTTAATTATTACAACTAATATATTTAATTCATTGTATTTTATTTTAAATGTGGGTTTCATAATTTTAATTGTATCACATTCTTTATAAACCCAACACATTTCTTGGGAATGATAAAAAGATAAACAAATTTTGTATGTACTATACTTTCGTATACTTCAATGTATTAATATTATTTATAAATTTAAGCAGTTAAAGTTAGGTTGTAGGTAATAGTATATTCTGTAACAAGTTTCCGCTCAAGTGAAAAAATTATCACACGAGCCGAAGGCGAGTTTGACGGTTTCACGAGAGCGGAATATGCAATTCCAAATGTGTTTCAGACTATACTTTTTGTACGTTTCCAAAAAATACCATAAAAAATAATTTAATTGAAAGAAAGTGAGGTTGGATCGGTCTAAAATTTGTTAGATATTAAAAACAGAGATGTCGCTACGAGTGTTTATTCTGTCATCCGATGATATTTCATTCTGTAACACTTTCCGGAATATATGTCATTCCATAGATAAAAGTGATATTAGAACGGTCAAATTCCGTAATAGGAGTAGGAAAAATATATTCTAAAACCCGTTTGGAATTGCATATTCTCGTGAAACCGTCAAACTCGCCTTATAAACTCGTTTTATAAACTTCTCTATAAACTGGTTTTTATTAAGCACTCGCTTGCAAGCTTCACGCGTGATTAATAAAACTAGTAACTAAAATGGCATTTATAAAACTTGACACATAATGCATAATAATAATATTATGCATTATTTTGTAATTTTTAAATAAAGCATACAGGTAATGTAAATAGTAAGTCCGCTCGCTTTATAAATATTCATTTATTAGGCAACATTTATTTTTTGCACTCGTAATTGCAATTAAAAATTTTGTAGGGTTGTAAATTAGGCCAATATAAATTTTACAACAATACTCTGTTGCCCTTCATGTGCATTTTGTATTGACTCTAAACATTGCAAGTTTTTAACTAAAAATAATTTATTGATTTAACGTATCCATTAACCAAAATATGTCTAAATTTATTTAAGAAAGTAGCAAATTCTATTATGGGTATATATACCGTATACGCAATGAAGAACTTTAGCCTAAGTTAAAAAATAAACATATGGAATTTCCGAGTATTAAGTATATTACACGTGCCTATCAAGTCTAGCAATCACTTACAAAGATTAATGATATGTACAATTTTAATAAAAAACAATGCGTTATATACATTCAGTATTTTTTGCATCTGCAATTATAAGCGTGGAACAACTCACATGAAATCTTCAAGTACTGTACGGGAGCAATTAATGGATTCTTGTTATTTTCAGGTATTATATATTTAACAAGTCACAACTTAACACAGTCAACAATCCATCAAACAATAATTCGATTGAAAATTTGATTTTAAACAAAATAATTCACCAAGTTTTTTCAGGTGAAACGATTATACCACAATGAACTTTAACTTCCAATCTTATTTGTTTTGCTATTACACATAAAACTTACTTTAAAAATCAAATTTATTTAGCAGCACGCGATGGTTAGGAAGAAAAATAGAATTTGAAAATAAATTTATATCTTTTTAACAAAAAGTTTTGGCTAACAGTCCCTTAGCCAAAATGCTGTTTGGTCTGTCTACTTTTTAATAAAAAAATAATAAAAAATAAACTTTTTGAATATTATTACAATAAATTTAAAATTTTTGTTACTTTTAATGGATAGTGTTAATCAGTATAAGCATTTTGCAAAATCGGTCAATTTTTAGTCATTTAAAAAAAGGTTTTTTCGGTCAACGGAAAAAATCGATTTTTACCGCAAAAAATAAATCGCCAAAAATCAATATTTTTTTAGAAAGTTTAATTTTTTCGCCAAAAAAAATACGTGTCAAAAATATTTAAGTAAAAGAAAATCATGACCTGCGCGTACCGGTCCTTTTGAAATTGAAAGAGCCATAATTATTAGTATAATTATTAACTATTAACAATGGATTTAGTAGCACCTAGGTGTGCAGACACCTGTGTGTGCTAAAACCAGAAATATATATTTGCAAATACAAAGTCGATCGACATACGTCAATGTTAGATACGATATAAGTCTATAAATTATCTAAATATAAATGAAAATTGTTGAACATGTTTGTTTAATATCTTTAAGTTGCTTTGGTCATATGTAAGTATTACTTTAAGTTAAAACAACATAAATTTGAAATTTATTACTTACTAAGTAATAAATTTCAAATTTATGTTGTTTTAACTTAAAGGCGATTTTACTTGTTGGAATGTTTTACTACCCAAGCAGCAATTTAAGTAAAAGCGTAGAGCTTTGAGGCAATATTACTTAATTTAAGTAAATATTTTGTTAAATTAACCTTAAAAATTTACTTAGAAGCAAAATTTTTATTTTATTAAGTTTTATTTATGTTATTTTACCTATTTTAATAACCTTTAAGTTTCAACACTTTAAAGTATTATGCGGAACGTAATTTTTACGAAAGAAAATTACTTATAAGTGTATTTCACCTAAAGGAAAATTTTACGGTAATTTTAACGTCACAATTTTTACTTAATGGTAAATGTTACTCATAATTTATAATTTTACGATATTAAGACCAATTTATAACCGTAAATAATTCCTATTCGTCTAGTAATTTTTAGGGTTATTAGTGGTAATAAATACTATTAATATTGACTAAACAAGAAAAAATAAGCTTAAAGTGAAAAATAAAACTTTAAGGGAAAATTTTATTCAGGTCGCCATAATGAGTTTTTTAAGATGGTATCCATTACTTATCTAAACATTTATATAATATTTTTACATAAATATTTTTCTAAAATATAATAAGGAAAGTTTTATTTATTAATAAGACCCGGATTTTTAGGTCAAAAAGTGATAAAAGGTTCCTAAATTAGGTGATATTTTTAATAAAATAGGTATTTTAGGTACCTATATTTTATGTACTTATAAAATACATAAAATATAGGTACCTTAAATACCTATTTTATTAAAAATATCACCTAATTTAGGAACCTTTTATTACTTTTTGACCTAAAAATCCGGGCTCTATTTATTAAAAATTGATTAAAACTAAATGATTTTTTAAAAGATTTTATAAATTTTTGTAGGTTTTAAGTTTTGTTGAATTTTTACCCAAGCAATAATTTTTCTTAAAACCGTAAAATATTTAGAGGGCATATAATTTTTAAGAAATATCGTGGCTATTTTTATCAATGAAATATTGTGCGTTTGAGTTTTAATGCAAAATATTATTAGTTTTTACAATTTTAGTTATATTTTTTAATTTTACTCTAGGGTGGCCTTTATTACTTTGTAAGTACCATTTTGTAAAATATAAATTAAAAGAAAATTACGAATTTCAATGTTTTAGAAAGAGAGAGCAAACAGTTAGTAATTATAGCGTTATTTTTACGTAAATTTGTGGTATTTATATTCTTTTTAATACGTTATTCTCTTAGTACACTCTTAGAAAAGACCTGGTATTTGCAATGAAAATTTAGTTCCCAGAACCAATTTTATTAGTGAAAATAGGCACAACAAAAAAATATGTTGTGGGAACTAATACAAATTTGTTTTTACAGTTTGTTGTCGGAACAGCCAATATTGGTAGCTCCAACCAACAAGTTTAAGTGCATCGAAATTAGTTTTTTTTTTCATACAAATAATTGATATTTAATGCAATCACATTAGTCTGTCATTTTAGCAGCGTCTAAGTTGTAACAACTGCACTTGCTATTTATCGCAACAAACATTGTATCATGCAGGAATTTATTTTTTAATTAAAATTACATGAAAAAAGGTACATTTAAAGAATTTAATAGTTGATATAATATAAATTTGTTTTGTACTGTAACTAAGTTATATTTAATATTAAATGCTTGCATTAGTAGCAATAACTAATTGTACATACCTGCTTAGTAAATATAACACTTTTTGTGTAAATATTATAAAAAATAGAGAAAGGAAATTCATGCCCGTTCGTTTCATAAATATTTATTATAAATTAAAAAATAACAATATAACTGAAAACACCAAATTTTGGTTTAAACATTATAACAAAAATTAATAATTACTCTAAGAAAACATTTATAAATATTTTAACAATAAAATAAAAACGATTCTTTGGTAAATATACACAGATAGGTACATTAAGATGAAATTTGACTATACTTCTTCAGTAAACCGTGATGTTTACGTGAAGTGCAAGCCTTTGTTTAACAACTTAACAATGATTCTTAGGTACAACGTAACATACTTGCAACATAACAGGGGTAAGAATTCGATAAATTTTGAGTGTGAGTGCCTATATATACTATAGTATAGGCCCTATACCAAAAATGCGACTTGAGCTGTAACAAAACAAAAAAATTCTCGAAATTCCGACGTGATGGAGACTTTTGGTGGACACCATTGGATTCAGGAGGCCATTTTCAGTCGGAATGGCATTTTCACATTTTTGGATTTTTTTTTCGGACCCCAAAACTACAATAGTGTAATTAAAGGAGTGCAATAATAATACCTATAGGTAACCTTTTAAAAACTGAAACCAATTCAGGTAAACCCCATGTTTCTAATAAATCTGCTACTTCAGTCCGCTCATCCATATTATTTGTTCGAGATATCTATAAGTAACCAACACATAAGAATATATTCTTATATACATGAATAGTTAAAAAGTATGTCGCCACTGAATTTACAGGGGCAAATGACTAATTGTAATAAACTAGTTTCTTACCTAAAATATACACTACACACGAGCTGATACACAAATACAAAAGAACAAACACCACCGAAGTCTGGACGCCGTGCAACACCGTTTGTTTACAGGTTAAAAGTAAAGCACGCGCCGGGCTGGACAAATCGCGCGCGAAATGCACAAAGTTTGCAGTTGCATTAACCTACAGAGACAACATCCCCAACTGACACTTTGTTTCACACCGCTGGTGTCTTAGCTGAGTGAAAAGTGACGCATAGTTTATACAACCGAACCGTTAGTTCCACGGACTAATTTCAGTCAGTTGAGAATGTTACTTAAATATTTGGTCCAACAAAAACATTTTACTGCCGAAATGATTTTTTTTAGATAATGTTGTCAATACTTCTAGCCAACACAAAGTTTCAGTTAAAATAACTTAATCGCCTTTTTGCAGTAAATAATACTCAACAACAAAACTAAATCTTTTCAGGTAATGATGCAAGCAGTTACACATATAAAGGTACTGATTACAAAAAACAAAAATTTTTATTTTCTGCAACAGTTTTACCCCAACGATAATAAGTTAGTTACAAATACCAGGTCTTTTCTAAGAGTGTAGATCAAAAAGGTTATTATGTAGGTAGGTAAAATAACGAAATAAACCATTCCCCAAATTTGGTAATTTTTCGTATCTATACCGTTATAAAACCGTTTTTTTTGCCGTGCTTAGATTTTGTTTAAAAAAATCGCTAATATAAATTCTTAAAAATCTACTTTTAAAAACTGTCCTAGTAGGCCTTGTATTTTGTACTTGCTTCAAAAATACAGTTAATCAAGATATAAACTTTAAAACAAATCCAGTTAAAATCGCACAATAAATAAAGATTTTACAGGGGTGAGTCGCAAACAAATGGGTAACACTGTATATGTAGCAACTTATTTTTATTTTGTTTTATGCACGGTAATTTCGATATTAGAATTATTCAAAATATTGTGTACTTTACTTATAAAAAAAATGGCTTACTTTGAACACCAAACCGACTTAACTAGATGTATCTATTTAAGTTGGTTTGGGGTGTTTTCCAGTGTTTTCCTTAGCTACTTTTATTGTTTTTATATAAAAACAATAAAAGTAGCTAAGGAAAACACTGTTTGGACATTTGCCCATCATAAATATTTTTGACGCCGTAAATACATCATTTTGCCTTACGTGCACCGGTTGTAGAAAAAATCCTGTGTGTAATTCGAGCGCAAAGTGACATTGCCACTCTCGCGAGATAGCCGCGCTCCGCCACGCGTCGCCCGTCAAACTTCTCGTTCAGAGCGGCATGCAATGTATCACTTTGCGCTATTAATACACAAATAGCTATTTTCTTAATCTTAACAACTTCATAAGTATAACAAATGTAGTCCTAAAAATTAATCCCAAGACCATAAATAAGAAAAATTTAGTTTTTGTTAAAAAACTTATTTAGGAAATTGACTAAATGTGCATTATTTAGAAAAAAATACGGTTTTTTGTGGTTCTATAGTTTTCGTGATTCACTTAGGAGGCTTGTACACCAATGAAACATACAACATCGGACGATAGCTATAACTATTATGTAAAATTAAAGCACCTATAACTTTATTTGTAAAACCAGAACATATTTCAAATTCAAATTCAAATTCCTTTATTAATCCTTTGGACAAAATACAAAATTGTATAGGACAAGTCAAGAGAGGTATAAAATTAATGCAAATAAATAGCAACAAGCAGGTATAAAATATGTATAAAACGTAGTCTACAATATTACAAACAATTTAAAAATTCATTAACACTGTAACAACAATTATTCAACAAAATGGTTTTAATATTATATCTAAACAATTTAATGTTTTTTATTTGCTTTATAAATGGATTTTAATCTATTAAATAACTTTGGGCCAAGATACGCTGGAGACGATTTAAATATTTCTAAATGAGCCTGTGGCAGATAAAAATCACCTTGTTGTCTGCAGACTGTAACAACAATTATTCAACAAAATGGTTTTAATATTATATCTAAACAATTTAATGTTTTTTATTTGCTTTATAAATGGATTTTAATCTATTAAATAACTTTGGGCCAAGATACGCTGGAGACGATTTAAATATTTCTAAATGAGCCTGTGGCAGATAAAAATCACCTTGTTGTCTGCAGACAACAAGGTGATTTTTATCTGCCACAGGCTCATTTAGAAATATTTAAATCGTACCATGGTACAGTGCCGATGAACTTGAGAGTTCCTGGCATAAGACGCAGAGGCTTATATGTATATAACTCCATTACACTGGCCAGAGGCAGAATGTTCAGTATTTTAAAAAGTTCCCTACATGAATGGGATGGAGGAACACCCATCATAGTTTTAATAATTCTCTTTTGAGAGAGAAATACCTCTTTTATTGAAGCAGAAGAGCCCCAGAAGCATATTCCATATGATATTCTAGAAAATACCTCTGCATAGAAGCATTTTAGTTGATCGATATTTAAAAAAACTTTTTCGAATTTGATAACATACTCTATTTAATGTAGTGGATAATTTTAAGCAGTGCTCATTCCATTGCAGAGTATCCTGGAAATTTTGAAATATTATACGGACTGTATATTATATTATACAGTGTATAATAACTATTATATTATATTACATTGTGCGGTAAATTTGGGGTTGACCAATTTTAAACTGAATTTCGGTGAGTATAACTATTTAACAATAAAATAATTAATTGTTTCGACTTTTACTTGATGAAACTCCATGTTGATATAATGTTAATATTAAACTGTTTACGAACATAGGAAATCATTTATAAACCACAAAACAGATTCCACATTTGCAAACCATCTTATAAATGACAATCATAATTTCTATACTAGCTTTAAAATTTTACATATATGTAGAAAACAAAGGTATGAAACTGAATTTATTGGAGTCCTTGGAAATTAACAAATTAAAGAAAACTGATATTATTCTTAATGACCAAATAGAAACCAATAATTCCCCGCTATTAAATTTATTTTAATATATTCAAAAAGTATAGTGTTATATAACTAAAAAGATAACAGGGCATTCCCATAATTATTGTCCCTTTAATGTATAACGCTAATTTAATTTTCCCCCACTACTGTACTGGTAAAACCATGATTTATATAAATAGAAAATTAATATTAGTTTGTATACGATCTGAAGATGCTTCTGTGTAGAGAAACAATTGTCATATTTAAATAAAATAGTGAAACTTTTAAACAGTTTATATTAACATTATATTAATAATAAAACCCTCACAGGGTTTGTTAAAGTTAGCTGGATTTTTTTTTATATGAATATTTTGAGTTTTGGTTAGTTTGTTGTAAAGTATACTTACTAACTATAGTTTTAGTCCAGGAAACAATGATTGTAGAAGGAAAACTCGATGGTAGTCGGGTTTTTTTTTATTTTGAGTCAGGGGTAATAATAATGAATCAAGAATATTCCCCAAAAATTTCTTTCCGCGTCCCCTAATTTCATCCCCCGAAAGGGGAGTTTTTTTTTGCTTTTTGGCTCATAACTTGATAACCGTGCATTTTTTCAGAATTTGACCTCCAATACTTTTGATTGTGTACTAAATAAGGCACACGTTAAACCCCATTGCGCACCTATATGATGTGCCCTTTTGCTATGACAGTGTGCAAAGTTGAGCGTTGCATTCAAAATCACTTTTTTGTTTTTTTTATTATAGTCCAATTTTAAAAGTAATCGATCCCAAACCTTACGGTTATCAAACATAACCGAATTGACGATTTTTTGAGGTACTAGACTTTTTTTAAAAGTTACTGCTTTTCAATGTACAGGGGCTTCTTTTTTCAAAACTTTAATTTTTGTGGGGCACTTGCAATGAAAATAATTTAAAAAAACTACGGATTTGTTACGAGGATAAGTGTACCTAAAAATCTAGGGTAGAACGAACTGGCTTATTAAAGCCGTTTGGGAAATGAAAAATGGGTTTTTTGAAAAAAGAACCCCCTGTACATTGAAAAGCAGTAACTTTTGAAAAAAGTCTAGTACCCCAAAAAATCGTCCATTCGGTTATGTTTGATTACCGTAAGGTTTGGGTTCGATTACTTTTAAAATTGGGCTATAATAAAAAAAAAACAAAACAGTGATTTTGAAAGCAACGCTCAACTTTGCACATTGCGCATATATGCTATAGCAAAAGGGCACATCATAAGCCAAAAAGCAAAAAAAGGGTGCATTATAAGCACCCCTGACTCTACATAAAAAAAATAAAACCCGACTACCATCGAGTTTTCCTTCCAGAACCTTTGTTTCCTGGACTATTTAAAAAAATAAAATTTTACTTAAAAACAAAAAAAAAAAGTTTATTTAAATTTATTTATAATTTATTTAAACAAAGTCCGTGCCAAAATTTAAGTTATAGTTTACTGCCGGCGAAATTAAAAGGTCAGTACAATGTTCATATAAACTTTTCAAATATTGGCGTTGAGAAACTATTTAATACTTTTGTATTTTTGTATTGAGATAATAAAATAGTTTTCACATTTAGTATTATTTTACAAGAAAGGCAATTTATTTTAACGATTGTATGACATTTGACAACTGTCAACTAACTTTAGCCCGTGACTAAAAATCTGTTGCTAACTTCAGCCCGTGACTAAAGCGCCATAAAGCCACAATTTGCCAATGTGTATTTAAAAGGTCACTTAGTGTCATGGAAACATGTACGATAAAGGGAGTTTTAAAGGTGGGAGTAGAAAAAATAAATTAAACTTTAAATAATCTTTACTTTGTTATTATTAACAAATTGTAAATATTTACTTTTAAAAGGTGTTTAGAAAATTGTTTTATATCCTTTTTTATGTTTACGTAAATAATGTTTTTCTACTACCATACTTTAACTCGTTTATTAGACATTTAATACCTGTACTATAATGACATCCATTATAAAAAATTTCATAACTATGCAGAACCAATAAAAATCCAATACACGGCAATATTAACCAATAGGAATGTGATACACGGCAATATTCTCATTCATTCATTTTTAACTATTGCCTTGGACATCTAACAGATCTAAAATATATCAATTTTGACAAGTTACTGTTTACATGGAAAAAAGTTAAAATTAGTGAAAATGTTCGATAGTGACCGTAATCAGCAAATTTAAAATTAAAGTGTTATTTTTTTACTTTATTATAGTCGTAAAAAATAGTATACCAATGCAACTTCCATTTAATGGCCTTTACACTCTCGCTTAAGCCTTTGGCTCGTGTCATAATGTTCGTGCTTATGTCTTAATAGCCATTATTAAAAGGTGGTTGCATAATATACTATACTTCACGGACAAATTTTTTCGTGCCCTTACTTAACCTCACTTTTCCCCAATTTTTAATAAAGCTAAATTCAGCCCCTGACTAAAATGCCCAAAAGCCACTGTTGCAACAACAGTGTTGCTAACTTCGGCCTGTGACTAAAACGCCATAAAGTCACAGCTTGTTATTTAAAACCACATGATTAGGAAAAAATAATCATCCGGTATAATATTTAGTAACAATATTATTAAAAAAATTGTATAAATGCATATAAAATTTAAATAATGTATCTTTTACTTTGAAAGGTATTAAAGAAAAACCAAAAAAAAATTATACACTGTCTCATAAACCAAGCAAAATTCGTTCATATTTGACATACTTCATTTTTTGATAAACTATCGACTAGTATTTCTTCTAATTATAAAGAAAAAATAACCTCCAACATATTAATTTAAGAATATATTAAGTTGTGTCGATATAAATCCGAGCGAGTGTAAAATCTATAATATTAAAATTTAAAATGTTTGGTTTACGCCTCCAATAGAAATATGTGGATATTGCTAATACAGTAAAAGCTTATTTTTCAGATTTTATAAAATATACTATGTATTCAAGATATAACATATCTATAATTTAAAATAATTTTACGTTTACAGAATATTAAAAAATCGAAGCGATTTATGTAATACCTATTATAAAATAAAAAATTTGCTAAATATTCCCAACACATAAAAATACATGCTAAGTAATAATTCCGAAGGATTATACACATTTCTAATTCGTGTATTTTCTATATAATGAATTTTTATGGATTCAGATGTCTAAATTTATTTTAAAATACCATAAATTAATTTACTTGTAAGTAAGCTTTGGTGTACCCTATTTTACAAAATTAATTACGTTTTGATTGTTAATATGTAAAATATAATACGAGCTTTCCATAATTATTTACCCTTTAGTAATTAAACTAAAATAATACAAAATTTGTACATGACATTAATATCAATATTGATTATATTTTACATGTTTATATCCGTTTAGTCGACTTAATCCAAAAACCTTAAACCCTCCGCAGGAAAAATCAATCATTTTACCCTGACATTTAAAATATTTATTGAGAATGGCATCAATATTTCCGTATTGCATGATATCTTTGTAAAATTTTAAATTAAACTACAAATATTATGGCAATAAAAACTTAAAGTATACTTATACCCTATAGGGTTATACAACATATAATAGTTTTTTGTTACTTTTATTAGCATGCCAAATAATTGTATCATTATAATAGCGTCAAAAAGAATTTTTCTTTCTATCGTATAACAATTTTTATATTATACAAAGACTATTTTTGTACGCAGTTCAAAATTTAAATTATTATACACCGCCGTACAATAATAAAAATGCATTGAAATTACTTTGAAAGAGTGACTTTATTTATCGTATTTAGCTCGAAATCAGAGCAGATAACTAAAAATTACAGGTCACTGTAGAATACACTCTTAGAAAAGACCTGGTATTTGCAATGAAAATTTAGTTCCCAGAACCAATTTTATTAGTGAAAATGGGCACAACAAAAAAATATATTGTGAGAACTAATACAAATTTGTTTTTACAGTTTGTTGTCGGAACAGCCAATATTGGTAGCTCCAACCAACAAGTTTAAGTGCATCGAAATTAGTTTTTTTTTCATACAAATAATGGATATTTAATGCAATCACATTAGTCTGTCATTTTAGCAGCGTCTAAGTTGTAACAACTGCACTTGCTATTTATCGCAACAAACATTGTATCATGCAGGAATTTATTTTTTAATTGAAATTACATGAAAAAAGGTACATTTAAAGAATTTAATAGTTGATATAATATAAATGAGGAGCGTTTATTCAAAAAGGGACATGTCCATTTTAGCGATTTGCAGAAAAGTCAAAAATAACAGAATTCTTTTGCTTTTGACTTATTTCTGAAAATCGCTTAAATGGACATGTCCCTTTTTGAATAAACGCTCCTCAAATTTGTTTTGTACTGTAACTAAGTTATATTTAATATTAAATGCTTGCATTAGTAGCAACAACAAATTGGTATTATTCCACAGTACATACCTGCTTAGTAAATATAACACTTTTTGTGTAAATATTATAAAAAATAGAGAAAGGAAATTTATGCCCGTTCGTTTTATAAATATTTATTATAAATTAAAAAATAACAATATAACTGAAAACACAAAATTTTGGTTTAAACATTATAACAAAAATTAATAATTACTCTAAGAAAACATTTATAAATATTTTAACAATAAAACAAAAACGATTCTTTGGTAAATATACACAGATAGGTACATTAAGATGAAATTTGACTATACTTCTTCAGTAAACCGTGATGTTTACGTGAAGTGCAAGCCTTTGTTTAACAACTTAACAATGATTCTTAGGTACAACGTAACATACTTGCATGATAACAGGGGTAAGCATTTGATAAATTTTGAGTGTGAGTGCCTATAGTATAGGCCCTATACCAAAATTGCGACTTAAGCTTTAACAAAACAAAACAAACAAATTCTCGAAATTCCGACGTGATGGAGACTGTTGGTGGGCACCATTGGATTCAGGAGGCCATTTTCAGTCGGAATGGCATTTTTGGATTTTTTTTCGGACCCCAAAACTACAATAGTGTAATTAAAGGAGTGCAATAATAATACCTAACCTTTAAAAACTGGAACCAATTCAGGTAAACCCCATGTTCCTAATAAATCTGCTACTTCAGTCCGCTCATCCATATTATTTGTTCGAGATATCTATAAGTAACATAAGAATATATTCTTATATATATGAATAGTTAAAAAGTATGTCGCCACTGAATTTACAGGGGCAAATGACTAATTGTAATAAACTAGTTTCTTACCTAAAATATACACTACACACGAGCTGATACACAAATACAAAAGAACAAACACCACCGAAGTCTGGACGCCGTGCAACACCGTTTGTTTACAGGTTAAAAGTAAAGCACGCGCCGGGCTGGACAAATCGCGCGCGAAATGCACAAAGTTTGCATTTGCATTAATCTTCAGAGACAACATCCCCAACTGACACTTTGTTTCACACCGCTGGTGTCTTAGCTGTGTGAAAAGTGACGCATAGTTTATACAACCGAACCGTTAGTTCCACGGACTAATTTCAGTCAGTTGAGAATGTTAATTTAATATTTGGTCCAACAAAAACATTTTACCGCCGAAATGATTTTTTTGAGATAATGTTGTCAATACTTCTAGCCAACACAAAGTTTCAGTTAAAATAACTTAATCGCCTTTTTGCATTAAATAATACTTAACAACAAAACTAAATCTTTTCAGGTAATGATGCAAGCAGTTACACATATAAAGGTACTGATTACAAAAAACAAAAAATTTTATTTTCTGCAACAGTTTTACCCCAACGATAATAAGTTAGTTACAAATACCAGGTCTTTTCTAAGAGTGTAAATTTATAGACATATGTAGGGGTACACCAAAGCTTACTTACAATAAGTAAATTAATTTATGGTATTTTAAAATAGGGTACACCAAAGCTGGTATTATATTTTTTATATTAACAATCAAAACGTAATTAATTTTGTAAAATAGGGTACACCAAAGCTTACTTACAAGTAAATTAATTTATGGTATTTTAAAATAAATTCAGACATCTGAATCCATGGAAATTCATTATATAGAAAATACACGAATTAGAAATGTGTATAATCCTTCGGAATTATTACTTAGCATGTATTTTTATGTGTTGGGAATATTTAGCAAATTTTTTATTTTATAAAAGGTACATAAATGGCTTCGATTTTTTAATATTCTGTAAACGTAAAATAATTTTAAATTATAGATATGTTATACCTTGAATACATAGTATATTTTATAAAATCTGAAAAATAAGCTTTTACTGTATTAGCAATATCCACATATTTCTATTGGAGGCGTAAACCAAACATTTTAAATTTTAATATTATAGATTTTACACTCGCTCGGATTTATATTGACACAACTTAATATATTCTTAAATTAATATGTTGGAGGTAATTTTTTCTTTATAATTAGACGAAATACTAGTCGATAGTTTATTAAAAAATAAAGTTAGTCAAATATGAACGAATTTTGCTTCGTTTATGAGAAAGTGTATAATTTTTTTTTGGTCTTTCTTTAATACCTTTCAAAGTAAAAGATACATTATTTAAATTTTATATGCATTTATACAATTTTTTTAATAATATTGTACTAAATATTATACCGGATGATTATATTTTCCTGATCATGTGGGTTTAAATAAGTCAAATTTTATTCAATTAAAATTCGAGACTCGAGACATATTGACAAGCTGTGACTTTATAGCGTTTTAGTCACGGGCCGAAGTTAGCAACACTGTTGTTGCAACAGTGGCTTTTGGGCATTTTAGTCAGGGGCTGAATTTAGCTTTATTAAAAATTGAGGAAAAGTGAGGTTAAGTAAGGGCACGAAAAAATTTGTCCGTGAAGTATAGTATATTATGCAACCACCTTTTAATAATGGCTATTAAGACATAAGCACGAACATTATGACACAAGCCAAAGGCTTAAGCGCGAGTGTCCATTAAATGGAAGTTGCATTGGTATACTATTTTTTCTACGACTATAATAAAGTAAAAAAATAACACTTTAATTTTAAATTTGCTGATTACGGTCACTATCGCACATTTTCACTAATTTTAACTTTTTTCTATGTAAACAGTAACTTGTCAAAATTGATATATTTTAGATCTGTTAGATGTCCAAGGCAATAGTTAAAAATGAAAGAATGAGAATATTGCCGTGTATCGCATTCCTATTGGTTAATATTGCCGTGTATTGCTGTTTATTGGTTCTGCATAGTTATGAAATTTTTCATAATTGATGTCATTATAGTACAGGTATTAAATGTCTAATAAACGAGTTAAAGTATGGTAGTAGAAAAACATTATTTAAGTAAACATAAAAAAGGATATAAAACAATTTTCTAAACACCTTTTAAAAGTAATTATTTACAATTTGTTAATAATAACAAAGTATTTAAAGTTTAATTTATTTTAAAGTGTTTATTAACTGGACAACTACTAGTAAAAAAATAGTTATAAATTTGTTACCTATATATACTTAAAATAACCGTTAGTGTGCCATTTTCAGGACGCCCTGTATATTTTATTATAAGACTTTTTTTTAATAAAACAGCATGTAACTAAATATGTTCTACTTGCCCTAACAGAATATTCGGACGATTATTTTTCCATTAATGATAACAGCATCACCGTGATAAAAGCTAAAATAATTAATAACCTCAGGGGTTGCTAAAGAAGCAAACCAAATAGATAACACGGCAAAAAAGGTAAGGTCTGTCAAAATCTTAACATGATTTCCCAATCTATTTTATGGCAGTTTGTTTAAATAAATTATAAAAAATTTGTAGAATAAATTTATAAACATTTGTCTATGAATTTATTATATAATATTACATATGTAAAACGTCAAACCTATGACAAAATGTAAGTCAAGAATTTTAATGTGAGAAAGTACAGAATTATTATACTATAAAAAATATTATAAAAAAAAGTATATACAACACGGAGGAGAAAGCATATTAAGTGCCTCGCTCAGATCAGCTGCCTCGACTGCGAACGCGAGTTTGGATTTAATAAACTTCCTCTGCCTGTTCCGTAATGTACTATTTAAAGTAACTAGTTTAATTATTGGAATAATTTTTTGAACAGGGATAATGTTTTTTTTTTAATTTTCTTCCAACAATCCCAGGTAATTTTTTTTTCGGAATCTTGTTTATATAGGCACTAGTAATATTGTCTTAAAAATACCAAGCAAAATTGTACAGGCTATTAACTATTGAAGGTGACGAAATATAGTTTTCTCGATTATCCCATTAACTACTACCCTAGTAGAAATTTGTCCAGTTTTCCTCACTACTGGTAGGGCGCTGGTTGGATTTAGATAGGGAAAAACTAGAAAGGGAAATCCTAGATCGGCCCCGACTAGGAACTAACCAGTAAAACTTGCCTAGTTGTGGCTCGGCTCCGACTGACTAGTTCACATCTAGTTTCCCTTATTACATCCCAGTCTAGGCTGAGTCAAGTTTTCCTCGCCATAAACTTGTAAGTAAATGTATGGAAAATCTTTAAGATCAATCTTAACATTCCATTCGTATCGATCGATATAATTAAAACATAATGACAATAATTGTTATAACAATTATTGTCAATCTTACTCTTAGAATGGATTGTATTAAACGTTTTACAATTTAAATATATTTCATTTACAAGGCTTCTCTCGGACAAAAATTTAAGGAATTATGTTTTTGAGATGCTTCTTTGTTTCAAAGATAAAATTTGTTTAATTAAACACCTTTAACTTAAGTTAAACTGGGAAAAAATTTAAGATTAAGATTTTTTGGGTGAGATTTAAGATGACCACGATTTTACAGATAATAAATAAATTTTTAATACCTACCTATCGAAGTTGGTAGACCTGCTTGTGACGATGTTGGTAGACCTGCTTATGTGACATAAGTTATGTCATTCTTTTTTGTGCTTTATGGTAACCACGTTTGTTGAACCAATACTTAAGTTTTTAGAAAAATTGTGCTAGATTTATCAAGAAAATGGGCAAAAGGCTTGGACACTCGCCCGTTACTACTTCCTCAAGCAGCTCTGAAGAGGAAAAGGAAAATTTACGACGTAAATTAAGGGAGACAAGACGCAAATTCAAAGCCGCTAAAATGGCGGAAGATCAAGAACGATATTGTTCACCTATTATTTCGTACGGAGGTACCTTCAAATCCTTCCGTATTAAAGGTTAGTTATTTTAGACGTCGCGACGTCTAAAATAACTAACCTTTAATACGGAAGGATTTGAAGGTACCTCCGTACGAAATAATAGGTGAACAATATCGTTCTTGATCTTCCGCCATTTTAGCGATGCATCGTAAGCCTGTCCTTTCTAGACTAGCATTAGTCTCATTTAATTACAGTATTGTGCTTAAATTTATCTCAACCAAAAGTTCTAAAGTTTTATGGGATATTTCAGGTGACTCACCAAATTTTAATAATATTATCCCTTCAAACACCCCCCCAGGATCCACTGGCATTAGATACAATTCCACCCTTAAGTGACGACATGTGTAAAGTAATTGATCTGAAACAGGAAATACAGACACTATTCACATTTCGCAAATAGTATAAAAAGTACGATACATTTATCACTTAACACTAGTCCAGTTTAATAGTCGAAAATAATGCGTTTAGATACAGTCCAATAAAAATGCATTGCCTTTAAATATCATTAAATTTAACGCAAATATTCAGGTAACTTCCCTTAAAATTTTATTTGATTTCGATTGAATGCAAAATGAAATGTGAATAATTATTAATTATTGCCTTAACATTTTAGATTTCATTGATGGACAAAAACTACCGGATAAACAAAGGCTTACGGCAAAAGAGTTCGAAAAAGCTTTAAGCTTCCAAAGACTAGAGTGGGGGCAGAACCGAAAAAAAAAAGAAAAAAAGTGAAAATGTAAATATATTTAAATCTAATAAAAAAAAATTTGCTACTGGCATTTATTATTGGTTAAAAAATTCACAAATATTCCCAACTAGTTTTAAGCTAGTTTTCCCTACCAGCTTTTCCCCAGTAGTTCCCCACCAGGAAAAGCATTACATGACTAGTCAAAAACTAGTAGGGATTCCTAGCGAGGCCCTCGTTTCATTTGGGGAAAACTAGCTAGCGCCCTACTAGTTCCCCATTTAAATTTCTACTAGGGTACTCCCACGTAAATTTAAATAATACCTTTTTTATGCAAATTTACACAGTGAACAAATTTTAATATTAGCAAAATTTATGTAAAATCAATAGTTTACGATATATTTGGCAACGCCGTTACGATTTTGTTTTGTACTTTTATTACTAGTGCCTATATAAACAAGATTCCAAAGAAAAATCTTACCTGGGATTATTTCCAATTGACATCTAAATAGCGTAAAATTTAAAAAAAAAAATGTTGAAGGACCACCCTAAGACCCTATAACACTGGACGCGTAATGTGCGTCAAAATCATCGCGTTTGTCAGGCTTCAAGATGTACTGTATAGTTTTAAGGGATATTTAAGGAAATATGTTAAATAAATAAGTACTTCAGAATTATAATTGTTATAGATTGATAAAATTAAAATTTATACTTACAAAATTGTATGTTATATTGACTAATTCAATATTTAATTAATAGTAAAATAAAATCGTGTTATAATAGTATAATTCTATGGGTGTTTTTTTATTTAAAGAGCTACAATGTCGGTTAAATTAGAGAAAAGTTGCGTAAATACATTTAAATTTTCTATTTACAAATTGGAAAAAAGCCAACGGTTCTCTAAATATTTTTAAATAAAGCTCAAAACAAATCAAATTTATTGCAAAATAATATAATATAATAAAAAATACATAATAAAAGGGCCGCAATGTGGTTTTGTGGTTGGCTGTAAAAGGTTTTTTGACATTTTAGTAAGTTATGTGGTTTATCCGATAAAATATTTTTGTAAGAGGTTGGCGCCATCGCTCTGATCATAGCATCGCACCATAGCTATGCATAGTTCTACTCACAAATATTGATTGACATATTAGATTAAACGCGTTGATTTATTAATATTGCCTTTTAGAGCCTTTTTTGTGCCCATTTTTTCCTTTTTACCTGCATATTGCGTGACTTCCTAAGTGCCTAAAAGTCCGCTCTCTTTAATAATGATTTTGGAATTTTGGCAGAATGCTATCAATTTGGTTACTCCAAATCGATATAAAATGCATTTAATTATACTGGTATTTTTAGTAAACTGTTTATTCCCTTTATTTCGAAAGCATAAAATAATAAATTCGAAATTTCAAAAATCAAGTTTTAAATAAACAAACCAACATGGGCAGTTAAGTTATTGGAATTCCACTGGTGTATTATAATAGTTGAAAATGTTTGCAATGTAATATTACAAATCTACTACTGCATGCAATCCAACTAGTCAATATAACCGTTTTTCAGTCAACGGGAAAATAGTTTTTTATTGCAAAAATTGTGTCCAAAATCAACGATATAAAAACTTAATTTACTTAAAAAATGTAGAAACATACTTTTTATCAGGACGGCAATATTGTTATTTTCCTTTTAATGTAACTTTTATTTTTTGTTGATGAGTTATTTCAAGTGATTAAAGAGCATTTAATCACGTAGGGTTCAAACGCGTAAAGAATATCCCCGCTAAGGTTTTAAAGTGTCTAAAAAAACGGAAAAATTTAGGAAAAAGTGATTTTTTTTAAATATACAAATTTGAAAAAAGTAGCAAAAAATGACTTAACATAACACGAAATATCCTTTATTACAAAAAAAAATTAAACTAAATATCGAATTGAATTAATTTGATTTAAGAATATAAACGTAATCGTTAAATATACTGTTGATTGGGACTTTTTTTGCAAAAATGAGTCCATTTAAAATATTCAATTACAAAATTATAATTTTATAAATTGAAGTGTAAAATAAATCTAAAGTTTGTGTGTTAATACAGCAATGAATATGTTTTTTGCGGCCCCGTAGAATATTCTTACTGAATTAAAATAAAAGGAATAATTATTATAGGTAATCATAATATGATTCAGCGTCGAAAATTCACTTTTTTTCTCGATATCAGTGTACGGATATAATCTGTAAAAATTTGTAAAATTTTCAGAAAAATTGACCTTTTCATTTTGTTCGTATTACCCTTTGAATCAAATCAAAAAAATGCAAAAGTCAATTTTTCTGAAAATTTTTAAACCCTAATCACCGCAACGTCAGCGACGCTCCGCCCTCTCTTAGCTTTGTTTTCTGAGTGCCGGCTTGTTTTTTTTCATAATAATTATTATTGTTTTATTATGTATGATTCGTAAATGTTTAATTAAATAAATATACTACTTTGCGCCGCAGCGCCAGTTCAAATAGGCGGAATTTGATCAGCTTTCGCTTTCAAGTAATGACGTTGGGGTGATATTCTTAACACGTTCGAAATCTAGAAATCGCACTTTTTGTTAAATTTTAGTAGGGTAAAATGTCGCCAAGCTACAGGAAATCCTTAATTTTCTATGTTATTTCAATGGAAAAACAAAATAAAAATGAAGAGTTTAAACTTTAAGGATAATTTTTTCTTAACATGTACAGGGTTGTTCCGTATATTTAGACAGTGCATACTGATTTTATTATAAGACATAGAATATGTTGACATTTTGGTATCTGAAATATTTGCATTTAAAAAATTATTGCCTTATCCAATCGTAGTTGCTATGAAAAAAAAATTATTATTACATTTTTTAACAAAGGAACAAAATAAAAAAAGTTCGACAACTTAAGCAGTATCGAACCCGGTTCCTCTCGCATTCCCAGCGACCGCCCAACCATCTGAGCCATCCAGCTTAACATTAATTATAAACGCTCGGGGAATAAAAATAGATTTACAGTGTGTGACGTCAGTCGGGATCGAAGTTAAGTCCCCCTTGGGACGGGAGCCACATCGTTTTGAAAATTGTGAAATAAGTTAGTATTTTCTTATAGATTTCAATAATTTTATTTATTATAAACAGTGACATTTAGCTGAATTTTTTATAAATTTACACCGTTTTTTTGCTGCTTTAATAGTACTTAATAAATTCGCATGAAGGATCATAGTGAAATTATTTTTAAAAATGCTTGTTTCTTTTTGATTTTTTTAAATTTCAAGGTGATTGCGGATGCTGAAGATATTGATAAAATTGGCTAAAATTTTAACCACGTAATATGGGTTACCAGGGATCACTTTTAAAGTGAATTTTGTAAAAGGTTTTTTTGGTCCATCCTAGAGTTGTACAATGTACAGTGTGCATGTACTATTGCGGCCGATAAAAAGTAATCGACTAATTTTCCCGTTGTAAATATCGTCGTTTATCTGACAAAGAGGCGTATCTCATTTTTAAACAAAACGGTGTGAATTGAATTACGCCAGTTTGTACGGCACACAAAATGCAAAAATATTAGTTACGCCGAAACTGCTTTAAGCTAAAACTTTATTTGTACCTATTTATTATAGAGCTACGCCAGTTTGTGAGATTATAAAGTCGATTTTGGTGATCATTCTGGTATAACTCAAAAACGAATTTTTTTGAGTTACGCCTCTTTGTCAGATAAACGACGATATGGTTGTCACCAGTGGCATTTCAAAAATAATTTTCTCTACGACTACTTAAGAATAGTAAAATTCTAGTGTAATTTTTGATCATAGAAAGGATGTTTTTCTGCAATACTGTGCGAGAATATTCCTACTCTTGTAAAATTCTAGTGTAATTTTTGATCATAGAAAGGATGTTTTTCTGCAATACTGTGCGAGAATATTCCTACTCTTGTTTAAGAATGGTCACAAGTAACGACATCTCCTGGCTGTTTACTAAACTTAAAAAATTTAAAAATATTTAAATATAACTGTAATATTTATAAATTAAAAAATAATAGCAGTTGTATAATTAAGGTTTAGGTACAAAAAATTAGTTATATTTATTGTTTTTCAAATATACAAATCAAAATTATAATAAATTTGATATTAAAATGATAAACCAGTTACCTACTATACCGGCTTTAAAGTTTTGACAGATTCAAAAAGTTTAAAAAAAGACCTTTAAAATGTAGAAAAAGAATAGATGTTGACGTAGATTACTTGTAAAATTAGTTTTGTATTTGTTACAATGTTATTTTTTTTATTAGTTAGTGTAAATAACTATTTTTAATTATAATAAAGATTTAGGCAAACCATTTGTTTAAATTTATTCTAATTTACATTATAAAATTGTGACGGCACAAAATGGTTTGACAATACAAAAAACTTAAATGTCAAAAACTGCTTGGTTTCTTTTCTCTGTTTAAAATTATATAAGCGTTACTATTCTTACGTAGTCGTAGAGAAAATAATGTCTGAAACACGTTTGGAATACCATATTCCACTCTCGTAAAACCGTCACACTCGCCTTCGCCTCGTGTGTCAAATTTTTCCTCGAGCGGAATATGCTGTATTCCAAACTTGTTACAGAATGTACTATTATAAAATTAAGTAACGTCATCTTAAATTAAGTAAAGTCATTATTTAATTATGCCTTACAATACTTTAAGTGAAGCAGAGAAAGGCTATATTATTGCCAAAATTGGAGAAGGATGGTCTCAACAACAAATAGCATATGAAATAAACTGCAGCAAAAGCGCTATTCAAAAATTAAACATAAGTGGGTGGAAACTGGTGACCTGAGTAGGGTAATGGGTTCTGGGCGTCCAAGAAAGACAACTCCAGTAAACGAAAACGAGTTGTGAGGCAAAACCCATTTTCTAACTCCATTCAAGCCAAAGAGGAAACCAACTTCCCAGCATCTGTTAGGACGGCAAGAAACCGGTTGCGAGAACAATGTTTATTTAACTGCGTGAGTGCTAAAATGCCTCGCTTGACGGATGTTAATAAAGAGGCAAGAGTGGAGTTTGCAAATAATGTTTTAAATCAAAACGCTGAATACTGGGAGCGAGTAGTCTTTTCAGATGAAAAAATATTTCAATCCTGCTACAATGGGCAACTGCGAGTTTATCGTCCCAAAAACCATAAGTTTGATGAAGAATACCTCCACAAAACTGACAACAGCGGAAGATTTTCTGTCCCCGAGTGGGCCTGGATATCATCTTCAGGGGCTGGTATAATTCATATTGTAGAAGGCCGATTAATTGGGAACCAATACGTGGAAATTTTAAACGTTGTAATGCTCCCGTCAGTGCAAGAAAGATTTGATAATGATTTTGTATTTCAACACGTAACACTTTATGATTTATCTTTCCTGATCAAAAAAATATATTTTTTTCATTTTAAGGATAACTCGCCAGTTCACACTGCTCATGTGGTTCATAATTGGCTAGAAGAAAATCTCATTACAACGCTTCCTTGGCCGTCAAGAAGCCCCGATTTAAACCCAATCAAAAATATTTGGGGATATCTCGTAAAAAAAAAATATATAAATATGAATTTAGACCAAGAAATAGAGAAGACCTTATTAATGCAATTCAAAATGAGTGGAACAATTTGGAAGAAAATTACGATATGCAAAATTTAATTAGTTCCATGCCTAGGAGATTACAAAATGTTATAGAGAAGAATGGTGGTTCTACCAAGTATTAATTATTTTTTTTTAATGGACTTTTTATAGCATTACAAATGTCTTAGATTATGTAAGATAATGCCCGAGGGAAGGCTGAATGAAAAAATTGCCATGGCCGGTTTTTCTGAGCCCATCCAACCCCGGTTGGCTCATCTTTTATAATTGTTATAGTCGTAGTATACTGTTTCTTTTTAAGTTTAAATTTATTTATTTTGGTCGCCCAATAAATAATTTGTTCTTTTTGTTTGTATTACGAATAAACATGCTATATATAATTTAAGTTTTTTTTATTAAAAAATTAAATATGCCATACACCTATGATTTCTTGTCAAAATAATTTAATTGACATGACTGGCGTAAAAAACCCTACTTACAATAGCCAATTTTTAAGAAAAACATGCAAATTGATAAAGAATCGATTACTTTTTATCGGCCGCAATAGTACATCAATATTTTACTGGGGGAGCGAAAAAAAAATGAATATGGGTCATTTCAATCTATCTTTATACAACCGTTCGTAAACTGCTAATGTTTATTGGCAATAGTTTTCAAAAGTTTTAATAACTAGAATTTATGAATTTTTGTGGCGAGAAATTTTGAATAGCATTCTCGAAAACGGTTGGCTCCATGATTTTTTAACAAAAGCAGCTTTTTTATTGTATTCCAAGATCGAGAATTCAACAAAAGCCCCAAAAGAAAAAGTTTGGAGGATTTTTTTCCGAGTACCTCCTATTTCAAATGCCTATGATCATCATTGGAGTTAATTAATTTAATATATTAGTTCTTCTGTTTTGTAATTTTTTAAGTATAGGTATGTTTATTATTATTGTTATTATTATTATTATTATTATTATTATTATTATTATTATTATGAAGAAGTGATAATTTCTTCCAGTAATGTGTTTCAATTTAAAAAAAAACGAAAAATATATTTTTATATAATTTATATATTTTTCGTTTTTTTTTAAATTGTATATTATATATTATATATGTATATTATATATTATATTATATACCTATACATTATTTACCGCCGAAATACCAGAAATTTCGCGTCCAATGTTGGCATGCAGCTCTTCTAACGCTGCTGGCTTATTAGCATAGACCAGAGATTGAACGTAACCACAAAAGAAAAAAGTCTAAAGGGGTTATATCGCGAATGTGCGGCCATTCGCAAGGACCGTTACGTATACCAAAAATTGGCGTAAACTCACGCAACGTAGCAGCTTTTTTATGTAAAATTGTCAGAAAAATGGTATTCCAAGATCTAGAATTCAACAAAACCTCAAAAGAAAAAGTTTGGAGGATTTCTTTTCCCGAGTAGGTACTGTTTCAAATGATCATCATTGGAGTTAATTAATTTAATGTATTTTATCTACTCCTACATTGACGAGCTGTAACTTTATTTATTTATTTTATTGACGGGCTGAAGTTAACAACAGTGGATTTTCGACATTTTACGTCACGGGCTGAAGTTAGCTTTATTATAAATTGGGAAAAAGTGAGGTTAAATTTGGGTGACAGTTGACAGATGTCAAAATTTTAACAAATAAAATTGGTTTTAAATTATGTTTTGTGTTCGTCCTATAGATAGAGTATAGTATGCAACTCGTTTATAAACTTCTCTAGACACTCGTTTTTATTAAACACTCGCTCGCAAGATTCGCTCGTGCTTAATTAAACTCGTAACTAAAATGGCGTTTATAAAACTTGATACATAATATACTATTATGTATTAGTTCTTCTGTTTTGTAATTTTGTAAGGTATGTTTATTATTATTGTTATTATTATTATTATTATTTTTATTACCATCATTATTATTATTATGTAGAAGTGATAATTTGTTCATGTTTCAATTTTTTTTTTAAAGGTACCGAATTATTTGGTTAAAGCTCATATGTCAAGGCGCGTCGAAAAACATCCATGAGGGTCAGTATGAAACACTCCAACCTGAACCTGAACCTTCAACGATAAAAACGAGGTGTTTTTGATACGGGGTGTATTCAGGTAACCAAAATAACAAGAAAGAGATGCAATACTAAGTCTTGTCTACAAGGTAATGTGAAGACGCCTGATAAGTGTATTCAAAACTCCTATAAAAGCCATGATCACTCTGTTATTTTGTCTTACTTGTGACGAATCGTGTACCTGTAAATATATTTTTAAATATATATAAATATATATATATATATATATATATATATATACTGCAAAGGTCACTTTGTTATTTTCACAATTCACAAATAGGTTTGTAAATAATAAATTAATAATTAATAATTAATTATAATTAAAAATTAATAAAAATGCAGGATTTGTACCAGAAAATATGTTTGCACTCCAAAGATTAAAAAAAGTATCGATTCGTGCAGTGATTGCGGATGCATTAAGTGTATCGGTTTTGGATTGGATGTACTTCAATTAGGGCAATTTTGTGTATTAACAAACCCATTAAGCCTCGCCAGAAAATACGAAGTTCTATTCAGGTGCATCGAACGAAACTAAAATTATTATATATTTGAACAATTTTTGGTAGTAGAATAAAATGATCCATAGTAAAACGTACTGAACACAAATATGAGCAGTGTTCCAGTTTTAACCCTATTGTTAAACCCTTTATTTATAAAATTATTGTTTTTTTAGGTCAAGAACAGGTTCAAACTGACTTATTTAATTTAATAAACTTTAGACTTAACATATATCATTAAACATTTAACTATCTATAAACAAACTCTACGGAAGTGCTCACCAGGCGAGCGAGTGTTTAACTGTTGGAATATTAAAAAATATCCTCTGGTTTTACAAAATAAAGTAATGAGTGTTTAAGTTTAAGAGTTTAAGAGAGATCATGACATCACGATTTAATAACAGATTTGTCAAGAATTACGAATAAATCTTAAATCTGTTTTTAGCATTGTTTATAGGTTATGTTCAATATTTCCTAATTATTTAAATCGCTTGGAAATCAAGAAAATGTAATTTTAAAAATAATTTTGTGAACTTCATACTAAAATACGCTGTTAAGGTTTTTATAAAAGTTAAAAGAATATAACTGTAAAAGAATGTTCGAATTTTTTATTTTTGCAAATAATTCATTCCTAAAACTTGACACGCCAATTATACCCACCATTATACCCTGGCTAGCGTATTCGTCTATAGCAATATATCATTTATATTATAACATCGCGAGAGAGAGAATTTATCTATTTTTTAAGTAATTTTTAAAAAAAAATTGATAGCATAAATCGTTTTTTTAACGGTATACATTTTTAACAATACTAGATTTTTTTGAATTTTATATTTTAATGTTGTTGTGATGGTTTTCGTAAAAATATTCAAGAAAGGACAATTTATACATATCTATTATTTGTCAAATATGAAATTTTGAAAAGAACACACGAGTCGAATAAGAATTTTTTTCTTTTCATTTTTGGTAATATCTTTCTAAAAATTCATTTTTGCTATAGGGTATGCTACAACATATGTATCAACAGAAAATAATATTCCGCGTCGAATGATATGAACATTTTATAGTCATTTTGATTTAAATAGTAAAGGCATTTAAAGTAGCAGCAAAAAAGTTAACGGAAATACCAAACACCCTGTCTATCATTTTGAAATACTATTAATGGCGTCTAATAGGATACTCCTTTGTTAACGTGTATTCGAGGAATAAACTTTTCAACATTATAATGGTTGGTAATACAGACATTTTAGTTAGTCACTCCATCCAAAAGATGGCCAGCTACCATTTTTAGATACCCTGGTGATTAGATCTAACAATACTCGATATCTACAGTAAACCTACAAGCACTGCACGTTACACCACTTCAGACTTGAACCACTGCACACAACGTAAGCAGGCTAGTTTTAACTTTCTTGTTCGCAGGTTGGTAAACTTTCCACTTAGTAGCTCAGTTTTAAGACATTGCTAGAGACAATGGTTTTTAAGCCATCCTAGTAGATAAGTTGGTAAATAAAATTAAATTTAAGTCCCGCCTTTCTAGGTTAACGACTTTTCAAACAGAGCCCACAAAAGTAAAGTTTATGAACTCGAGGTCTGGAGGAGATTTTTCGAAAACTGGACTACAAAATTGCAAAGTTTAAGCATTAACACACTTCAGACCCTGTTAGGCAACCCAAAAGATAAGATTCGTAAAATTGAAAAGTCGGGGATCTACGAAATAAACTGTCAAGATTGTGAAAATAAATATGTTGGACAAACTAAACGATCCATCCAAGTAAAGTTCAAAAGCACTTGGCCCATGCTAGATTTGGTAGGATAGAGAAATCGAGTGTTACCCAACATATACAAGGTGGGCCAAAAAGAATCATCCTATTTGCTTTGGTTATATTTTTTTTCCTGAAATGAAAAACAGATGATTTCTTTTATAGTATTTTTATTTGAACCTTTAAGTTTTGTTCCCTTATATACCAAAAATGATGTCTGTCAAATGGGCACCTCCAGAGTTAATACATAATTTAGCTCTTTTTATCGTATTCTTCATGACTTTCGCCAATATTTCTGGTGATATGTTGCCTATTTCCTGACGGATGTTGTTCTTTAAGGCTTCAATGATCTGTGGCATAAATAATATTGACGTCTGGCAAGGCGTCGAATCGTTGTCCAGTTGGAGCTGGATGCAGGAGAAATCACGTTGCGTTAAAATAAGTGATTTGAATTATTCTTCAAAAACATTGTTACAATTTTTCCACGTTCTTGAGAAGTATAGCGCACCATTACTTATACTTGTAAATTTTACTTTTTTACTCAACAGAAACGTAAACGTCACGCTCACAGGCGACGCAATTTTAAAAATTTGTAGACTCCTCCGATAGAGTGGCCAACCTTGTACTTGATGATGGTCATAGAAAAGGATTTAACAACCTTAAACTTATTAAGAAAGTTAGATAGTTACGAAAGTTTATACATCTATAAGAATAGAAATAAATCTTTTAATAGCGATAACGGACCGGTACCCAACTCTTTACGTGTTCATGAAGCGGTTACGGTCCACGGTTTAGTAAACTGTCCGTTTACGAAAAAATTCAATATATAAAAAACAATTTAAGATAGGAAAACGATTTAAAATGCAATAGCTTCAAAATTTTACGTAAACTTAAAAAATGAAATGATACTTATAGGGTATCGTAAAATCTCAATGTTTTGGAAAGATAAATCACATCGCGCTATATATAGCGCAATATTTTCTGATTGATGTCTGTTTTAGTTTTCTATAAACCTCTAATGAATCAGTTAGGGAAAACACTTAGACTTGCCCTTGAGATTAAAAATGATCTTTTTTAATTTAAATAAACTTAATCTTATTATTATAACTATTTTAAATATTGCTTATAATCCTTTTACACAATTAATTAAAAGGGTGAAATATGTATAGTATACATTGTATATCTACATATATATTATGCTGTGCTGCCATGGCTTGTAACATGGGAAGAAAACGCATGATACAGGAGTTAATAATAAATGATCCTAAAATCGTTTTCACCAAGAATATCACGAGCTGCCTACATTATTTCGGGAATATTAAATATTTACCTCCGAAATTGTATCCTAAAGCCAGCCTGAAGCGCCGCAATCAACCCAGATATTACACTTTTACTTTTACAACGGGTAATCATATTTATTAAAATAAAGGCTGTAATGAATGTTGCCCTAAGTTTTAAACTTAATAAAACTTAATATTAATATTAGTTAAAATCCTCTTCACATCAAAATAACCTAAATATACAAAAAATATTTACACACAATATAATATAAGAATAATATAAGAACGCTGAATTTTGAGCTTAGTTTTTGCATGAAAATCAGGAGAAATAGTCACGTATACAAATCGGTTATATAATAGCACTGTGATATATATCCAAAAACTAAGTAAGCCAGCCCTTAATCCTGTTTATAGAGAGGGAGAGAGCGGAAAAATATAGGCAAAATATATGTAACGTGATTTTAAAAAAGTGGACTTAAGGGTACAAATACAGGAAAATTGTCATACAAATGACAAAAAATAATAGTACGGTGTTTAAATAACAATTTTATATAGAAATGGTCCCCTTTTTAAAATATGGTTTGAAATCTAAAGGATCCCTAATATTTCTATCTATAGGTAACCTAAAATAATAAAATATCTTAATTATTGCCTTGAAAATCTCAAGTTATTATAACAAAGAATATTTGTATGTATTTTTTAATTATTTTTTAGCCGTACAAATAAGGAGACTAAATATAACTTATTTTTTTCTACTCTCTTAAAATAACTAATTATAAGTCATATTTGACTAATTGTCATAGCAAAAAGCAGTCACTAATAATTAGGGATGGGATTTTAGTTATTTTACCTTTTTTAACCGATGTAACTATTTGAAAACCAATAATGCCAAAATGTGTTTTAAAAGATTTTCTTTTATATGAACCTAACTTGTTTTCACCTTTTTTACCTTTTTTGGAGGTTTTTGCTTTAAACTACCTTTTTATACTTTTTTTACCTATTTTTTTAACTTGTTTTCACCTCTTTTACCTTTTTTGGAGGTTTTTGCCTTAAACTACCTTTTTATACTTTTGTTACATATTTTTTAATTTGTCAGTTTATTAAGTGACAAAAGGCATAATCTTACGTCTCAAAATATATATATATGTATAGAAAAGATTCTTATTTGTTACTCAAGTAGTAAAGTTACATGTAACATGCATAGTGGGTAAATATTAGGTATTCCATATTTTTTAGTTCCTTCTTGCTTTAAGGTAGTTGTCGTGGTACAATATTGTCAAAAAATTTTAGATTATACGCACCGTAAAAGTATACGAGCTTGTAGCTAAGTGATTCATAATTTTTTCACAAGACTGTACCCTGGAGACGTTACCTTTAACGTAATACTTTCAAATATGTTCATAAGTTTTAATCCGGCAACGTCGCTTATGCTCAAACAATAGATATATTGGAGACTGAATCAGTCGGTTTAAATTTACTGCGGAAATAATATCTATACTCGCGTACAGCGTTGCCAAGTTGTTTTTATCCGACACTAGTGATGTATACTTTTTACAAATTGTTGAACTCTAAACGTTTATTTATAAACAATTGGACGCTCAAAAATTTTAATTTTTTTTAAAACTCAGCAAAAATACATTAAAAGACTGTTTTTTGAAAGCTTCTGACAGTTATTTTTTTTATAACTAATAAACTGTTACAGAACTACAGAAAGCGTATACAATCAATGTTAATTATCCAATTTTTAATTGAATTTATCTCGGGTTATAGACGGTCAATCGACTTCAAATTTTAAGGATAATTGTATTGTCATAACAACTACCGTAAGTTATATACAAAGTTTTATTTTATGTTACTTTATCGTTTGTTACTCTAGTAGTAGGTTATATTTTCAGTTCCTTATAGCTTTAATTAACTATTGGTCAGTTTATAAAAAAAATATTTTACTTATTTTATAAAACTTTTAATGTTTTTTTTACCTAAAATGCTGTTTTTTTTTAACCTAAAATGCTTTTTTTAGTACCTTTTTAGTTACCTATTTTAAGTTTTTAGTACCTAAATATCCCATCTTAGTAATAATTATTCAAATTCCACTGAATGAAATAGTCAAATTAGTATACTAATTTGACTATTTCATGAAAGTGACTGATGGCCAATTTGGTTATGACATACGCTTGACAAGCTTGACAACCGACAGACCCGAGTTCAAACCCCAGCCGGGCGTATGTCATAACCAAATTGGCCATCAGTCACTTTCATAAAAATCAATTTTATTTGTCTATAAATATTGTTCATAATATTTTAAAGTTAAATATATTTTTAGTGTTGCTGTTTTGAGCTAAAAAATCTTTGTTTATTTTTATGGGCCATTTAACCATGGAGCCTATATGCATTTAACTCAAACAATAGTTTGTTGTTGGCCGCAAATGATTAAAGAAATTAGTTACTTTTAACTCTTAGAAATAGTCAAAAATAATACTAACCTTAAATTAGTCAAACTTTAACTATTTAAGTAGTAAAAAATAACTATTTAAATGCTGGTACTAATTCAAATAGTGGAATTTTGACTATTTCATTTTAAGAGAGTAAGGCTCCTTAGATAAAATAAAATTAATAATATATCTTGATTAAAGCCTTAAAAATCTCAAGTTACGAGTATTTTAATAAAACAACATTTAATAAACAACATTTTTAATTATTTTTATAGCTAAGTAAGAAGACTTTTTTTTCTACCCAAGTTTAAATAACTACAAATTTACTATAGTATATAGTATACTATGTCAACTTTAAAGTATTTTTCCGGTTAACCAAAACGGTTTTATAACGGTATACCGTTATATACGTATAGATATGTATAGATACGAAAAATTACCAAATTTGGGGAATGGTTTATTTCGTTATTTTACCTACATAATAAAGTTGTTCATCTACTAAGAGAATAACGTAATAAAAACAATATTTATTTAGAAAAATATTTTTGACAGTTCTGACACTTCTCCACCAAACATGAAAGCCATCTAAATTTTAAATTATAAATAAAACTAACAATATCGCTACTAAACGGGCATTAAAAAAATTAATATATCTTTTAAAGGAATAAAAATAACAAAACAAGACTAACTGGACTGAAAAGATGAAGGTGGGAACTACATTTCCAGAAAGTTTTAGATTTTTATTTTTTCCTCAACATAATGATTTCTGAGCTAATTGGCTAATTTTGAGAATTATCAATTTTCAATAATTTTTTTAATAAAGAAATTGATAATCTAGAAACTTAAAATAATAGTTACGTTTTCTATTGTATAAGTACTTTATACCTGAAAAAAATGAACCTTCTAAATTCAGTAGAATAGGCACAGGAGCCAGACAAAAATCACAAAAATTGGCAAATTATCATGAATCTTTAGTGGTTTACCATTCTTTTATGAGATTAACTAATTGGATAATAATAATTTATATCGAAAACACACTTACTGGACAGTAAAACAAAATTAAAATTATTTCAATATTTATCACAGAAAAAAGTTCTGGCCCACTATAAGAGAGTAAGAAATTGACACTATTTCAGACTTTTAAGGGGTGCCAAATAAAAGTAAAGCAACAAAAAATTAAAACTGCAACGGATTTTCATATTTGACACCTAAAAGATCATCCTCAATTTTTTTCATTACAATAAAAAATCATGCAGCGCACTTTTAAATTCATTTTTGGTGTTTTCATTTGGATTGACTCTATAGTAAAATATTGACTTATGGTAACATTTACCATTAAGTAAAAATTCTGACGTTAAAATTTTCCTTTAGGTGAAATACACTTTAAAGTGTTGAAACTTAAGGGTTAATAAAATAAGTAAAAATAACAAATAAAATTTTAAAAAAGTTTTACTTCAAACTTTAAAAAAAGTTTTACTTCAAAGTAAATTTTTAAGGTTAATTTAACAAAATATTTACTTAAATTAAGTAATATTGCCTCAAAGCTCTACACTTTTACTTAAAATGCCGCTTGTGTACGGCTGTAATGTAAAAGTCACATTTCGTATGCTAAGAAAATAAATGATTTTATTTGCAAACAAAACTCGAATAAAAAGTAACTTTTTTGTGAACAGTGACAGGTCTGTGTAAAAAGAAAAGTCAGATTAGTAAAAAGTGAGGTTAAAACCGCTAGGCAGTTGGCAAATGTCAGGTAAAATGTCAAATAAAATTCGCTTTAAATTAAAACAAAAACATATCTTTGTGTTCGTAGTAAAAAAGCATTGTATTTTAATTAAAAAAAGTATTTTTCAAGCTCATGCTAATGCACACTCGGCCTTACTGCCTCGTGCACAATTTAAACACTCGCATGGGAAAGTCGCATTTCAACACATTTAAAACACTTGCACAATCAATGCACTGACTGTTTTCAACAGTGTATTTAGTTTCATAATGCACGTGCTAAAGTTAGTTTTAAGTTGTCATTGGTAAAAAACAGAAGTTAAAATTGAAAAAGCCGTTTGACAGACGTCAGATTGTGAAAAAGTGAGATTAAATCCGCTTGACAGTTGTTAGATAAAATAGCAAATAAAATTGGCTTTAAATTTTGAAAAACATTTTAACCCCTTCAGACCTGAATTATTTTACGACGATAAAAAAAATAAATGGCTCTTAAATCTATCGAATTAGGACCTAAATAACACATATTTGATGCTAAAAAATCTTAATTCTGAAATTTCAGGATAATTTCAGGATGTTCACATGCATGTACATCGAATGTTTTATACGGTTTAGGTGTGGATAATACCAAAATAGTTTTTACATGTCTTAGTACATACCTTTAGGAACAAACTACACCAGTTTATACTTAAAAAATATCTTTACAAATCATCTAAAGACCCGCTAAGACAAACTGTCGTCAACGAGTTGTTGCTGTCATTATGTGCATCTCCATTATATGAGAGAATTTTCAATCAAAAGGGGCAGTTTAAGTAAGAGAAGTCGCAAAATGTACCTTAGTTTACCAAAACAAATGTACTTGGGGGGTGAAAACTAGGTTCTAAATGAAATTTAATGCCTATTGATAGTAAATAAATTACTAAAAAGCTAATGTACATCTGAATGTGCACCAGGTAATATTAATAATAATAATAATAATAATAATAATAATAATAATAATAATAATAATAATAATAATAATAATAATAATAATAATAATAATAATAATAATAATAATAATAATAATAATAATAATAATAATAATAATAATAATAATAATAATAATAATAATAATAATAATAATAATAATAATAATAATAATAATAATAATAACTTTATTAACGGATAGCCATATACAAATTACAATTTACAATAAATCATGTATTGCTTACTTATAAGTTAAATTACATATTTTTAATTTATTTTTAAAGACCGTCAGAGAACAATTGAAAAAATCTAAATTTAGATCATTTGCCTCGGAACAGATTCTACTTAAGGGCATAAATTTACCATACGTAGTCCTATGGGTCTTTATATAAAATAATTGCTGTTGCCTTGTAATTTTTAAAGGAACATTAAAGTTTATTTGCTCTAACAAATCTGGGCAATTAATAAAATTATTTAAAAGTTTATATAAAAATAGAATGCCAAATTGACTTCTTCTTTTACCAAGTCGATCCAAATTGACAATACTTCTAACTAAGTCTAAGGAATAAGTACAGTCAATGTTCAGCTTGAATGCGCAAAATCGCAAGAATTTATTTTGTACTCGTTCGAGTTTAACCTTATTATTCTCATAATAAGGTGACCAAACAACACAACAATACTCTAGGATACTACGCACGAATGACATATACACATTTTTTAAACATTGAACATTATTAAAATCCTTAAGACTACGTTTGAGAAATCCGAGCATCTTTAAAGATCTATAGATATAATAATATATTTACAATATAATCAATGTAATAGGAAAATGTTATTTTGCTATCAAAATAAACACCCAAGTCTTTTATTTTAGTGACTCTTTCTAAAATAATATTACCTAGAGAGTACGGAAACACAATATTTCTTTTAATTCTATAAAAACTTATTCACTTACACTTATTAACATTAAGATTCATCAGATTTGAAATTGATAAAAATAATATAGTGTTAACTGTTTTCTTAGATTTTAAGCGTGCTTTTGAAACTATTGATAGGAATTTACTTTTAAAAAAATTAAATAAAATAGGAATCTGTGATAATACGTTAAAATGGTTTAATTCTTATTTAAACAACAGAGTACAAATTACTAAAGTTAATAATGTTTTGTCCAGTAAACGTAGTTCCTTGTATGGCGTCCCTCAGGGCACAGTCTTAGGTCCTTTATTATTTATACTTTATATTAATGATATTATAAAATGTGTTAATAAATGTAAGATATCTTTGTTTGCTGATGATACAATGCTTTATGTTTGTGGTAATAATTTGGACGATTTATTTAATATTGTAAATGCAGAACTTACAAATATTTTTAACTGGCTGTGTTGCAATAATATGTGTATTAATATTAAAAAGTCTAAATATTTAGTCATTGGATCTCGTTATAGTTTAAGCAAATATGATTTAAATAATTTTAAAGTGTATATAAATGGAGATATGTTGGAAAGAGTTGATAGTATTAAGTACCTTGGTGTTATGTTAGATAAAAATTTGAATTTTAAATCTCATGTTAATTATTTACTGAATAAAATCTCTAAAAAAATTTATTTTTTAGGTAGAATAGGTAGTTATGTCTCAATGTATGTTAAATTATTATTATATAAATCTATAATTGCTCCACATTTTAATTTTTGCTCTACTATTTTGTTTGGAATTAATAAAAATGAACTTGATAAACTTCAAAAACTACAGAACAAGGCCCTAAGAATAATTCTACAATGTAATAAATATACACCTATAAACTTAATGTTGGAAACTCTAAATTTAATGAATATAAAGCAGTATATCACATACAACTCCTTAATGTTTTTATTTAAAATTAAAATAGGTTTATCACCAAATTATTTAAATTCAAGATTGATTCAAATACAAGAGATACATAACTATAATACCAGACACGTAACAGACTTCTATGTTGAACACTTTAATAAATTCCATACTTGTAAAAATGTCCTAATAAATGGAATTAAATTATTTAATGAATTAAAGACTGTACTAATGTAAATAGCTTTAAGCACTTACTTATGGAACATATTAAAATATCGAATTGTTTTCTGTAATAGCTTTTGCTAAATAAAGATTATTTATTTATTTATAATTTTGTTCACACCACAATTGTAATTGATTGAGATCTAACTGAATATTATAGCAATCATTAAAATCTTTAATTTCTTTATACAGCTTTAGGTCATCTGCAAACAACAAATATTTACAATACTTAATATCACAGCCAATATCGTTAATAAATAGATTAAATAGCAGTGAAGAAATATGTCCACCCTGAGGTACACCAGAAGTAACCCTAATTGTTCTGGACTTATATTGATTTTGAACAATTACAGTTTGAATTCTAGAATCTAAATAACTTTTTAACCATAAATAAAAATTTCACCTAATGCATTTATTTTAGCCAACAGAATTTCGTGATTAACGGTGTCAAATGCCTTCGAGAAATCGGTGTAATAATAATAATAATAATAATAACTTTATTAACGGTATGACCAATTTACAATATATATACAAATACAAGAATCCTATACAACACAATGTAAACAATGCAATAAATATATACACATATACATATATTACGACACGTTAAAAATTCGTTCTGAGCTTATGTTTAAATGTTGGCAAAGAAACATTAAAAAAGTCTATTTCTAGCTTATTCGCATTCGCACATATTCGATTTAGTGGCATAAATCTAGCATAGTCTGTTCTTTGTGTTTTTAAGTAAAACAAATTTTTTTGCCTCGTTTGCCTTTGAGGAATATTAAAGTGTATCATTTGAAGCAGCTCAGGACTGTTTATTAAATTATTTAAAAGTTTATACAAAAAAACCAGACCATGTTCGGTTCTTCTAACAGAAAGTAATTTTAGGCCGATTAACTCTCTCATAAACATATAGTCTAGGTTTTCAGTACTCACATTTAACTTATAAGCACAAAAACGAAGGAATTTGTTCTGAACTTTTTCAATTTTGTTTTCCAAATTTGAAAAATGTGGGCACCAAACAACACAACAATATTCCAGGATGCTACGTACAAAGGACATATATACATTTTTTATACAATAAATATTGTTAAAATCTCTTAAGCTACGTTTTAAAAACCCCAGCATTTTTAGAGCTCTGTTTACCATTTGATCAATGTGCTCATTAAAAGTAACCTTGGTATCAAAGTAAACGCCTAAATCTTTGATTACACTTACATTTTCTAAAATAACAGAATTTAAACTATACGGAAAAACAACAGCATTTTTAACTCTATAAAAGTTTATGGTTTTACATTTATTCACATTTAGTTTCATTAAGTTTCTATCACACCATATTTGTATTTGATTTAGGTCTTCCTGGATGTCACAGCAGTCTTCAATATCTTTAATAACTTTGTAAAGCTTTAAGTCATCGGCAAAAAGTAAATATTTACAAAATTTTATGTTATCACCAATATCATTTATGAAACAATTAAACAAAAGTGGAGAGAGATGACCACCTTGAGGAACACCAGACGTAACACTAATTGTTTTGCTTCTAAAATGGTTGTTAATAAGTACTATCTGTGTCCTATGACTCAAATAGCTTTTTAGCCAATGCAATAATTTCCCAGTTATTCCCAAGGCTTTTAATTTATTAAGTAGAATACTATGATTAACTATGTCGAATGCTTTGGAAAAGTCAGTGTAGATAGCATCTACTTGACTATGATTTTCCAAAGCATTTAACAGGTCTTGTTCGAAAAGAATTAAATTACTTGCCGTAGATTTACCTCTACAAAAACCGTGCTGTTCTTTGATTAGGACATCTCTAAACAAAGGCGTTATTTTATTATTAACAATTTTTTCCAATATCTTAGGGATCTGGGATATTTTTGAAATTGGTCTATAATTTTTAATATTAGTTTTGTCACCATTTTTATGAAGAGGTATAATAAAGCTTTCCTTCCAAACGGCCGGAAACTCACAATTATTTAGAGACATATTAAACAGCTCAGTTAGGGGTTTAACCAAGGAAAACCTACATTCTTTAAGAATTAAAGAAGGGACACCATCAGGACCAGCACCAGCACCCTTAGAAACATTTAATTTAGACAATTCATCGAATACATCACGTTCACGAATACTACAGTTATTTAAATGTAAATTACTAGCATAATTATAATCAGGTACTTTAATATCACAATTTTTTACGTAAACAGAGCTAAAAAAATCGGCAAATAAATTTGAAATTTCAAAAGTATTATCAGATGTAACATTATTATAAGACATTTTATTTGGCATGAGGTTATTCTTTTTTTTAGTATTCACATACTTCCAAAAATATTGAGGGTTGCAATTGATGTTTCTTTCCAGGGAATCTATATAATATCTATAGCACTCGGCGGTCAAGATTTTACACTGATTTCTCAGAACACTAAATTTATTATAATTAAAATCACTAGAGGACCGCTTAAACTCTTTATGAGCAATTTTTTTTTGGAAAATAAGATGTTTTAGCTCATTTGAAAACCAAAGAGGAAATGTATGCTTTACTACCTTCTTCCTAGGGACATATAATGAAAACATGTAATTTAAAATTTCGTAAAAGGAATTCAAACAAATATTTACATCATTACTAGCAAAAACAACATTCCAATTAACAATATTTAAATGTTCATTAAGACTAGACAAATTTGCATTTTTAAAATCAAAGTAAAAATATTCAGTTTCTATTTCATTATTGGAATTAGACAAACATATTCTCAAACAGATAGCCGGATGATATTTATCACATGGTAACAAGTTATCATTAGCCATTTCCGTAATAACACTTAAATCATTACAAAAAACAAGATCAAGCATATTATTATAAACATTTTTCACAACATTGATTTGATACAGATTACAAAGCGCGAAGCAGTCGGAGACTAAACGACACTTTTCACTTATTTGACCAGATGCACGTACACCATGTTCGTCATTGAGCCACTGCGTGTCGGGTAGATTGTAGTCGCCATAGAATAAAGATGTTACATCATCATCCAGGTTGTCCATCAATGATTCAACACTAGCACAGTGGGAGTTATATACATCGACAGTAGAGTTGGGGGGAAGATAAACAACACCAATTAAAAATTTTTTAGATGGTAATTTGACAAATACGAACACTTGTTCAACGTTACTTTCATCAATATGAACAATACTTGACACGTATGATTTATGGACGGCAATAAGAACACCACCCCCACGCTCAAATTTACTAGTAGAAGAATTTCTATCAGCTCTATACACATTATAAGATGTAAGGTTTAGTTCAGCAGTAGAAATCTCTTCTTTTAACCATGTTTCTGTTAGACAAATTATGTCAAATTCTGATGTTAAAACATTGTTTTGTAGTTCTGTAAGTTTGGTTCTAAGACCACGAACATTCTGATAGTATATGTTTATATGTTTTTTTGAAAAAGATTTCATGGCGTTGGTTTGGTCTTTACTCTGGGGTGAAAAAACCTTCCCAAGTACGTTCCCTGAGGCCAAAGCTCAGGCTTCATTATTTTTTCAAAGTTATTGATATCTACTGTCAATTTGAATGACGAGTATTTATCCGGAAACTTTGACTGGACTACATCACATAAAACTTCTGGAAATTGGTCCTTCAAAAAATTGAAAAATAGTGTCCACCTGGCTACGATTTTCTAAGGCACCTAACATATCTTGCTCGTAAACCAGAAGATTCGTTAATGAAGACTTTCCTTCGCTAAATCCATGCTGTTCTTTAATTAAAATACTCCCAAACAACGGTGTAATTTTATTTGTAATAATTTTTTCCATTATTTTAGGTATATATAATATATTTGTGATATGGTATGGTATATATAATATATTTGTGATATTTTTGATATTGGTCTATAATTACCAATATCATTTCTATCTATATCTATAATGGAATCACAAAACTTTCCTTCCATTTGTTAGGGAATTTGCCATTAATTAAAGATAAATTGTAAAGCTTTGCCAGAGGTTTAGCTAAGGAAAATCTACAATTATTTAAAAATATGGGGGGAACACCATCAGGTCCCGAACCTTTATTTACACATAGTTGAGACAATTCTTTAAAAACATCGCAAACAGAAATTGAACAGTTACTTAAATCTATGGTATTTTCAAAATAAAAATTAGGTACAAATAAATATTAATTTGAGAGGTTTATATTTATAATAAATACAGAAAATTTGTTGTAAATCAATTTTATTTACTAACAATTATTTCTAAAATTTAATTTATTTTTTATAAAAAAATTATTTATTTGGGTCGAATTTATTTTTTATTAATATACTAAATTTTTGTCGAATAAAATCATTTATTAATTTTATGTAAATATAAATTATATTCGTATTTAGTTCACAGTTTATTAATAATAAATATTGCTTATTAATTTACAATTCTGTAAATAATGATTATTATAAATAAGGCCCATTTTCTAACTATTAAATCTATGTTGTTTGTAAGAAATAAGATATATTAATAATTAACAAATGGAATATTGTAACGCGTCCTTTTACCTCCACTTTAAAATGCCACGTAGTGGGTGGTTTACATCTTTGTTGATAAGGGTGGTTTGTGCTCTGTTTGTGCTTTTGCATCATTTTTTTAAATATTATTTTTCTATGGTGTTGAATGCATGGATGTTATCATGGACATAATATATTCTAAACTGTTAAACGGTTTTAAAGATCTGGCTAATACTTATAAATGTAAGTTTATGAGTTAATAAAAAAATAATAATTGATTCCTTGTTATTTCTTTGAGTATTGGCTGAACTTTGGCGCCGTTTGTTTTAAGATGTTTCCCATTAATAATAAATACAGTATATTTACTATAAATTCACTTGTTAATTATAATTATTAATCAGATGAATTTAAAGGAAATCAGGTTATATTTATTATTAACAAATATTTTCAGATAATGGAGAAGATTCTTTTAAAGTATTAGCAGACATCGCCTGTGATGATGCTATAAATATGGTTTTAAAGATTATATTATTATTATAATATATCTTTATTTTTAAGTTTATTTATGTTTTATAAATAATTATTATAAAAAGTTTATGAATATAGTTTTAAAGTTTTAAAATATTAGATTTTATAAAATATATAAATACAGGGTGAGTTTTAAATTGACGCGTTCCTTTTAACAGTATGTAGAAATCAGCTAGACAAATAAATATTTTAAGTAACTTTTTTATCAAAACTCAAAAATAAAAAAGTTATAGCCCAACGAAAAACATAACCATAAAAATATCAAAATAAACAATGCAAAATGTCACATTTGACAACAAACATAACCATTTAAATCAAATTGACATTTTGCAATAAAAAATGTCATTATTTACTTAACAATGGTTTCGCGTAAAAATCGAACAAATTTTGGACATTTGTTTGCAAGTGATGTCAGAATTGAATATATTTTTTTTACCTTGTTTCTACATCTAAATGGTGCATTTTTTTCAATAAAAAAATTTAATCCATTGACCGCTGTGGTTAACAGGCCTTAACAGGCCTACTGTGTTAAAAATAGATAAATTTCGATATTTTCTAATAACATTTTTATTTAAAAACGTATCGATTTGAAATTAAGATATAATGTAGACCTAATTAATGACAATAAATCCACGTATTTTTTTTTTAGATTTTAACATACAGGGGGAGCTGGGGACAATTTAATTTAAAATTTTACCATTTTTTAAGGGTTAAAAAATCGAAGAAGCAACGTTGTTTTATAATTTTGAGTATATCACGGTAAAGTACTGATAATTAACTATTATTTGATATATAAACTTCTATATGCAAATTATGTTTCTAAGAGAGACATCATTTTTAAGTTAGGCCTTCAAAGAGCATAATACTAACAAGTTTTACAAAGTATATTTTGTTTTATCTAGTTTTATAAGATAATGTATTATATATTACATATTATACATTATATATTACATATAATATATTATATATTACATATAATATATTATATATAACATACAATTCTTACATATTTATTTAAAAAATCGCCATAGATGGAGTTAAAATTACTTTTATTTATAAATTTAATTTTTTTTCAAGTTTACTAATTTTGATCATAGTAGGCATCATAGACTTTTTTTCTCTATGGTAACCTACCATTGGAAGCATAAAAGATAATATGACAGTTCAGTTTATAAAATGAATAAACTAAATAATATTTATAGACATTGTTAGCCAGTTAAAAATTATAACCTACTTTAATTTTCTTTTTTGCTCCACAACCATGCTTTAATTTATTTTTTACTCGATAAGCAATCTTGAATTTTAATTCCAAACTGAGGAAAGTAATATTTACTCAATAAATAAATTAGAATAAAGACTTTATTTTTTATGTTGCGATCGGCTATTTAGATATATATATATATATATATATATATACACATATGTCCAAAAGTTTGGAATATTGCAATATTTCTTTTTTTATTGATATTTATATATAATTTTTTTATATAGGTAAATACCATTTTATAACGACTCCGACCAATAATAAATAAACCTCAAAGACAGAGAAAATAGAGTAAATATTAACAACAGTTTTTTTAAACTACCATAGGCGTATATATATTATTTGTAAGTATTCCAAACTTTTGGACATGTGTGTATATATATATATATATATGTATATTTTTTAATCAGTTGTTTTTCGCTTTTTTGTAATTAGTTATTTTGCATTTTTTATATTTAATATAATGCTATACAGGGTGTTTCGCAAACGATATGGATTTGAAATTTTAATAGCGTATTGTTTTCAAGATATTATTTTTTTTCGTTAAAATTTTGCTAAATACACGTTAATCAAAAATAGCCTCTAATTTTTTTGTTATTAGGTTTGCTGACATTTGGTTGTGATTTTTGAAATATTAAAACATTGTTTAAATAATTTAATTTTTTAAAGGTTTTTCAAAAAATAGACTGAGAAAAACCACTTGAAATTAGGCAAACTTCAAACAATAATTATGTTTTAAATATAAATGTAAAACATAATCAAATAGAAAATTTAAGAATTTTTCGATTGGTATTATAATAACTGCTTCCTAAAGTTAAAATTTCAGAGACATTTAACAATTTCTAATATTTTCAATACTATTTTGTATCAACAAATCTGTGAAATTCTACATGTTGGTTAATGTGACAGTATCCATGGTTACCACTTAATCTGTTATTGTTTAAAATTAATTAAAATATTTGATTGAAAAATTAAGAACTCGAAAAATATTGACTTTAGGTATAGGATATGGTATAGCCATTTTATTAAGAATTTTATGTAGAATTAAAAAATGTAAAAATATATGAGGGGTCCTGTTTAAAATAAAAAGTTAAAGACAATTCCGGTAAAACAAGAAGTATTATTTTGTTCAAAATAATTTAAGAAAAAATTAAATAATTTACGCTATTAAAATTATTTATTTCGATGACTTTCGCGATTCCCTAGAAACTTCTAACGGACTACGTACGCGAAACACCCTGTATATTAAACGTCATTTATGTGTTAAGCTTAATTTTCATGTATCCGTTTGTCCGTCAGTCCGTTCATCCGGGAGCGCTCTTATTGGTCCAATTATAATTCGAAAATTATGACATTTTATCGGTCCGTCAAGTTTCAACTTCGTACGTCTGACAGAGAAAGGTTAAATAATTTTAACTCATCCGTCACTACACATCTGTTTTTGACGCCTAACGTTATTTTAAGATATGTAATTTATTTTCAAATATTTTCATATTTTTTCAATAAGATTGTAAAACGGAAATATTACGTTCGTTATGTGAATAATGTTTTACTGTTAAGTTTTTATTTAATAAGAATAACGGAAAAAAAGTAAGGACAAACAAAAAAAAATTAAAACTAGAACTAAAAGGACCTGCTTTTTTAAAACTATACATTTTAATGTATATTAGGGCTAGTATATTCTTTTTATAAGGTATATTTACCTACCTTTAAATTTATTAGACAGCTAACTGTTAAAGTTACAATTGTTGACATAATTGTAACTATGACAATTAAGCATTAGGTAAATTTAGTAAGTGAATATACTGACACTTAATTTCTATTTGTCGCAAAATCAATCCGTTAAACGTCATTAAAAAACGTATACATGAAAATTAGAACATTTCTTATCGGACGATTTTATTGAAAAACTGACATACGGATGACGGACAAACGGATACATGAAAATTAAGCTTTATGCTTTACTTAATTAATAATAAAAGATACAACAATATTTGTACAAAAATGACAATATGTACTAAACTAAACATTTATGAATACTGCTACTGCTAATTCAAAATTGATCCTGGCCACAAAAACATCATTTGCATAAAAAAGTTAATATATCAAATAATAGTCAAATATCAATACTTTAACATGTTATACTCAAATTTATAAAACAAAGTTGCTTCTTTGAATATTTACCCTTTAAAAATTGTTAAATTTTAAATTAAATTCTCACCAGCGCCCCCTGTACGTTAAAATCTAAACAAAATTTTTTCATGAATTAATTGTCATTAGTAAGGTCTACATTTTGACCAAATTTCAAATCGATACGATTTAAAATAAAAAAGTTATTAAAAAAAATGAAAATTTCTTAATTTTTAACACAGTGAAGAAAAAAATAAAAATAAAAACAAAGATGTCAATGGACGAGATTTTTTTTTTGAAAAAAGTACTGCATTTAGATGTAGAAATAAGGTAAAAAAGTTTCAATCAATTTCTTGAACCCTTGCAAATCGACCGTTCGATCCTTTCGCGAAACCGTAGTTAAGTTGCAGCATTTGCATTTTGACGACACTCTCCATAAATTAGTAAAATTTCCACTAATTCATTATTGCTATAATTATGAACCATTTTTAACAATAATTGAGGCACAAAAAACTGACATTTTTCATTGCTAAATGTCATTTTGATTTAAATGGTTATGTTTGTTGTCATAGATGACATTTTGCATTGTTTATTTTGTTATTTTTATTTTTATGTTTATGTTTTTTTTAACAATAGCCAGGACCGGCTCAAAGTTTAATTAAACTTGGAAGGCCTATAACTCTCTTATTTTTGAGTTTTGATAAAAAAGTTACTTAAAATATTTATTTGTTTATCTGATTTCTACACGCTGTTAAAAGGAACGCGTCAACTTTAAACTCACCCTGTATATATATACTTCGCTTTCTTAATAAACAATTGTTAAGTATTTTATTTTAAAAATCACCCAAACTGAAGCAAATTTTTATAATTTTCCTGGAGAAGATTTTTGCAATAGGTTAACATATTTTATGATTAATAGTAAATAATTAAGATAGCACTGCATTTGTAATAAATATGTATATACTTACAATAAATTTAGCATATCGTCGTCAATCTCACAATCCCATTTTTTTAATTATACAGAAGATCATGTTAAAAATTACTGCAATATTCGGTTTAACAATATACTTTAATTAACATATAAAATTACAGATATAAACCATAATAGTTTTATAAGGTTATTTTAGTATATTACAGTAAGTTTTAATATGCTCTCTTCTAAAATTATAAAAAAAATAAGTCCAGTGTGAGATTGATAAGGATATGCCATATTTATTGCAAATTGTATACATATTTATTAAAAATACAGTTATATGCTAATTATTAACTATTAATAATAAAATTTGTTAATTATAAATAAACTAATTTATAAAAAATAAATATATTGATGTTAATAATTACTTTCTGGGTTATTTGTAATCAATTCAGTTTATTTATAATAAATAAGATGTTTGTTACATAATAACAACAACTTGTTTTTAAAAAATATCAGTTTGTTAATTTTTAATAAGTTATTATTTATTTTATTTTATTTTTTTATTTTATTATTTTTAATGTGCCTTCAACAGGCACCAGGCCCAATTACAGAAATACACAATGACAAACACAAATAAACAACCATACCCCTGGGATTCGAACCCACGACCTCTCGGCTTGTAGTCCGCAGTGCTAACTACTACACCACCGAGGGATGGTATATTTATAATAAATAAGGGTTCTATGATCCGGTCCTGAAAGGGCAAACTCTACTCTCGCCCTAAAGTGACTTAAATAAGTAACCCAGCTGGCATACTCGAAAAGTGCATACATCTCGCTCGTGTTGGATTATGACCATTAGTCATTGGTCCCCAAGCAGTCTGCCAAATTAGGGAAAAGTGGAGAAAATTATGGTTCGGCCGGAATAGGCAAACCCTTCCCTCGCCCTAAAATTCTTTTAATATTTTACCGTGACATATGCAAGGCTGTTTATATATTACCAGCACTTTAGGGCAAGAGTAGAGTTTGCCTTCTCGGGACCGGGCCATAAATTCCTCCAATTTTGCCTAATCAAGCAACTCGTGCCATTGACCTTGACAAGGTATATAAAGAAAGATAGGTCAGCTCACTATTAGTCATTGGTCCCAAAGCAGTCTGTCTGATTAGGGAAAAGTGGAGGAAATTATGGTCCGGTCCGGATCAGGCAGCCCGATTGGGTTAAAATGTTGGTTGGAATTCAAATTTTTTCCAAGCCAAATTACATCCCAACCCAAAATGGGTTAAGATGTAATTTTTTCTGTCGGAGCCGGATCAGGCTTTTCTATTCGGTTTAAATATATTTTTTTTCATTTGGGGCCGGACGGTCTGCGTTTGATATTGGGATATTAGGATATGGTTTTTCTAATCAGGTTGGCATCAGGCATTCCGACTGGGTTGTAATATAATTTTTTTAGTTGGGGCCGGATCAGGCAGCCCGGTTGGGGATAAGGGGTTATTGGGATATTAGGATTTAGATTTCCCATTCAGGTCCGCATTAGATAGCCTTTTTCCGATTCGGATACGTTTTTTCTAATTAGAGCAGCACTCAGGCTGCCTAATCAGGCCAAGATCGAAGTGCCCCGATCAGGGCCGGATAAAGCCAACGAGTTCCGAATCGGATGAAGTTGAGCGTTACACATATAGGGAAAATCGGATCGTCCCCGGATTTTAATCGTTGCTCGGGGTAGTAATAGTAGTATTAACCCTTAACTAGTCGCGCAGGTGCACTGAGTGCTCCGTTTTTATTAAAACCTCTATAACTTTTTGTCGTTTTCTTGGAATTAAATGCCCTTTCCATGTAACCTATGACTGATGTGTCTACCATACACTGTCAACGGCATATTTAGTTTAAACTATTGTTTTCAAAGTTATGGACAGAAAACTTGAGGTTGATTTAGAAATACTTCACTAAAACGTATCTAAATTTCAATTTTTGTAATGCAAAATATTTCTAAATCAACAAAATATGGAATTTAAAACATAATGGTTTTTAAGGTATAAATTTTTATAAGAAAACACAATTAAAAAAAGAACGGCTAAATTTCCTTCTGATTTCTTCTTTTCTGAGTAGAAGTAATAACTTTTTTGTTATTTGCTTTTTGTTTTATTTTTTAATAAATATTGTGTTTAAGAAATAGAGTTTATTCATCGGAATATAACCAAAAGTAATATTAAAATTAAAAACATTCAGCAATATAGCCATTTTAAGGAGCGGAGCACTCAGTGCACCGCGCGACCACTTATGTTACAAAAATTGGCGCGAGTAGTTAAGGGTTAAGGAATTGGTTAATTATTGTTATCAATATTTATGTCAATTTCAGTTAGTTTTGTCTTTATTATTATATACGTATTATTATTATTATGTAAATGGTTTATTTGTTTATTTATAAAAATGCTTTAAAAAAATGTAAAACGATTTATTCCTTTCTGTAATTTAAAATGTTTAATTTCTTTGATATATTTTTTTTAATTTAATTTTTAACATAATTTTTTGCCATTTTCATTTTCCCTATAATATAAAGGATTAAAATTTTTTTTATGTCAATATGCTTTTAAATATTCTACGTATTAACCAACAAATTTGTAATTATTTCCTTATCAAAACTAAGATTTAAAAAAATATAGAGACATTATGTGGGGCGTTAAAGTCATTGGTGCGTTTATTTTTACCTCAGGAAATATGAAATAAACCTTTTTTTATTTAAATTTTTGATTCTTTGGTATTATTTTTCCATGCTACGGATCACACCTTGTGATTATTATGTAATTATTTGAACCGCGGCCGTTTAACCGCCCTTGGTAGAGTAGTAGATAGCGCTGCGGACTACAATATGGCTGTTAATCGTGTTTGTCCCATCCCGTATATTCCCGGTGTTTGTTTGGTCACACGTAAAAATAAATAAATGAAAAATTTAATACTTAATTACATATCTTAATTTATTTATAAAAAACAAGGATACCTTTTGCCTTAAAAGTTAACTGGGAGTAAAATATAAAAAATGTAACATAACACAATCAATAAAATACTCCCTTTAAAGCCACTGCGTGGTAAGAATGTATCAAAATTCATTCTTCTGGGAACTTTTGAAATATGTACATATTTAAGAATATTTCCACACAAGGATAAATTTAAAAACTAGTTTGGGTTGCTAAAACAAAATCGATGTATTTTTACTATTCCAGTTGCCACTTTTAGTACGCGATTTTCCCTCGGGCACATACTACCACTGACTCGACCAGTTTAAGTAAATTACATAGGCAAAACTCTGAACTCTGATTAATTACAAGTTTTTGGTTTTAAAATGATAAATTTTGTTGGCAATTTGACACTCTATAAAAAAATGTATCACAAAGCTAGTTTAATAATGTATTCAGAATACTTTTCTATTTTTGTATTGAGATAATAAAATCCTTATATTCAGTATAATTTTACAATGAGAGCACTTTATTTTAACAATTGTATGACATTTGAAAACTGTTAACTAACTTAAAACTAAGTTCACTGACTTAAAGATATTTTAAAATTATATTAAATTAAGTTATTTTGAATTTTAAACTTATATCTTAATTCTGCAAGCAGAAAATAGTTATAATAAAAAAAAGAAATAGATTTTGATATATATCGATATATATAAGATATTTGGATATTTATATAAATATCATGATATTTGCTAGCCCTGGGGTTTTGTTGTCACTGAAGGAGCTTGAGGCAATAAAATAACAATTGTTTTAAAATTGGCATTTAGTTTCACGAATCCAATCATAGTCAACTACTATTCCTTTTTTAAATGTACGAATTAAGGCACAGGAATTTGAAACCTTTCAGTATTGGTCACAAATTAGAGTCAATCATTAGTTAAGGAGATTTAAGCGGAAATTTCATTTACCTAATATATTGCAGTGATTCAGCTAGTCAACTGTAATATTTACGACTGAATGCCTTTATCCACTTACCGAAGTGCATATTTACCTATACAGGGCAATTTGCAAATCAAATTTGGTATTGCGTAAGGTTTTAATTTAAATCTTGTTAATTTTCTCCTGCTGCTGAATATTTTTAGTGGGTATTTTCTTATTTCTTTTATTGAATGTACATATTAAAAATAGCTCTTTTGTTTTTTCCCAATGATATTACTAATAGTAACTACATAAAGGTATTATATAGTTAGTAACAACATAACAGCAAAGATTACTTTATTTTTATTTGAAGTTGCACCTGCGATTGTTTTAAAAGTGAATAACTCAACTCGACAAAACAAAAACTTTTCGCTTTCCTTGGGTTTATTTTATGATTTTCCTTTTCATCATGCACCAAAAAAAGTAAAAATATACACATACTCTATAAAGTTTTCTTTTATTGTGGTGGTCCTAATCCAAATTTTTGAGTTTTCATAGAAACAGTAAATAATTTTTGTATATTCAAACCTTTGAACAATAACCACTAGACTTTTTATCGGTTCCAAAAGTGTCCACAACATCCGTTAATTTCAAAATTATTATGTATACCTTTATTTATTCATAGCAGTTATTGGTTATTTTTTTTTGTTTTTATCCACTATCCAAAACGTTAAATGGCCATGTGTTGCAGTAGTTCTTTAAAAGTCCACGTGCTTCATGCACATTAAGATTTAAAAACAACATTGGAAAGTACTAAAAGGATTATACAAAACGTTTCCATTGTGACGTTATGGACTCTCTAAAAATGAATTAGTCAAAAATGACCAATTATCATAACAAAAAAGCAGCCACTAATAATTCTTGTCAATAGCAATACCGCACATTTAGCAGTCAATTTCCATGTAAAATTGTACCCTGAATCCGAAAATGTCGTCAAAAGTTATAAAGTTAGAACAGTTTTTGAGATATATAGTAAATTTTTCTATAACATGGAGTTGACTATATCTCAAAAACTGCTCTACTTTCATAATTTTTTCCGGTATTTTCGGATTCAGGGGTGAATTTTAAATAAGATTTTTTTGTAAAATGTTGGAAATACCATGGTATCCCATGGTTAACCATTAGGGTGAGCCAAAAAAACTAACCTATCGGATTTATGGGTTAAAATGAACGTACATACCGAGCAAAAAATTTCCCTGCAAGGCAAAATTTTTTGCTCAATTTTAAAAGGTGTCGGTGAGCCCTAAAACTGCAGTTTTAGTGATTTTTTACACTTTTCAAAGCTTTCAAACATACGAATTTTTCAATTAAAAAAAATAATCCTGGTATAGATTCTTTGGGAAATTTTAAGCTCTACAAGAATCCGCGACGTAAAAATTTTTATCTCAAACGGTTCAAAAGTTATAGTCTTTTTAATGAAAAAAGATTTTTTTACGTGTTATTTCAATGGAAAACTTAGAATGCTCACCGACACCTTTTAAAATTGAGCAAAAAATTTTGCCTTGCAGGGAAATTTTTTTCTCGGTATGTAGGTTCATTTTAACCCATAAATCCGATAGGTTAGTTTTTTTGGCTCACCCTATTAACCATGTTAAAAGTGAAAAAGCAGCCAATAATAACTGTAGTAACTATAGTCATTTATGAATAATTCATTTTTAAAGAGGACTTATCCACCGTTATCAAGTGCACTATAATGAAAATATGATGAAAAACACTATTTAGGGTTAAACAAAAGAAAAAACATAATAGATAGAGTTTGAAGGTTTAAACTTTTGTCAAATATTTTGTAAGCTAATATAATAGTTAAGTTAATAAAAACAAAATATAAATATATTTTTATTGTTTTTTTAACATACAAAGGAAAACTTTTTTAGAAATTATATTTTTTTGGATGAATAATAAACCTATTGTAATTTCATCCGTTTAATCAGAGACAAAATTTATGTTGACTTGTGTAATTCATTGTATATTTTGTTTTTTTTATTACTTTTGTCGAATGATTTATCGTCTTTCGAAATATAAAGGCCTAATATAATCAATATTTCACAATAATTATTAACAAACCTTTGTATTTGTCTACTACACTGAAAAAAATAAGCTGTTGAAACAACAAAAAAAATATTAATTCAACTCTTTATGCACTTTAAATACAACCAATGGTTTTTGCACGTTTACTTAACCATCTAAAAATGTCAAATTGTATTGTTTAATTGTACAACAAATATTAGTCAAATGAACAAAATGAGAATATTTGTTCTAATCTGCTAATCTGGTTAATTAAACATTCTTGATATGTCTGAGTAATATTTCGAAAATTGTTGTACATTTTTAAGATGTTAAGGTAAATTTCTTGAAATGTTTGTGATATTTTGTCAGGTTTAACGTTTGACATATATGTATGTCAAACGTCAAACCTAAAAAATATCGCAAACATATATGTTATATTATAGGTAATGTACATGAATTTCTTTTACAGTGACCTATAAGTTTACATTTTCTTCGATGATTTTGATATAAACGTGTAATTTCAATGTATTTTCATTATTGTTCAGCGGTGTATAATAATTTGAATTTTGAACTGTGTTTTAATATAAAATCCTATATAATTAGGCTTATAAGTGTTATAAATAATATGAAAATTGTTATAGGCTGAAAAAAAACATTATTATTATTATTAGGTATATAGTATTAAATGCAAAAATCATTTTAGTTCATTATATGTTTATTATTTAAATATTAAATGTTTATTTAAAATTAATGCATAACGCATTATGCGTTGGAATTGAATAAATAGCCATTCAACATATGTGAACAAATACAAATATCCATTTTGATTTATTTTGCGTTTGGATAAACATAATTTTTAATAAATAAAGTGATATAAATTATATAATAAAAATAAAAATGAAGCTGAAATGGCATAAACATACACATTGATGTTGGACTATATCAAAAAGTTGTTATTCTGTCTCAGGAATATTTCAAAATTAAGTTTTGCTTTTAAAACTAGGTTTGTGTGCAAAACGAACGTAGTGGTAAAATTATTGGCTTAGTTAATTTTGGTGTTGGCTAATGGCATTACATTAGCAACTCGATACACCTGTTAACTTTATGATAAATTATTTTACTTGGGTATTTGCATAAATTAATGCATTTAATTAATATTATTAAAATGAGTCATGTAATTATTGCTTAAAAAATAGGTTAAGTAGTTTACAAGGATGCATATATTTGAATTTGGGGTGTTTTTAGTTAGAAGGAAACTCACCATTATTTCATATCTTAAATAAATTCCAGTCGTAGAAAAGGTAAACTAATTGAAAATTGTTCTTTAGCCGGCATATAATAATCATGTCATATCGTAAAAATGAAATGAGCGAAGGAGGTAGCGTAAACGGCGCAACGATCAAGCGGTTAAGGAGACCACATGTATCGGGCACACCTCCTTGGAAACGTGCATGGTGCTATCCTTGTGAAATCGAACTACCAACTGCGAAATAAATAAAATTAAAATTACGGTCCATGGCCACGGTTTAGTCACAAGTGTCGCGATTGTTCCAATTGTTTCTTCAAGAAAATTGCGGCGTTTTTCTTGGCCTCACAGTTCGCACACCATGCTCTATATTGATCACTTTCCCACTATTTCACCTGAGCAATCTCTCGACCGAGCGAGCGAAGTTATTAGGGAGTCTTGCCGCTTTTAAGTCCGTGAAATGGTAACATTGAACTCCCCAATCCCCACCACTTGGAGCACTGGCTGTCGGTAGCAGCCGTCAGTCAGCTTTAGGGTGGTTCAGCTCGCACTGGCAGGCAACCGTGCACAATACAAGGACCACTCGCAAACAGGACACAGTCCTGCGCCCCTCCACTCATGCGTCGCAGGAAGCGTTCTTCCTGCGAGCCCGCTCTTCTCCTGGATTGTTCGAAAAATTACGCCACGAGGCATTTTCAATCTGTTTGATTAACTCTTAATTCAACTACAGCTTAAGTTGCCACTAAACAACATCTACTTCACTTTGATTTTTTCAATCATACATAAATTTAATTTTATAGCCAAAATTAATGCAATATTAATTTTAAGTTATAAAAAAAATGTCTCACAATAGTATTCAATACTAAAAGTTTGGGAATGATTACTAAACACTATTAAAAATAACTTTCCAATATTAATTTTTCTATGTATTTATACTTTATGCTTATTTTATCTTGTGCGTTTTGTTGGTTATCGTTTAATCCTGTTAAATTAATTATATAATTTAATTATGTACACGGTTCTGTCAATTTATTTGTTCTTGATTCTTGAAAAAAACAACATTACTTTGTTCACCTCGTGCGCTTTACATTCCGACTCTGATTCTCGTAAACAATATTGTCAAATTAAATAAAGTCAATGTACATACGTCTATGACACATGCCGATCGTAACTGCCACTGGGTTCACCACGTGTGTTTTTGGCCATGAACGAAATCATCATTGTCATTTGTCATATTTACAGTCAATTAACGGAGGGTAGGTTTTTTTATTAGCTTGACAAGAATGATTATTAACGCGTTTTTTTTTTTGTTTTTACAAAGTTGGTTTCTGATATTAAAACTTGATGCCAGCCATAAAAAATATTATAAATATTATCCGATTGCGTTTTTAAAAATGGAACCTAAATTTAAGCGGCCTAGTATTTCGAAAATAAAAAACCGAATATTCACCAAGCTCTCCATAAAATTCTGTGAAAATGGGCAAAACTTAATAAGGTGCGGAGTTATTTATATATATACCTATAGGTAAAAAAGATTAATTTCACAGATGAACTAAATAAAATTCCGTAACGTTTTGAATCTCACACCGCAAAAAATTTAAGAATGCGCGGGTCTGCTAAGCACGCATCACACAGAAAAAGTTACTAGGTAACCAGAATCTGCTTTGGGCTACCATACGTGAATTGTTGATATGTAGAGTAATATGTTTACAAAAGCAGTAGGTATAGTCGCGCTCAAATTTGCATGGGTGCACGACATCAACGGCATATGACGTAAGCGTTAAGGTATATTCAGGGCCGTTCCTGGCGAGCGTGCAGTGCGTTTTGGGGGCGCAAAATCAAAGGGTCAATCAGTACTTTTTAACGATAAACTTTCTTGCAAATAAACAAATACTTAAACATACATATGTTAAAGGGTATACCTCCTTTATTAATAATAATAATAATAATAATAATAAAAATAGTTTTATTGCCATAAGATCATTACAATGATATCCAAAACGTCAAGAGGTAAATTAAGATTAAAATAAATCATTAAAAATATTGGGTTAAATACCCAGACTAACAAATTAAAAGTTTATAAATTCAATAAAAGAGTAAAAACAGTTTTGGAGAAGCAAATCTTTTCCAGCATATTTATATTTTGTAATTGATGGGTTGTCCTTAATTTCATTTGGTAACTTATTTGCGTCGGCCGCATTAAAGCCTTATGTCGCTCGTTTTTCGGCCGCTATAAAGCGCGTTTTTTATATACCTAAGTATTAAAATAAGGACAGAAAATAAGGACAGCAATTGTCATAATATTTTTAGTATTTGTTTGATAGTTGCAGTTGACGGTAGCAAAGTTTAACAGTAGTCTACACAGTGTACACAGTACACGTCACTAAAAACCAGTTGTAGTTATTATATTGTTTATATAGGTTTTTTTATTTTATTTAGGCTATTTTTATTACTATTGTTTTGAAGTATTTCAATTGTAACGGGTGCGACACTGACACTGCGTTTTTTCATGATAATAAAGTGTTGGTTCTTATGTATCAAGATACGTTAATATACAAAAATAGTATAACAAATTAGATATTTAACTCAAACAAAATGTCAATTAAAACTTGTATAGAAAGCCTTTTACACGTCATGAATCGCGTAACGGGCGCGACCTTAGAAAATCGGCAAATGCGACCAAGTTGGCTTCTAAAGTTAATAATGTAAAATTTTTGATGAAAGCATAAATATTCTATATAATAATAATTGTCTGTGTAAAACTTGAATAGTAACCTCAAACAAGCACGTATTTTAAATGCACAAATATTGTATACTTTATTTTCTAAAATGTTTTCAAAATGTAACGGGTGTGACATTTAAACTTTGTATCGAGTATTGAAACTCTTCCGTGTTTATTCTTAATGCTAGCGTCTTAGCATTACAATGTACGAATATTTTAAAGTTATAAATTACATCGCAATTAAACTATTTGACTTCAGATATAGTTTTTATTTTGTTAAATAAGACATCTGATTTTTTGTCAAGGCGGGGTAAGGTTTCTCAGAAATACCCTTTGGTAATTTAATAAATATATTTTTTTATACTTAAATTCAGCAGTTTTCTTACATATTCAATTACATATTGCCGCAAAATATATATTTTTTAATTTTTAGGGCTAAAAAATTAAAATATTTAATGTTTTATATTAAATTATAAAAGAGGCGCACCAAAGAATGCTGCACGTAGGCGCCAAACACCCCAGGAACGGGCCTGGTTATATTCTTAGATTATGAGAAAATGTTTAAAAAAAATTCGGACTCTAAACTACCCAATTAAGCACTTAACATATTTTTGTGCTAAAATGCACCTGTACCCTTTTGCTTATTACTCATTCAATTATAAGATTTGAAATAAAAACCCAAAGTTTTTTCTCATCGAATACACACTGTGTAAAATATTTGTAAAAATAATTATGTGAACTTTAATTTTTAATTTTTTAATTTTTAATTTTTTTTAAATTTTTTTTTAATTTTTTTTTTTAATTTATATATATATATAACTATATTTTATACATTTTTTTTATGTTCTGTATGCTGAAATATTTTGTAATTATACCATGGCCTTGTGCCGTAAATAAAGTTTATTTATTTATTATTTATTTATTTAAATATTTAATGACATCTTTAATGATTTAATATTAAATTTCAGTTTTATTTTTTACTTAAAGTTAATTGTTTCTTTTAAGACATTTTTGATAGTTTTTTAGTCCACTTTGAACCATTTTTATTTAATTTTAAGTTTAATTTAACAACCTATTTACTTAAATTGGGTAAAAATTCTGGATAGCGGCAAAACTTTAGATTCGATGAAGGACCTCTTAAAATTGAAATTATGAGCTCCGCTTTTAACAGAATATTTGTTCGAACATATTCTACGATATTTTGGGTGGAGAGCAAGAAAAAAAAATATCGAGTTTTTTTGGCACACCCTAATATATATATATATATATATATAATAAAAATAGACCTATATGTATAGGAAATTTAAAGTTTATATATAAAAAATATTCTTATATATAGCAAAAATAATTTACGGACAAACGGCGCCTCATAAATTACTGCTTTAATCAATTACACATAGGTATTTAAAGAAGCAATAATTGTTTACCACTGCAGTGAATTTCCTACTGTGCCCATTTTAATTTATTACTGTATTACCAAAGTACCTGTGTGTTATTAATATTTATTTATGTAACGGCCCAAAAGGGTTAAAAAATGTAATTCTATAAATAATAAATTGTAATTAAAACTAACTGTTAATGTTATTGTAAACCATATTTACGGTGTGGATTTTTAAACAACGCGTTGCGTTAAGTTTTTTTAATACTCCCTAAGGCCGCAAAGTATCAAAATATCGCCGGTTAACATCAGTGGCAGCTCGTGGGTGTATAGGAGGGTGAGGCTACATAAGGTTAAGTTTGTGTCTAAATACGAATAAATTTCCACGTCACCCGGGAGGTATTATTCTGTGACGCGTTGACCTTTTTAATGGCCGATAGCCCTATAGGGCTATACTAAAACATTATAAATAAAAAAATTAAACTAAAAAAAACAAAGCAAAGAAAATATCAAAGTTTCGCAGTTTGGATAAGATTAACCCAAACTGCGAAACTCAAAAACATAAGTTCGTCTTTTAATCTTTAAAATATATATCTGGAACTTAAAAATATATTTATATGAAAGGATACTTATAGGTTTCGTACCAAATTATTTGAAAAGTTTGTGAATATTGCTTACCCTGCCTCTTATCGTTAAATATTGATAACATTTTTGGCGTTGGACGACTGCCCAATATATATCTTTTTTCAGTTTAGTTTCTTTTAAAAAAAGGCTTTTCAATTATTGAGAGAACAATGTCATTTAAAAAAAAAATAGGTATTTAACTAAAGAAAACTTACCGGTATTTTAAAAACCTAACCTTAATTAAAACTTAATACTTGTTGCTTAATAAAAACTGCTAAATCTACCTTATGTGTGTAGTGTGTTCCCCAGTGCACCACAATAATAAAATAAGAAATTACACTAAGCAAGACAAAAACTATAAAAGATCAGCCAAAATTTTTAAATAATTTAATCTGGATCAAAACAAGAACACCTACTCCATAAAGCAAACTAAAATCCCCAGTGGGGATTCCCCACATGGCCACACGGTCCGTGTGATAAAACCACCAATCAGAACAACCTAAGCTAATAATATTTCGCCTCAAAGCAATAGAAAAACGCGAACAGTTCGCGGCAATCGAGCCTGATATATTTCGCATTTAAATAGGAGCTTCCGGAACTGTGAATAATTCGCCTCTGTCCTGTCGACTCTCAACAATGTAGTTGGTTTGACCGCGTAAACTTGACGCGCTTTGCGCCTGGATTTTTATTTACGCTTAGTATAATTAATTTTTTTTTTAAGTGCTCTTTTAGTTCCACCCTTACTTCTTAAGAAGTCCCATAAGCCAACTGAATGGCTTGTGCGGGTTAGGGGTAGGAACGGACCGCGGGCTTAAAGTTCCCTCCGAAGGACTAATACACAATAGGACAAACACAAATAAACAGCCATACCCCTGGTGGGATTCTAACCCACGACCTCCGGCTTGTAGTCAGCATGCACTAGACCACTAGACCACCGTCGGCGGTTTTTTACTTTTTATTGGGTAGAACTGTTGTAAAAATATACTTGTATTAGGCAAAAAACTAAATACAAAAAGTCGTTCGTTCCTTCATTTTAAGGGTGAGGCGCGACATCAGAGGCCTACCCTAACGAGCCGCCACTGCTTAACATCTAGAAAATACAGGGTGGCCCAACGAAAACGAAATAGAGGAGTTTTCGGCAAGGAGTGATCTTTAAAAAACGCAAAGACACACAATTTTGAGGGGGACATCTTTTGCCAATGGCTTAACCTTGCAAAGTGAATAACACCTAGAATTTTAAATGGTATGACGGGGAAAGTAATACCACAATTGAAATATATTGCTTCCCTAAGTATCAAATTCTATTTATTCGTTTTTAAAATATTAAAAACTGCAACTTCAATTCATTCATTTCCTATTCAAATAAAATAGTACAGATAAGGAATGTTTGCAGATATTTTTTACATAATAAAGACAAGAGGATATCTTGAGACCTGGCCGGCCAATACAAAGCTCCTTTTCGTACAATCCATTGTCCAGAAAAACTTTGTCCAAAAACTCTAACACGGAGATGCCCCCACCTAGTTGGAACATTAAATGGTATTTCAAATAGCAGTTATCGTTTTAAATAATATCGACAGTATGGTATGCACTAGAACTTCTGGTAATTTCAAACACATTTTTACTATCAGGTGACCATCAAGATAAATTGGTCCTTCCAGACGATCTCCGAGAATAGCTGACCAGATATTAAGTTTGACTTTGTGGAAGATCCAAGGATCCGTTGGATGGTCGTTCTAGGAATGTTAGTAACCGTAGCCAATTTCCTCGTGTTCAAAGTTGGGTCAGCAACAACTTAGCAGTTTTATTCCTGACCGGGTAGAAATATCTTTTTTGTTTGCTACGGATCTATGCACATGCCTACCAGAAACTTTCAGACCGAAATGTGCTAATTAAATAAATTTGGTGCACTATTTCCGCACAAACTATTTGAGGAGGTCCCTTCCAAAACTCGGCTTATCCACTTTTTAATAAAAATGAGTTAGTGGTATCTGTACATTTAACATGTATCCCCCTATACCCTGAAAAGTTCATAATATTCTAAAACTAACCTTATTCCATTTAAAATTCATTTACAAATTGACTATTGTTCCAAAACTTGCCTTATCTATTGGTTATATCATGCAGAACTCGGTATTACGTATGTAATTTTAAATTATTTTAAACTGGAGCTATACCTTTTTAATCAAGGCATATAAATGTTTTACTTATGCCTTTGTATTTCGTTTAAAATATTGTGTTTTCCTGATATGCGTTAGTACTCACGTGTAAGGTTTTTGACATTTTGCTCGAAAACAACTAATTTGGATAAGCCGAGTTTTGGAATGCACCTCCTCATTTAAAAAAAGGTTTATCATTTAATTTTTTTTACCATTTTTAATGAAACTGAACTAATTTTATGCACTTAAAAGACTAATGAAGGCTTCTTCAAAAGTTTTTTTTTACGACTTTTTCTTAAATTTCTTATCTGTATTTCCGCTGTTGCAATTTTAATTTTAAATATCTTAAAAACGAATGGATCATGCATGCCATTTAAAATTTTAGGAGTTGTGATTTGTAAGTAAAATCTCCCATTCGAAACTGAAGTTGACGTTGCGTTTTTTTTAAATCACTGCTTTTGTTTTCGTTGGGCCACCCTGTATAAATTTATATGCGAAGGGGTAAGAAGCAAACGGATTCAAGTGCAAAAAAGTGGAGTTTATTTCTTTTTAAAGTTTTTGCTATAGATATATACAAAAATCTGGATACATGTTTTAATATTGTTTGCCTTAATCTACATGCCGAACTCGTACAATTTTCACGTTATGAGAAAATGTTTAAAACAATTTGGACTCTAAACCCAATTCTACAATTAACTTATAATATATTTTAAGCTAAAATGCAATTGTACCATTTTGCTACTTAGCCCTTCATGTATAAATTAAAAATCTCGGGGTGATAAGCAATAAAATTTTGGTTAACTATGTTATGAACAAGTTGATGAAAAAAGTATTTTTTCTACTCCCACCTTTAAAACGTCCATTATCGTTATTTATAATTATGTAAAGTTTTTAATTTTACTCAACTATATGCGTTTATTGTACTAAAGTTCCTTTACAAAAACTCAGAATTAAGAAAAGGAAGTATGTACCACTTTATAGATATAATACTAGACAAGAGTTATTCACTATACCAAGAATCTACATTGTTTGAGAATACATTTTTTGTGAAAGGCCCGAAACTATTTGGTAATTTACCAAATGACTTAAAAAGTATTTATTTATTTGGTTTATTTTGTAAAAGAGTTAAAGCTTTTATTTACCAGAATGAGAGTGTCATAGAAAACAAACAGTTTTGAGATTTTATTGTACACTGATCGTTTTTTGAAGTGGTTCGCCAAAAAAATTATTCCACTTTGATAGGTTGTAACTTTTGAATGGATGGACGTATTTTGTTAATTTTTTTTTTGTTAGAAAGGGCATTTCCTTAGCAGTAGGTGTGCACGACTGCATTAATTTGTCCTGATTTAAAATAATTTTACAGGGTGATTTGTAAAGCTATGATTTTAACATTAAATTTATTAATGTGCAGGAGGTAAATGGGTCACCCTGTATAATTTATTTTAAGGTCATCATAGAGCCTTACGTCTTAGCTCTGCGTGCTTTTTTGGATTTTGGTCATACCTCAATAGCCTTGGAAGATATTAATTTTTCTTTCACTTCATGTCTATGTGCGTAAAAAATCGAGATATCTTTGGAAGTAATAATGTTTTGACATGTGTCAATTTAATTGTTTGTAACAATGCCGCGTCTGCAAGGTGCAATTCTTGAAAGAATCATAGGAATGGTTTTAGCTGGTGTCTCTCAAAGGGAAGTAGCCCGACGCTTTAATATTGCATACAGTATGGTTAATCGCGCTTGGAAACGATTCGAAAACAATAACTCTCCGCAATATAGACACGGAGGAGGGCGTCAAAGAGTAACAACTCCAGCAGAAGATCGTCTTCTTAGGAGAACCGCTTTGCAGAACAGAAAAACTAATGCTACCCAACTGAAACGAGCATTGCACCTGGCTACCGGAAACATGATTTCAACATCCACAATAAGAAAAAGATTGCATGAAGGTGGACTTCACTCCAGACGGCCAGCTAGGCATCCAAAATGGAATCATGGGCATTATAGGCGACGTCTGGAATTTGCTTTGAATCATCAAAACTGGGCTGCAAATGACTCAATGTCTTTTCACAGATGAATCACGGTTTTCTGAGGATCCCGATACCAACCGCCTGCGTGTGTGGCGGAAAGTGAATGAACGTTACGAAGAAGATTGTACGGTTGGTGTTACACCTTTCGGTGGTCGTTCAATTACAGTTTGGGGGGATATCAATATCACAGTTAATGCTTTACGATACTTGGAAAGAATTCTGGAACCAATAGTTCTCCCTCTGTCCCATCAAATAGGTGAACAGTTTGTATATATGGATGATAACGCAAGACCACATCGAGCCAACGTGGTAAATAAATTTTTCCAACGAGAAAATATCACCAGAATGGAATGGCCGGCGCTTTCGCCGGACCTCAACCCCATTGAAAACGTGTGGGATGCGCTTCAAAGAAGGATGTTAGATCGCCAAATTGAACCACATGGAATTTAAGAGCTGGGAATTGCTCTTCAACAGGAATGGGAAGCCATTCCGGGTGACCTCATCAATAATGTCATCAGGAGTATGCCTCAAAGATGTCAGGAGGTGATAAGGAGTAGAGGGGGCCCTACCCATTATTGATTATTTTTTATTAACAATTCGTTATTCATTATTATTGTTATTGTTATTGCTTTAAAAATTAAAATAAAACTTTTTGACTTTCGTGTGTACTTAAGATGGTTAAAAAATCATATCTTTTAAAATAAATGACGTAAGACCAAAATCCAAAAAAGCACGCAGCGCTAAGACGTAAGGCTCTATGATGACCTTAAAATAAATTATACAGGGTGACCCATTTACCTCCTGCACATTAATAAATTTAATGTTAAAATCATAGCTTTACAAATCACCCTGTAAAATTATTTTAAATCAGGACAAATGAATGCAGTCGTGCACACTTACTGCTAAAGAAATGCCCTTTCTAACAAAAAAAAAATAACAAGATACGTCCATCCATTCAAAAGTTACAACCTATTAAAGTGGGATAATTTTTTTGGCGAACCACTTCAAAAAACGATCAGTGTATTTGCTTGTTATTTTGATTATAAGCATGTACTTTAATTTAATTTTTAATTGGTTTGTACGCATATTGGTTGTACTATGTAGATTAAGCACGAAACAATTTCCATGAGAATTCAGGTGCACTTATTTAATTTCAAAAAAAATATTTTGTTAAACCATTGTAAACATTATGCTAAATAAAAAAGATTGAATTTGAATATGTTAGTTTCAATGATTCTTATATTTTTTGTGTTATTAAATTAATAATATTAGGTAATAATAATAATATTAACCTTATATTATATTAAATACATTTTAAGTATGGCAAAAACTCCCGGTTTACTGGCCAGAAAACGGAGAGTTTTTCCATTTTCCCAACATTTTATTAAAATGGATATATCCGGTTTGCACGGATGCTCCTCATTTTATCTACTCCTACATTGACGAGCTGTGACTTTATGACATTTTAGGGGATGAAGTTAACAGTGGCTTTTGGGCATTTTAGTCACAGGCTGAAGTTAGCTTTATTAAGCCCGTATTACAGTCTGCAATTCTACGTGCAATAATATTGCACATGCAATATTCTTGCACGAAGGCATGCGCATAGCGAGGTTTCGTGCTAGTTTATTGCCGTTTCAAATTATCGGTCGTGCTCGATTTTTAATGCCAGTTCGGTTGGCATTATGCTAGTTGAAATTGGAATTGCAAAGTGTTTTACAGTCGGGCTTTATAATTTGCAAAAAAGTGAGGTTAAATTCGTCAAACGTCAAATATTTATAAAATAAAATTGGCTTTAAATTATTTTTTCTGTTTGGCGTAGATAAAGTATAGTATGCAACTCGTTTTTATTAAACACTCGCTCGCAAGCTTCGCTCGTGCCTAATAAAACTCGTAAATAAAATGGCGTTTATAAAACTTGATACATAATAATATTATATTATATTATACTATTATCTAATAAAGATTTATTACTAACTCGAAGAAGAAGTGGAATTTTACAAGGAAACACGCACTTTTTAAGTTACACTGTTTAAAATATCTGTGGTGTAAAGAGTAATCTTAAAATGGTGTCAAAATCCAACACCAAGTGGTGTTAATATAAACACCATGAATTATGGTTGAAAATGTTATATACAGCAAACACCAAAACGGTGTTTATCTAAAAATATTTGAAAAGTGCACCTACACAGAAAAAAGGAATAGTTCATTTAACTATATTAATTTAGTTGGCCCATAAGTGTTTATTTTTGTATTTTTTATTTTTATCAACTGTGGGAAGGTTAACCCTTTATAGGGCAGAATCCAATAAATGTTATTTTTAATTTTTTTTGTTTAGACCCACCTATTTTAAATGTCTTAAGTTATTTTAATGATTATTTTGAAAATCCAACTGTTTTTTTTTTTAATTTATTATGGTGGATTAAATAGAAACCACTGCCCATAAAAAAATAGATGGGCAGTGGTCTAAATGCGAACCACATATTTAATTTAATCGTTTTTTTTTTGCGTTTCTGAAAGAATTTTAGGTTTTTTTCAGGAACAGGTAAAATAATTACATGGTGTATGCTATAAAAATTAAATATTTACAAATTGTTCACTGAAAACTGTGTCACTATCCTTATCTGGCCCCTGTTTTAGTAAATTTCAATTTGTCAAAGTTTCTTCATTAATTGATTCTACCCACTCCTGTGTTTGTGACTATATATGTTACAGTGGCAAATTTTTATTTTCACTGGTCAATTTTCAAAAATGACCTACTACTGGTAGTTTTCTCTGAATCTGACGAGTAATCGCGATACTGAGTCATCTAAAAGAACATCTGCATCAGAGTCACTTTCACCCTCAAATCTATTCAAGATTTGTTTCCTGAAATGTATACTGGATCACTACAATTACGTAGGCTGGATCGTGCTAAAGTATTGGCAGAAGTTACTTGTAAACATGAACGATCTAAATATTTCGTTAGCGCTAACCTATTTTCCAAGTACTATTATCACAAGTTGTAAAGCATTCAATTACCTTTTGAATTATATGTGTCGTCAGGTAAAAAAAACATGCTTATACTCGCTAGCAGCAACAATTACTGCAAATGTTACTTTTTCGCAATTTTGTGGGAACAGGCAATGGTTAACATAGAGACCACATTGGTTCTAACAGGTGCCAAATTTAAATTGTGGCCAATATGATACCAACTGCACATTATAAGTTCATTTATTTGTACTTTGGTCGAAGTTTGGGTTCTCTTTCATTTCTTAGTAAGCTGTAATGTATGTGGTTAACATAGAGACCATTAACCTATAAAGATTAGTTTGACGGTACTAAAACAGATAGTTATTTTTTTTTTTAAATTGGTTAAATTAACCTAGAAAACTGTAGCTGTATGGTTCAGTTTTCTAAATATGTTGTTTGTAAAATAAGAGTTACTTCAACCTAAAGCACTCTGTTAAAACGATTAAAACAATTTGCCGTGCACTCCCGGTTGCATAGTGTATACCGATCGCGGCAAAGGCGGTGTGATGTTCTTAAATCTCGCCTCTGTTGACTTACATGAAGAGTATTTAAGCTCAGGTAGTCCTTTGCTTTGGTGTGACACTCTAGCGAGTTGAAGGTTCAATTTTCTGGAATAATACCACTGGTAATATACTAGTAATGCGTCAAGGAACTTCCTGTTTCCTTTTTTTTCCTTTTTTTCTGTGTAGTATGATTTAATTTGACCAAAAATACATAATATTTAACACTGAAAAGGAGTTCAATTTACACCAGGTAAAATTTATTTTAATACTGTGTGAAAGTTAAATTTACACTATTTTAGTATTTGAATTTATCATATTGGGAGTAGGAGTAGGTTATTATTATCACCCAGTGAAGTAAAATAATTTTATATTTAAATCATTTTGTTAAGTAAATTGTGTAAAGAACTTTTTAAAAATTCGTTTAAAAATTACAATTAACTCAAAATAATTTTGTAATTGAATTACTTTTTTTCTTTGTATTTGCTAACAAAACAGAATACTAAAAATACTTTAAATTAAGTTTTTAATTAGATTTTTGTTCTGTCCACGCTCGACTTGCTGATTAAAGACGTAGAATTATTCTAAGCAAAAAAAAGAAGAATATTGTGGCTTTATGTAAAATAAATAATTGCAAGGTTTTTATTACTTATTAACATTTTCAATTAGAATTATTTTGAAATAAAAACAATTTGTAAAATGCATTCAAAACTTTAAATATATTAATTATAATTATTATTAGTCATTAATTATTAGAGACCGGACTTTTAGGCACTTAACAATTGAAAAAAAGATAATAAAAAAATAAACGACAAAATAGGAAAGAAAAAGGTAATATATAAAATAAAAACAAAATATTAAAAAAGTAATAAAAAATATTCCCGAACACGACCACACTTTGACCTTTGTGGAGGTCATAGCCCATAGCCCTTTTATACATAAATAATGGTTTTAACACACGTTTTTAGAAGTAAAGCAAAAATAAAAAAACAAAAAAAGTTTAAGTTCATAAAAAAGTGGAAAACAATCCAAGTTCCAAAGCAAATTTTATTTAAGCTTTCTGTTAGGTAACAAAGATAATAATTTTGACCTCCCTCGTTTATTGTGGTTGGAAGAATGTATTCGAATATTAAAATAACAGGTGCTTATCAACTTGGAAGCAAGAGCTTCCTTTTTTCTTATTGTCTGCATCACAATCCACACAACAAGGTCTGTTCTATCTCGTACTAAAAATACTAAAAATCACTGCAACACTGCACATTATTTAATGGCGGCCATTTTTGTTGTTTACAATTCTTGTGCTTTGGGTTTGTACAGATTAATAATCGTTTTAAACGTTGTGTTTCTAATAGAGGCACTTGTGCTAAGAACAATCATTTTACTCCTCTTTTGTAAAAAATAAACCTTATTCTATCAAGGCTGTCATCAAACTGTCAATTTTAAGGTTATTTTATATCCCACAAATTAACCTTCAAATTGACATTTGACAGCACTGTTAGAATAAGGTTTATTTTTTACAAAAGAGGAGTAAAATGATTGTTCTTACCACTTTGAGGTCTCTTTTAAGGCTTGCAAGTCTCGCTGTAAAAAACACAAAGCACAAGAATTGTAAACAACAAAAATGACCGCCATTAAATGATGTGCAGTGTTGCAATGATTTTAAGTATTTTTATTACGAGATAGAACAGACCCTGTTTTGTGGATTGTGGTCTGCATAGTGCTTTTGCTTTATTGTTCCAGCAAAGAAAAAATGCTTTTTATCAGATCAATGGGCGTGGCTAGACACTCTTTTCACTTCGTCATCCCTCTTTATGTTTTGCAACTCCAAGTAGTAATTTTAATGTTCTTATTACCAATTTTGTTTAGTTCCTGTAGCTATAGGTATTTTTTCTTTGGCACAGAAAGGGATTGTTTGTATGCCAATTTTAAGTATCCCTACCAAGTCAAATTGGGCCCTGCAGTATTAAAGCTTTGTCTCATTCCGTTATAATTTTATATTGTTTCTATTTTTCTTGTGTGTTCATGACTTATCCTCTAAGGGGTCTTGTGGAAAATTGAGACTTCTTTTGGTAGCTTGGTGCTAGGAGGTCCGTCCAGGCGAAAAACATGTCTTGCTTGCATTCGTCAACATTGGTTTTGGTTTGCATCTGCCACAATCGGTTATTCATTAATTGGGAGGACTTGAGCGCTATTTCATTGTACGGTTATTTTTAAACTCAAATATAACGGACTAGGATCGATCTTTCAATGGTTTACTTTGGGTGAAATAAAATATGTATTCTCAGCTAATAGTCTTATTTTTATTTTGGACTTTGATCCTTATTCCCTTGTGCTCTTCATATATTATTAGTGTCCTAACAGTACTATCTACTTCAAGGAAACACCTACATCGGACCCTGTATTGATACTTATATTGGCCTGGGACGTTAAGCTTAACAGTACACTTTATAGGTTTGTACTCTCTAAAAATGAAACAGTGGATTTTCACTGATTGACAGTGCATATTAACTATTTGCCGCAGTGATAAGTATACCACTAGCAATTAGTGAATACTCACTTTTTCATGTAGCGATTTCTTCACTGTACAAATTAGTGAAATAGGTTTAGTTCAAAAAAGTTAAAATTTCACTATTTTATGTCGAGGGTTCCGGAAAAGTAGTGATAATAAAAAACACTAATTTGAAGAAGTTAAAATTTCACTAATTTATATTGAAAAACACTAATTTTACAGTGAATAATAATTCACTGACGGAAATAGTGAAAATTTCACTGTTTCACTTTTAGAGAGTACGTTGACATTGTTAAATTAATAAACACATTTTTTACAACAGAACACACATAATACATTGACTGTCCAAAAATTTCACAAAGAAACGCTTTATTTGCTCTGCTGACAATATCACAGTTTTTTTGGGTGTAGCGCTCCGGCTTTCTCTTCAAGAACGTGAAAAGCTTTCCATATCTTTAAAATCGTTTAAAATAAGTTTATCAACATGAAGTTAATCGTAATACTTATAAGTAGAAATATCCATATTTTCCTGTAGTTTGATAAACGTTTATATTATCAAAATGTTTGTCCATAGTGTAAGTTTTCGCATAGCAGAGTTTTTCGTAGCGATCCTTAGTATTTTCTGGAAATAAATTTGAACTTAATGCGGCGGCTTTAGAACGAATATTTTCTTGGATATCTTCGAAGAAAAAACGTGATGGACATTCAAGATCTTGTGTCCATCACGTTTTTTTCACGAATTTTACAAATAAACTACAGTTGCCAATAGCTATTAAAGCCCCTTGATCCTAAACCAAACCAAAATTTAACAAATTTACGGTTGTTTTTGTATATATATTATGAAAAGGTATTATAAAAAGTATATAACGGCCGATATTACATATAACAAACTCGGATGATTGTTACGCCTCGGCCTAACTGCCTCCTTCGTTATATGCCTAGTATCGGCCTTATGCCGTTATTATACATTTTATAACAATATTAATTTATTTTTTATGATCAATGATCATATAGAAAACTTAATATTAATATAATATTTATGTATATTAGGTATAGTCATATGTATTTTCTATAAGACCTTTGCAACCAAATTGTTAAAAGTTGAAAAAATAAAAAATATATATAGTATTATGTATTATGTTTGATAAACGCCCTTTTAGTCACGAATTTTAATTAGGCACTAGCGAGCTTGCAAGCAAGTGTTTAATTAAATAAGTATCTATAAAAGTTTATAAACGAGTTACATACTTTACTTTTTTCTACGTCAAATAGTTATTATTATCTAAAAATTATTTAAATTAAATATTTTAAAGAGCGACATCTATAAAACAATGGAGTAAACATTCTGGGGAATCTGTATTACTGGCACACCGGTGAAAATGTCAAATTTTTATGTGTAAATCGAAATGTATCCATTGGAAATGGACTAACAACATTTTCACAGTGAAAGTGGAAAAAATGTTTTATAGATACTCGACGGTGGACAAGCACAATTAATTGACATCTCTAAATTCTAAAAATTGCTATTAATTCTATTTTTTCTATTCCTAAGAATCCGATAACTACTTATCACTTTGTACATATATGGATACCAATATTATACATGTGTCTAATTTTTTCCAAAAAATTAACAGTAGGAAATTTATGAATATATATAATATAATTAATGAACAACAATCTAAGTATGTTCATTATATTTACCAGTTTTTCCTATATAGGTATGTTTTAAGAGACAATTAGATCAACTGGTCGATGCTTTAAAACCCGAATTAATGAACACAGGAAATCATTTATTAATTATAAACTAGATTTAGCCTACACTCTTAGAAAAGACCTGGTATTTGTAACTAACTTATTATCGTTGGGGTAAAACTGTTGCAGAAAATAAAATTTTTTGTTTTTTGTAATCAGTACCTTTATATGTGTAACTGCTTGCATCATTACCTGAAAAGATTTAGTTTTGTTGTTGAGTATTATTTACTGCAAAAAGGCGATTTAGTTATTTTAACTGAAACTTTGTGTTGGCTAGAAGTATTGACAACATTATCTCAAAAAAATCATTTCGGCGGTAAAATGTTTTTGTTGGACCAAATATTTAAGTAACATTCTCAACTGACTGAAATTAGTCCGTGGAACTAACGGTTCGGTTGTATAAACTATGCGTCACTTTTCACACAGCTAAGACACCAGCAGTGTGAAACAAAGTGTCAGTTGGGGATGTTGTCTCTGTAGGACCTACAGAGACAGTGTAGGTTAATGCAACTGCAAACTTTGTGAATTTCGCGCGCGATTTGTCCAGCCCGGCGCGTGCTTTACTTTTAACCTTCGTTATCTCTGCTTTTAACCTGTAAACAAACGGTGTTGCACTGCGTCCAGACTTCGGTGGTGTTTGTTCTTTTGTATTTGTGTATCAACTCGTGTGTAGTGTATATTTTAGGTAAGAAACTAGTTTATTACAATTAGTAATTTGCCCCTGTAAATTCAGTGGCGACATACTTTTTAGCTATTCATATATATAAGAATATATTCTTATGTGTTGGTTACTTATAGATATCTCGAACAAATAATATGGATGAGCGGACTGAAGTAGCAGATTTATTAGGAACATGGGGTTTACCTGAATTGGTTCCAGTTTTTAAAGGTTAGGTATTATTATTGCACTCCTTTAATTACACTATTGTAGTTTTGGGGTCCGAAAAAAAATCCAAAAATGTGAAAATGCCATTCCGACTGAAAATGGCCTCCTGAATCCAATGGTGCCCACCAAAAGTCTCCATCACGTCGGAATTTCGAGAATTTTTTTGTTTTGTTTTGTTACAGCTCGTCGCATTATAGGGCCTATACTATAGGCACTAACACTCAAAATTTATCGAATGCTTACCCCTGTTATCATGCAAGTATGTTACGTTGTACCTAAGAATCATTGTTAAGTTGTTAAACAAAGGCTTGCACTTCACGTAAACATCACGGTTTACTGAAGAAGTATAGTCAACTTTCATCTTAATGTACCTACCTATCTGTGTATATTTACCAAAGAATCGTTTTTGTTTTATTGTTAAAATATTTATAAATGTTTTCTTAGGGTAATTATTAATTTTTGTTATAATGTTTAAACCAAAATTTGGTGTTTTCAGTTATATTGTTATTTTTTAATTTATAATAAATATTTATAAAACGAACTGGCATGAATATCCTTTCTCTATTTTTTATAATATTTACACAAAAAGTGTTATATTTACTAAGCAGGTATGTACTGTGGAATAATACCAATTTGTTGTTGCTACTAATGCAAGCATTTAATATTAAATATAACTTAGTTACAGTACAAAACAAATTTATCTTATATCAACTATTAAATTCTTTAAATGTACCTTTTTTCATGTAATTTCAATTAAAAAATAAATTCCTGCATGATACAATGTTTGTTGCGATAAATAGCAAGTGCAGTTGTTACAACTTAGACGCTGCTAAAATGACAGACTAATGTGATTGCATTAAATATCAATTATTTGTATGAAAAAAAAAACTAATTTCGATGCACTTAAACTTGTTGGTTGGTGCTACCAATATTGGCTGTTCCGACAACAAACTGTAAAAACAAATTTGTATTAGTTCCCACAACATATTTTTTTGTTGTGCCTATTTTCACTAATAAAATTGGTTCTGGGAACTAAATTTTCATTGCAAATACCAGGTCTTTTCTAAGAGTGTAGGCAAACCATTTAATCCAAGAGAACCATACATTTTATTCTAATTTTAAAATTGTACATATAGCCGATAAAAGTATTTAAAAGTTAAATCTACTCGAATCTCTGTAAATATACAATAAATTAAACAAAAAACCTGATATTGTACTCAACGACAAAATAGAAACTAAGTAACTCTATACATTGTTAAATTTAATTTATATTTTATATTTTTCTTTGATTCGATGAGTTAAACAATTTTAGTTTAACTTATCGAATCAAAGTAAAATTATACAAATAAAAGTATTTTGTCCCACACTCGCGTGGAATTGAGACATTATACGCTCGAAAACAATGAACAAAGAAAGCTATTATTACACTATTTGAATAAAGAAAATATTGTTCCACGTAAAACAATAAAAAAAAAGAATACAATTGTGAATAAGTTTTTCCACGCAGATAATGCATACTACATAAATATGATTTAAAAAATTGTTTACATATTAAAACTAAAATTCACAATTAAATTTTAAAAACATTAGGGATAGTTTACACCACGATTCGTTCATAAAGTGTTACTTTTCATTTAATTTTGATTTGATTGTGGGACAAAATTATATGTGATTATGCGTGGCAAGAATGCTCGTTCAAAATCGATCATGTTATTTAAAAATATATTTATTGTAGCACAATATATATATACAGGGTCCTGCAACAGTGCGTCGGGCTTTCCTAGTGCCTTTACAGTGAGGGATAGAAAAAAAAGTTTCCTACAAAAAATTGTTGGTTTGAAAATCTTTATGCCGATAAATTATTTTCAACAATACAGGGTGTTCCATTTTTGCGGTATAACAAAAACATACATTTTTTTAAATAGAACACACTGTATTTATTTAAGTTTTCCGATAACATCTTTAAACCTCTACATTGTTGTCCATTAACTTTTTGATTTAAATACAGTGTAGTCAACTTACAATTTTTTTTCCAAAAAATCTTGCAAAAGCAAGCTGAACTTTAAAGAATCGTAGCGACCTCAGTTTTTTAAAGGTAAGAATAAGTTTTAGCAACAATCCCAGTGCAGTTAATAAGCATCATTTTGATTATTAGCAATTTAAATTTAGTAATACAGGGTGTTCAGAAATAAATGCCAAACTTTGCAAACTTCAGAGTGGTTTAACTAATTTTTTTCAAATGGAGTGCCCCATATTTTATGTCATCATTCGATAGGTCTTTTTCTCCTCTTTAATGTGATATGCCATATCTTATTTGTAAACCTCATAGTTGTTGAGATATTCAATATTTTTCGCAAAAGTAACCATTTCATTACATTTTTAAGTAGAAAGTGTATTCCCTATACCTAAAGTTAATAATTTTAGAGATTTTTAACAATTTTAAATATTTTAAATATTATTTTGTACCTATTGGGTCATTCCATGTGACGGGTGGGACACTTGTACTAATTTGTATATGTTTATTCAATTTATATTTTATTATTGTAAGCTTTTTTATCCATGAAACCCTGATATTTTCAAACTCCCATACAACATCTAAATAAACAATACAAGTTTCTTGTCACACTATTTAGTTTTATAGACTTTTTTAGTTTTATAAAGTAATTTTTTATTGTGTCGGGTGGGACAAGCAAAAAACGATATTTTTATGACTTATTGCTTGGAAGCAAAATTCTGCTAAATTATACAAAACTATAATATAATGTGACGGGTGGGACATTATTATGTGACGGGTGGGACAAGTTGAAAATAAAAAGGTTAGGAAATATATTACTACTTTATTTAATTTAAATTTCTAAGAAAAAACATTATTTAACCCTATAATATGCATTGAGATTGAGATTTTGTTTTAAATATGCTGTTACACTATGTAAAAGATTTTCATTTTCAGCTCTAAAAAAATGTTGTAAATGAAGATTAGGTATGGGTTTTATATTCTTCCATTTTTCTGCTAAATTTGCGCCAGCCTCTTTTATTTTGATAGTAGGTATCTATGTAAAAACAATTATAAATTTTTAAGATTTTTTAAATACTCAAAACATTCTTTTGAAGTATTAATTGTCCTTTTCTAGACACACAGGCAGCTTTTAAATCTTCTGTATTTTTCAATAAGTTTTTTCTTTCAGCCCTTCTTTTATATCCCTAGTTTTTTAATTTTTTATAAATTTTATATATTTCATAGGGTCTGTTTTACATAATTTTATCTACACTTTTTCGTACAGCTACAGCTAAATCCATATCTAAATAAAAGATAGTTTTAGCATTTCGAAGGGTGACAAAAAAACCTTATTTATTAGTTTTTGTAGTCCATTTTTAACAATGTTTAAATATTGAATTTTTTGAATTTAAATAAGATGTATTTTTATATAAGATTTATATTTCTTTGCCAAGCAAGGATATATATATATATATATATATATACTAGGGTGTTTAAAAAAAATCGACTTTTTCTTTTTCTTCAAATGGTCGGCAAATTCTTTCAGAGGATGTCAACACAAAGACCTCGTCAAAATTTGAGCTTTTAATTTGAAGATTTAGAGGTCGCGGATCGCAATTTTCTATTTCCCATTTAAATAACATGGGAATTTTTTTTTTTAACTTTGAAATTTTATACGTCAAGGATCATCTTAGATTTTCATATTAAATTTAACGCTCTACAAAAAAGGTCTCCTCATTTTTCTATAAATTGATTCCTTCCAGAGTTATTCGAGGCCAAAGTTTGATTTCCATCGAATATTAGCGTTTTTTTAACATTTATGGTACAATTTTCATTATACGGGTGTCCCGAAATCAGGGGGCCAAACTTAAACAGTGCATTATTCGTATAAAAATAACACTTTTTTTGTTTAATAAACATGTATCAAAAAATGCTCCCTAAAGGAGCTACGGCCCCCTGAATAGGAGCCTAAGAGGATAATTTTTGTAAAACTATTCCTAGAGGGTTGAACATGAACAAATGAATTTTTGGTATTTTGGTAATTTTGACATGCTGAATCTAGATCTATGATCAAAACTGTTAAAATTTAATCATAGGCGTAACATTTGGAGGGGGCAAAGTTACAAAAATAGCCCCAACTTTTTTCTGGGTTAATAATTTAATTTTTTTTATGAAATTATAAGAATTTATAGGTTTTTACGAAAAATAGGTACTCTTGATTTGAATTGCTCAGATGCACCATTTTCGAGAAAAATGCATTTATAAATAAATTACTCTGCATATTATACACATCTCATATTTTCATTAAAACTTTGAAGTAGGCTTTGAAAAAAAAGTGACGTTTTTTTGTTTTTTTACAACACTTCCTATGTTTCAGATATAAATATGTGATTTTTTTACCACATGATGCTAAAAGTTGAAAAAAACGAGAAAATTCGATGGAAATCAAACTTTGGCCTCGAATAACTCTGGAAGAAATCAATTTATAGAAAAATTATAAGATACATTTTTTATAGAGCGTTAAATTTACTATAAAAATCTAAGATGTTCCTTGCCATAAGTTGATTCGATATAGACGTATAAAATTCCAAAGTTAAAAAAAAAAATTTCCCATGTTATTTAAATGGGAAATAGAAAATTGCGATCCGCGACCTCTAAATCTTCAAATTAAAAGCTCAAATTTTAACGAGGTCTTTGTTTTGACATCCTCTAAAAGAATTTGCTGACCATTTGAAGAAAAAGAAAAAGTCTATTTTTTTTAAACACCCTAATATATACATATATATATATTAGGGTGTTTCAAAAAAATCGACTTTTTCTTTTTCTTCAAATGGTCAGCAAATTCGTTCAGAGGATTTTAACCCAAATTAACACCATATATGGTCTATATCGATACAAACCAAAATGGTGTTAAATAGGGTTCGTTGGTCCGGTGTAAATTCAAATACTAAAATAGTGTTAATTTAACTTACACACAGTATTAAAATAAATTTTACCTGGTGTAAATTGAACTCCTTTTCAGTGTTAAATATTAGGTGTTTGTGGTCAAATTAAATCATACTACACAGAAAAAAGGAAAAAAAAGGAAACAGTAAGTTCCTTGACGCATTACTAGTATATTACCAGTGGTAATATTCCAGAAAATGGAACATTCAACTCGCTAGAGATAATGTTTTTAGTTCGTTCCACTAACTTAAAATACTTCAAGTATTGACAGCTGTTTCCACCTATTTAAGGTCTCTTTAGTATCGAACAACTTGTAGTGTCACACCAAAGCAAAGGACTACCTGAGCTTATATATTCTTCATGTAAGTCAACAAAGGCGAGATTTAAGAACATCACGTGATCCACAAAAAATAAATACTTATGGGCCAACTAAATTAATATAGTTAAATGAACTATTCCTTTTTTTCTGTGTAGGTGCACTTCTCAAATATTTTTAGATAAACACCGTTTTGGTGTTCATTTTCAACCATAATTCATGGGGTTATATTAACACCACTTGGTGTTGGATTTTGACACCATTTTAGGATTACTCTTTACACCACAGATATTTTAAACAGTATACTGCACCTGCATTAACAATAACTGATAACTGATTTTTAAATAGATTAAACTTAAAAAGTTACAAAACACGCCGTAGTGTGACGGGTGGGACAAATTATAATAATTTATAAAAAATTTAAATTTTAATTAATATACTTGAAATTACTCCCAAATATTTGATATTATTGACTTTATTTGCTACTAAAATCTGCTTTCAAAAAAATTATTATTTCTATTAAAATCAAAACTATTTTGGTTTTTTTTGTGACGGGTGGGACAAATAGGCATGTCAACCAAAACAATTAATTTAACAAATAATAACTTACCTTCTTTTGATAAACTTTAAACAAGCTTAATAATCAGCACTTATTTAAATAAATTTTAAGTTAAAAAATTGTTAAAAAGAGCCAGATCATTAATACAAAGCCAAATTATTTACTTATATTTTACATTGAAAATAAATAAACGAATTAAATAAGTTCAAGTTAATAAATAAATACTGCATTTTAATTTTAATATTTAGTTTGTATTGTTTTTGTTTATTTTAAGCCTTTAAAATTTAAAATTTAATATTTATATATTAAATATTAAATGTTTAATTTTTACAAAAAAGTTCAAATTTTCGTGGAATGTCCCTATTGTATCTATGGTTACCACGTAATCTGTCATTGTTCAAAATTTAATGGCGTTAATTTTTCTGGTTGTTATAAACAATTTGTTGACTAATTAAGTGTTTTGTAAACAAAATTACTGATAAAAAATAGCAGGGTGTGACTTTGACAATGACAAACATTTTTAAAATTTAAAAGTAATACCTACAAACAATATTGAATTTTGAAAAAAAATCAACAAAGCTGGAATATATCAACTACTGTCGGTCCACGATAAGTTGGCGGACCGAAGGAATGAAGTTATTTAGTTATTAAACAATTATAGTGTTGTGTGCTTTTAAAAAGTATTTTTTATAATATAAGTAATAATTTTATGTTATTTATATTTATAAATAATAATAAAAAACATAACTAAGTAGGTATGTTTTTTTAATATTATTTATCTAAACTGCATAAACATTCCTTTGCTCCGCCAACTTGTATGGACAGACTGTACACAGATAAAGCACAAGCTCGTTGGAGATAATAAAAAATAAAATTCAAACCTGGTTTAATATTTTAATAACAAAAAGAATGTGTTACTGTAAAAATTTAATAAACCAACAATATTTTAATTTAACGATTTTTATTACTCCCTAATTACCTATAGATATTTTCAAATGTTCAAAGTGTCCTCCATTTACATTTAAGCATTTCTTAACTCTTATTTCCACATTAGACGTTGCTCTTCTTAACTCTTCTGGGTCTAATTCTTGAAAAGCAGCCTGAACACGGTTTCTTAGTTCTTTTTTTGAACGCAGTGGAGTGGTTAGTGTACACTTTATTTTTTATAGTGCCCCCTAAATAAAAATCCAAAGGCGACAGATCTGGAGATCTTGCAAGCCATGACCACGGACCCAAACGACGAAACCATATGTCTTCAAACTTTTTGTAAAGCTCTCTACTTATATCTTCAGTACAGTGACCTGATACCAGCTTTATTTAACGGCAAATTGTCTACGAAAATATCAACTCCTTTTCTTAATATTTCTAAATATTTTTTACTATTCCATGCTTCATCATAAATGCAAGGGTCCTTTATTTGAAAATTCTGTTCTTTGGTTAAGTGTGGATTTTCATCCCCCCAGAAGTGATTAGCTTTAGTATTAAAAATACCTTCTCTGGAAAATGTTGCCTCATCAGTCCAAATTACCTTTTTGTAGAAATGTTCATCTCCTTGAACATTTCACAGAATTCTACTCTCGCAGCGCCATCTTGAGGGTGCAGGTGTTGCACTTTTGTAAATTTTTAATCATGCCATTTGTACTTCTTTAAAATACGATGCACCGACGAGACTGAAAAACCCAGATTATCTTGAGCGCGTTGAAATGATGCTTGGGGATAAGCGCGGAAGTACCCCAAAACATTAATTTATGTTTCTTCGTTACTGGTTATTGGATGAGTTATATTTCTTCCAGCATTTTGTCTTCCATGTGCCTTAAAGTTACCATAAATTCGCCGAAATATTCTTGGTGTAATTGCACGGACATTTGGAAATCTTGTGTTAAAAGTTCTGCAAGTTCTTGTTACAATTTTACTGCACTCTCCAAATATTGCTAAAAGGTTGAGGAGGTCAATATTTGTGTATTCTTGATTCATTTTGTTTACAAAACACTTAATTAGTCAACAAATTGTTTATAACAACCAGAAAAATTGACGCCATTAAATGTTAAACAATGACTGATTATGTGGTAACCATAGATACCTTCAACTCACCCGTCAAAGGTTTCTTGATACAAAATAATATTTAAAAATTTAGAAATTGTTAATTTTCTCTTTAGGTATAGGGAATAGTTAAATTTATCAAAAGGATTTTTAATTTTATATTTGGTTATGTAAAAACATACAGGGTGTTACATTTAAAATAAAAAAGTTATTAACATTTCAAGTTAGCCTAATTGGCTTGGTTTTTCTCAGGTAATTTGTTAAGAAATATTAAAGAATTAATATGGAATCTTTTACACAATGTTTTAAGATTCAAAACATTCTAGCCCCATATCCGCAAACCTAATTACAAAAAAGTTAAAGGTTATTTTTGATTGACGTGCATTTGTCAAATTTTAACGAAAAAAATTAATAACTCGAAAAATATTTACTTTAGGTATAGGACATGGTATAGTAATTTTACTTCGAATTATGTAGAATTTAAAAATGTAAAAATATATGGGGTGTTTCATTTAAAATAACAAAGTTAATGTCACTTCCGGTTAAACCGGAAGCGGAATTTTGTTTAAAACAGTTTATAAAAATGGATTATAAACGCTTTTAAAATTACCAGGTCACGTTGGGGTAGAGGGCTAGGACGGGATCTGAAACTTTGTGTGGGACCAAAGTCAATTATTGGAATTAAAAAGAAGCAGGGCAAATTAGCCCTAAAAGAGTGGGCCGATAAATAAGTAAATGAAGACTGGAGGATAAGTAGCAGCTGTAGACAGACCAAGGTCTTCTTGGTCACCCCCAGCAAACCCAGATTCATCTGGATTTTAGGCAGAATTCGAGATTCTCTTGGCCCGCTGGTAGACATACTTACTGGTCACGGGCTAAAGAAATACCTTAGAAGAATAGGAGCCGATCCGATTCCCCATGTCGGAGATGCAGGGATGGTAGAAAAGAGAGAGAAGTAGTATGATTGGTACAAACCTACCAAAACGTACTGTACCCGAAATAATTTTTTCTCTCTTCAATATCTAAAAATGTAATGCCCATATGTACAGGGTGATCCCCTATAATGTCGCCCCCCTTTAACTTTTTTATTTTAAGTGTCCCAAAAAAATTAAAAGTGTGGTTATGTAGGAACTAAAAAATACTTTTTTTCTACATATAAAGAAAATTGGAAAATTGATCAGTATACAGGGAAAAACAAAAAGTTAATTTTTTTTCAATGGATCACCCTATATATGAATTTATTTTTCGATTCCTTGTAAAATTATAAGCATATTTCATATATCATACCATATACCTAAATTCAACCGTTTCTGAAATATTTAAATTATTTTTAAGATAATAAGTTGAAATAGTTTGTCTTTCTCAGTCTGAGTACGCCATTTTTACTTATTTAACAACACTTATTGACATAATGTCACTATAGTAATTTATTTTCAATAAAAATTTTGGTATACTGAGCCTTCTTGATTTTTAACAGTTTAAAAAAACATTTAATGATGACATTTCGAATGCGAATATTTCAGAAACGGTTGAATTTAGGTATATGGTTTCTATATAAATTATGCTCAGAATTTTACAAGGAATCGAAAAATAAATTCAAATATAGGGTGATCCATTGAAAAAAAATAAACTTTTTGTTTTTCCCTGTATACTGATCAATTTTCCAATTTTCTTTATTTGTAGAAAAAAAAGTATTTTTTAGTTCCTACATAACCACACTTTTAAATTTTTTGGGACACTTAAAATAAAAAAGTTAAAGGAGGGCGACATTATAGGGGATCACCCTGTACATAATAATAAGTAAATACTGTGATAAAATTAATTATTTTTAATTTAAATAGTTTATTTATAGATTTACAGCAAAAGTAAAAAATAAAACATACAACTTATTTTTAGAACAATTATCATGATAAAATATTAAAGTAGCGTTGTAAACAAATAATTGTTTGTTTTCTTGACAGTAGTTTGACAAGTCGTTTTTTATGTCAGTTGCATCAAAAGGCCTTATAACACTGTAGGGAGGTAAAAATATCACAGCTAAACGTTCGGACATGTAACTTAATTTTTGGTCGTAAATTACAAATCCGTGCTTGGTTTAGCTGTATCAGGTCAAAATTCAAATATTTTTAACGTTTTTACTGTTCGTGAATTAAAACACGCACTAGTTTATTAACGAACTAAACTATTTATTTTATAACTTAATTACACTTAAAACACTAAGAAACTATAAAACTAACTAAATACTTAACTACTAATTATTTATATTTCACTACTGTTCAAGAGTCTATTTATTTGCACGTATATTTATTTATTTCGTCGCGAGTACCAAATCTTGACTAACTCTCCATGCTGTGTCGTTCCTTATATATTCAGTGCCTACGTTCCCGAATATTCCAGCGAGCTCCACACAGCTCTCGATCGCTCGAGCGCTGACTCACCGGCGATGAGTCATCATTCCGAGATCCAGAGCCGTACTCGCTACAATATTTAGTTTTGGAGAAATTTAAAAAAATAATTTAATGGGCTGGACCCACATCAGTTCCAAATTCTTGCATATAATATATATAATTGAGGATATTTTATTATATTATATTAAACGAAATAAAATGCATAAGAATGTTGGCACAAGAGGTGAAATATATTATTTTACAAATTATAATTTACCAGTATACAGTGTGTCCCCGGATCGGATTTCAAATAGGAAAAACTGATCTGATACAGGTAAACCAAGCACGGATTTGGAATCTACGACCAAAAATTATGTTTACGTGTCCGAGCTTTTAACTGTGATATTTCAAGAGTTAAAAATTTACTTACAGTGTAATAAATGGGAAAAAAATATAATTTGATTGGACGGATACCTAAGCCTAAAAGGGTTTATCAAAATCACAATATTTAGGTGCTACAGTCGAGTGTGAAGAAAGATTATTACGTCTGAATCTCCCAAAATGAAAACCCAAGAATCTTTACCCGAGAAAGAGCAAAGAGATTGGTAAGAACCGTATCTCGAAAATGAAAGAATAAAAAGAAATGATCAAAGATATTAAAAAAGATGAAAGATGCTGTCATCAACGAAGGCGAATACATTTTGCGAATGAAAGAGTCATTGTTGATGATGATTAAAAATATTTCAATTCAAAGAAAACGATGTTTTTTTCCAACAACAATTTAAAATATAAAGAAACAGCGAAATTCGGCAATAAAGTTCTGGTGTGCGATTTCCAGCCCTTATGTAGGTTGAGTAAGGAGGGAAGCTGTAAATTTTGAAAGATATATTAACAATTGCCTTACTAAATTAGTTTATACGCCAACTAGAGATGCGACTTGAAAAAAAACGGTCCGTTTTTTTTTGTTTTTTTTTTCAGGTTTTTTTTAAGATTAGTCTCATTTGCCTAATTTTTTATGTTTCCAGTCCAGTTCATGGGCTTGTTTTGATTTGGTCATAAAAAAGTACCTACCTATAATATTTTTGATTCAGCGCTTGATTTTTCAAAAAGCTACCAAAAGCACATTTTTCATGATTTTTTAAATTCATGTAGAGTATGGAATTTTTTTTTTCAAAAAAAACAATAGCAAATTCTTGTAGAACATTTATTCATTGGTGGTTAAGTCAGAACGTTTCGTGGACCAAAAAAGAAAGCCAAAAAAATTTCGAATTTTTTTATTACATACGGTATTCGTTACGATTGAGCGTTGCACGTTTTTCATCTAAAAATCTCAAAAATAGAAACTTCAAGCTTCAAATTGCTTTTTTTACGGCTCCAATACGACCATTTTTAAAGAAGATACAGCCATCCGAAAAATTGCAAAAAATTTGGTATTTTTTTATCCTTTAATTTTTTCTATTACTGTAGAAGTTTTACATTGCTATTGGTTTCTTATGTGGAAACTACCAAATAATAAGAAATCAGATTTTTTAGTCTCGGTCAAAATTTTCAATATTGAAAAATGTAATATTCTACATTTCACTTTATTATTAATATACATTTTACTCAAAATTTCATTTTGAAAAATTACTCAATTTTTTAAGATTGATGTTATTTATTGACAGAATATGCTTTATTGTAGCAGTTTTGAAAAAAAAAACCGTTTTTATCTATAGATAAAAACGGTTTTTTTTTTCAAAACTATAGGTTTTTTTTCATTTTTTTTTACATCTGAAAAAAAAAAACGTTTTTTACATCTCTAACGCCAACATCACGATTATATTTAATGTTTTATCGCCATTACATTAAGCAGAGTAACTTAAAATTGGCTTCACCAAAATAACATACCTTTTGTACCAAAACAAGATAACCCTCTTAATTTACTCGCAAAATGTATAATGGAGGGTGGGAAGGAAAATAAGGAATGTTTAAGTCGTCCAGAACCTAATGAGAGGTCTTCACAGAAAATTGCGCTCAGTTGAGGAGGACGGGCCCTTTCATTTACTTTAAGTTAATAATTGTGTTAGTGTATAGCCGTTAATTATAGCACATAATAAAAGTTTTAAATAAAATTACAAAAATGTAGGGTTAAATATTTTGTGGGACTATGTTATTCATAAAAAGGAGACGCGGCGGGTACATTAATATTAGTGAAATGAAATTACATTATTTAGAATACTTTTTTCAACAAAACTATAAATAATAAATGCGTATTTTGAAATTTGCTTTACTTTAAAATATTATTACTTTAGATTCTAAACTATAAAACAATTAGAGCACGGCATTCTCAACCGCACACTAAACGAGCTACCGCACAAAACGCATTAAATGCGTTTTTAATTTTTTTTATGTACACTGTTATTAAAATAAGCTTTAATTAATATGAGTTTGTAGTTGGTTCATTTTATTTTGTAAAATTTTTACAAAATTTTTTGTATTCAACCTGGGTTTGTAATTATTTTAAAAAAGAAACATATTTTACCGAAATTTTTGTAAAGGTAAAATGCAATTTTGTAAGCATTTTGTTAATTTAAAAGGTTACAGATTATTTTGTTAATGTTTAACAAATTATTCCGTTGAAAAAATGCAAGTGATTTCAGGCAGCCAAACAAAACATTTCCAAGCACAACACACTTATCAACAAGTTGTGTCAGCTTCAACGGTTGTTAATAATATTTAACGGTGACAGGAGTGTTTATAATGTCATTATTGGTTTTCAAATTAAAATTAGGCGATATAGTGAAGTTAAAGTGTTTTAGTAGACCTGATAGTTATATTGTACCAAATTTCTAAAGGGTGTCCAATTAAGAGTGCTCTAACTTTAAAATGAAATAAAACCAACTACACTTAAGATATTAGGATAAAAAATATATTTATTTAAAAGAACATCCTATGGCATTCATTATGAAAAATAACATCTTTCAAATGCCCCCCGCAGCTGCGCTCCACAGCGCGCATTCTGCAGGTCCAATTTTCTATCACTTTTTCGCACATTTCGGGTTCGATTTCATTTACATATTATACGAGTTATGTTGGCCTTCAGTGCTTCAATTGTTCATGGCTTACTCTCGTACACAAGGGACTTTACGTAGCCCCACAAAAAAAAGTCCAGCGGCGTTAGATCGCATGATCTCGCCACTGGATATCGCCGCCGCGTGAAATGACCAGTGTTGCCACCCCTATTACTTTAGTAATAGATCTGTTACTTTTAGCGAAAATATATTACCCTATTACGAAACGATGTAAATCTATTACTTTTTTCTTTACTAGTAGGATTTTTTTTAAATATTCTATTGTGCTCCTATTGTTGCCACTGGCAACTTGCTAGACATCCCACAAAAGATTATTGTCGCAACGCATCAAAACTATTGTAGAATTAAATTTTTCTTGGTTTTTCTAATATAAGTGTTTTAAATCTTGTTATATATTTTAAATTTATTATTTAAAAAAATAAAAAATAAGGACTTAATTAAAATAAACTTATTGTTTATCCAAAATTTAAGATTTTGTTAATATTGGGTAATTTTATTCCCTTGTGCAATTTGATTTACATGAAATTATTGTACATTTTAATTTTATCTTACATGTGATTTCGTACATTGTACGTACGTATGACGTATGATAATTTTCCATATATGGAAAATTATCGTACGTCTGGCAACACTGCTTGAGTGTTTGACATTTGTTGTGTGCTTAAATTTGTGTTTATAAAGCTTTTATTTTATTTATTTTATTAAAATAGCATAAGCATCATGTAAAAATTCAATTTTTTTCTAATGACAACGGTAAAACGTCAAAAAATCAAAAAAATTTGATCCAAAATAGTCTATTACCTTAAATCCCAAATCTATTACTTTTTGACGCATGCGTCTATTACGAAAAAAAAGTTATAGGTGGCAACACTGGAAATGACGCCGATGAATTTTTCATGCGGCGGCGATATCCAGTGGCCACCGAGATCATGCAACTTTTTTTTGTGGGGCTACGTAAAGTCCCTTGTGTACGTGAATAAGCCACGAACAATTGAAGCACTGAAGGCCAACATAACTCGTATAATAAATGAAATCGAACCCGAAATGTGCGAAAAAGTGATAGAAAATTGGACCTGCAGAATGCGCGCTGTGGAGCGCAGCCGCGGGGGGCATTTGAAAGATGTTATTTTTCATAATTAATGCCATAGGATGTTCTTTTAAATAAATATATTTTTTCCTAATATCTTAAGTGTAGTTGGTTTTATTTCATTTTAAAGTTAGAGCGCTCTTAATTGGACACCCTTTATATAATCTGATGATTTCAGAATCGTGTGTTATTTCATTTTGTGTATGTTATTTTTGTGTTCATTTATTTAGGTATGTGTTAATTATGTTTTATTTAGAAAATTGTTTAATAAAGCAACATTTCTTATGACAAATTCTCTTTTTTAAAGTTCCCAATTTACAACAAATACTTTTGATACTGGGTCTACATAAAAGTTTGTAAAAAATACAAGAATTATGGTTGAAATTGACATGGAATTTTGTTATTAAATCTACAAAATATCTGTAATAATTACAAAGTACTTATTCAATTAGTTAACAGATTACAGTTGGTTGTAAACTTAACAAAAAGTTATGTGGACCTGGATTAACATAAAATCTGGTTATTATTTGGTTAAAATTAACAAATATTTTTTTACTGTGTAAATGCTATTTAGCAAACTATTTTGGTCAATCTATAAAGTTTAAAAAATATCACATTTTAACCTATTTAAAACCCTTATTTATATTGTTTTATAGGAAAAGAATATTTATTTTCGATTATTTCATTTAACTAGTTTTTCGTCAATAACTTAAAATCAATTATTATGGATTTATTGCGTTTTGTGCCATTGCGATATACAAGGTGTCCCTAAACTTAGTGGCATAAATTTAGGAGCAGATTAAGCAAGTCAAAATAAGACGAAAATCTAAATTATTTTTTTCCTAAATACGTATGTTTAAAAGATACAGGGTGATAAAGTGTTACTTATCATAACAGTTTTTTTAATATAACTTCTACTATGGTAGACTTGGAAAGGTGATATTTTGCGAACAGTCACTTACTACCAAAACACATATTCACACATAATTACATTTGTTCGAGTGAACACAGTGTCCTAGAAACAGGGGTTGCTTAAGCTTATTGTCCCATACAAACTTTGAGGTTAGGTTTTTATACCATTTGATGCAATTTTTCGATTACTCAGTTCGGCTACTATTAAAAAGGTGTACAGGGTGGTCCACGTAAGGTGACCCATATACTTATCCCAGAAACTACTGGAGTCACAAAAAATGTGTAGGGAACAAATATTCACGAAGTAAAAAATATTTTTAAAATATTATATTTTAATTTATACAGGGTGTTCGGTTTTCCTTGGGACGATACCAACTTTCTTATTTTCAATGGAACACCCTGTATTTTTTTGTATTTTTGGATTCTTCCCACTCTTTTAGGTATACTTTGTAAATATATTAAATAAGAAAATGTTAATACTTTTTGAGTAAAATTAAGATTTATTAAAATTTCTCTAAATGTAGACACTCGCTAAAAGTTAAAAATAACCAACTAAAAGTTATTATTTTTTATAATATGTAGTATCCATCTCTTTAATAATAAGTAAGCTATAAGTTAATTATTATATTTTTTGGAAAATATCATACAGGGTGTTTTCTATGTCCCGTTGAAAATAGCGATTTTAAAAGTTTAAAATCTTGTTTTTATTCAATGGAACACCCTATATATTTTTGCATAATTGGATAGAATAAGTAATTACCTTTCATTTTATATATATATGTCCTATACCTAAACCTAACAGAAAAAAAAATATTCGCATTTTTCACAATTAGTAGCTTTTTTCCAATTACCTTAGTTAAATTTTCATTATTCAAAGAAAACACCCTGTATAATATTTTCAAAAAAATAAATTAATTAACTTATAGCTTACTTATTATTAAAGAGATGAATGCTACATAATATAAAAAATAATAACTTTTAGTTGGTTATTTTTAACTTTTAGCGAATGTCTACATTTAGAGAAATTTTAATAAATCCTCATTTTACTCAAAAAGTATTAACATTTTCTTAATTAATATATTTACAAAGTATACCTAAAAGAGTGTGTAGAATCCAAAAATGCAAAAAAATATAGGGTGTTCTATTGAAAATAAGAAAGTTGGTATCGTCGCAAGGAAAACCGAACACCCTGTATAAATTAAAATATAATATTTTAAAAATATTTTTTACTTCGTGAATATTTGTTTCTTACAAATTTTTTGTGACTCCAGTAGTTTCTGAGATAAGTATATGGGTCACCTTACGTGGATCACCTAAAAAAAAATATTCGCATTTTACAAAATTAGTAGCTTTGCGCGTATGGTAATTATTATGGTAATATATATTTATATATAAAAGCATTTTTATTTGTTGTTATTGAAATTTATTTATTTGAATAATGAAAATTTAACTAAGGTAATTGGAAAAAAGCTAGTAATTGTGAAAAATGCGAATATTTTTTTTTCTGTTAGGTTTAGGTATAGGACATATATATATAAAATGAAAGGTAATTACTTATTCTATCCAATTATGCAAAAATATATAGGGTGTTCCATTGAAGAAAAACAAGATTTTAAACTTTTAAAATCGCTATTTTCAACGGGACATAGAAAACACCCTGTATGATATTTTCCAAAAAATATAATAATTAACTTATAGCTTACTTATTATTAAAGAGATGGATACTACATAATATAAAAAATAATAACTTTTAGTTGATTATTTTTAACTTTTAGCGAGTGTCTACATTTAGAGAAATTTTAATAAATCTTAATTTTACTCAAAAAGTATTAACATTTTCTTAATTAATATATTTACAAAGTATACCTAAAAGAGTGGGTAGAATCCAAAAATGCAAAAAAATACAGGGTGTTCCATTGAAAATAAGAAAGTTGGTATCGTCCCAAGGAAAACCGAACACCCTGTATAAATGAAAATATAATATTTTAAAAATATTTTTTACTTCGTGAATATTTGTTTCTTACAAATTTTTTGTGACTCCAGTAGTTTCTGAGATAAGTATATGGGTCACCTTACGTGGACCACCCTGTACCTCTCAAACTTCGATAAAATAAACCGTTTCCGAGATATTCGGGATTACAATAATTGTTATATCGCATTAAAGGACTTAAAGGTATAAGATAACAAATTTTTTAATTGAAAAAACTACAATTTTTTTAATGTGAAGGTCAGGGCAAAAAGTCCCGAGGCTCATGGAATGCCCTTTTTAGTTTTTTCAATTAAAAAATAAAATTTGTTATCATTCAGGAAAAACATAAGGCACTGCAATCGTATAATATAAATAAGACTAGACAGAATTGGGATCATTACAAAGCTATGCGAAATTTTGCTTTAGCCTCGGAAAGAAGGGAAAAATCGGCATATCTAGAATATCTTAGAGTCCATAAACGTTCTAAGGACCTTTGGAAAAGTTTAAATGACCTTGCAGTTACCTGTAAAAATAAACCAGGTTTGCCTGATCATCTAAGAAACCCGTCTATTATAATTAACTATTTCATGTCAGTTTACATGTGCAATACAACTGATGTAAATCCAGAAGTTATAAACTTTTACACCAACAACAACCCTAGTAGAAATTTAAATGGGGAATCAGTAGGGCGCTAGCTAGTTTTCCCCAAATGAAACGAGGGCCTCGCTAGGAATCCCTACTAGTTTCCGACTAGTGATGTAATGCTTGTCCTGGTGGGGAACTACTGGGGAAAAGCTGGTAGGGAAAACTACCTTAAAACTGGTTGGGAATATTTGTGAATTTTTAACCAATAATAAAAGCCAGAAGCTAAAAATTTTTTATTAGATTTATATATTTACATTATCGTTCGATCACTTTTGGAATTATTATTGTCGGTTGTAAATTGATTTGGTATAACTTCTTGTGACAAGCCAAATTTGTTTGTTGCACCATGACTTGACGTTGAATCACTATCAAGTTTTTCTGCACCATTGGAAGAATCTAACAAATAAATGGATAAATTAATACAACGGGTGGGTTTTAAGTAGAGAGGTTATTTTTAACAGCGTGTAGAAATCAAGTAGACAAACGAATACTTCAAGTATCTCAAAAATAAGAGAGAAACAGCCTTTTAAAGTATATCTGCCAATACCACACGCGCATAGTTTCAACCATATGGTACCTAGTAGATACTACCTACTGCGCATAGATGTCCGCCAATTCTCAATTTTGGTTTTTAAAAAATAAAGTTATTTGAAATTTCAACAAATTATGTTTGACCATTGATTTCTAGACGCCTGTTAAATATACCCCCTCAACTTAAATCTCACTCAAAAAATAACCCCTTCAATTTTTGCCCAAAAGTAAAAGAAGTTTTTATGAAATCTAGCTTAAGTTAAGGGTGTTTATTTAATTAAACAACCTGTATCTTCAAAACAAACATAATTCCTTAAATGTTTGTCCAAATGAAGCCTTGTAAATTAAATATACTTAAATAGTAAAATTAAAAAAAAAACTAAGGTTAGGTTTAAACTATAAAATATCTTTACACATAAAGCAATAATTTACCTACCGTATACGGTAAATATATTTATTTAAACTTGCCTTAATTTCATTATCGTTTACACCAACCCATCGATCTTTTATCATTATTTTAATCATATAACAAGCACAGCATTTAAACTTCAACAAATGTAAAATCAAGAAAAACGTCAAAATCCTTAGTAACCTGTAAACAAGGAGATTTTCCCTACATTTCCTTACAAGTTTATGGTGAGGAAAACTTGAGTCAGCCTAGACTGGAATTTAATGAGGAAAACTAGATGTGAACTATAGTCAGTCGGACTCGAGTCACAACTAGGCAAGTTTTACTGGATAGTTTCTAGTCGGGGCCTATCTAGTATTTCCCTTTCTAGTTTTTCCCTTTCTAGTTTTTCCCTATCTAAACCCAGCCAGCGCCCTACCAATAGTGAGGAAAACTGGACAAATTTCTACTAGGGAAGTATAAAGACAATATATTCTTTTGTTTTTCTCTTGTTGAGTGTAGTTATGTCTATAAAATAATAACAAAATTAAATTCAAATGACTGTGGCACAGATAATATATCATTAAGTATGATCAAGCTCTGTCTTCCAGTTATTTTAAAATACATTACGCATATAGTCAACTGCTGTCTTGAAAGTGGTTACTTTCCTGAGAGTTGGAAAGAAGCAATTGTCTGCCCAGTTCCTAAAATGAAGAATCCGTCTGATTTGTCGGATCTTAGGCCTATAGTTTGTTGCCAGTATTATCCAAAATCCTTGAAAAAATTGTAAATATTCAAATTGTTGAATATGTAAACAAAAATAAAATTATTCCTGCACATCAATCCTAAAAATCACAGTACCAGTACATGTCTTTTGGACCTTACTGATAATATTTTTAAAGCCATGGACAGGAAACAGGCCGTGGTCTTGGTCTCCTTAGACTATTCAAAAGCCTTCGACAAAATAAGTCACTCCCTTCTTTGTTCCAAGCTGATCTATTATGGCTTTGATCAAGTTTCTTGTAAGTTTTTTAATTCATATCTTACTAAAAGATCCCAAAAAGTACGTATCGGAAATACGTATTCGCTATCCTGCTGTGTACCATCTGGAGTTCCACAAGGCTCTATACTTGGACCTTAACTTTTTATTTTATATACCGCTGATCTATTTAACCAAACCAAATATGCACATGTTCAAGCTTATGCGGATGATACACAAATTTTATACTGTTTTGACCCATGTGACATATTAAACACAAACCAAAAAATAGATGAAGACCTTGACTCCCTACAGCTATTTTCAGAAAAACATAATCATAACGTTAATCCAAAAAAATCTGTTTCCATGATATTTTGTTCTAAAAATCATCGCAAAGAATTAAAAGAAAATCTTAATTTTTTTTTTAAATAATGAGAACATAAAATTCTTAGAAGAGGCTAAAAATTTGGGTGTTATAATCGATGAAAATCTACGCTTTACCAGTCATGTTAAAAACCTTTTGCAAAAAACATATCTACGCCTTAAATTGCTTTATAGTAACAAACATATTTTAAACTTTAAAATGCGCAAAAAATTGACAGAAAGCCTAGTTCTTCCTATATTTAACTATTGCAATATTTTGTACTACCCATGTCTAGACCTGCAAACCAAAACTTGTATACAACGGATCCAAAACACCTGTGTCAGATTTATCTATAATCTTAGAAAATATGACCATGTAACAGCCAAATTAGCAGCACTAGGATGGTGAAATATAAGTAAAATTGTAAAGTTTCATTATCTAACTTTTGTACATAGAATTCTATTAACTATTGTAATAATTTTACTTTAAATAAAGACGATTATTATTATTATTATTATATACCTTTGAATCCTTTTAACTAATGCGATATAACAATTATTGTAATCTCGAATATCTCGGAAACGTTTTATTTTATCGAAGTTTCAGAGGTACACCTTTTTAATGGTAGCCGAACTGTGTAATCGAAAAATTGCATCAAATCTTATAAAAACCTAACCTCAAAGTTTGTATGGGACAATAAGCTTAAAGCAACCCCCGTTTCTACGACACTGTGTTCACTCAAACAATTATAATTATGTGTGAATATGTATTTTGGTAGTAAGTGACTATTCGCAAAATATCACCTTTCCAAGACTACCATAAGTCGTTTTTTCGCGTAAATACCATGAAATACTATGGTCATTAAACTTAACCTTGGTTAATAGTTAAGGCATTTTTGCGTTTAGAGTGCGTTCAAAAATCCTAACTATGACGTCACAAATACCAGACCATAAAACTATATCGCTGAGCTAGTTATTCAACGTGGTTAATAGTCTTTCTCTTTTTAATATAAATATTTAATATGTTTATGTAGAAATAATGTTGTGTGCTAAACATATCTTCTCCAAAACATACCGCCAACCTTCGTCTTTTTCTTTGGGGTTCCATTCTAAATTTTGAGTTTCACAATAATAATTTTCGTATAAACGTTAAACACTGTTGGATTTTAATTATGGTAAACAACAGTGAAGAACTGTTTGTAATGTAATGTAATGTGACCTGATAACAAAGGGGGCTACTGGGCTTGGTCCCGAGCAAGAGTAGGTCATTAGGACCTTTTACTCTTTCACTTGGATAGGATTTGTGCGTGGGTTGGTGGTTGGGGGTTTGCTTGCGCAAACTGGGGAGTGGGGTGGGGAGGTCGGGTATGTAGAGGTATTTGGGCCGCCAGCGGTCTAAATATTATCTGGCAGGGGAACGGGAGTGACAGTGTCTATAATAAGTCAGAGCACTCCCGCTGTCTGCGTATAATGACTAGGCTTGTTAAAAAGACTTGAATGTCTGGAAGGCAATTGTATTATGAATTTGTCACATGATTGAGAAGCTTTGATCAAAATTTGAAGTTGAGAACTAAGTTTATAGTTAAGTTAAAGCTTTGCATTCGAGTTGAAATTAAAAGTGGATTAAAGACTTATTACTGAACATTAAGATTAAAATTTAAGTTAAAATCGCATTCAAAGCGGAGAAACAGAGATAAATAAGTAATTAGTTTTGAGCCTTAGAAAACGTATTTGCCTGATTTTATCTGATGAGAGGCTAGATTGAATTATTACTATTAATTTTGTTACTAACACTAAAATTAAGATTAACATTAGATTATGGTCGCATTGACAATGCAGAACAAGAATTACAAACAAAATTAGTATTACTAAAGCCTTAAGAACCGGATTTGGCTTTTGTATGGTTGAGACTCTTGTGAGGCAAGAGGGTTTGAAAAGTATCTGGTTTTGTTTTGAGTTGATAGCAGGCTTGTTGTGAGGCAACTGAATGTTTAAATGTGTGGTCTAATCCAGAAGCGATTCGACTGCCCCCCGGGCCCCGCGGTATCTTCTGCGATCTGTAGGGTTATAGTCGATTGAGGCCGTGAGGAGAGAGTTGTCAATCATTTCCGTTCTTAGAAGTGTTGCTTCAGTCAGCTTGGCTATCGTTGTGAGTAGCGGCTCTAGGGCTAGTTCTCTTCTGAGTTGCGCGTTTGTAATGAACCAGGGGGCCGATGTGATGGTTCTCATGAAGCGGCTTTGTTGTGCTTCCAGTTTGTTGAGGTGTGTTCTTGCGGCGGTGGACCATGCAGGGCAAGCGTAGGTGGCGAGAGGTCTAAGGATGGACAGCCAGATCAAGCGCTTGTTTTTCAATGAGAGGGCAGAGTTTGCGTACATTGGTCTCAGCGAGGCGCTTGCGCCTCTGATTTTTCTGCGGGTCTCTTCTATGTGGGGGCGCCAGGTCATTTTGGCATCCATGGTTACTCCCAAGTAGGTCACGGTGGGGCGCCAGGGAATATTTATGCCTTTGTAATTGGTGGGTTGGGGAAGAGACCTGCCGGTTTGGAATAGGATAGCCTGGTTTTTATCTGGGTTGACTTTAAATCGCCAACGGTCTGCCCAGTCCTGGATACGTTTTAAACCCTTTTGTAGCTTGGTCTGGATCAAGTGTATGTTGGTGCTTTTGGCGATTATAGCTGAGTCGTCCGCATAAAGTGCTAGGTCGGTGCCTGAGGTGCGTGGGAGGTCGGACATGAATAGGTTAAATAAAGTTGGTCCCAGCACTGACCCCTGAGGTACTCCTGCCCTTACCGGTCTTTGGTTTGATTTGGTGTCTTCGATAGTAGCTGAGAAGGATCGGTCTTCGAGGAATGACTTGATGAGCTTTATTAGGGGGGTTGAGAGTTCCATATTAATGAGTTTATATATAAAAAGAGGTATAGAAAAGGTAGGTATAAGAACTAGGGTTCATAGAAAAAAAATATACAAGGTAAAAGAAGAGGCAAAGAAATTTATTTACACCTGTAAAAGCATAGAAATTAAATATAAATAGGTAAAAACACATTTTAAAAATTATAGGTTATGAACAAGTAAACAAATGTCAAATGTTAGAAACCTAACCATGGTTATATGAATTAACTGTGACGTCATGACTTATTTAACCGTAGTATTTCATAGTATTTACGCGAAAAAACGACTATAGTAAAGCTTATATTAAAAAAACTGATATGATAAGTAACACTTTATCACCCTGTATCTTTTAAAGATACGTAATTAGGAAATATATTTATTTAGATTTTCGTCTTATTTTGACTTGCTTAATCTGCTCCTAAATTTATGCCACTAAGTTTAGGGACACCTTGTATAATTAATAATAGTTTTGAGCAAGTAGGACTTAAAGATAAATGCAGGAGCGTAGCGAAGGTTCCAATTTTTATTAAAATGTCGACTTTTTCGAATATTTTGCTGAGTTTTAAATCTTAAAATATAACATGTTAGATTTACGAAATTCACGAACAAATAACGAAATTTTACAAAATTATCACATATAACAATGACGATTCAAATAATGAAGATAAATTATTTCTCTTCGTTATTTATTTTCTTGACTGAAAGTTTTTGACTAAAATATTAAATAAAAAAGCCGACTTTCCTTATAAATTTTTCTAAAATAAATGAGCTCATTAACTGCTAAACTTGTCTACTATATTAAATCAATTAGCATTAGCATTATCCACAGCTGCAGTGGGCATTAGTCAGGAATTAATAAAACTGATTAGTAAATTCATACAAAAATGAGGATACACTTTAGTATCTTTAACAGTTTAATTAATTTTCATAAAATACCGATTTTTTTAAATCAATAAAATGTTGTTCCCATTTATTGGAAATATTGAAATATAATATCAGAACCTATGAAAATGCCTCCAGAAAAGTTTGGAGGTGCAACACCTCTACATCCCCTTACAACGTCCCTGCATAAATGTTTGTATGGTTTCATTCTATTTCAGACTATTTGGCCCCTCATGATAGGAATGTAAATAATGTAGATTTTTATTATTTTTATAAATCCATGTTTATTAATAAACCAATTTCCATTTTATCCATGGATGCACCACATGGCTATATGTACAGACCACAAAGAACCTCTTTGGCATAAATTTACTTCAAAATCTTGAATCATCCTATCCGAATCTTTTTATATATTTTCAATAAATATCAGTGTTTTTTACCCTGGCTATCCCATACTATCTTATTTTATAGAGCAACGCCCACACCACGTGATACAAAACCCGAATCCAATTTACTACAACTAAAATACCTCAAATGTAAAATACCAAGCTATAAAAAGCAACACAAAATATTGTACTTGTTAAATTTTCTATATGCTAATTCTAAATGTTTTTCTTTCCCAATGTCACATTGGAGGAATTCGCAGCTTGAGGACGATCATTTGAACCATTATTATTATTATTATAAAATTTTATGAGCATATTTTCAATGAATATAGGGGTACCTATACTTGGATTAAATACCCTTAATTACACTGACATAAATGGAATATCTGACTAAATCTTGTTTGCCGGCCGATTTATTGTTAATTCTGATAGGTATAATAACACGATATTATCCTTTAAGATCATTATCATCCTTAATAAACTGAATTAAAGTCATGATTATTCATGATCAATAGAACCTAATTGACCAAAGTAAAATCGTGCCACGAAGCTCTTGCTTTTAATAAAAGCCTTTTATACAACACCAAAGCAGGAAAAACAATCATTTTTATTTAATCATAGTCAATGAATGCCCTTTATGCCTTTACTTATCAAGTTTGTAAAGAAACATGTGGAATTTGCAGGTACTATAGACATATAGACATATAGACATATAGTCTATAATGTCTATACACATTTAAAATGTATATGTTACGGCTAATGTGCAAACTTGGATAGTTTATAAACTAAATTAGCCAAGATCCTTGGTTATTTTGTAAACTAGCCGCTAATTTAGTTGAAAATACATTTTCAATTAAAATAGCTGACAGTTTGGCTAGTTTATAAACTATCCAGCTAGTTTATAAACTATCCAAGTTTGCACATTAGCCATAACATATATATAAATAAATAGCATTTATTTTAAAATTGGACTTAAAGTAAAATATTTTTTTTTTTTAATTAATGAATTGTGCTTAAAGAACAAACACTATTGAGTTGCATTTTGATTTTAAATTTGTATATAAGTATAATATAACATAATATACTTACTTATACTTATACATAACATTAAACACAATTTAGAACAAGCATATGAGTACATTAGATGCAAAACTCGGTTTTTGCACATTTTTAAAAAATATATATTTTATCTTATTTATGTTCATAACTGCACTGCCCACAGCATAACTAAGTAAACCAGATGCATAAGTTAATATTTGTAGAATAAAATACATTTATAAACTTACCGCAGCTGCAAAACTGGGTATTTGTCGGATGCAAAACTCGGTATTTGACCAATCACCAATCACGTCGCTAGTATACGCATTAACTGACGGCATAACAATCACCTGATTAATTGTTATTTTTTTGGTATTTGCACTTTTCACTTGCAAAACTTGGTCTTTGAACGAGGAAGATGCAAAACTATGTTTTTAAATCTTTTGATTTCAATTATTTACTAAACTACTTAATTTTAAAGGACTTTTTTTTACTTTTTTGAATAAGAAATGATGCAAAAGCACGTCTATACGATTTTTGTATTTTTTTTTTCAAATATGACCTTATGAGCGGTTTTTCGTGTTTTTCTTCACTTATCCTGCAAATACAGAGTTGTGCATCTAATGTACTCATATATGAGTATAAAAATATTTTAAAATATTTTTTAAACACTGGTTTAAATATTACCTACCTAAGTATGTTTTGACAGGGCTCTTACAACATGATAAACTATTTTCAAAAATATTCTTTTTTTGGGCCACCCTAATATATAGATAGTGTGACCCATTTGTTTGCGTCTCACCCCTGTAAAATCTTTATTTATTGTGCTATTTTAACCGGATTTGTTTTAAAATGTAGATCTTGATAAACTGTATTTTATATCAGTTTTAGAAGTAAATTTTTAGGAATTCATATTAGTGATTTTCACCACCCCTTAAAACGACCTTGTAATAAATTTTATTAAAAAATTTTAAGTAGAAAAATGCACAATTATATCTACAAAAATTTATTTTGTCAATTTACCCATGAAAAAACATTGAAATAAAATTAAACCAATAGTAACATGGTACTATTACTATAAGTTTAATTTTATTTCAATGTTTTTTTCATGGATAACTTGACAGAATAAATTTTTGTAGTTATAATAATAAAATTTAGTAAAGGGTCGCACTGTGGTCGAAAAGACTAAATTACGGGGTCATTAAGCAAAAAAAATAAATAAGCCGAAATGTAAAATAAAGATAATTTCTAAGTAGCAAAATGTGCGCTATTTTCGGTTTTGTTTATATAGACTCGATTCTTGGAACCCCTAAAAGGTAAACAAGCAGCGCGCCGAACGCAAGTAAAAACTTTTTTAGATAGGCTTTACTGTCGGTACCCGAACGTTGTGTTTTATAAATTATTTAAGTGCCTAAACTCTTCAAGAAGATATTTTTTTAATTGAAGAACTTCGACTGGTCCTTTAGGTAAGGGAAAATTACATTCTTTTTGATTATTAACCTAAATATTATTATGAAATAATTAGTTTAAGATGTAGTGAAAAAACTCCTCTGATTTTTCTATTTTTATATTTTGTTAGGGTAGAAAAAAAAAGTACCTCTTGTTTCGACCTACTTTTTATTTTATAATATAACGCAAGTAAAAACTTTTTTAGATAGGCTTTACTGTCGGTACCCGAACGTTGTGTTTTATAAATTATTCAAGTGCCTAAACTCTTCAAGAAGATATTTTTTTAATTGAAGAACTTCGACTGGTCCTTTAGGTAAGGGAAAATTACATTCTTTTTGATTATTAACCTAAATATTATTATGAAATAATTAGTTTAAGATGTAGTGAAAAAACTCCTCTGATTTTTCTATTTTTATATTTTGTTAGGGTAGAAAAAAAAGTACCTCTTGTTTGCACTTTTAAACTATATCACTAACACCATTTCATGGGTCGTGGATGCTCGGAAGTAATTAATTTTATTTATTTTTTGTCCCCAGATTTAAATATGTTCGTGACAAGGTGGCAACTTTTTGAACTCTTACTAAATGAGTCTTTGCTTTCACGAGCAAATACTGTTATTGCAAGGCGAAAGATGGTTGATTACGTTAAATGTAGCATGCCAGACTTTTCAGAGGAAGAAATTTTTAAGAAAATTTCCTTATTTTCCAACAAAATCGTGATACGTTGAAAAGCAAGTGAAAAAAATAAAAAAAGTTTTTTAAAACGAAATAAGGATTGGTTAATATAATTATTAGAGTTCACAAACAACTATTTTGTAAAGTTTTAAAATCAATTTATAGTAGCATTAAAAAGTGTCCCCCTAATATGGCAAAATCGACCGGTCGCTTTGAGGGGTGGTGAATCCAGAGCCGTGCTTAGATTTTGTTTAAAAAAATCGCTAATATGAATTCTTAAAAAATTACTCCTAAAATATATAGGCCTTGTATTTTGTACTAATATGGCGTTTTCTGCTCCATGTTGTCGGTTTTTTGGTTCTTAAAAGAACCATATGTCTGACGACGTTTCGGTACAATCTCATGTACCATCTTCAGGTCTTATCTGCTGGGCTGCTGTTGCTGCTCTGCTGCGAGTTAGACATCCTTAATACAATATTGCGTCATTACAATTTGACAACACTGTAGGACGCAATAAAGTCTGTACAAGCCATATTAAATTTAAAATGAAATATACACGTGACGCAATATGTAGTGACTTTTGAAAAAAAAAGTGTATATTATTTTTTAATATAAAAAAAATCTGACCAGATTTTTTTAAATTAAATCGATTTGTGCATTTTTTCTTAAATTTATTGTTAGTATTCCAAAGCTCCATAATTTCTAAACGAGTCGATCGATTTTCTAAAACTAAGCAGTATAGGGAATCAAAAACTCTTTTTAATGAGGTGTAATTTGACCCCCATTTAAATTTGCTGTAAAGTTCTTTCCCAGCCTGTAATGTCTTGCGGTTCGTTTTAGATGGGCCACCCTATGTCAAGTTTGTTTGTCAGGGGGACAACTTGGGACACAAAAAGCAAAGCAAAATCTTCAACCTCTTAGTGGGGGTGTCATCCTCTAAATTTTTTCAAATGGGAATTGGGGTCAAATTACACCTCTATGAAAAGGGTTTTTGCTTCCCTGGTTTTATAAAATCTATCGACTCGTTTAGAAATTTTGGAGCTTTGAAAAACTAACAATGAATTTGAGGAAAAAAGCAAAAATCGATTTAAGTTTACTTAAAAACTGACTGTATTGTTGAAATCAATTCCTACAAAGAATTCGCTGTTTTTGCTGGTATTTTTTAGGCTCGTATTAGTGAATACACCATAATTGAATAATTTAAAATGTTTAACAATTTTGAAAGACTTTAATATATATATAACCACCTGGCCTATTTAAATGTGAAGCAAAAACCCCGATAATTATTTATAAATAATTGCAGAAAGAGGAGAAATTATTGAGCCTTTTTCAAAAACAATGAATGTGGAAATCGGTTCGCGGAGCCAGAGACTTAAGTCTCTTCGCAGAGACAATTGTCTCTGCGCGAAGCTGTTTAACCAACAGCATTATGACAAACATGCTTCTGGGAAAATTGTTCACGAATTGGTGGCCAAATTTCGCGAGGTTCCGTTCAACAACTTTTAACAACTTGAAAATCCGGTACTAAATGAACTTACGCACAGTGGTCGGAAAGACACAATAAGCTGGCCAAAATTCAAATAGAGAGCGAATTTATTTGAAAATAAATGCCTTTATGTTTTTGGGGTCCGGGAATTCGAATTTGAGGTTAAAATAGTAAAAAATAAAATGGCCGCCACAAAATTGCAGACTAACTTTCGAAAAAAATTAGTAAGGGGTTTTCGGGGTCAAGGACCTCAAATTTAAGGTCAAAATGATTGAGAACAAAATAATAATAAGTTATACAACTTCAAACTTACAAAATAAAAATAAATTATATATTTATTTAGTTTAATATAAATTTAATTAAATTAATTTTCTCAAATAGAATCTTCATTTATAACCACATCGACATCATCCGGATATTCCACATCAAGCTCGTCATCATTGAACAAGTTGGCCTGCTAATGCGCCTTAGCACGATCCACGACCTTGTAAGCGTCCTTAAAACAAAAATCGCAATTGGTCGCAGCCAAATTTTTAATATTATGTTAAGTAACTTGTTAGCTTTGTATTTTGATAAAAATTATATCGGGGCGGAGCGACGCATTTTTTAAAAACGTTTTTTATTTACTTTTTTGTTGACTAATAATTTGTGAATAGATCACTTTGAGGTCACTATTATAAACATCATGCATAAATAACATAAACAACGTATTAAAATTTTATTATGCGTGCCTTCAGCAACTTGCTTCATGTATAGTCGAAGAAATCGCGCACTTTAAACAAAATCTACAGCACTTTTAACAGAGCGTAACATTTGACGTTTCGAAACGTCTCGCTTAGGTAGGCCCTCTCACTAACTTTCTCAAAGCCCAAATGAATAACATAGCCACTTTTTTTGGCATTTAGTGCATTAATAGGTTCTTTATACACTGAGAGAACGAAATATTTGTTAATAACGAGGCACGTTAACTATTAACATATCGTTGAGTTGGATATGGCGAAAGAAATATCAATTTTTGTCTAAGAACTGGTTAAGTTGAATTAAAGAAGCTCATAACGTATTAGCAAATGTAGATATATTAACTGTTAATATATCGAAATTCCATTTTGTAAAAAACTACGGCAACGTCACATGCTTGCGCATATTGCATTTAAAATTATGTTGACAAATGTTAAAACGTTTTATTCGAATTTAGGTATATTAACTGTTAATATATCACAGTTCTAAGACAACTTTATCCTTTATTTGTCTGAAACACAGTCACCGGACGATGTTTTAATAATTAGTATATAATTTGTTTACGATTAAGACATTTTTTAATAGTTAACAAATATTTTAAAAAAATCGCAACTGTTTTGATTTCTTAATATTAAATATTTCGTTTTCTCAGTGTAGAATACCGTATTTTATTTTACAAAAAAATTAAAACATTGATTTTTTCAATTTTGGCCAGCTTTTTCCCCTTTTCCGACCACTGTTCTACGGAGATAGCAGTATTAGGGCAAGTTGCAATGGATAGTACGCTGAGTAAAGGAAAATTGTCCATTACGACGGGCGTGACGCGTACAAGTGTCCAACGAATATTAAAGAAATACCTGTTCCATCCTTATAAGATTCAGTTAGTGCAAGAACTAAATGAAGACGACTTTGTTCGCCGCTCTCAATTTTGCGAAATTATGACTGAACGAGGGATTAATAATAGTAATTTCCTATTTAACGTGTGTTTTTAGGACGAGTGTACTTTCTTTTTTGAATGGTTTAGCGAATCGTCACAATTGTCGTCACTGGGCTGATGCCAATCCAAGGATTTTCCACCAGGCTAACACCCCTAGAAGTTGAATGTATGGGCTGATATTTTTGGAAATTCCATGTAGGTCCTTTTTTCCTTCCTGGAAATTTAACAGGCGATATGTACCTGGATTTACTACAAAATGCCATCGACCCAGTTCAAACACATATTATAGAGAACGACCCTGCATACAATGAACAGAAACTGACTTTCCAACAAGACAGAGGTCCTCCCCATTACTTGCAAAATGTGCGAAAATTTTTAAATCACACGTTTCCAGAACGCTCGATAGGACAACGGGGTGCAAGTGAGTGGGGGCACATTAAAACAGAAATTTGCAGCACTACCTGACACATTCGAAGATCTGCGAGGACGAATAATTGATGTATGTCGCAAACAACAGTTTGAGCATTTACTTGACTAATACGATAAGTTTTTAAATAAAATTAAATCGATTTTTGAATTGTTCGTCAAACGTATTGTAAAGCTCCATAATTTCTAAACAAGTGAATCGATTTTCAAAAATTAAGCAGCAATGTATTGGAAATGAAAAGCTCTTTTAATGAAGTTTTACTTGACCCCATTCCCATTGGAAAAAAATTGGCGGATGACACCCATACTTAGGGGGTTGAAGATTTTGCTTTACTTTTTAAGTCAAAAGTTGTCCCCCTGACAAACAAAGTTGACGTGTTTTTAGATTTTGCCGAAATTTTTTTCCCAGTCTGTAATGGTAAGACAAAATTTTCCAAAATGTTCAAATACACGTGTTTTTTCCTCTATGAAATATAGTGGTGCCGTCTAGACAAGAGTTACTTACTCTTATCTTGTCTTGAAAATTTCAAGACAAGAGTTGTGTGAGTCTAAGTCTTGATTATTTTCAAGAGTTTTGGCTAAAGTCTTGTCTTGTCTTGATAAACTTAGACAAAATATGTTGACGGTCTTGTCTTGATATTCTAGACAAAACAAGACAAGAGTCTAGAATGTGTTAGTCTAGACGGCAACACTAATGAAATATGGGCCAATAATCCGATCCAAAAAAATCCACACCACACATTACATTTTTTGTAACGTTGAATAAATAATAAATAATAAATAAAATATTTTATTTTCATCCCAAGAAACATACAGTTTATAGAGGGACACCTCTAATCATACAATTTAATATATATTTTTTAATTCTTAATACATTTTTTAAATCTAAATTAATTTAATTTTATTAATACATTTTTAATTCTAAATAGGAACATATCATTATAATATAATATCACAGAAAAAAGAAAAAATACTAGGAAATATCATTGTTTATTCAATAAAATTCGCCACACAAGACGACATATGCTTTTTAAATTTAAATCCTTTAAGTTCTTTTATATTGTTTGGTAATTTGTTATAAACAGATGCTCCCTTAAACAGTATAGAGTTTTTACCGAATTCTGAAAATACTCGAGGTAAATCCACATTTTCACTGATTCTGGTTGCATAATTATGCACATCTCTTCTATGAGAGAATTCAATACATGAGTGGCGTGATCCGTTTAAAACTTGATTTATAAAAATATTTACTTGATATGCATATATACTTTTTAATGACCTAATATTGTAATCCTTATAAAGATCAGCTGTTGGATAGCGACTTTTAAGAGAATAAATATTTTTAATCGCTTTGTTTTGCAATACTTTTAAGCGGTTTAAGATTTTTATCATAAGTACAAGTCCATACAATATTTAAATATTGTAAGTGACTATGAATCAGTGAAAAGTAGATTGACCTTAAATACTTTTTGGGAACAGCGTATAACCTCCCTAGCATACCAATCGGACCGGCAATCTTTTTGGAAACATAAGCTATGTGTTCCTTCCAAGAGAGCCTGTCATCGATTACCAAGCCCAGAAACTTCACACTGTCTACCTGCCTCAAAGGAAAATCATCATTTTGATAAATATCATAGTTTCTGTTATTTTTTTTAATAAATATAAAAGGAGACTTATCAATGTTGAGTGAAAGTTTATGAGAGTCTAACCACCCCTTTACTAATTCCAGATCAGAAGCCATGAACGCATTTATTTTTTCAATAGAATGATTAAAATAGACAATAGTTGCATCATCGGCATATAGTATTAATTTACCTTTTAACTTTAAATTTGACAACGAATTGATATAAATTAAGAAAAGAGTGGGGCCAAGAATTGACCCTTGAGGTACTCCACACTCAATTTTTAGATTTGAACTTTTTTCTGATTTAATTAAAACATCTGCATCCTATCTCTAAGGTAGTCCTTAAACCACAGACAGTTACCTGTAATACCAATCAGTTCTAGCTTCTGAAATAAAATATCAAATCTTACCGTGTCAAATGCCTTTCGCTGATCAAGTGACACTACTGCACATTTTAAACCTTGGTCTAAGTTGCTTTGTATGTCAGTAATTAAATCTATAGCAGCAGATGCAGTGTCACTTGATCCGCGAAACCCATACTGGCACGAAGATAAAAAGTGAATAGACTCCAAATAATCCTTGTTATTAACAATGCGTTCCAAAATTTTAACAAACACATATTACAGAAATAGGTCTGTAATTGTTAGCGGATTCTTTATCGCCAGATTTAAAAAGTGGAGACACACGAGCAATTTTAATTTCTTTTGGAACTCTACCCTCACTCAACGATCGATTTACCAATTTACACAAAATAAACCTTAATTCTAGTTTACACATCTTAACTGTCCTTGCGTCTATTTTGTCGTGGCCAGCTGCCTTAGAACTGTCAAGTTTATCTATTATATTTTCTATCTCCTCTGGTGTTGTTCTATTAAATTCAAATTTATTTTGAGATTTTGACTCTATGTGGAGTTGAAGTGGTTCATCTGGAGTGTTGGCAGCTATATTTTTACCAACCTCAACAAAAAATTTATTTAGATCGTCACATATTTGTTTTTTGTCTGTTGTCACTATGTTTCCAGTTTTTAGGGCGGGTATGGTAGATGGTACGTCCTTACGGTTCTTTATTATCGTATTTATTGTCTTCCGGGTTTTTTTGTGTTTTTTTCACTGTTTGTAAACTTTTCTTCATAATAGGATGTTTTTGCCTTTCGAATTTCAGATTTTACTACTTTTTCCGCATTTTTATGCCATTTTTTCAAAAATGTGTTTTCAGGATACTTCTTTAAGCGTTCAAAATAAAATTCTCTTAGATTAATTGCATTTAGAACTCCGTTATTGAACCATGGTTTCGTATTTGCTCGATATTTGTTTTTTAATTCTTTTTTTGTTGTGTTATTTGTAAAACACATTTTTAACTTATTGTAGTTATAATCTATATCATCAGTCTGTCTGTAGCTTTCATTAAATTGCAATAAATCATTTTTTATTGACTCAATGTCAACAATTTTTTTTGTGTAAAATGTGTTTTTTTGTAAAGTGTTTAAGCAAGTTTTAATTTGCAAAACTTGTATTTCATGATCGCTTAGACTATTTCCAATCACAGATAATGTCATATCGCGCTCAGCAATGTTGCTGTAAAGCACATGGTCAATAACGGTTCTGGTAGTCTTATTTTTTTTGTTGCTATCCTTGTAGGTATAGACATGTTTAGTATTCTAACTGCATTCGCTTGGCAAATATTTATGTATTCCTGTGCTTGTGCAGATAAGTTGGATACATCAATATTTTGATCACCTAGTATGAGAGCTGTTTTATTGGTAATATGCGATAATTGTTCATCCAGGAACTGTAAGGGAACGTCCTTGTTGTTGCCTGGTGGTATATAAATTGTGCCAATATACATATTATATTCCTGGAGTTTAATTAGTACAAAGGATAGATCCATGTCTTCAACAGTTTTAATTGTAGTAAATTTTATGTTATCCTTGATAAAAACTGCCGCTCCCCCTCCACGTTTTCTCCTGCTTGAAAAAACAGCCCTATAATTTGGAATATTGTAGAACTGTTTTTCTTCTGGCGGAATTCGTTTATTACATAATTAGGATTCTCGTAAGCCCAATGACGACTATTTTGTGAAGAAACGTGCCCATTTGTGCAAAATGTAGATTAATCGGTAAAAAAAAAAATCTATGAAATCTTCGGTTTTCAAGGAACTTATCATAAACAAAACTCCAATCGTCTCTCTTCATCTCCAGGTTCAAGTGTATGTCACATATTTGGCTTAAACGGCTTAATTTTCTTTTCAGTTCACTTTTGCATAACCCCACTGTTTGTGCTCGCTTCCTTAAAGATAATTTCGGATTATCTAAAACTGACCCTATTGCTAATAATGTAGCTGCGTCATTTTCGTCGTACTTTTTCATTGATTTCTTTAAATTCATCACCGACCCAGTTTCATTAAATTTTTTAAATAATTTTCGCAATCCTCGTATTGACACAGGCGTATTAGGAAATTTTTCATGAAAAACATTTATAGCGTATTGATACGACACATTTCCAATACCGTAACATTGTATTAAATAAATACGCTCTTCTTTGGTTAACATTTTCGAAAATGACTTTACAAAAACAGAATACTGACATAGGTAAATAAAATGATGACATAAACATGAACGTAAGTCATTTTCGAAAATGTATACGTATACAAAATCTTGTTTTTTTTTGTAAAATGCAAATAATTAATTAATAATTTTGAAATTTGTATTTAGTCTTTGTTTAATAATTTTTTTGTTAAAAATAATAAATAATGGTAGGTCCCTTAAAGAATTTTCATATTTTGTTAGTTTAAAAAGAACTTTGTTTAATTTTATTTTAGTTTAAAAACAACTTTGTTTAATTTTATTTTAGTTTAAAAACAACTTTGTTTAATTTTAAAATATTCGAATTTTTATTTTAAAATTTGTATTTAGTCTTTAAGCTAGTTTATAAACAACTTTGTTTTATAAATTTTTTGTTAAAAATAATAAATAATGTCACTTCTCTCTTGAAGCATTTTCATATTTTCCTAATTAATGAACACCCTGCACATCTGATCTTAAATTTTTTTATCGTTAATTCATTTTCTCAACAAGCAGAACTTTTTATAAAGAATGACTTTTGGAAGTAAAATAAATATTAAAGATTATTTCCCCCTTGGGGACCCCATCCGCGGACACACTGTATATATATGTTCTGCTTTAGGTTTCCACAGGCGTTATATGTATTAGTGATTTTTCGGGATCTGCAATAGCAGCTGGTTCTTAGACACCTCTAGAAAGTGCTTACTAAATTTGAGCTCTTAATATTAATAGGAAGATCCTCGAGGAGGATCCTCCTCACAGTTTTCCATATTTTGTTTATTCCCTTATAAAAAAACTATATTTCATTATTAATCAATCGTTTAATCAAATCTTTATACATATTTTTAGGAAATTCAATGCTCTACAAAAAACATTTAAAAGATATTCAAGATCAAAGTTTAAAGAATTTATATAAAAAAAATTAATAATTTTTTAACTTATTGAAAAATAATTATTGTTAAATGAGTATAATATATTTCTGTAGGAAATTTAACGCTCTACAAAAATGGTCTGATGTGTTTAATTGATTACTCTAACCGTTGAGAAGATATTTGTATCCGAATCCTAGCTTACTGAGGACAATGTCACTTAAATAAAAATTATGGTAAGGTATGGGCAGGGCCGGAGCAAAGGACTCAATTTGAGAATAATTTAACCTAACTAAAACCACTTTTCGTTCTGATTAAGTTTTACTAAAATGATAAAATTAAATCATCATATAGGTATAAATCTATTTACAAAAGAAAGGTATATTTTTCATTTTAAAAATTCAAGGCCTGTGTAAATTGGGGCCTTCGTCTACCCGGGGTCCTAAACCATTGCTTATTTTGCCTAATTATGGCCCTGGGTATGGGGCTTCTCGTAACCCAAAGCTACTTTCGGGTTTTTCTATGCCAAAAGCACTGCAGGCTCCGTAGATAGATTGTACGTGACTGGTTAGGTTTCCAATGTTCGCACGCTTTTAAATACCGTTGGGGTACCCCACCTTCCAACGCTGGGTTAATTATATTCACACCTACATTAATTAAATAATTAAAAAAACAAGCAAAAGTTTACCTTATTTATCAATATATCGGCACTTATTTAAGGTAACTAATGGGATTTTCAATTAAAAAACTGTAACGCGTCACTATTAAGAAAAAATCCACACGGTCCAATTCCCCAATGTGTACCTTATTTATTTTACGGCTTTGAAGTAAAAGGGAGCGCCACCCCTAACAGATTATATCGCCTGTGAAAAAAAGGTAAAACAGTTTCACGAGGTTAAATTTAAATTTGGTAAACGCTGCGGTTGCTTTTATTTTAATAAACTATTATACAATGATTTAATAAATTAATTTAAAAAATATTAAAATAAAAACAATCAGTACGTAATAATAATTAATTATGAAAAAATCAAAATAAACATTTAATTTGTTTAATTATTTGTGGCCATTTAAACGGCTTTGTATATATAAAAAATAAAGATATAAACAAAAAGGAACCAATTAAAATGTATTAAATGTATTAAATTATAGGTACAAAACATTTAATTTGTTTAATTACACAGGCACACAAAAAAGTGGTCGGTCCGGCGGATCTGAGTAGTATGACTATATGCATTGACCCTCACTGAATCTGAATCTGCTGTCGGATTTAGCCGATTGGCTCGTTTTTTCTAACCTCAAAAACCTCAAAATCGTAAAATTTGAACAAAATTGATTTTACCTCAAATTCCTTAAATTAAGTAATCTTGCAAATAAAATAAAACTGGTTCCCTTCGAACAAATTTACCTTCGAAGAAATTTGAGGTTAGAAAGCCGGACCGACCACTTTTTTTTTGTGTGTGCCTGTGTTATTTGTGTACAGGGTGGTCCACGTAAGGTGACCCATATACTTATCTCAGAAACTACTGGAGTCACAAAAAATTTGCAAGGAAGAAATATTCACGTAGAAAAAATATTTTTAAAATATTATATTTTTATTAATACAGGGTGTTCGGTTTTCCGTGGGACGATACCAACTTTCTTATTTTCAATGGAACACCCTGTATTTTTTTGCATTTTTAGATTCTACACACTATTTTAGGTATACTTTGTAATAGTTATTTACGTGTCAAGCTTTGTAAATGAATCTTTACGGGCGAGCTGGGAGTTTGTGGGGTGAGCGATGCAGGAGCGAACCCCATAATTCAGTGTTATTTTCACCTTAAGATAACGATTTTTAAATTTAAAAATTCAATTAATGTGTCAAATGTGTCATTTCATTTCATACATTGCTTTTCTACAGGCCCGTAAAACTTTACAGGTCTTTTATACAAGCCCGTAAAATATTACAGGTCTGTTCCCATAATGTATCGTTTACTTGGATACAAAAACAACAAAATTAACCTATAAAATGTCATTTATTTCCACCTTCTTAGTAAATGACATTTTATAGGTTAATTTTGTTGTTTTTGTATCCAAGTAAACGATACATTATGGGAACAGACCTGTAATATTTTACGGGCTTGTATAAAAGACCTGTAAAGTTTTACAGGCCTGTAGAAAAGCAATTTATGAAATGAAATGACACATTAATTGAAATTTTAAATTTGAAAATCGTTATCTTAAGGTGAAAATAAAAGTTTGTACGTGTCATGCTTTGCAATTAATCTTTACTAGGCTCACTGAATTATGGGGTTCGCTCCTGCATCGCTCACCCCACAAACTCCCAGCTCGCCCGTAAAGATTCATTTACAAAGCTTGACACGTAAATAAATATTACTAAGAAGGTGGAAATAAATATATTAATTAGGAAAATGTTAATACTTTTTGAGCAAAATAAAAAATTATCAAAATTTCTCTAAATGTAGACATTCGCTATAACCAAGCTAATTAGAAAATCCACAAAATTAATTTTCTACCTTATTGTTATTAATAAATTACCTTACTTTCTCTTTGGGAATACCCTCAGGATTAAACTAGGCACGAGTGTATTCGGAAAAAATTAATCTTTAATTTAGGTAATAAACAAATACTTTAAAACAAATAAAAGGTAAATCTGCTATTACTTTAATTCAATAATTACGATTGTTAGCTATAACTATAGTTACAAGAAGATTAGAGATATTATATACCTGCATTTTAAAGGAAGGTGGTCATGTTGAACATTTAATTTAAAATATATTGTTCATACTTTTGAAATTTGTTTTTATTTATTTTCCAGATTAAATCTGCTTCCATTTTAATCATTTAATATTGTAGAAGTATACACATCAAAAAGAATACACTCGTGCCTATTTTAATCCTGATGGTGTTCCCAAAGAGTAAGGTAATTTATTAATAACAATAAGGTAGAAAATTAATTTTGTAGATTTTCCAATTACCTTAGTTATATTTCCATTATTAATTAAATAAATTAAAATAAAAATGCTCTTATATATAAATATATATTATTATAATAATAATTACCATACGCATAAAGCTACTAATTGTGAAAAATGCGAATATTTTTTTTCTGTTGGGTTTAGATATAGGACATATATATATATAAAAAGAAAGGAAATTACATATTTTATCCAATTATGTAAAAATATATAGGGTGTTCCATTTTCAACGGAGCATTATAAACACCCTGTATAATATTTTATAAAAAAAAAGATTTAACTTTTAGCGAATGTCTACATTTAGAGAAATTTTGATAAATTTTAATTTTACTCAAAAAGTATTAACATTTTCCTAATTAATATATTTACAAAGTATACCTAAAATAGTGTGTAGAATCTAAAAATGCAAAAAAATACAGGGTGTTCCATTGAAAATAAGAAAGTTGGTATCGTCCCACGGAAAACCGAACACCCTGTATAAATGAAAATATAATATTTTAAAAATATTTTTTACTACGTGAATATTTCTCCCTTACAAATTTTTTGTGACTCCAGTAGATTCTGAGATAAGTATATGGGTCACCTTACGTGGACCACCCTGTACATTTAAACGGCTTGAAAAAATAAAGAATAAATAAAAATGACCCAATCAAAATGAATTAAAGCCTATAGGCTATTATAAGCGTATTCAAAAACATGTTAATTTATGTAAATTATATTTTAGAACTGGCATTTTATCTTGTCACCGCGCTTTTGATCAAACAAAAGGCTAGCCTGTTTCCGTCTTTTGGACCTCATCAGTGTCGGGCAGCCATGTAGTGTGAAAGCACAAGAACGCGGTGAAAAGGTAAAATGCCAGTTCTTACAATTTGATTACTACTACTACTACTACTTCTACTACTACTACTTAAGTAGTAAAATCCATTTAACAAATTTGTTTGTTTTATTGTAAAACTATGTTTAATACTTTAAGATACATTGCGGGGAAAAGAGTACAAACTTAAAAAAACAAAATATATTTTGTCACTTGAAATACAGCCAATTTTCTACTGATTTAATAATTATTTTTTATTTTAAAGCAAAAGGTACTATATATGAGTACATACATATGTACTCGTAACTCGTAACTCGTATATTGTAACACAAGAACGTGAATTAAAAAACGTACAAAATAGGATTTAAACGCGACAACATTGCGAGTTGTTGATAGTTTTTTATGGGAACGCTCTTGACAGTGTCAGTGAGAGTTCTGTATGTAGTGTTATTTAAAAACTAAAAATAAGTTGTAAAAACAAATAAAGTCCACTAAAAACCAAAAATCTCTTGATAATGACGTGTTCGTAAACCAGTGTTGCCGCTAGCAACTTTCCGGATATTCTAGACAAAAATGGCAGATTAATATTTTGCTTGAGCACAACATTCGGGGTCTTGATCTAACTCTCCTGTTAACTGGTTTCGCTAAAAATATCACCAGAAAAGAAATAAGTTTTAGTTTGCGTTTTATTAGCTGACAAGCTCATACGATTCATTTAATCTAGTCTTGTTTCCCCCAATACGTGTTTTTGGCTGCTTATCTTTATCATATCAAAGTAAGCCATAACTCAAATCAATTTTCACAGATTCCAACCTCGAAATTTTAACAGTTGCTTTAAAGGTCCCGTTATAATTTCTGGCTAATTTTGAATTTAGCGCCAGGAACATTTGTCCATATGGTGTCCATAGGACATCCATCTCTATACAACCCAATATTATATGGACGTTCCATGTACGTACATATAACATAACTTTGGCACACTATAGGATGTCCATGTTATGTAATAAATGTACATACAATGTACGTTGGAAGTGAAAATGAGCCTAGGAACGAAAATTGTAGAACAATTTGGTTTACTTAATTAAGTTTTATTTTATATTTAATACTATATATTATATATATTTATTATTTATTATTTTATATTTGAGAAATAATTCAAGTATAAAAATATTGGAGTTTAACATTTTGAAATAATCCAATGACATTGCCTTGACTACCATGATACGATTTTGTGTTTTTATTATGGATGAACAATTATACCAGTGGCAATTATACCATTAGCGACGAATTCGTGCAATTGCGCTTATTTATTGTTGAAACGCACACAGAATTAATTAATGCGAATGCGACAAATTCGTGCGATTTTCGCAAAATATTAGCTATTTTCGCGGAGCTAATCCCGAACTAATTCCGGACATCCTAGGCATGCGCTTTTTAAAATTTGTGGTTAAAAATGTAAAGTGCGCATGACAAATATTAAAATGCGCGTGCCTAGGATGTCCGAAAAATCAGATAAACAATTGACAATAGATACAAAATTTTATAAGAATTTCATGTCTTATTCCATTGTTTACAGTGTATTATCGCTTAAAATACTAATAATAATATCTTACTAACTATAGTTAGTAAGATATTATTATTAGTATTTTAAGCGATAATATATTATCGTACAAAAAATTCTGAATCTGTAATTATTACATTAATATTCATTATAATATTCATATTCAGTACATTATTTCATTTATTTCGAGCTTGATAGGTACACATATTGTAAAACACGGTTTACTTGTAATAACTTTGTTGATATTTAAATTCAAATTTAAATTTCCCGAAGAATTTACTAACAGCGCCCTTGCAGTATTATTGTTTTCTTTTTATATCGGTAAATTTGCCGCTCGATAAAATCAATTAGTGTGCTCTATTGTCTTCTGCTGTAATTAATACTTAATTGAGGTTAGTTTTTATACGTAATTAATACAACTACCATAAAACTTGTTTACTGTTAAACAATGTCGAATAAAACAAGAGATTTTGAAATAAAAACCTTAAGCAATTTGAAGTTACCTTCAAATCGTGATGTTTTGTGTTTGTTTTATTATAAACCACCCTAATGAACATAATATTATTATGTTCATTAGGGTGGTTCTTATTTGACCGATGTCAAAATTTTAATCGTGCCGCCCCCTTATTTGTTTTTAAAAAATATAAAAAAAATGTATGCCAAATTTGAATGTCCTAACTTATTTCCTTCTATTGCCTGTAACAACGAGAAGTTTTCCAGATAGAGGATTTTTGCCTTTAATGTATTAATTTTTTTAAATTACTATTAATCTATGAAAACGGATAATTTTTTGAAAAAATGTAGAGAATATAAGTTACTTAAAAAAAAAGAAATCATGTATTTGTATCCTAAGGTCTTTTTTACTTCGCTCGATTATTACTTACAGTTTTTCATATAGGGGATTTTTGCTTAAGCAATTAAATTAAATTAAATTAAATTTAAAACGCAATAATTTTATAAAATCATTAATAATTAATGAACAATTCTAATTTTTTGAGGAAATGAAGGGAAAATATGGTAGTTTTAAACAAACAAAAAAGAATTCATGTATGTCCATAGTAAGGTATTTTTTACTTCATTCAATTATTACTATTATTGTTATTTTATTGAAAATGGCCTAAAAAACAAAATATCAGTGATAATTTGCATTTAATGCATAATTAGTGTGTTTTTTAGGCAATCTTAAATTATTTGTTTTATAAAACAAATAATTTAATTGTGTTTCACTGAGTGACACTCACTATGACAGAACATAAGAAGGTAACTGTAAAGAAAGTTACTGTTACAGTCTGTGACCATAAGAAAAAACTCTATACCGTTGAGTTGCACGCCCTGGATAAAATTTTGGCGCAAAATTTAAAAAGAACACAAAATAATAAAATAAGTAAAAATACGTAATAATAGGTAAAAAATATGTGAAAATAAACTGACAAATTAAAAAATATGTAACAAAAGTATAAAAAGGTAGTTTAAAGCAAAAACCTCAAAAAAGGTAAAAAAGGTGAAAACAAGTTAGGTTCATATAAAAGAAAATCTTTTAAAACACATTTTGGCATTATTGGTTTTCAAATAGTTACATCGGTTGAAAAAAGGTAAAATAACTAAAATCCCATCCCTACTAATTATGCATAATTAGTAGCATGCATTAAATGCAAATTATTACTGATATTTTGTTTTTTATGCCATTTTCAATAAAATAACAATAATAGTAATAATTGAGCGAAGTAAAAAAGACCTTACGATGGACATACATGAATTCTTTTTTTTGTTTAAAAGTACCATATTTTCCCTTCATTTCCTCAAAAAATTGAAATTGTTCATTAATTATTAATGATTTTATAAAATTATTGCGTTTTAAAGCAAAAATCCCCTATTTGAAAAACTTAATTATTAAATTTTGTTTAAAAAAATCTATAAGAAAAAGGTTACTCATGTAATGTTTTAGTATCGTATTTATTATTTTTGAACAAAAATTTGTAGCAAATTTTCAAATGTTGTATCTTTCGTAATACTGTATTTGCTACGATATAATTTCTGTTATTTCATTCTCTTTAAATAAAAACTATACTAATTGTTCTATTTGTGTTACTATATTAAATATTTTCATGATTTGAATAAAATGTATAATGACTGTTAAATTCATAGTTAAATATTGAACATAAGAAACCCTGAATTCAAAATACTCGAAAATTCGCTAATAATAGGTAATAGTTTACGAATAATTCCGAAAAATTCCCAATTATTCGAAAAAAAAATCGAATTATTTGAAAATTTTCAAATTATTCGAAATTTTTCGAATTACTCGGGAATTTTCGAATAATTCGAATTTTCGAATAATTCGAATTTTCGAATAATTCGAATTTTCGAATAATTCAAATTTTCGAATTATTCGATTTGAGTTCCGAATATTAATATTTGATTTGGAACGAATAATTCGAATTATTCGCACACCCCTACAAGTTTTCCTTATTGATAACGACTGATAATAAAGGAAAAAAATCACAACACAACGTCCACTAACATTGAACGTTGGTCTCTAAGTGGTTTAGCCCTAGAATTAAAAGCAATGGGACTTTACTTCGTAATGCCAAAAAACAACATAAATACAAACTTAAGAAAGTAACTGGAAAGTAACGGCGTGCGAAAGGTATTAAAATAAACAGTAACCGTTGTCAAACCAAGAAATTTTTCTGCAATAATTTTTTTTAATACCTACTCGTTTTCCTTAGCCTTTGACAACGGTTACTGTTTATTTCAATACCGTTTGCATGCCGTGTGCCATTACGAATTTTGATCATGTTCTTTGTTCTACATCTAACGTAAAATTATGAATAAAGATTTGTTTGATATCTTTGTTGGAAGTTTTTTAATTTAATTTATTGAAATAAATTTAAGACAAAACTAATTATCCTTGGAGCTTGCTTTAGTGCTGCAATAATTAACCAATCGAAGACGCTGTAAAGTAGACGTGGCACCCAAAAAAAATCCCAATTTGTCCTTTATTTCAATAACCGAAACTTGGCATGTTGATCTTAAGTCTCCAGATGATGCATCATTTTTCCAATACCTGTTAAAGTTGACAAGTTGCTTTTTGGAGAATGTAACTTTTAAAGTCTATAGACTCATGACGATGTCTGAGCAGTATACATTAAAAAGTTAGAAGAAAGGGGAGAACCTTGCTATACATGTTTTTGAGGTTTTTTGTTTAATTTTGATTAATTTTGATCTTTTTCGCAAAATGCAAGTCCTTTCTACCATAAGCTGCTAAACACTTTTTATATCTAAAAATAACCCTGCTGTTTTTGTCCATTATGATTGTTAGAGGATGTGTTGTGGAGGTGTTAGTTTTGAATCCAAATTGAAAATTGGGAATATACCTATAGCATTGTCGATTTTGTTTTTAATATTTTTTTAAATTTTAGCCAAAGAGGCAAGAGTTATAGATCTGTAGTTCTTAAGTTCACTGTGGTCAGAGTTAGTTTACAAAATTGGAATTATTATTTTTTCCATTCCTAATTATTATAGGCATGATTTTAAATTTAAAATTTTTATTATGTGTTCATGAATTTTGTAGACTAAGTTTTTACTTCATCATGAATTTTTCAAGTATAATTTTGTATTTACCTGGAGCGGTGTTTTTGTTAATATGCGTATTCATGAATCATTTTTTTAAATATCTTTAGTCGCTTAAAATTTGGATCTGAATTTTCAGATATCCTGGAAATTTTTCTCTTTACTGCAACACAATTGCTTACCACATGTTTTATTAGGTATACCTATGAAAGAACTTCACCTTGGAGTGAAGAAATCTAGATATTGAAATTACGTTTGTACTAATTTAGTTTTAAAATAAAAATATCAATTTGAATATCTTTAATTTTTTGTTTAATAGACCAAATCAACTGGAATTTAAATGTTTGTCTATTGTTTTTTTCGATTAAATATTGTTTTTTTATTGATTTGGGTTCTATAATTGAATTGCCGGAATGCACAACCGACGCAGCGCGGGGCCAGTAGGCTACTGCATGGAGACCGTTCAATTTCAACAAAATTCTTTAAATTAAACTCGCGATAACTCCTTAACTAAACGTGCGATTTTTATGAAATTTGGACAGAATACTAAGATTGGTACAGCGATGCTATTAAAATAAAAAATACAAAATTTTAACCATAATTAATTAATAAATGCATCAATATTATTTAAGTCATAACTATGCTTAAACTAGTAGATGTTTATAAATCATATATATATATATATATATATATACGGTTTTTTTCTTGGTAAAATAAAGAAGTTTTTCTCCAAATTTGACAATTATTGATAAATTATTATAGCCGTAATACAAATAAATAAAAGAGCCCGCGGCGCGCTGCGGCGGCGTAAAGACAACAAAGTGCACAAGAATCGAAACTAAACTCGATTTATCACGTTAAAAGCTTAATTTGCAACAAATCATTTATTATTACTTATTATAACTAAATGTGTTTACATTGAACACTTTACACTGTACAATATAAAACACGAATTTTATTATCAAATAAAATGATTACCTAGGGCCGCTACTGTTTGCTATTTTTATCAATAATTGACCGCTAAGTGTTAAATATTCATCTTGGCTACTGTTTGATTTGATTTTTAAATATATAAACAGATTAACAACGAAAAAGATAACGAAATGTTACAAAAAGACCTAGACTATGTATCAGAATGGCTTCAAGTAAATAAGATGTTTCCTAACGAAGAAAAGTGTGCAACTATAACACACACGTAAATATAAATTTATTAATAGTACATATAATCTAAATAACATTAGCTTAAGTAGAATTTATTAATGTAAAGATCTGAGAAATGCCAAATATTTTAAACATATTTCATCCCTTACTAAATTGTATATATTGTATGCATTAGTGAGGCTTCATCTTGAATATGCTTGTATTATCTGGTCACCTACAGCAGAAAGTAATAGTAATATCATTCAAAAAGTACAAAAAAGATTTCTTAGATATTTACATGTAAGGAATATAATTTATACCGGTTTTTGGTATCATATGTATCTATAGATACATACATTTGGTTTCCACAAATTATTATTCTTCGATCTTTTTCGTCCGATTTGTTCGGACGAAAAACATCGAAGAATAATAATTTGTGGGAAGCAAATGTTGCTAAAAGTTAAAAGATATGGTAATAATTTTATTTCAAAATAAAATTCCTGTTTTATATTATACAGTGAACAGTGTGCAATATAAATACATTTAGTAATAATTACTGATAATAAATGATTTGTTGCAATTAAGCTTTTTACGCCACCGCAGGCTCTTTTATTTATTATTATTACGGCTGTAATAATTTATTAATAATTGTCAAATTCGGAGAAAAACTTCTGTATTTTACCAAGAAAAAAAACCATATATATATAAATATATATATATATGTATATAATTTATAAACATCTACTATTTTAGGCATAGTTATGACTTAAATAATATTGATGCATTTATTAATTAATTGTGGTTAAAATTTTGTATTTTTATTTTAATAGCATCGCTGTACCAATCTAAGTATTTTGTCCAAATTTCATAAAAATCGCACGTTTAGTTAAGGAGTTATCGCGAGTTTAATTTAAAGAATTTTGTTGAAATTGAACGGTCTCCATGCAGTAGCCTACTGGCCCCGCGCTGCGTCGGTTGTGCATTCCGGCAATTCAATTGTTTATATTTCGAATTATTTTTCATAAAAAAATTCCCAAAAAAACATGATTATACCAAAAAATTAACTTAGATCGTCTTGAGGCACGTGTTGTTTTTAATTAAAAAAAATCCCAGTGTTTTTTCATCAAAAAGAAGCTTTTTTAAATTTAAATCTACTAATTTGACTATTTCATTAGTAGAATTTGACTAATTATTAGTGACTGATTTTTCGCTATGACAATTAGTCAAATATGACTTATATTTAGTTATTTTTGACTAATTCATTTTAAGAGAGTCGCGTTTTTCATTCATATAGCTCCATATATATATAGGGCAGATGGGTTTGTTTTAATGTTTTCTTGCACTGTAAAAATATAGTTTTATAGGCATTAATATTTTGATTTTTGGTTTGGATAAGAGGTCGTTTATATTCGAGAAGAAAGAAAGTTTGCTTGTTTTATAGCCATTTCTTTCTATATACATATTTCTTTTGTAAGGTTATTTTTAATTTGTTTGGTAAACCAAGTGGGAAAAGCATTATTCTGAGTTTTTGGAACTGAATAATCAAATACGCTGGCTAACCATTACGTCAACGTCGAAGCATTGGGCTAAAAAATAAAATAAGGTCATGAAATAGATTAATGAAGTTTGCCTTTTTAAAATTATATATTATATTGTTACTTAATGGAAATTTGGTTCATTGTGTTTAATATTAACTATTATATTTAAAGTGGTTAAAATATCACAGGTGGTATTCGAGAGGATTAGATCAAGTTGTTTATTAACAGAGTTTAAAATTGTATTGATTCAGATCCAAAATATTGCAAAATAGCTTAAAAGTAGAACTTGGTAGATTGATAAGAATAACTGGTTCATTTAATAGGCTTATTTCTAGAGCACTAGTAACAATTTCTAAATAAAAAAAAACGCGCGAATGTACGCAGCGTGATATTGCGCTCGACGATCCCGCGAAACATGTTTAAAACATGTTTCGCGGGATCGTCGAGCGCAATATATCTTCTCATATGGGGGGACAGTGTTTATTGGACGAAATTCTTCACAATTTATAGTATTTGGAACTTTTGGGACAGGTACTATTGTAGAGGTTTTCCAATTACTTACTTACTTCTAATTAAAGAATTATTTATAACGTCTAGAAAACGATTGCCAATCACATTGAAACTATTTAATAGTACATTTGTTGAAATACCGGTTTTTAAGTTATTGGATTTTTTTAATGTTTTTATATATTTTTTTAATGTATGCATATCCAAATTTTCAAATTTGTCAAATTTTTCATGTGTTTCTATGTTATGAAGAATGTTTACATGATCATCAAACTTATTAATTTTCTTTATTATATCTTTTATACTTTCAACAAAAAAACTATTGAATTTATCAGGAATATTTGGACCAGATACTATATTATTTTCAAATTTAATTTCATCAGGTAGAGAACTTTCCATTTTATTTGGTAATAAGAGTTTTAGATCTTTCCATAATTTTCCACTGTTTTTTTTATTTGAGTCTAGTACATCATGAAAGTATTTATTTTTTTCATTTTTTATATTTTTTACAACTTCATTTCTGGCTATTTTGTATTGTAACCAGTCCTATTCAGTATTAGTAATTGTTGCAATTTTATATTTATTATCTCTATTTTTCATTAACTCTATAATTTTTCCATTTATCCATTTTTTGTCTGCATGTTTTGATAATATTTGTTTTTTCATTAATGGACACATTTCATTTATTAACTTAGAAATATTATTTATAAGTTTATCTGCCATTTGATTTACATTTCCATTGAAATAAAAAGTTAGGGTTTTTTAGGATAACGTACCATGAATACGGGGGTTGTTCGAATTAATCCAAAAAACAGAATATTTAGTATTTAATTTATGTTCTTTCGATTAAAAAAAATTAAATTTCAACCGGTAAAAAAAGTATTAGGTCAACATACGCTTTTACTGGCCTATATCGTAGGAATAAAATAATTTTATTGAATCCAACGTGTACTGTACAACACCGCTAAAATAGACAGAGGTATATTGTTTTGTGTTGTGGATAGAGATCAATGCAATTTGCACTTATAAAGTAATCCGCAATGGAAATAATGGCTTTTTGTTTTTTCGCCTCCATCGAATTGAAACATTGAACTGCGAACAAAGAGACCTGATAAAGTTTGCCTAAAACGTGTTTTTATCGGTAATTTAATTTAATTGTGCACTGAAAAATTAAAAAGAATTTTTTTAAATCTTGCGGTAGGTAAAAGATTTCACGCATTTATTGTATCGGGTGGTTTTAAAAAAAATATAACAAAAAAATTTAAAATTAAATTAGCTGCATTGAAAGAAAAAATGGTTAAATTTACCAATAAATGGTTAAATCAACAGTTTTTGCACATTCAATACAAACAATGTTTACTTGGAGTTAAAAGAATCATTCATGAATGTTAAAATGTAAATGTTGTTTTAACAAATTAAAATTTCAGAAATTTATTTTAACCTTTAACCATCTACTAAAAATAATAAAATAAAATACACGGATTATTAAAATAATAATACCGTAATATTTAATTAAATTATTAAAAACATTAATTTAATGCACAATTAAAATTACTAATAAATTTAAAGGTTAAAAAAATTATTTAAAACATTGGATAAGTAAACCAAAATAAATGTAACTAACTGGAAAGGTTGAATAAACCTCAGTAGCACAAAATGTTGGTCCTATATGGGCGTCTATGCCCAATTTATTTAGCCGATGTTGGCTTTATATACAATAATAATTAAATATACCATCCCAATGGTTATACAAGGTTGGTCCAATATTGGCATATCATTTTACGCCAATATATCATTAAAAATGTTTATCCAAGGTTGGCCCTATATTGCCCAGATAGCACAGAGACATCTTAAAGATATCTTAAAGATGTCCGACTCGGACGTTCATGACATCTTTAAGACGTCCAGTTTACGACTTAAGTCATCTATAAGACGTCTTTAAGATATCCAATGTTACAAAACACATCGTCTTTAAGATGTCGTTTTAACGGCATTATTAAGTCGTTCTAAACGTCGTCAAGACGTCTTTAAGATTTTAAAGACTACCAATTTAAAACGTCTTGGTTATGCATTGCTACATCGCCAAAACGTTTTAAAGGTATTAAGTAATTAAAATGTAGCCAATAATGCTTTTAAACTTCTAAAAATAACATATACTACTATTTAAAATAAAAAAAAATTAGGTAAATTGTTACACATTTATTTCTGCCTATTTAATTCAATTCAATTCAATGTCTAATTCAAATCAATAGAGTCAAAACTTCTTGGCACATAGAACCCTTCTGTCTGAAGCTCTTCTTGAGTGTGAGGTGGGTATCAGGGTCAAAGACCAGGGTATCTCTTGGGCTATCAATTATTTTCTCGGAAAACACCACAAAAACGACACCAAATTCACAAAAAAATCGAAAACCAACACTAAACTCTACTTTGACCTGTCACTTGAGTTGTTGAACGTCGAACGGGAACATAAAAAAGAAAAACCGCCACGATTAGTAATAGCATTCACCCAAATTCAACATACTTACAAGAAGCAAAAATGGCGTCGGATGTCTGCAATCTGCATTTAGTTACGAGTTATTTAAGAATTGAAAAGAGGCAGACATATCAGCGCTTGGTGGATTAGAAAAGAACAGCGTAAGGATCATATGGCATGACTTATAATTATTAATCACGCAAAATCACGTCAAATCGGCACCATCTTAAGATGGGTTGATAATTTCATTGCATTATGGGAAATGTGCGGGTAATTTGATTTAAAAACTTTCGCTGGGTTATTTTAAGTTTATATTGTCTTAATACTTAATTTTTAAATGTTGTTGTAATGTTTTTATTACAAATGGATATTATTAATTGTAGGAAAAATAACCACCCTGCCGAAAATGCCCCTTTAAGAACAATAGAAACCAATGGGAATTTATGTTGTAATGTATTGGGTCTTATAGGTTTGAATCTGGTGAAATGGTATCAGTTGGAAAACATAATTGTCTTGAATTTGTTTGATTGGGTATTTCCCATTTAGCCCTAAAACCATTTGGCGACATATAGAACCCAATAAAAACCAGTACCAATACACATATTCAGTCCGGTACAAACCATTTCATTCTCTTATTGGTTTCTATGGGTCATTTTCGGCAGGGCAATCTACAAGAATGTCAGATATATATTTATTTAGTTACCCTACCCATCATCGTTGTCAAAACTTAAGATCCTACATTAAAGTTGTTTCAAAATAAGATGGTACCTAATTATAGGTATCTGACTACGAAGTGGCTGATTATGGGATGTAATTTCGATTTTGACTCAAAATTCACTATTTTATCAAAAAAAAAAATAAACGGCGGTATCAGGCATTTTTAAGATGTCTTTAGAACATTAAATGGAGACGTCTGTCAAAAGACATCTTTCAGACGTCTTTTTTAGATCTTCTGACGTTCAGGCATAATACAGACATACAAAAGACATCTTCAAGACTTTGTGTGCTATCTGGGCGTATAATGATTATCCAATATGTAATTGCCAATGGTTGTCCAACGTTAGCCCTACATTGGCGTAAAATAATTATCCAATCATTGAAAATGGTTGCCCAAGGTTAACCTAATATTAGCCCTATATTATCATAAAATGATAATTCAATATATCATTACCAATGTTTATACAAGGTTGGCTTTATATTGTCGTAAATTGGTTATTCAATTATTTATAACCAATTTTTATCCAAGTTTGGTTCTATATTGGCGAAAAATGTTTATCCAATATATTATTGCCAATCCCAGCAAGCACAAACATCCTCAGGACGTCCTTGGACCAGCCTTATGTCCCAGACTGGGATGATCCTATAAGGACGTCCAGAGGACGTCCATAGGTCGAACTTGGACTAGCCTTAATGTACCAGAATGGGATAAAAATATTAATTAATTAAAAATATCAATTTTATTTACTTAATTAATAGGAAAAAAGGCCAATATTAAACATAACTGCTACACAAAATTCTAAAAGCAAAACTTATTAACAAAGTTATAAACAAATATGGTTGCTATGCATCTCACCGCTGCTTTCGCACCGATAGGTTACAAATATCAGATGGAGATGTGTGTCTGTGATGACACAGCTAAACAATGATTAGAGTGGGGCTGATCTGCCAAGTAACAAATAATGACTAAGTTAATCGAGTAAGTTTGAGTGCAGAGGATTTCTTCAGAATCTACATAACCCAAAAACAAACAACTTCGGGCCAATGTTGGGTTTCAATATTGGACCATACTAGAAAAAATCTGACGAAAGATATTTTGGCTCAGTATCATCAAATGAATATTGGCCAATATCTTTGTGCTACTGGGGAAATATCAAATTTATTTAAAAAAATACATATATATTGGAAAACAAAATAAAACATAATAGATTTAAATCAATTTACTTTTTTTTGAATTTTTGTATCAAAAATTTAATTAAAATCAAAAAAATCTGATTTTAATAAAAAAAATTATTGATTTGTTTAAACCCTGGTTTTAACAACAATCAAAAGTATGAATTATTATTGAATAGGTACGTATATATACTACTTAAATACGTATACAATATTTCAATTTGTATTCACTACTTAACCGTAATAATTGGTATTATTATTATTAGTTAATTTAAGGAAAATATAAATTAAAAAGCAAAAGTATTGAGCAATATGATTGGTTTGAAATTACCCTAATACAATTATATATATTGTAAAGATTTCTCTTTACCCCAGGTTCGTTTAAAACAAGTTTTATAAAAAATTGATAAATTAAATATTTTGTGGCTTTGGCCCGTGATCGTCTTACCCAAATTTGGACCTCTACGCTGTGTTTACTTACTTGTTTTATTAAATGCATTGCATTAAGAATGATACGTGGGAGAACTAGGTTTATAAGAAATAAAATACAGTGGTTTAGTTTACCCCAATTTAATTTACCTTACTTTTTACAAACAAGCAAGGGGTGGCTCTTAGGAGGGTTCGGCCAGGGAAAAAGAGCCTGAGAAAAAAACCTGGTCGGATATGAAATAGCAAAGGAATACGCGGTCAGGCATTGTACTTTAAAAATTACGAAAATTAATGTATTGGCGATATGGCTCGATACTGCATTTAAACAAAGATTTAAAACTGAAGAATATTGGTGTTAGTTAGCCGGGCTAGGCCCAGAAGGTAACGGGGTCCACAAAAGGGAGGCAACCCGCCTATTTTAGTTGAGGGGTCCGGGGAAAAGCGATGCAGCCCTAGAGAACCTAGGACAACGTGCTCCCCTCACGGGAGAAAATATTAGTTCATACAACAAAGGCTCACGCACACAAACAAAGAGTACAAAGTTGAACAATAACGGTCAGCACTCCTGTTTAAGCACCGAGTAATTTTGGAATACATCAATAAATTTAGACTGACCCTAAAACAATGCTTAACCACGTTATAGAAAAGGTACAAAATGTTGGGTTAAGCACAAAACAAATTAAAATGTTACATTTGAGCAGTACAAGCATTGAGCATAGCAAATTATTAAAATTATAGTGATAACAGTAAAAGCAAAAAAAGGTTTGGTAATAGCTAAACGAAAATGGTTAAAAAATAACGTAAAATACAGCTAAACATAATAGTAAAGGATAAATATACTCATAATAGCAATAATCATACAATAATAATATTAACAATTTAAAAATGAACAATATTACGTTTAGTTAATTTTACTACACATTTAGATAGAATAAATATTTAGAACTAACCTTGTAGAATACACTAACAACACTTTTAACATTGATTTTACAATTTTCCCAAAGAAAACGATCTGTACAGTACCAAATTCGAAACGCTTATGCCTCATTTCTCCTTTTCAAAAACCCTGTTCGTTTACCTCTGGTGAAAATTCCCCGGCTAATGTGTTGGCCACATGTATTCTTCCTCAAGCTCAGCGCATCCCTCTTTTGTTTGCTTGACAAATTTTCTACCTAAATTTGTAATTTTGCTTGCCTTAAAATAAAATTGTATAACTTAATCCTATTTTAAAATTAGAAAAATAAAATATATCTATAAACATGTTTTCTAATAAATTTATAAAGGGGTATTTTTTACGGAACCATTACAATATATACAGGGTGTTTCTTTTAACTTGAGACAGCTCAATATCTCGAGAAATACGCATTTCACGGAAAAATGTCAAATAAAAGGTTATTGTGACTAAAGGGGACATTATTTGGTGCTACCGCTAGCCACCCCCTACCCCTCCTTAAGGGTGAAACGGGGGGTAACTTTGGAAAGTCAAATGAAATGACCCGATTTTTTTCACAGAGTTTGGTAGTAAATAAAAAAATAAATAACTTTTATTTAAAACTTTTTTCAATTTATCAACAGATGGCGCTGTAATTCAAAATTTAAGAAAAATGAGTTTCCTTGTAAAATGTATTATTTGAAACGTTTGAAAAACAAAAATTAACATTAACAACAATAGTCGGCTATGAAAACAATTTATAACAAATGTTCGAAATGTCGTCATTCCATTTCAACACACTTTTGAATGCGGGTAATGAATTTTGGCACACAACGCGCCAACATGTCGGGCGGTATCGCCGCACAGGCGTTCCTGATCCGCTCCACCATGTCCTCCCAAGTTGTAGGAATTGCAGCGTAAACTTTTTCTTTCAAGTAACCCCACTGGAAGAAGTCTGGTGGCGTAAGATCGGGTGATCGAGCAGGCCAAATTACTGGACCACGTCTACCGATCCACCGCGGTGCACCGGCCATTGAACTCCCGATCCAACACCTCTCGAGCAATTGTCGAATAATGTGCAGGACAACCATCTTGCTGGTACCACATGTTTTGGAGCCGTGCTAGTGGTACATCCTCCAAAAGGTCCGTCAGATCGTTTTCTAGAAAATTCCGGTACTTTTCGCCATTTAATTCACCGTCAATAAAGAAGGGTCCGATTAATCGTTCGCTTAAGGTACCGCACCAAACGTTTACCGACCAGGGACGCTGGTGCTCCACTTGGTGTCGAAATGGAAGGACGAAATTTCGAACATTTGTTATAAATTGTTTTCAGAGCCGACTATTGTTGATTTAATGTTAATTTTTGTTTTTCAAACGTTTCAAATAATACATTTTACAAGGAAACCCCTTTTTCTTAAATTTTGAATTACAGCGCCATCTGTTGATAAATTGAAAAAAACTTTTAAATAAAAGTTATTCATTTTTTTATGTACTACCAAACTCTGTAAAAAAAATCGGGTCATTTCATTTGACTTTCCAAAGTTACCCCCCGTTTCACCCTTAAGGAGGGGTAGGGGTGGCTAGCGGTAGCACCCCTTTGGTCACATTAACCTTTTATTTAAGACATTTTTCTGTGAAATGCGTATTTCTCGAGATATTGAGCTGTCTCAAGTTAAAAGAAACACCCTGTATATATCCCACTTCTGATGTGAGATAATGGCACTTTATTGATTAATAAAACACTTTTAATAACGCACAATGGTTTATTATAAAATCTCTAACAACTTCCAATTCGTCTAACAAAAATAGTAATGCCACGATTAAATCTACGCTGCTCGCATTTTCGGGTATCCCCTCCTCATATTGATTCATTGGTATATGGCTGCCCACGTGTTCAGTCCCGGTACACTATACAGGCTAGTAGACATGATACAAATCAGTATTTATTTGGAACAGGTACCTCACATAACAGGTCCAAGTCCATACCTGTTCCAAATACCTGTTATTTTAATACCTAGTATTTTCGGCTCCGATGCGCTAGTTTCCACTAATACTGGTTGCTACTCCGTATCGGTAAAAACTGATCCCATCACCTCCCTAGTATTTTCGACCGGGCGTATCTGCGGCAGATAATCTGCCATTACTGGCTGTTACAGATTATTATAATAACGGCAGCTATCGGCATTGACAATAGCTGATCAGGTCATGACGCGGTATTTAAGACTTAATTAAGTAATAAGTAAGGCTTATTTATTAACTTAAATTTGTAATGGTTTCAATTAATTTCAAATTCAAGTTTATGTTTTGTTCAAATTTATTTATAAAGAAAACAAAATTTGAAACCTTATTTATATATACATACATCAAGCAGACAATTTTATTTTTGAAGTGAAATTTATGTTAAAGAATTCGTTATCAAAAAACTGAACAAAAAAAAATAAACGAAAAAACGCTTTGCTCTTAAATATGGTCTTAAACGAACGTAAGTAGGTATTAGGAAAGCAAGTCGAACAGATCAGGTGTACCTAGTATTTTATAAAATACTAGGTGTACCTATTTTATAAAATACCAGGTGTACCTAGTATTTTATAAAATACTAGGTGTACCTAGTATTTTATAGAATCGATACCTATTACAGACTGTTATTTGCTTATACCTGTTACAAATACCTGTTCCTACACTGAGGGAAAAATCTAATACCTGTTATGAAAAATATAATACCCCTTATAAGATTTCTCTATTAGTATTAGGACAGCCAACTGGTTTATAGACAGTATAAACTCGGTTTTGTTAAACATCTTGTAACAGTTATTAGACATACTATTATCTCTTATGAAATCGATATGCTACCACCATAATATATAATATCTGCAAGAAATCATTTCATAAACAATATGCATCTAGATTATAGCCAGTATTAAACAACTGGAATAAAATCAAAATTATAACAGTTACTACACAGCTTATTGTCTTTAGAAACGAATATGATTCTAACTAAGCATCCTCTTATTGCCTTTATAAAACTCGGCTTAACAATACTGGTTTATAGAAACATTTCTTTCAGTGTAGTATTTTGTATCATCTCTACAGGCTACCTAAGACCCACTTGATCCAGGTAATTTAGGCGAGTATATAAACCGTAAATAAGCTTTTAAAGAATATAACTCAATAAGCATGCTTCAAGGGGAAACATTTTCTTTTTACAAAAAAAGTTGCAAACTGAATAACACTTTTTAAACCCGCATCATTTTACCGACTTCTCGCGCCCGTTTATACTGCATAACCATATTCAACCAACGTCCCGAGACCCAGCGATGTTGCCAAATGGTAGGGACTCGTGGCGTAGGTCGAAAGTACGTAAAAATAATATACTAATCCGGGATTCTCCTCATTGCCTGTAAATAGGGAATATAGCAGAATTGGCGAAATTGTTTGTGTGGTGTGAAAATATCGGCAGGAAGCAAATTAATTACTCAAATGGCAATACTAGGGAAAAATCAAAATACAGGTAAGGAGGCATGTTTGGTTAGGTTAGTTTTTTTATTTACTATTATTTCTTTTAAAGCAAAGTTAATTTTTAGGTATCCCCATGAGTGGCGTAGCTAGCCTCAAGGGGGCCTCGTATCAAAAATCTGGTAGGGGCCCTTATACCGGAAAAGGTGCTGGCAAAAAAATTTTTAGGGTATCATTTTTTTGCATTTACCAATCTTTATAATTCAATAAATAATATATGTGGGTAAATCTCACGAAATGTCCCCCGATGAGTTTGACCTACACTTTTATTGTGTTTTGATCTTTCATAATTAAGTAGAATTACAGCTCAGGATCCAGATTTTTAACCGCAATTAATTATTTTTTACAAAAAACATATCCTCCGTGACTGTTACTCTTTCTAGGTTAACCTATATGTTTTCAAATATCTGAGGTAGTAAAAGCATACTAAAAATATCAGTTCACTAAGTAAATTAAACACATCCAAAGCAATCGAATCGAATATAAAATATCATTAAAAATTAAACGAAATAATTTTTATATCCATTTATGTAGGTGTTACAAAAATTGATTCTCTCTTCCGTGAATCTGTTTTTGTTTTAAATTTTATGCAACGGATGGCGCTTTAATCATTTTATATCATATACTTACTTGTGGTAAGTATATATATATGTTTTATATAAGCAAAAACCTCTATTTACGACATTATAGATGCATGTGATTCCTGAAGGTCAGTTAGAATTTATATGCAGATGAGAGTGTTACTGTTTTATAATTCAAAAGTTTATGTTCATTAATTTGCTATTTAAAAACCTATCCACCGTGAAGTGTAATATCTTAGTAAGTAGATTTTTTTATAAATATTTTATGTATGTACAATTGTATTTTAAAAAAATATTAAGGTGTCAAAAGATACAATAACTTATTTTAAATATACAAAGGTTAAAAAAACATACGAAATCCTAACCTCCGTGAAGATATCTTCCGTGAAGCTCTAATATTCAAAATGTATGATTTCTTAAAATACTTGCATTAGTGCAGAACCACTTATGTTATGTTATTACTAGACCTGGTGGCTTCCCAAAAACCCCATTCTAGACTAACAGTGAAACAACCAAAAATAAAAAATAATCATTTTCACTTGGGGGACATCTCAATATATTCACCCATGTATACATAGCTTTTTATGAACAGGCAAATTTTAAAATTTGATCTGGTTTAAGACATATACCGTTTTTCAACATCTTTTAAAAGGTTTCTATTTTAAAATAAAGGAAAGTCATTTGAAACAATTGTAACGCTAATAATTCTAATTTGCTATTAATTTAACCTATAGGTTATCATATATGATAATAACATCCTGCGCCGTAGCGGAAAGGTGCGGGAAGAAACATTTTGTATGAGTTAACGGCCTCGTTGGAACAGGAGGGTATTCAGGAAAATTTTAATTTAATAAATCGAAGAATAAACAATTTAATAAAAATATTATTTATTTATTTAATTTGATCCCTCAATTTTTTTAACATGTGGGTAATATATTTTTTGCTTACGCATGTCGAAGCCAATCGGGGGCCCCCCTATCCGGGGGCCCCGTATCTTTGATACGGCTGATACCGCGGAAGCTACGCCCCTGATCCCCATCCAAAGAAACGCAGAAAATTCTGTAGACGAATATACTTTCGACAGCAAAGAAAATTTAAGTATTTCCTTTAAAAAATTTAACTTTATTTATTTTGCGTACTTCATCAAATTATTTTTTCTTCTTCCCTTAAAATTTTGGAGTATTAGTTTTTAAAATCGGTTGGTTTGCACAAATTATTACTTTAATTAAGTGTGGTTTAAAAGTACGTGATTTTATAAAATGATTCTTGTGAATATATAATGGTGTATAATTAATAAATTAAAAAATTAAGTTTTTCTCAAATAACGTACCAACCCATTTTAAAACTAATACGGGTATCTTATAATTTTAAGGGCATTTTAAATCCCTTTATTTTGACGTTATAGTTTTTAATCGGTTTGTTTGTTTTCAAGATATTACAGAAAATTTTTTCTTTTTTAATTTATTTTTGTCTTAAATATCTCAGGAACAAACTAACCGATTTTAAAAACTAATACGCCAAAATGTAAAGATTTAAAATTTATATATATATATATATATATACCTATATATAGATTTGTTTGACTGCACATACAGACCCAAATCGTCATACTTCGCCGCCTATACAGACCAAAATTGACGTTTTCAGACCCGGCTTCGGGACTGAAAAAGTTAATCATAGTATGGAAATCAGGGGGGTTGGTGAGTGCAGGGGGTAAATTTTTAGGTGGGCTTGAAAAGGCGGTGAAACATGATAAAATATACAGATTTAGTTCACGGTTCAGCCAGTTCGAGGGCGCCTCGGTCGGGCTCAGCTAGCTGTATATATTCGGCATAGTTAAACTACGTCTAAAAACCCTAAATTAGGATTTCGTATGTTTTTTTTAACCTTTGTAAATTTAAAATAAGTTATTGTATCTTTTGACACCTTAATATTTTTTTAAAATACAATTGTACATACTTAAAATATTTATAAAAAAATCTACTTACTGAGATATTACACTTCACGGTGGATAGGTTTTTAAATAGCAAATTAATGAACTTAAACTTTTGAATTCTTAAACAGCAACACTCTCAGCTGCATATAAATTCTAACTGACCTTCAGGAATCACATGCATCTATAATGTTGTAAATAGAGGTTTTTGCTTATTTAAAATGATTAAAGCGCCATCCGTTGCATAAAATTTAAAACAAAAACAGATTCACGGAGGATAGAATCAATTTTTGTAACACCTGCATAAATGGTTATAAAAATTATTTCTTTTATTTTTTAATGATATTTTATATTTGATTCGATTGCTTTGGATGTGTTTAATTTACTTAGTGATAATTTACTTAGATATTTGAAAATATATAGGTTAACCTAGAAAGAGTAACATTCACGGAGGATATGTTTTAGACTTTTAAAACATTGTAAAAAATAATTAATTGCGGTTAAAAATCTGGAAAATCTGGAAAGTCGAGCTGTAATATCTACTTAATTATGAAAGATCAAAACACAATAAAAGTGTAGGTCAAACTCATCGGGGGACATTTCATGAGATTTACCCACATATATTATTTATTGAATTATAAAAATTGGTAAATGCAAAAAAATGATACCCTAAAAATTTTTTTGCCAGCACCTTTTCCGGTATAAGGGCCCCTACCAGATTTTTGATACAAGGCCCCCTTGAGGCTAACTACGCCACTGATGGGGATAAATAAAAATTAACTTTGCTTTAAAAGAAATAATAGTAAATAAAAAAACTAACCTAACCAAGCATGCCTCCTTACCTGTATTTTGATTTTTCCCTAGTATTGCCATTTGAGCAATTAATTTGCTTCCGATATTTTCACACCACACAAACAATTTCGCCAATTCTGCTATCTTTCCGATTTACAGGCATTGAAGAGAATCACGGATTAGTATATTCTTTTTACGTACTTTCGACCTACGCCACGAGTCCCTACCATTTGGCAACATCGCTGGGTCTCGGGACGTTGGTTGAATATGGTTATGCAGTATAAACGGGCGCGAGAAGTCGGTAAAATGATGCGGGTTTAAAAAGTGTTATTCAGTTTGCAACTTTTTTTGTAAAAAGAAAATGTTTCCCCTTGAAGCATGCTTATTGAGTTATATTCTTTAAAAGCTTATTTACGGTTTATATACTCGCCTAAATTACCTGGATCAAGTGGGTCTTAGGTAGCCTGTATAGTGTACCGGGACTGAAAACGTGGACCGGATAGATATATATATATATATATATATATATATATATATATATATATTAGGGTGTTTCAAAAAAATCGACTTTTTCTTTTTCTTCAAATGGTCGGCAAATTCTTTCAGAGGATGTCAACACAAAGACCTCGTCAAAATTTGAGCTTTTAATTTGAAGATTTAGAGGTCGCGGATCGCAATTTTCTATTTCCCATTTAAATAACATGGGAATTTTTTTTTTTAACTTTGAAATTTTATACGTCTGAATCAAATCAACTTATGTCAAGGATCATCTTAGATTTTTATAGTAAATTTAACGCTCTACAAAAAAGGTCTCCTATCATTTTTCTATGAATTGATTCCTTCCAGAGTTATTCGAGGCCAAAGTTTGATTTCCATCGAATTTTCGCGTTTTTTTAACATTTATGGTACAATTATCATTATACGGGTGTCCCGAAATCAGGGGGCCAAACTTAAACAGTGCATTATTCGTATAAAAATAACACTTTTTTTGTTTAATAAACATGTATCAAAAAATGCTCCCTAAAGGAGCTACAGCCCCCTGAATAGGAGCCTAAGAGGATAATTTTTTTAAAACTATTCCTAGAGGGTTGAACATGAACAAATGAATTTTCAGTAGGTACTTTGGTAATTTTGACATGCTGAATCTAGATCTATGATCAAAACTGTTAAAATTTAATCATAGGCGTAACATTTGGAGGGGGCCAAGTTACAAAAATAGCCCCAACTTTTTTCTGGGTTAATAATTTAATTTTTTTTATGAAATTATGAGAATTTATAGTTTTTTACGAAAAATAGGTACTCTTGATTTGAATTGCTCAGACGCACCATTTTCGAGAAAAATGCATTTATAAATAAATTACTTTGCATATTATACACATCTCATATTTTCATTAAAACTTTGTAGTAGGCTTTGGAAAAAAGTGACGTTTTTTTGTTTTTTTTTACAACACTTCCTATGTTTCAGATATAAATATGTGATTTTTTTACTACATGATGCTAAAAGTTGAAAAAACGAGAAAATTCGATGGAAATCAAACTTTGGCCTCGAATAACTCTGGAAGAAATCAATTTATAGAAAAATTATAAGAGACATTTTTTATAGAGCGTTAAATTTACTATAAAAATCTAAGATGTTCCTTGCCATAAGTTGATTCGATATAGAAGTATAAAATTCCAAAGTTAAAAAAAAAAATTTCCTATGTTATTTAAATGGGAAATAGAAAATTGCGATCCGCGACCTCTAAATCTTCAAATTAAAAGCTTAAATTTTAACGAGGTCTTTGTTTTGACATTCTCTGAAAGAATTTGCTGACCATTTGAAGAAAAAGAAAAAGTCGATTTTTTTTAAACACCCTAATATATATACAGGGTGTTTCTTTTAACTTGAGACAGCTCAATATCTCGAGAAATACGCATTTCACGGAAAAATGTCTTAATTAAAAGGTTAATGTGACCAAAGGGGACATTATTTGGTGCTACCGCTAGCCACCCCCTACCCCTCCTTAAGGGTGAAACGGGGGGTAACTTTGGAAAGTCAAATGGAATGACCCGATTTTTTTCACAAAGTTTGGTAGTACATAAAAAAATGAATAACTTTTATTTGAAAGTTTTTTTCAATTTATCAACAGATGGCGCTGTAATTCAAAATTTAAGAAAAAGGGGTTTCCTTGTAAAATGTATTATTTGAAACGTTTGAAAAACAAAATATAACATTAAATCAACAATTATTATTGACTATTATAGTCGGCTCTGAAAACAATTTATAACAAATGTTCGAAATGTCGTCCTTCCATTTCGACACCAAGTGGAGCACCAGCGTCTCTGGTCGGTAAACGTTTGGTGCGGTACCTTAAGCGAACGATTAATCGGACCCTTCTTTATTGACGGTGCATTAAATGGCGAAAAGTACCGGAATTTTCTAGAAAACGATCTGACGGACCTTTTGGAGGATGTATGCACGGCTCCAAAACATGTGGTACCAGCAACCATCTTAAGATGGTTGTCCTGCACATTATTCGACAATTGCTCGAGAGGTGTTGGATCGGGAGTTCAATGGCCGGTGCACCGCGGTGGATCGGTAGACGTGGTCCAGTAATTTGGCCTGCTCGATCACCTGATCTTACGCCACCAGACTTCTTCCAGTGGGGTTACTTGAAAGAAAAAGTTTACGCTGCAATTCCTACAACTTGGGAGGACATGGTGGAGCGGATCAGGAACGCCTGTGCGGCGATACCGCCCGACATGTTGGCGCGTCTTGTGCCAGAATTCATTACCCGCATTCAAAAATGTGTTGAAATGGAATGACGACATTTCGAACATTTGTTATAAATTGTTTCATAGCCGACTATTGTTGTTAATGTTAATTTTTGTTTTTCAAACGTTTCAAATGATACATTTTACAAGGAAACTCATTTTTCTTAAATTTTGAATTACAGCGCCATCTGTTGATAAATTGAAAAAAGTTTTAAATAAAAGTTAATTATTTTTTTATGTACTACCAAACTCTGTGAAAAAAATCGGGTCATTCCATTTGACTTTCCAAAGTTACCCCCCGTTTCACCCTTAAGGAGGGGTAGGGGGTGGCTAGCGGTAGCACCAAATAATGTCCCCTTTAGTCACATTAACCTTTTATTTAAGAAATTTTTCCGTGAAATGCGTATTTCTCGAGATATTGAGCTGTCTCAAGTTAAAAGAAACACCCTGTATATTAGGGTGTCCCTTATTTTTTTTTTTCACGCATACCCCCTAATTATATTTATTACGTTTTTATATACTCCCAAAAAAAATTTTAGCTCATTCTATAAACGGGAACCCGTGCCGACTTGCATCTAAACCCTCCGTTAGCCAACGTTAGGCGCGCGCGGTATTTTGTAACACGAAACACTTTAAAAAGAAGATATACTTCCTGACTGTATTTTTCTAATGATTTCATTAAATATGATTACTAATTAATATTATTGCTTTTGTTTCTATCTATTGTTTCACTAATTTAGTTGATTTTATCCCTTAAATATATTAATATACTAATTAGTATTGCTAAAATATACTGTTATATGAAATTTCAGCTTTTTATAAGCATTTCTTTTCTTGATGTCCTCCCAAAAATATTTCAGACAGTTCAATAAGTTTTCGGTAGTCATCTCCCACAATAGACTCTTTTAGTTATTTAGAGTAAAACCCATTAAGTTTATCAATTTCAGAGTTTACGGCCTATTCAATAGACCCTTCCCTGTAACTAGCTACTCCCTGTGAAAATATACATTTTTATCAAAGTATACACATGAATAAAACTATATTTTAACATTTGTCAATAATTTATAATATAAGGGTCACATAATAACAAACACAAAATGACTTACGATCGAAGACCTCGCGACATACCGTGTTACAAAATACCGCGCGCCTGACGTTGGCTAACGGAGGGTTCAGATGCAAGTCGGCACGGGTTCCCGTTTATAGAATGAGCTAAAATTTTTTTTGGGAGTATATAAACACGTAATAAATATAATTAGGGGGTATGCGTGAAAAAAAAAATAAGGGACACCCTAATATATATATATAAACTTATCTATACTAATATACCTATACTAAATCGTTCTATATTACAAATTTTGAAGGTATTAAAATGGAAAATTGCAATTTACATGATACATTGGGCAACACAGCTGGTGTCTCATACAAAAATAAAAAGTGGTTAAAATTCGTTGATTTAGCAACTAAGGTAACTAGTTAGTGAATCGGCCTGATTGTATCTTTGCTATAGCAAATATATTTACAGATTTATAGATGCATAGCATAATTGAGGAGCAAACATGCAAAAGCCGATACATCCATTTTAACTTATTCTCAGGCATTGGCCAAAAATGTGTACACGTAGGGGAGACCGGGGCGGACGTTTAAAAATTATTTTTAGTAGGGTAGAGACGTGGTAAAAATTGAAAAAAAAGCAGAACGATTTATTAAAGTATTATAAACAAAATACTAAAAAAAATTAACATAAATGATTAACAATTTTTTTTATTATCGTATTAAAAAAAGTGTCCTTTACTCCATTCCGCCCCGCCAACGGGGCAGAATGGTGTTATCGGGCACAGACAAGTTCTGCATCGTCGTCATCACTCTCTATCCCCGCACACGAATTGTGAGCCTACTCCCTCAAATTGAGGGAGTAGGCTCACAATTCGTGTGCGGGGATAGAGAGTGATGATGTGTTTAGTTTTATAACTTTTCGATATACATGTTGTATATACCCATTTTCAGCTTCATTTGAGGGCCTCAAATGAAGCTGAAAATAGGTATATACAACATATATATCGAAAAGTTATAAAACTAAACACAATTTCACCACGTTTAGTCTAAAACACACTAAAACGTTTGTAGTAACCCGTTTGTCATTACCAACTGTTAGCCTTCTACTAGAAGGCTTCTAGTAAATGACAACAAAGGACGATAGTACTATCGATCGTCTGCAGCGGAAAATTTTAATAAAACACCGTTCTGTCCCGTTACACTGTTCAAAATTTCATGACCATTTTAACACCAAATTAACACCATATGTGGTCTATATCGATACAAACCAAAATAGTGTTAAATAGGGTTCGTTGGTCTGGTGTAAATTCAAATACTAAAATAGTGTTAATTTAACTTTCACACAGTATTAAAATAAATTTTACTTGGTGTAAATTAAACTTCTTGTCAGTGTTAAATATTATTTGTTTGTGGTCAAATTAAATCATACTACACAGAAAAAAGTATAAAAAAAGAAACAGGAAGTTCCTTGACGCATTATTAGTATATTACCAGTGGTATTATTCCAGAAAATGGAACCTTCAACTCGCTAGAGATAATGTTTTTAGTTCGTTTCACTAACTTAAAATACTTCAAGTATTGACAGCTGTTTCCACCTATTTAAGGTCTAGTATCGAACAACTTGTAGTGTCACACCAAAGCAAAGGACTACCTGAGCTTATATATTCTTCATGTAAGTCAACAGAGGCGAGATTTAAGAACATCACGTGATCCACAAAAAAATAAATACTTATGGGTCAACTAAATTAAAGTTAAATGAACTATTCCTTTTTTTCTGTGTAAGTGCACTTCTCAAATATTTTTAGATAAACACCGTTTTGGTGTTCATTTTCAACCATAATTCATGGTGTTATATTAACACCACTTGGTGTTGGATTTTGACACCATTTTAGGATTACTCTTTATACCACAGATATTTTAAACAGTGTTCTACCCTGGTCTCCCCTACAGCAGTCCCACAAATATTTGAAAACTATTAAAAGGGGATGCTACTACTGTTGGGTTCTCTCTGTTTCGGTTTTTACTTAAAATGTTGTGCTAAGTTAAAAGACTTTACCAAAATTAGTAAGTTCTCTTAGAATTTTAAAATGGATTTATCGGTTTTTGCATGTTTGCTCCACAGTTATGACGTTCAAAATACTGTGTCCGCCACTGTACAATTCTGACGTAAAAGTTATCTCTGCTTAAAATATTCAACTTGTTATAATTATAAATTCGTTAACGATCCTAAATAGATCGTTATTACGATAATTACCCTCTTATATGTGCCTACAAGACAATTATCGCGATAATTACCCTCTTATATATGCCTACAAGACAATTATCGCGATAATTGTCTACTAGGAATCGATAATTCCATTGTATCTACGTATCCATGGCAATTAATAAAAATAACGTCAGTTTTTATTTTAATGTGACAGTTATTTAAAATGTCACGTTTTGGTAAAGAATCATTTGATTCAATTAATGAAAATGTAAAAATAGTGTTGAAATATTTGAAAATGTTATTCTTTGATTTAATTATAATTAAATAATAATAAACTATAGTTTATTCGTGTAATTATCTAAACAAATTACACTCGTGCATAAAAATAATCAGATAATTTTGCATTCAAGCATATAACCTTTTAAAAAATGCATTCGGTCATTTTCATATTTTGAGGAAAGAGCCCTCAACCTTCGGTGTCGGGCTCTTTCCAAAATATGAAAATGAACTCATGCATTTTTTAGGCAATATGCTTTCAAGCAAAATTATCGATAATTTTTAAGCACTTGTGTAATTAAACCCGATAATTGTCTACTAGGAATCGATAATTCCATTGTATCTACGTATCCATGGCAATTAATAAAAATAACGTCAGTTTTTATTTTAATGTGACAGTTATTTAAAATGTCACGTTTTGGTAAATAACCCAGACAGCAATATGACGTCCTAATTAAGTCTGCATAAGCTCTATTTTATGATTTGGACGTCAAATACAACATCAGAAAGAAGTTTTTAAGAAGTTCTTAAGACTTCGAATGCGCCACCTATTGAACTAATCAAGACTTCTCAAAAAAGAAGTCTTGAGGAACCCTTTTCTTTGACTTCGCAATTAAGCATTTTAAAGAGTCCTACTGTATAAACTTATAAAAAGACTTCTTTAGAATTTTCCGTTTTGGATATAGAAGTACTACTAGGGTACTGATGAAGAAATTGCATACTGGATCGTTGATTATTTTGACATGTCAAGTTTATTTTATTAATTTGTTAAATTGATTATATTAAAATCATTTTAATAATTTGCTCGTATTCGCTTATTTTAGGAATTGCGATTACTTCGTTTCACTTTTATTTAAATTCAAGAGTGCTCTTCACCGGCACCGATAGACGGCCTGTTTCACTCTTTTGGAGCTCGTCAGTATCGGGTATCTGTTTACCTAGGTCTAAGACCGTTTGGTATGGAGCACGCTCTAAATTCTACTTCGCCGCTTCTTATATCCAAAACAAGCAGTTACAGCGGTGAGAAGAAAGTAATCGCATTAAAATGTCATAAATGTGACGTCTCCATGTTGACTTCTAAAAGAGTTATAACTTATTATAATAGTAGGATTTCAATTGGAAGTAGGAAAAAAGAATACTCTGTAAGCTCATAATAAATTGTTCAAAAAGAGGTCAAGAAAAGATCTTCATTTGTACGTAAAAAAATTGACTTCTTATTTATGAGTTCTTTAACAGCTCAGAATTCTGAGCTCATAAAAAGGAGCTGTTTAAGACGTCATGTTAGAACTTCTACACGAAGTTATTTAAAAGACTTCATACTGAAATCTTTCTGAATTGGATGCTGACTGGGAATCATTTGATTCAATTAATGAAAATATGAAAAATAGTGTTAAAATATTTGAAAATGTTATTTTTTTATTTAATTATAATTAAATAATAATAATAATAAACTATAGTTTATTCGTGTAATTATCTAAACAAATTACACTCGTGCATAAAAATAATCAGATAATTTTGCATTCAAGCATATTGCCTTTTAAAAAATGCATTTGGTCATTTTCATATTTTGAGGAAAGAGCCCTCCACCTTCGGTGGCAATAGGCAATGGCTAAGATGACCAACCGTTCTGATTTAACCAGAACTATACTGTTTTTGAAAACCATGTTCTGGTTGTAAATTAAGTAAAGTAAAAGTTCTGTTTTTCAAAAGCTTTTCTGTTTTTTTCTGTTTTCATACTTACATATACCTACAATACTAATTAAGCCATAAACATAAAATTATAATTTCCACTTTGCCAGATTTTTCGCCCAATCGTGCAACTTTGCTCGCCCTACTCCCACTAAATACATTCGCGTTGGCGTTCGCCACTTGACTCTTCTCAAACGAACTAATAGTTCGGAACTATTTTAGTATTGCGCATATCCCTGACGACTGTGCGTTTTATTGTGGGTAAATATTGTAATATCTATTTTTTTTATTTCAAATCTGTGGGTAAAAGGCATAAGGGGATATGAGTATGAGTATGAGTATAAGAGACGTATAACCAGCCCCATTTCCTCTTGACTCTCAAACCCCGTACAGGCCTATGTTTACTTACGCCGATTTTTGTTCTTCCCCAGCAACTGCACGGCTTCACCCGTGTTTGCTGGGGTGCGAATGTCCATTGCGTTCCGTACTGTCCCCTATTTGGGGCTCGAGAGCGAGAGGCGAATAGTTATAATAGCCGTTCCCGGGTTCGCCGGGCCTATGCTATACGCTCAGTGAGGTATGGATGAGGGACGGGAGGGAGTTGGTTTTTGGGGGACAATTACGCCGACTTAAAACTAAGTACGACGCGGAATCCCCCTAGACCAGTCGGTTAGTATTACTCCAAACATTTGGGATTACTATTTGGAGTTGGGGAGTTGTTATTACGCTGCAGGGGTGTAGTTTCCTAGTCGAGGTCTTCGTCTTGTTCATTATTGTCATTATCCGTGTCGGATAGTTCCTGAACTTGGTAAAGTGTGTCGGTTGTTTTTTTTTTTTATTGTTGTTTAGTTGCTCCCAACTGGTCTTGTTACTTTGTGAGAAGTGCATGTATTGTGCTACGTGTCATGAAATGTGAACAATGGTCTACCGATTTTTTTTGTCTTTAAGATCTAGTTTAAGGGTGGCTTGTAGTATGTTGTTGCGTTGTCTACGAGTGACGTGGACCCAGTGTTTAATTGGGCTACTCTTACCCTTTTGGTAATGGTTTTTCCCATTGGTACGATAATCGGCACACATGATAAACTCCCCCGCAAAGAAATACAACCCCCCGCGGCCCCCCCGGAAGACAATCCACACAGCGGCAATCGTACTACGACTACCGCCGTGTAGACCATCCCCCGTATAGGCCACGGGAGGCTGCACCCCCCCCGCGAAGGAGCCCATCACTCGTGCCGAGCGTAAGGCCGCAATCGCTGCGATAAGGCAGTTCCCAGTGGGGGGTATTTTTTATACTTTTACAAATTTTATAATTTTCTAAAAGTTCAATTCTTTCTCTTTTACTTTTTTTTTTATGATTAAATTATAATAATTATTGTTACATAATTATTACAATTATTGTAACTTAATTTTCGAAAATTCGATAATTTTATTTACCCAATTCGTTAATTTCAACTTTTACATCTGGCAATACTGCTATTCACACTCAACTTGTTTATGTTATTTTTGTCTTCTTGCATGTTTAGTTTATTTATTTATTTATCTTTTCGATGGTTGTTTATGATTTGTCTGCTATGAGAAATTGAGGTTGTTTGTTTAAACTTAAGGAAATGTTCTTATTCTATTTTAATTTAGTTTTTGGGACAATAAAGGAATTCTTAGTATTTTCTTTTTGCAACATTGTGAAATGCTTACATAAACATTGTGAAATGCTTTTATAAACATTTAGCGAATATACGGTAAGACATGCAATTGGAAAAAATAACTTAGCTTGACCATTTGGTGCTGGAATTGAACCATTTCGCATGCCGCTCGCACGTGTGGTAGTCCAGTAAATTTCGTGGAAGTGATCGTCTCTCTCACACCTTTTAACCAGGTCCAACACTTGAGGATTTAATCAATGGGGGGAGGTACCACACACAATTTGCACTCTTTTGCACTTGGGACAGTTATCACGTTTAGAATCGATTGATTTTTTATTATTTTTCAGTACAGCCTTAAACGTATTCGCATTAATTCAGGAAATATATTTATATTTAGCGGGTATACGCTTTTGTTAGCATATGACATGTGCTAACAAAAGGGTACACGCTAACCATAAATATATTTCCTGAATTAATGCGAATACGTTTAAGGCTGTACTGAAAAATTGATCATTAATTGATCATTAATGATCAAAGGCATAAGGGGATAAGTCAAAATTTTGACTTATCCCCTTATGCCTTTTGTCCACAGAAATGATATGCCTCTGTAAAGAGGAAAATGTATCTTTAATGCAGAAATGCAAAAGAATTACCCATATTGTTGTGTTTATCTTAAACAAAGTCCTGTAGGGTAGATGCACCGGTTGTGGCACAGTTTTCCCTCCTCGAATGACAGATATAGTATAACTAGATATCTTTGTCTTAGAACTTTTATCTAATTTGAAAAATATAGGTCAGACAAAGACAAATTCAATAAAATAGCCGAAAAAAGCAGTTTCGCTAGTTGTGGCCACTTATTTTCTACTTGTGGCCAGATGCCTCACCAGTTGTGGCCATCCTATTGAAATGCATATAAAATAAGAAGCAAAATGAACAGTAGTTTATTAAAAAAACCTGATTTACATCATCAAAAAAAAGAGTTTCATAACAAGCCTTAGCACTTTTTTTTCGTATAAAATATTAAAAAATACATTTTTTAGTCAAAGAATTAAGTACTAAGTAGAAACAAAAATGAACAATATACAGAAATAAAAAAACAAAACTAAGTTTCTTTATTATAAGGCTTTCATTTCGGGAACTGCACAGACTCCTCTGGTATTTATGGCTTTAGGATTGTTTATTTTTAACAGTATGTCTTGGACTTTGTACCACAATAGATCCGGCGAATCAGGCCATTTCCAATGGTTTATTCCAGTTTTACAATACAATTTTTTTCAATTTTTTCATAAAACCAGTAAGGGAACACAATATATCTAAAATGGTAAACATATTTTTTACTTTATCAGTGTTAGCCTCTTCTATCAAAGGAGTGTTTGTATTAAAATCTTCTTTGGTCGGTTGCTGTTCATCGTTTTCATCATTACTCTCCCTGGACTCTTTGGTATTTTCATCACAAATTTGTTCTTCATTAGGTGTAGGCTTATCTAAAAACACTTCATTGTTTTCCTCTTTGATAAACTTTTTTTTGTTAAATTTTTTCCTTTGCTCTTTTTGCAGCCTTTTCTGCTGCTAAATTTTCCTTAGATTTTTCTTTGGCTTCAAAAATTTCTATCCACTTATCTGAATTAACCACTGAAGGAAGGGGTATTTTTTCTTTTTTTATGAATATTACACTCTTCTTGGATTTTTTGTACAGAGTACAGAAGGCCTTCTTTATTTAAAGGAATATTGAAATAATTTTCGCGGTGCCATAATTTTTCTAAAACAAATTAATTTAAGGCTGTTAGGTGTCCCTTTTCTACCTTGTTTAGTATTACATTTTGCCATCTCTTTCTACTGCATGGCCACAACTGGTTTTCATGACCCATTTGTAGCCATTTAAGGTCCACAACTGGCTCAGAACCCACTTTTGATGCTCCAATTGTGGCCACTATTAATTTAATTATTTATAAGTTAAATATCTACTTCAAAGTGTTAAAATAACATGTAAAATTCCTTTATAAGTCAAATATCATCCACTTTGAACACAAACATTTAAATTCTTACACAGAATCATGCATTAACTTACCTCGTGTTTCTTAACTAGTTTAATAGTGGCTGTTAATATTTTAGATTTATTTTGTATATGGCCACAAACGGTGCGATGGCCACAACCGGGGCATCTACCCTAGAGAATTCTTTAAAGTTTTTCCCAATAAACAACTTTTGGGCAAAAGACAAATCACAATTGCATATTAAAACTATAAAATCATTATTAATTGTTAAAACTAATTTCAATCAACCATGCTTTAAAAATATGAAGTAATAAAAATTTTTACTTAATTAATAAAAAAAATTTACTTGCAAGAAAAATATAGTTTTAAAAAATCTTAATTTGTAATAATATTATTATTATTAGAAATAGGTACATGTAAACATTTTCTAAAAAATACAGATTTTTTATTAGAGTTCTGGTTTTTCTTTCAGGAGAGTTGGTCACCTTTACAATATGCTTTCAAGCAAAATTATCGATAATTTTTTAAGCACCTATACCAGGAAATCGGCAAGTGCAAGACATTTCTCGTCACGTCGTGTTAGCCTGTATATTTACTTTTACACACTTTGTGCTTCTACATTTAAAGTGCATATTTTTTTTGGCCCGGGGCGGCTTCCTATAGACACGGTTATTAATCTATGGACACGGTTCTGTATTTTTAAAACCCAACTGCTATTAAAATTACAGTTACCTAAAGTACAAATTGTACTGTACATAGATTTTACGTAGATGGCGCCTCCCGTCAAGAAGCCAAAAGTCCAACCTTAAATATTTTCCAAATGTCAATAAACAAACGTAAATAATTGATCAATAAAATGTCCATGCCAAGAAATCTACCGCAAAGCAAAGAAGCTCTTTTAAAATCCTACAGAACGCGTCTTAAAGACGATGTGAAAAGCATGCTGGAAAATTTTGAAGGTAAAATGAAATATGTTACTTAGAATGTAAACAAAATGTAATGTTTTTCGTTTGTTATAGGCATTGTTAAGCTTGCAAAGGGTGAACATGATACTCAGTTATCAAGAATGACACAATGTGAGCAAGATACATATGAAATGCATGTAAGGGCAGCCAACATCGTAAGAGCTGGAGAATCACTTATGAAACTTGTTTCTGATATTAAACAGTACCTTATTTTAAACGATTTTCCTTCTGTTAATGAAGCTATTACACAAAACTCAAAATTATTCAGGTAATATTAAATTATTATATAAATTATAAGATTTACTAAATGCATTTTCGTAGGACAAAACAATCTGAATGTGATCAAAAGTTAATGTCATTGCGAGATGATATGGCAGCAGATTTATACGATTTAGAAGAGGAATATTATAGTAGTATTAATAAATAATTTTACTTTATTAATTTATTTATTATAACAAAAGCCCTATTTGCTTAAATTATTAAAAAAAAACTTTTATAGTGCTTTTAAACTAAGGGAATAATTTTATAAAAAAAAGTCTCCATTTTTATTATAACCAGTGAAGTCGATCATTATGTGGAGGATGATTATGGTTGTCATTTCTTCTTATAACTGTTCCATCAACTGTTGTAACACATCTTACTTTACAATGGCTTTTGTAGTAGTCTGAGCACATCCAAAACAGTCTCTTTGCTTTTTTTTTGGTTTAAATAAAACAGGTGATTGTTTAAAACCATGCACTTTTTATTTCTTCTTGTTACTCCAAATGAAGGGTTCACTAAAAATATTACTAATTTTATTATAAAGTTTACTAAAAACAATTTTTTTTTAATAATTACAATAAACAAACAAAATGCTTGTTTTGTAAGTTACTTAAATTAAATACCCAACTGGTGGGAGGAAAGAAAATTAAAATTAAAGTTAAGTGAGATTTTTGGTTGCAAGGTCCGGATGGATGGTAATCTTAACCACTGTATGAAAATTAACCACTGTATGAAAAATTAAATTTGTGATCAATAAATTTGGCTCTGGTCTAACCCATGGTATAAATAATGGGTTAGACAGCACGAAATATTTCTGAAATATGTCAGAAATTTTTCATTAATGGGTTAGACAGCACGAAATATTTCTGAAATATGTCAGAAATTTTTCATTAAATTATTAAAAATTTCGTTTATATAACTGAAATATTTCAGTACTACTTCTGAAATATATAAATGACCGCATAATGTTTCAATGAAATATGCCTGAAACAATACCTACAGTTATATATATAACTGTAGGTATTGTTTCAGTAATATTACTGTAACTTTTCAGAAATATTACTGTAATGTTTCAAAAATATTCCTGCTCACTTAACTTTTACATTTTTTTGGAGTAAAATGAACATTTTTGCAAAGCATCATTATAAATATCCATTTTACTAAAAGAAAGTAAAAGTGAATGAACCTTTTAACTCCCTGTTAAATAATAATAAGTATTGATTTAAAATTCTTTAATGGAACTAAGAAAATATAATAAAAAAAATAACAATATACCAGATCCAAGGACCAATTTATAACTATAGGTACCTTCTTATAAACTTTCATATTTTGCATTTTAGTAAAAAAGTTATTCGTCGTAAAAAATTATTCGGAAAAATCCATGCATAGCCATCTTCAAAATTTTGAAATATATTTTATATATCTGGGTGAAATGTCCCCTGATGGTGTTACCCCGTGATATTTAATAAATCCAAATGAGTTTGACCTACACTTTTATTGTTATTAAAAATAAGAGTTTTGAAAATTTTTTATTCAAGGTCAAAGATCAAAAAAATGATTTTTCGCGATTTTCAGCAAAACGGTAAGTTTTATCATAAAAATACACCAGACAAAAATTGTAGATCATAAAATAATCTATAAAAAATGTATCAATACTTTTTTTCTACGAGGCACCGTTTCTGAGATAAAACGATTCGAAAAGTTGTAAAAGTTATAATCGCCATAATATGCACTCGTTTCCACGCCACCTATGAGGTAGTTTACTAAGCGCGTTTTTAAACGTGGTTTCTCCACTAGGCCTATTTCACGGGTCACTTGTGATCCTGTTTAATTTGAAACTATTGCTAAATAACGGAAATTAGCAATGATTGGAAAAGATAATAGCGATGTAAATTTAAAAAAAGTACTGAAGTTTATTCGTCTGATTCGTAACATTTAAATTCTTTTTCTTGTTCTTCTTGATCTTCTTCTTGTTCTTGTTCTTCTTCTTGTTGTTCTTCTTCTTCATCCTGGGTTCAAGTAAATTGCGTCAATAGCGATGTATCGCATCTTACCTCGTTGGAATTAAATGAATCCTCCACTGTTGGTGATTCAACATTAGAGCACGACCGGCCTTGACAATTCGTACATGCCAGAGAATAAAACAGTCCGACTTTTTTGCAACCACATTTAGCACTGCATCCCTTTTTGCAGTTGCAAAAAATTGTGTTCAGTAGTTTTTCCGGCGCAGGTGGGAGTAAAGTTTGAACTGGTTCTAATGTGTTTTTGACCAACTTCCAACCCTAGTCTGTAGGGTCTAGCTGATAACCAAGCCACACTTGAACATGGTAATATACCCGAAAAAGATGTTGATGAGCAGCAACTGAGGTTGGAGGATGACAAGCTAATTGAACTTGTTTTTTACTTTTAGAATTTTTAACGAAACATGCATATCCATACTTATCAAAACAGGTAGTTTTTTAGGAGCTCCGTATATATAAATAAGAAATCGAATGCCGATAACTTCTTGTCCCGTAGACCCTTTTCCTCGAGTTTGGACGAAAAATCGCTCGTTCGAAAGTTAAGCGAAGACAACGGAACGTGCCAAATTTGACGGAAAAATCGAAAAAAAGTGGACTTGGACCTTTTCGACACCGGAAAAATTTGGTCCGCGGATAGGTCTCGTGGGCAGAAAAAAAGGATGCAAATTTCAACCTTCAACGGCCTCCGAGCTACGGCGCTTAGAAAAAAAGGATATACAGACAACGGAAAAAATAAATATTGCAAACGGGCCGGATACGCCGGCAACTTTTCGAACAGCATTCTTGTTTTATTTTTTTCGAAAAATTTTCAAACGTTTTTTAGGTCGAGAGAAATTTTCGAAATTGGCCGAACGAAATACACGAATCGACGGGAAAAAGACCAAAGTTTGACATACTAAAAGATGAGCTTCATCGAATAAAAACTAATAGGCCAGAAGCCCGTTTAATTTTTGTTGGGTATTTAAAAAAGTTAACCAATTAAAATCCTCGAAATCAAATCGATAAGGTGGCAAATGACAGGTGGCATATGACAGTGACAAATGACAGGTGACAGATGACAGGTGACAGATGACAGGTGACAGATAATAGGTGACAGATGTCAAGTGGACAGATGACAAGTAACTAATGACAGTAGACAGATTACAATTGACAGATAACACATAAGGTGACAGAAGACGTGAGAAATATAAATTTCATCTTTAAAATTACTACCCAGTTTAAATGGAGCGGTCGCGGCGCGAGTCCCACCCGCAGCGAGCACCAACTATAGCAGGTCAAACAATTGAACATGAGACAGATCATCTGTCATCTGTCACAGATTTTGTCTCAAGGTTACAATGGCGTATAAATTAATTAATTTATACCCAGTCCCTTAAGGGACTGGGTTTTAATTCACTTGATATTCTTATAGTTATAACTTATGTAGGTATACTTTATATTTTAAGTGTAAGTTAAAATGACCTATAGAAAAATATTTTAACATATATTACAACTCTAGAGATACGTGGCGTGCATATTATGACGATTACAACTTTTACAACTTTTCGAATCGTTATATCTCAGAAACGGTGGCTCGTAGGAAAAAAAGTATTAATACATTTTTTATAGATAATTTTATGATCTACAATTTTGTTTGGGGTATTTTTATGATAAAACTTACCGTTTTGATAAAAATCGCGAAAAACTAATTTTTTTGACCTTTGACCTTGAATAAAAAGTTTTCCATACAGGGGAATGATGGGGAACTTTAAAATTTTATTTATAATTATATTCTGAACAATTTTAGTGATTTTCAGCTTGTTGTAAATTTATGTACCTTCACTGTTATTTTTTGGTCTAATTTGACCGGACTATTTATCTCTATAGGTAGGTACCTACAATTTCTCTGCTAAAAGTCTTATTAACTCTTCCAGAAGACTCCCAAATCTTGCTATTAATCTGACTTACCTACTAAAAGCTATTCTTATTTTGCATTTTTTCGACTTAATAAGTCTTTTTAAGAAAATATTCTTATTTTTACTTATTAAAACTTTTTCAGAATTTTTTTTTACAAGGGTCCACAATTCAGCAAATAAATTTGGTTTTACTCATATTATGATTTGGGATAACCTACAAATTTATTGACAAATGCATTAATTAATAAATTAATTAATTAATTTAAAAAAAGTGGTTATATTGTAAAATACCTGTATACAGATATATACATATGAAAAACTTTTTTATTAATATACTTTATAAAAAGTTATGCTTTCTCAAAAAATAATATTAGACTATAATTGACCCAAGAGAGAAGTACCTACCAAAGATAATACTATCTTTGGTACCTACTACTCTTAATTTTTATTTTTAGAGTAGAATGAAATAAATAAATGTAAATAAATGAAAAACTTTTTTATTAATATACTTTATAAAAAGTTATGCTTTCTCAAAAAATAATATTAGACTATAATTGACCCAAGAGAGAAGTACCTACCAAAGATAATACTATCTTTGGTACCTACTACTCTTAATTTTTATTTTTAGAGTAGAATGAAATAAATAAATGTTGCTTAAATTTAAAAGTTTTATCTTATTTTATATCCATGGTCTCCACGTTGGTACATTTGGCGTTTTCAAGTTAAAAAATATATAATCTTCCAAATTTTTTTTTTTTTAATTAGGTATTTAAAAAAAAAAATTTGGAACTATTAGTGATATTATTAGCTTTACTTTGCAAGAAAAATTAAAATCGCGGATGTAGCCGTTGTGGGTACATACACTTAAATGTATTAAATTATCAAATTATTGCGCAACAGTAAGCTTAACATGTGTTCTAGTGCAAATGATGCTATATATATATATATATATATATATATATATATATATATATATATATATATATATATAGATATGCAATCCTACATTACCAAGCCCGAAACGTTACATTCTACAGTATAAACGAAGCCCACTCGGTTTTTACGAAGCCCGAAATCGGGCTTCCTAAAATTAGCGTGTATAAATTTGTTTTAGAGTTAAGTGATGCCCCCTTGTTTCAATGGCGAAAAAGTGGTGGGCTTCCTAATGCCATTCAAACCTATCAAAATATACACCCTTAGTTCCAATGTTTTGGCGGTAGGGGGCACACGAGTCAAACGAGATTATATACAGCTTTGTATAAGTATTACGTAGTATACGAAGCCCGTACATCTGGCAACAATGGGGACTATACGCTCGATGACTTTTTGATAGGAAGGCGGGGAAAATAATGCGGGATTCTTAAATTTGTATCTACTGATTTTCAAAATAAATGTTATATTCCCAAAATTATGTTTTGTTCTCTACATGGCGTGGATTAAAAGGCAATGTTTTGTTAAATACTTTCGTAATACACTTAATTTTAAAGAATTATTTATTTTTGAAATATTATTTGGAGTGCATTTTTCTTTGGGGCGGTTTTACAAGTTTTCCAGATATTTTATATAGTTTTAATTGGGGAAACAAGGGGATTTGTATATATTATTATTATTATTTAATGTTACATTTAAATAATTTAAATAAAAATAATTTTTAATTTATTTAAAAAATTTCCAATAGCGGTATGAAATAAATTAAAAATTATTTTTATTAAATATAATTTAAATGTAACATTGAATTGCAAAAACTGCTTTTTGACAGATAGCTTCTTATGGCAATTTGTCAATTAACATTCACAACTGGTCAATTTATTTATACATGGCAAACAACGACCAAACAACAATAAGAAATTGGGTTCTTTATTTGGATAGTGCTTATCTAAAAGGAACCAAAAACTTGTTCGTAGCTTAACAAACTTATTTGTATATACCTAACTCATTTTTAATGCTGCTTAAAAACTTAATTATAATTTGAAAGTCCTCTCAATAGTTTAAAAGAAGTTTTCTAAATAATGATAAACTTTTTGAGCATTTTTAAAAATGAGTTATTTTACAAAAAATTTTGTTAAGTCCAAAAATAGTTTTTGGCGCTTATACAAAACATTTTTTGAAATTTTGGCCTTAATATAAAGTTTTTGAAAACAAAAGTACCTATGTCTTATAAATCAAATACCATAAAGCCCACAAAACTCAAGTTTGCATTTTTGTTTATCTGTAAAGGCCAGGAAACCGGGAGTTTTTGCAATTTTCCCAACATTTATTAAAATGGATATAGCCGGTTTTCCACGGATGCTCCTCAACTATGGTCTAGGTCTTTTAAATCAAATTTGCATATAATTATAAATTTAGACAATATTTTTAAATAATGACTTATAATTCATTTAATAATATAATAGTTTTTATTAAAATAATTATCACACTATTTTTAAATACACTGCCCGACAAAATTATTGCATAATAAATAAAAAAATTAACTCTAAAACGCCTTTACTAATCTTTATGAAATTTTGGATAAAAATACTTCAACTTATATCTCAATTTACTTGAATACTCGAGGGTTTTTCGAGAAAATATGTTTAAAGCCTTTTTATTTAATAATGAAAATAAGTTCGAAAAATAACTTTTAGGGATTTTTTTTTAAATAAATAAAAAATATGCTGTTAAAGAGCGTATTTTTTTAGTATACCCTGAAAATTTTGTACAAATCAAGCGAACAGTAACGAAGATACAGCGCTTCAAAGTCGTGAAAAATGACCACTTTTCAGCAAAATAATCAAAAAGGCGTCATTTTTACCGACTTTGAAGCGCTGTATCTTCGTTAATGTTCGTTTGATTTGTACAAAATTTCAAAATACGCTCTTTAACAGCATATTTTTTATTTATTTAAAAAAATTCCCTAAAAGTTATATTTCGAATTTTTTTCATTATTAAATAAAAAGGCTTTAAACATATTTTCTCTAAAAACCCTCTAACACGTAAATTGAGATATAAGTTGAAGAATTTTTATAAGGATTGGTAAAGGCGTTTTAGAGTTAATTTTTTTATATTTATTATGCGATAATTTTGTCGGGCAGTGTATTAAAGTATACGTCATTATTTAGATTTTTTTGAATTTTTGGTGTATATAAATCTAATAATTAAAAAAAAACTAGATGTCTTTATAATTCATGAAAAAAATATTCAGTCAGTTTCACTTGTTTTGATTCCCATTTAAGTTTTACACAAAATTACCTAACCTCAACAATAATTCTTATAATAATTATAATTATTGATAAATTTGTATATTTTTTATTAACATATGGAAATATATTTTTTAAAGGCTTAACTTTTAAACAAAAACGAATCGCATCCATGTCATTTAAGAAAAAATGTTTATAATTAACCCAGCTATAATCTGACAAAGTTTGCCATAGAGCTTGTAGAGCACCCTGTATAAGATATTTAAACCTATTCAAAATTATGATGTATAAACAAAATAAATGAAATGTTTATATAGGTACCTAAATTTAACAATACTTTTAAATTATTATAATATAAATAATTATAATTTAACGATAATTATTATTATAATAATTATAATTCAACAATATTAATAAATATATACCTACGTCATTATTTAAGAATATTGTTAAGTTTAAGTATCGTCTAGGTATTTTAAATCAAATTTGCCTATAATTATAAATTTAGACAATATTTTTAAATAATGACTTATAATTAATTTAATAATAATTATTATTATAATATTTTTAATTATAATTATTATAATTCAACAATATTATTAAATATTTAAGTATACCTACGTCATTATTTAAAAAAATAGGTTAAGTTTAGGTATAGTCTAGGTATTTTAAATGAAATTTGCCTATAATTATAAATTTAGACATTGAAATAAAAAAAACACTTATCTAACTTATAAAATAGATCTCACACACAAACAATTTAATTAAAAAAAACACTTCTTGACAGAGGCAACACCGCAGGGCTTCCGATACACCGCGGAGTGTGTCTCTTGTTGTTTATGCACCAACGAACAGTTAACCGCCCCGTCCCGCATTACCGGGCTTCGACTAGCCAGTGTTATGCACCGGGCTTCGTATTGATAGCCGTGCATGTATATATATATATATATATATGTATATATATATATATATATATATATATATATAAACTCACGTGCAAAATAATCGATCCACACAAATTTTCGATGAATTTCAATCGCAAATAACTTTTTTATTTGATAATGGATTTAAACGAATATTAAAGAATATTGTAGATAAATTAATGGACAATCGCTCACATTTTAAAAAATACTAAAAAATAGACGTACGTTTATAATATACAGGTTTAAACAAAAAGATGTTTTTTACCATAAGTTTAAGACACTCTGTAGAGTGGCAAAACCGTATATTGTTCTAAATTAAGTTTTATTTATCAAGTCACATCTATTCTTAACAGTTTTGTTTTTGGTTTACCTCGATATATTTATTTTTGTGGAAAATATGGATTTTTAAAAAAAACATTGCAATTTCCAATATTTTTCTGTATGAAGAACTAAGGTTGCTATGGTCCATCCATAGGCTATGGGGAATGACAGTGACAGTTTTGTTGAATCATCCTATACTTGGACATGTCATACACGGCTTTCAAAAGCTATCAAATTGTTTTTTGCAAATTAATGTTTAAATTTTGAGGTGTCTTCTTACTTTATAAAATGGATATGTCTCCGACTGATGTTGCCAGAGCCATTAATTTAATCCAAGATGGACGGTCACAGTATTACGTGGCAAGTGTTTTAAACGTCATAAGAAGTAAAGTATAAAGGGCAACATCAGTCGGAGACATTTTTAAAAGTAAGAAGACACCTCAAAATTAAAACATTAATTTACAAAAAACAATTTGATAGCTTTTGAAAGCTGTATATGACATGTCCAAGTATGGGATGATTCAATAAAACTGTCACTGTCATTCTTCATAGGCTATGGATGGACCATAGCAACCTTAGTTCTTCATACAGGAAAAATATTGGAAATTGCAATGTTTTTTTAAAAAATCCATATTTTTCACAAAAATAAATATATCGAGGTGAACCAAAAACAAAACTGTTAAGAATAGATGTGACTTGATAAATAAAACTTAATTTAGAACAATATACGGTTTTGCCACTCTACAAAGTGTCTTAAACTTATGGTAAAAAACATCTTTTTGTTTAAACCTGTATATTATAAACGTACGTCTATGTTTTAGTATTTTTTTTTAATGTGAGCGATTGTCCATTAATTTATCTACAATATACTTTAATATTCGTATAAATCCGATATCAAATATTAAAGTTATTTGCGATTAAAATTCATCGAAAATTTGTGTGGATCGATTATTTTGCACGTGAGTGTATATATATATATATATATATATATATATATATATACAGTGCTTGCAAATCCCAGTAAGCACCAAACACTCGGTAAACAGTCAGCCTTCGCTCGGCATAGGCGGTTGACCGGCGGTTCGGCTTGCCCTAGCCGGCCCGCTTACGGCTGGAATACGGCCTGCCGCGGCATAAGCAATACATCTCACGGCTGCTTACGCACGCGAGCTAACTATAAATAGCGATTGGATGCAATATTTAGGTGGAAGTGTGCGTCCGTAATGGCATAGCTGAACATTAATTGTTTGAAGTCCCCATCTCCATCCTCATCTGCTCAGTAACGAATAATGTCTAGCTAGTGAAGTGTACACGTGTTAAAAAAGTATCTTGCCATTCAGAGAATTTCAGGATTGAACTTATAGGATATACCTTTCCAGGACGTCTGTAGGCTTTTTTGAATGGCCAGGCGGTTGTGGCCGGCCCTCGGGCAACTATACGCAGCCGACACTCGGCCGAGTAAACATTCGGCCAGGCGGATATGCCCGACAGTTGGCCAGGCGGACATGCCCGTTCTATAAGCCGGAAGAAATACGTGTGTTTACAAGGAATTTCTTTATTTTTGGTTTGGCGTTTGGTGACAAGTGTCTTAATGACTGACTGCAGTTGTGACGGGTGGTGGTGAGACTGGGCGTGTGCCCTAGTTTGCCATTATTTTTCTGTTGTTGCAACGTGTCTCCTATTATAAAATTATTGATATTTAAAAAATGTAAATACTTACCTTTAAATATCACGTATTTGCCCTACCAATATGATAACATTTTTATTTTGTTTCTTTGTAATGCACTTAAATAATTGATAATAGCATGATCCTTTATTTTCCTTAATACAAAAATAATTATTATATTAACAAACATATTAAGTAAATAATTAAAACAAAAATAGATACCTATACACAGTGTATAGATATGTATTTTTGTTTAATAATAATGTATTTTTGTTTAATAATAATACACTGATTTTTTTTCTCAATACACATTTGCCTTTAATTTTAACTCAATAAAATCTATATGCATATCATTTTTATGACTTTTATGTAATACATCAAATAATGACTAGTTCTTTTCCTCCCTAACTCTTCGCTGTTTAGCATGCCTTAGCCATTCGGCAAAAGCAGTTTCATATTCCTTTCTGGTGCATTTCGTTTGCTGGTGAATTATTTCTAAAAACCAACTGATACTAAACCGTAGGTTTTAATTAATTTTAGTTAACTTACCAAATGCCTGATTGGTAATTTCCAAACTACTTATTGCATAATTATTTTTTCTCCCCAACCATGAGCAGCATTCTGCTAATGAATTTGTAAATACATTTTTACACAACCTGCTGACAAAATCTTTGTAAGTATTCCCTCCAATTGATTTAATAAATTTTTGCTAAAACAATTTTATTTAGAAAAAATTATGGATTTTAAAAAATTACTTACATATGACTTTAAAATGGATTTTTCCGTTTTTAACTGTTGTTCGAAACTTTCCAATTCAGTCAAATGTTTTAATGGAAATTTTAAGAAAGTTTTAATTTCCTGTTCTCTCTGAGGAAAGGCACTTTCCATCTTTTCCTTTATTTCAATGATATCCAACTTTATTTCTGCCAATAAATGAAATATTTGATCAATTTTGTTATTTGTTTTAGTGTTACAATTTGGTGTTCCTGTGTCTAAAACATAATTTAAACTATAGGTATATCTACTGAAAAAATATTGCTGCAATGTTTGCAGAGTTTACAAATAAAATGTTTTATTTGCTAGTTGCATTAACATAAATGAAATGTTACATTTAAAATGTTACACATGATAATTTCCCCCAACCTTAAATTTGGAACTTTTTGAAAGTTTTGCACTGGTAATATTTAATAATATAAAATGTTATATAATAGTACTTATATTATGTATCAAGTTTGATAAACGCCATTTTAGTCACGAATTTAAGTTAGGCACGAGTGAGCTCGCGAGCGAATTCTATACAAAAATAGAGTAAGCGTAAGAATAGGAAAATATTTAAAATGGTATAAAATCTGAACTATTTGGATTTTTTAAATAAAATTTTAAATTTGTCAATAAATTATAGTAGATTATAAATTGCACCACTTTAATTTGAATTATGTCAAATAGGGGGGCCAGGGGCGGGTGAGGGGATACGAAAAACTCACTTTTTTTCGCAAACTTCAATTTAAATTTTGTTTGCGTCAAACTTGTCTATTTAATGTCATTATAAACTATTATAAATTTGGTGTGGGCCCCATGTCTAATAACTAAGAAACGTTTAAATCCGATATAGAAGTAGTTTGTACAGTGAAACTAAATATAATGTTTTATGGGCACTCCACGGTGGAGTATCCACGCGAAATTTTTATACTTTATCTAGTTTACTGCCGGCCACACTCTTATATAAGAAAAAACGTACATACACACTTTTTAAATATTGGCGTTGAGAAACTATTAAATACTTTTGTATTTGTGTACTAAGATAATACAATAATTTTCAAATTTAGTATTATTTCACAAAAAAGACACCTTAATTAGAATCGTTAAGGATTGTATGATATTTGACAACTGTAAATTAACTTAAATCTAATTTCAGCCCGTGACTAAAGCGCTATAAAGCCATAGCTTTTCAATGTGTATTTAAAAGATCACGTAGTGTCATGTACGAAAATTGTCGTTTTAAAGGTGCGAGTAGAACAAAGTATACGCTAAAGAAGCATCGCTATAGCTACTATAGTAGTAGTACTTGTGTTGTTGGGTGGTTTTCGAGAGGAAATCCTGGGATGAGTTTTTACCGGTTTCCCAATAAACAGTGAAAATCCGACTGAAAAAATAAATTGCTGACAGTCCCTGTAAATATAGGGGAGAGTAGGGTAATGAGGACCCCCTTAGAACTTAAGTTTTGCTCATATTTTGGTTATTTTTCCGAAATTATTAAAGTTTATGTTATTTTAACTTTAATAAGTTATTAACAAACACAAATCGTTGAAAAATTTATAACAGAAGGTACCTACACATTTTTAAAAAAATAAAAGAAGTCAAAAGGGCCTCATTATCCGCCGCGTCGGGAAATGAGGACCCAAAAGTAACCCTGCTCTTTATTTACAGAAATTGCATGTATATGCAGATTTTTTGCCTGCACCTGACCATTCTGCTTAAGTCCACTCAAGAGTCTTGAATTTTGAGTCAAGTCACATTACACATCTGTATCATAACGTTGGCCCTGCTAGATGCAGGAGCTTCCTCGTTCACATTTGACGCTGCATCTGCTACAGCTTATTTAGGCTTTTGTATAGTTTTAAGAGAAAAAGGAATTAAAGCTATTGCTGAAGTCTTCTTCACTCAAAATATTATTTTTTTTTACTTGGTGGCAATGAGGACCAGATGGACCCAAATTATGTTTAAAAACAAAATCTTTATAAAAATATCAAAAATATTACTAACGTTTTATAAATGATGATTTTGGTTAAAAGAATTACTAATTATTGATTTGCAAGCAAAATATGAAATAAAAATGTATACTTGAATCAATTTAACTGTTTTATAAGACCGAAGCGCCATATATAAGAGAAGTACAACTCTAACTATCGATAAAACAGACTTTAAATAATCTACAGAGACTAAAGACACCATTTTACAGATGGATCCACTGTTATCTTAAACATATCGCTAACAACAGCCATAATAAAACGGTGGACCTGATTACCAGGTAGGCCGGATTACCCAAGTCTCCACTAAACTGCACCTAGATGTATGTAGATACAATAAAATTTAAAATTTATTGAATAAATACACATTTTAGTAATGATTTCCGTGAAAATTGTACACATTTCAATTCAGTAAAAATCATAAAACAACGTTTAAATTCAGACAGCATTATGCATTATTAAAATCGTTCATTGAGAAGGGTATTATATTATGTATTATATATAATATTATGTTGCCATGATAGATATAATATATATAAATATTATTTTGTCGTTTACTATTTTTAAATGAAGTTGTCGGCGTTTTTTAGAGGACTCAAATTTTTTTTGTTATATTTCTTAAAAATGTCCAAACTTATATTATTAGGTAAAGTTATCATTAGTTAATTCTGCAGCAATAAATATACGTACCGAATTGGATTCTTTGGAAAAAACATGAAAATGCAACTGTTTAGTTCTTAAATTACATTTACAATTAAAAACACAATAATTCACCATTATAGTGTGTGTATTTTGGTGATATCCCAGTAAGCACAAGCTAGCCGGCCCGCATACGGCCCGAATACGTTTTGCCGAATCGGCCGCGTATTTCTTCCGGCGTGTAGCACGGGCATATCCGCCTGGCCAACTGTCAGGCATATCCGCCTGGCCGAGTGTCGGCTGTGTATAGTTGGCCGAGTGCCGGCCACAACCGCCTGGCCATTCAAAAAAAGCCTACAGACGTCCTGGAGAGGTATATTCTATAAGTTCAATCCTGAAATTCTCTGATTGGCAAGATACTCCAAACAATACTCCAAACAATTAATGTTCAGCTATTCCGTTACGGACGCACACTTCCAACTAAATATTGCAACCAATCGCTATTTATAGTTAGCTCGCGTGCGTAAGCAGCCGTGAGATGTATTGCTTATGACGCGGCAGGCCGTATTCCAGCCGAAAGCGGGCCAAGTAGGGCAAGCCGAAGGATTTTGCAGCGGCATGCCGTATTCTGGCCGACTTTGGTTAGAACATGGCTAAACGGTACCGGGGTATCATAACGCGGGCCGTAAGCGGGCCGGCTGGGGCAAGCCGAACCGCCAGTCAACCGCCTATGCTGAGCGAAGGCCGACTGTTTGCCGAGTGTTTGGTGCTTACTGGGATAAAATTTGGTGCTTACTGGATAAAATACACACACTATAGTGTGTGTTATAACGTAACTATATAAGCATTTAAGCGTTGAGTTTCTTAATCAACAATATAAGCCTTATATCATTGATTAAGAAACTCAACGCTTAAATGCTTATATATATTATGCTTATATTATAAGGAATAATAAATCGAAATCAAGTTTTTTAGTTTTTTACTTGCAACGCGAAACAAAAATAACGTGCGCGATTTAGCTGTGCAATTAAAACTTTGCGTAACGAATAATGGCTATCTATAGTCAAGTGTGTTAAACCTATAGGATATACCTATCCAGGACGTCTAAAGGCTTTTTCTGAATTGCCAGGCTGTTGTGGCCGGCACTCGGCCAACTATACACAGCCGACACTCGGCCGAGTAAACATAGCCGACATTCGGCCAGGCAGACATGCCCGGTCTACACGCCGGAACAAATAGGTATATGTGTCGGGCCGCACGCGGCCGATTCGGCAAAACGTATTCAGGCCGTATGCGGGCCGGCTAGCTTGTGCTTTTTGGGTGAGGGGTTGAAAATATAAAAATAAACCTGAGAAAACCGGGGCGAAAACTTTTCATTGGAAATTTGTATGTACAGTCAAGTGCATTGAATCAGTACCACCCTAAGGCTTATATTCGCTTGCAGCCATTGCGAGGTGGTGGGGTGAAAATGGGGTAGTTAAATTTTTTCTGACCTATACTTTTTATGGTTTTATTCAAGGCGTTTTGTAATATTAAACATTTCTGTGAAATCAGAATTTCAATTGAGTTTACCGTTTTCGAGATATTTACAAAAAATATACATTTTTATGACGTCACAAACCTCGCCATGTGACCAACATTCTAAGATTTCTATTGGTTGAAAATTACCCTGTTGTCAAGTTGTCTTGTTAATGATTTCATTCGGTTATGTCAGAAAATACCCGAAGAGGTTATGTACAAATACTGTCACTGTCAGTTGAGTGAAAGAAGAAGAAGAGGAGGTTAAAGAAAATTCTGAAATTAAAAGTTTTATTGATAGGTTTACACATTGAAACACCGTGTGAAATCTAATAAAATGTAATAAATAGGTACCTAATAACTGTCTAAAGCAGAGTTTAATATATTTCATAGAAAAAAGTGGCAAAATAAAGCTGAAAATGAATGAAATAAATTTACAAAAAATAACAGTAAATGTAAGTTAACAATGGTATTTATGATATTTGTGTATAGTTTTTATAAAACTTGCATCCCTGATGATGAGCATCAAAACCTTTTGTAAGATTAAAAAAATGTATGACAAACTTTTGGACTGTTTGAAGATATTATGCTCTAGAGTACATTTTTGTACTTTTCGACAATTCTGGTTTAAATATTGCTGCAATAACGTACATAGTAGGTAAAGATAGTGAAGGGTCTACAAATAGACATTTTGATTAAAATTATTCAAACAGATGGTCACCAAATTCATTAAGTACCTATCTTCCTTATTACGAGGTACCTATCATATTACTGTTTGATATTTTAGAGTCCAAGATATATCTAAAAGAATATAAAGAACTAGGCATTATACGACAAAATATGATTATAATTATATGTACTTACTTTATTTGTTTAAAAGCTACAATGTTCAATGTAACCAACCATTCCACAAGATTCCTCTGCTTTGGAGTCCGTTATTAATAAATCACTTATCTAATATCAATTACAAATAACATAACAATAACATTGATTTTCAATAATCTAAATCTAAAAAAGAAACGTCAAAAAATCAATTCTTCTTCTTCTTCTTAACTAAAATTTTAGATCAAGTAGTTTTAAAACTAAAATATTATAACGTGGCGCCATCTATCGTAAGAATCTTAAACTAAACACCATAGAAAAAGCTGGCAACGTTGTCAATAGCCTAGTGACGTAATTAGGAGACTTTTTTTTGTAAATATCTCGAAAACGGTAAACTCAATTGAAATTCCGATTTCACAAAGATGTTTAAAATTACAAAACGCCTTGAATAAAACCATAAAAAGTATAGGTCAGAAAAAATTTAACTACCCCATTATTGCCTTAACGTAAACAAACTTATTTGGGTATTTCTTACCTGAACCGGTATAAGATTTATTGTTTCATATTTATTTTGATGAGTTTTGACGTTATTTTTGTAATAATATTTTTTTTTAAATTTTATCAATACCAATAAATATAATACATAATTTAGACTTTTTTAAAGTTAAACATAGGCTTTTTGGCATAAAATACTACTAATTTTTATTAAACAAGTGTCAATAAACTTATTCGCAATATAATAATATAGATATTATCTAAAATTTGTTACCCACCTAGGCACGCACACCCTCTAAAAAATTAAAAAATATAAGCGTTAAAAATATAAAAAAATTGAATAAAATATTTATAATTAAAAAATTAAAAAATAATGGAATAATTAATTTAGTACCATAAAACGGGGCGACTTGATACACTTTTTGGAATATTTGAGCACACGCCGCCATCACTATGACGATTTGATTGAAATAAAATAATATTTTAGATTACTTTGGGGTAGTGGCTACCGGGTGAAATACCTAAAAAATTATACCCCCCTCTACTCTCAAGAAAAAATATATAACGGGTGTTTCTTTAAGTCGTCCCAGGCTGGGGCGCATTAACATTGTATTTGTAGAAAAATATTGGGGCGACTTGAAAGATAGAATATCATATTTTATATATCCTGCTACGAAAATCGTTTTTTTTTTTAATAAAAATAGTTTTTTTTTAGGAAAAACAGTTTACTGTTCGGTTTGACCAACAAATAATTTTGTGTGCTTCCCTTTATTTTTTCTATATAAAGTTTAAACGAAATTTTATATTCTTCACTTGAGTCTCTTAAGTTTCGACCCTGGCTTTCTTTTATATGTTAAGTCGCCCCTGAAATAAAAAAAAATAAAATAATACGCCACTAATAAATTTGACATGAATATAAAATTTTGGGATTAGATTCTAACCGTTTGAATATGAATGCCTACTAAATTACTGTCCAGGAAAAAATATGTCATTAGAAATTTTTAGGAATCTCTGTATAAAAGAAAGTGTGTTAAAAAATTATTTTTTTTTTATGTAGGTGCACAATAAAATCAACAGATATAAATTAATCTAACTAGCATGCTTGGTGTTTTATAGCTATATTTTGATATTCAATTTTTAACCCCTAGATAGTAGCCTGTATTTTGGTCAAGCGCTGCAAAGAGTTTTAAGTCGCCCCGTTTTACGGTATTTCCTTTTAATTTATCTTTCTTACCGAAATATTCAATTCTCTTGATATTTGCGATATATTTTGCCCTTCCTCATGCAAAAACGTGTGACCTTGGTTAAGACAGAATAAATTAAGTGGTTAAGATACTAGAGTAGGCGGAGCTATGACTGAGCATCGCAAGCGATTTTTTAATTGCCTTGGTACTGACTTATTGCACTCGACTGTACCTAAGCACAAATTGTCTACAAAAATAGTATCAGCATTTACCCAAATTTACATAAATATCATTTTGTGTGTGTTTCCTTTTGAGTGTGGACACCTCTGTAACTTTTTTCTTTATGGACGATTTTCAAAAACTGTTTCCCATTGTAAAGAATTAAACCAAAACCCAACCCATCACATTAAAAAAGCAGAACAAAATTCAAAAAAACAGGTTGGGCATTTTCTTATTGTAAAACTGACTACATCATCTCATTCAGTATTATCCCAAATGCCTATATCCAAAATTTGATGAAAATAAAAAATATTTAGTAAAGTTGTTTTTTTCCGAAATCACCAATAGTAAGATTAAACTTTATTTTATTAGTAAGGTATTGCTTTACTTTGACCTTAACAAATGTTAGACAGTTGTCAAGAATGAAATACCTACAATACACAATAATTGTACTACCTATCCCAAATGTATATATACAAAATTTGATAAAGTCTAAATCTAACTTTTCGTGATTTAAAAAAAACAACTTTACTAAATAATTTTTTGATTTTGGATATATACATTTGGGATAGTACAGGACGCGATGATGTAGACTACATCATCGCCTTCATCATTTAGCCAGTTTTACAATAAAAAAATACCTAACTGTATTTTTGAATTATGGTCTACTTTTTAAATCGTGGTAGGGTTTTGAACAATTTGCTTATACTAATTACGCAGTTTTTAATTTTCTACAATGGGAAAAAAGTTTTTGAAAATTCATCCATAAATAAAAAAGTTACAGAGGTGTCCACACTCAAAGGGAAACATAATTTCTAATAAAATTGAATTGCACTTAAAAAAAAAAGTCAAAAACACCTAGTAAAACATATCTCGACATTGACATAAACTGGACTAAAATTATCGTTTTAGCTTTTCTATTATTATAAAAACACCTTAATCAACGATATAATATTTGGAAAATTTTACAATAATATTTTTTATTGTAAAAGGTGACGTCACTTTTAGTTTTTATTATTGGACAATTCTCAGGAATGAATATAAATAAATAAAACAAAAATTTAAAATGTTTGGAATAATTATTATTTAAATAGAAGTTTTATACATTTCTTGACTGATAATATTACAATTTTCTAAAGGTATTTTAAATGGAGTATGTGTGTGACTTCCACCAAATTTTATAGTCTGATTCACCGTAGTTGTACACCTTGCTTTACAACGCCCCATATCATACATTTGGCACTTCCAATACGTTGATTTCTGAGAACTTCTGTGTTTAATATATTTAAAATCGTCTATTATTAAGTAGGGTATTTGACGGGATCCTTTTATATAGGTGGCCAAAACTAAAATATAAACTTGTTAGGTAAATATGTCAAAAATTTCTTAATTTGCACTACACCTTCTATATAAGTATAGATATTTCTTTAGATATTTTTATAAAGAAACAAAACTTGAACGTTATCGTTTAAAAGCTTTAAAACTTTTGTAATTGATTTAAAATACAGTAAAATTACCTAAACGTAAATAACTTTCTGCTTTTTGTTTTTGCGATGTTTGTTAACACATTCACTGCGGCTGACGGCCTAAAGATTATTTTGTTAATATTTAACAAATTATTTCGTTGAAAAAGTACACTTGATTTTAGGCAGCCAATCAAAAAATGTCCCACTAGCTTTTTTATCGTCATACATCCAGCTTCAGCTCAACAATACGCATCAACAAGTTTAACTGACTTCGGCGTCTGCAACATATTGTTCGGCCTACTTTATTCTGATTCGTAACAACTGGAGTGTATTACCAGAAATCTGTTATTATTGTTATTCGGATTTCTTTTACCTATTTAATAAGTGTGCGAAGTATCCGAAAAAAGATGCTAAGTGGGTTAAAGTAACGAAATAGTTATATTGTATTACATTTCTTTATACTCTTATAAAAATCAGATTTGTTAACATGAGTTTGTCGTTTGTTAATTTTATTTTGTAAATTTTAACATAATTTTTTGTAGAAAATTAGGGTTTGTAATTATTTTAATAAAGGAAAATATTTTACCGAAAGTTTTGTAAAGGTAATATGCAATTTTGTAAGCATTTTGTTAATTTCAAATGTTACAGATTATTTTGTTAATGTTAATGTTAAATTATTTCGTTGAAAAAGTCCACGTGATTTCAGGCAGTCAATCAAAACATTTCCCACTCATCAACAAGTTCAACTGACTTCAGCGTCTGCAATTTATGTTTCTGCTTACTTTATTCTAATTCGTAACTTGTTCGTAATAACTGTCCAGAGTGTTTATAATATATTACCAGAAATCTGTTATTATGGATTCATTATATATATTTAACGAGTGTGCAAAGTGCGAAGTATCCGAAAAAAGATTTTCAAACTGAAATTAGGTAATACAATAAGGTGGGTTAAAGACTTTAATTTAAAGTTACCAAATACATTAAGTGTTGTCATAATTATATAATATAAAGAAATGTGGTATAATATAATTTATATTATACCACATTTCTTTATAATTTGATGATTTCAGAATGGTGTGTTAATTTTTTTGTTTAGAAAATTGATTAATAAAGCAAAATTTCTTATCAAAATAATTTTTATTAATGTTGCGAATTTTAACCAAATACTTTTGTTACTGGGTCTACAAAAATGTTTGTAAAAGGTCCTTTTTAAAATTTACATAAATTATGGTTGAATTATTGACAGAATTTTGTTATTAAATCTACAAAATGTCTGTAATAATTACATACTACTATTACATACTACTATTCAATTATTTTACAGATTACAGTTGGTTGTAAGTCTGGATTAACATAAAATCTGGTTAAAATTAACAAATATTTTTTTACTGTGAAGATTAAGCGACACCAAGGTATGACAAATTTTCTCTTATAAAGAAGATTAAAATTAATTTAAAAAATAACTTAATTATCCTTTGATGAGCATACTTATTTTATGGTTCATATTCTGCATAGTGGGGTCACCATGACCCCGAAATGAAAAACTAGCTTTAAAATGTATTCGTAAATTTTACATTTGAATAAACTAGATTAATTTAATTACATATCAGAGGTACAAGATGCGTAACAAGTCACATAATAATAAAGATCTTTACATACATGCTTTTTACAGAAATTTTGAGCACATTGATTATATATATTATATATATACGTTTCGACATCTTTACTTCGTTTATCGCGTTATTGTCTTTTTAGTTACCTGAATACGATTGATGAAGGTTCAACTGTACAGCGTCTCATACATACTGAGACTCAAAGAGGACGTCATTGTTCGCCAATGTTTTTTTGTCTTTCAAGTAATTTTGATGACTTGATTAAAGATGATCAATTGATGTAGATTATGTTTGTCATGATACAAGTTACCATCGGCCATCTTCAAATTGCTCTTTGTACATTGTATGTTGACACAGTTTGTCTAAGGTGTTAAAATCTCATTTCTACTAGGTTTGGACCTTTTATGCGATTTGAACTATATTTTAAATTAAACTAATTATGTTAAATTCGAAAGTATATTGTCCCATATAGTGTGAATCAAATAATGCATTGTGGGGTAAAATTAACCCAACTTTCTGTAATAAATACGTAAATTATACAAATTATCACTTCTACATTCTTAAAAGAATACAAGAAAGAATAATATTATTTACTAATATCTTTACGTCCCAAAAAAAGGGTTCATATACATATACCCCAAAAATGCACTCCGAAGATTAAATCATACAATTAATCTATAACCTAATATCATCTGGCACTCTTATAATATTAACAATTTTTGAAACCAATTCACTATATTTAGATGTATTAGTATATTTCGGAGCATGATTGTGAGGGAACTGAATTCTTAAATCATTTCCAGAGGTTTTTAGAAGCGCTTTACATTTTGAATTGTAATACTGTACACATCGCCATCTTGAAGATTCTCCAGTTCGAACGTGCAAACAAAATACGTTTTGATCCACTATAATTTTCGGATATTTTCTTCCTTTTGCGATATATATTTGACCTAAAATTAAGGTATTACTTAATTGCTTAAGGAGAAATTCTACTACTACACATACAAAAATATTATAAAACTTTTACCCATACTATTGTAAAATTAGTAAATACAATAAAAAGCATATATGCTTTGTTATAAGAAAAAGATCCTTAGATTTGGGTGATGTCTGCAAAATATCAAAATCCAACTTTAAATATTGCAAAAATTGCCCAAAGAGTACCTACGTAACACATTTTTTGCAAATTTTAGACACCCCTCTCCTCCCAGTAACATATTGTCGACCCCCTCCACAAAAGGCACACTCAGATTATCAAATCTAATTAATTTTATTAAAATTTTTGTTTTACAGAAATATTGTAATGCTATGAACATAATATATTATGAATAATCTATCTATATAAATAAAATTGTAATGTTAAAATGCTTGTCTCCGAAACTATTTGGATGGAACTTTCCGAGGAACTTTCATTGGCAGAGAGAAACATTGGTAACTTTTTATTCCCCAAAGGGGTTAAACTTAATATGTTTTCATTTAAGATTCTTTATTGTTAGTTCTAAAAGGGGTTCAAAGGTTTTTTTGTTAACAATAATAAAAACTCCACCAGGGTTTAACAAAAACAGAAAATGGTAAGGGGCGGCGCACAGAGGTCATTTATGGTAAATTAGGCCGTAATAAATACAAATATAAAAATATTAGGTTTTAACTGTGCTTAAGTTGTGTAAATAGCTTTAGATACATTAATAACTAATTTTTTAAGTTTTTCTTTTTCTGTTATTGCCCACATACAGTGTTTTTAAATAATTCAGTATTATTATTAAATATATTAAGTAAGTAATTTTTTATTTCAATTATTAAATATAAATATATTAACAAATTAATATTTTTAACGTAACAAAATGTATCTACAAAAAAACGTAACACAAACTAGGTAATAATTATACTTAAACTAGCTAAGAAATCATATCCTATTGCACAATTTTTGATAAGAATTTTAAGAATCAGTAATGTTTTCATTTTCATCCATATTATTAGACAAATGAGGCTTTCGAACCAATTTTAAAACTTCTTTATTTAAGGGTTGCTTATTGAAGCGAGTACCTACCCACTTGGATAATGATGATATGAGTGGGTCAGACGAAAGCAGTTGCCTACAAAATACATCTTTTATAGTTTCCTTTAAATTTTCTGGAGTATGATTCTCGATAATTCCGAAATTCTTTATTCCTAGATTTAAGGTCTTTCTCTGAAAATATGCCTATCGGAAGAGGCACAGCCTTTATGATTTATGGACCGTGAATAAGTATCTTGTAAAGACTCGCTGGCATATATATAGTACCATGAATACAACGCAATGTAGTGTCGCAGTGCTTTTTCAGTACTCTGCAAATGCGTTTTTGTTAATTTCATAGCCAGATGACATTGTACTTAGTATTATAAATAAGTACTACAACAAAATCAATAGGTACAATTGTAAGGTTATACAGCTACAAAGATAAGCTAAAAAATTACCTGTTATTAAAGCAGCCTGGTAATGCATGCACTTTTTTTAAAAAACCTATAGGTTTTTACAAAAGAACACAATTCCACAATTTATCCTATAGGGGAAATTTTGGAATTTTGTTCTTTTGCTCCTTGTTGCATTAAAATATAAGCTTTTTTAAATAGCGAACAATCAAGAAAAAGGAATACTTCACAGGCAAGGTTTCTTTTTTATTCATTGCTTTTTCATATTTGTTGCTATAGCAGGTGCATTTTCTGTAATTTATTTAATTAAATTTATAGCATTTCGTTAACCTGAAGATTCTAGACTTTTACGAGAAACAAATGTGAGCTGTTCCGTAGAATAGATATCCAATAATGGCATTAATTTTTGTCTGTTTTGTTGGTTGCCGAGATCTTTAAATTACTTTTGTGGTCTATTTGTGCTGGACCCAGGTACAGGTACATCAATAAAAATTATGAATTTATTTAGCCATTCACGATATCTGGCTTCAAAAAGTTTTCGGGACCGTTTGCATTTTTTCCACATTCTAGCAAGAGCGCTGTTAAAATTATTTTTCTCGCAAGTAAGCTCTGCCCGCACCCGGCGGCAAACGTCGTTTTTTATAGACATAATCCCTAAAAAAAAATTTTAAGCACCTGGCACTTCTTGGCACCCAAATGTGTAATTAGCAAGAAGGTAATAAAGCAATTTAAGTATAAACAATAGGGTGCTTTTTTTCACGACTATTTTTATTTTTTCGCTCCCCACAAAATCTTGTTGAAAATGTTCAAACAAAATTCCCTGAAAATTTGAGCCCTTAATATTAACTCTAAGTACTCTCCCAAAGCGTATAAAGATTTCCCATTTAAAATACACGTAAACTTTGATTTTTTTTAAATATCTATATCTCAGCGGAATTTTATGCTATTGGATTGTTCCAAAAAGGGATTTACTCGTAATTAAAAGTTCTACAAAAATGTAGGATGGTTCGGGTCACTAAATCTGATCTTGGTGAAAAATTCTCATATTTCAAAAGTAACCGTATTTATCGAAAAAATTTAAAGAAAAAACTTGCCTTTTTATATCATCAGCCAGCGGCCCCAAGGGCAAAATATAAAAAAATCTTCTCTGGTGTTCGGTTTATAACATTTTGTTTTTACACATTTTTTATGTATAAAGCTTTTTCGTCCTAGAGGACCCTTACAACGGAGGGACTCGGTACACTATACCGCCTGGACTGGCGCAGTTGGGTAGATATGTCATTATAAATAGTATTCCATGTAATATAATAATATTACATGGAATCATATACAACTATACGGGTATATAATTTTATCTACTCCTACATTAACGAGCTGTGACTTCATTGCGTTTTTAATTATGTAAAAATAAAGTAGCTACATATACAAATTTGTATATTTAAGAAAAATAATGTGCTTTTAATTTCTTACTGTAAGAGCAGCATGCTTTGTATAAGCTGAACTTCGCCCATTGATTGTATCTCTTATAATCAACAAAGACATTTATTATTATTATCATTATTATTAATTATTCATGTATTAGGTAATTATATATTTAATTTTTGTAATAATACAATTATTTTACATATAAATATGTAAAAATAAATTTAAAATGTAAATTTACATTAAAACGTTTTTGGCTAACCAATGAAATCGTCGGGCTTGCCCACGTGACCTAAATAGAGCGTCTTTTTAGGAGTTTCGTTTTTCTCGTTCTTTTTGTCGCGTGGCGTCAATGAGTTGACTATAATTATGCGTTGGAAGCGACTATAGCATGTGTAATCTAATAGTAAATAAGACGCCGATAGTTATAAAGAAAAGGTAAGTACCTACCCATATTTTAATTTGTATACATGCAATTTTTTTAAAAGTGTTAAAGAAGCATCAATATTTTCATCGTTAAACACAACCATCTTTTTTCGTGATCCATCCTGATAGTGTACAAGCCAAAAAACACATCAAAGCCAAAGTGTTGACTGATAAAAATGTGAATATTTTTAAATTAACTATTATTTATTTAATTGGTTAATATAATTAATATTTTTTTGTACTTAATATTGTTTTAATTTAAAGTATAATATAGCTATTAAATATTGTATAATAGCTATATTATGTAGCTGTTTACATAATAATATTATGTAGTACCAATGTAAAATCGAAAAATGTTTTATTCAAATTGTTTAAAACCAAACACATTATTTTATTAATTTTTACAAAAATAAATATACCTATCCAAAATCCCCGTTTGTGCAATATTAAGTAATTATCAGGGCAGAAGTATATAAATATTTTATAAAAAATTTAACAATATTTAATAGGGCGGGTAAATTTGGACAGCATAAAGCTTTTGTAAAAGCTACATAAAATATACATGTATATTTTCGACGGCAATTATCTGATAAACAACCTAATTAATTTTGTTGTCATCAGCTAATTGTCGAAGAAAATATGCAACAAGCCGTCCAAAAACACCCTTTGTTTTCCGGTAGTTCAAATTTAAAATCACATTAGGAAATATGTAAAAAATAATTTTGGTATATCGTAATATTACATTATTATATTAAAAATACTTTATAGACAACCTTAAAGTTACATTGTAATTTTACTTTACCTTTGGAAAATTCCATTTAATCATGTAAATTTACACAACGATGTACAATAACATTAGAAATAACATTGGAAATGTAATCAAATATTATACATAGAAAATACATATTATATTGTGACGTCAAAATAACCAACGATCCAGTATGCATAAAATAACCCTGGGAGATTAGTGGAGGATAATGTCTTTAGGGCCTGCCATACGTTTCCATACTCATACTCATGAGTATGAGTAGGGGAAACGTATGGCAGGCCCTAAAGACATTATCCTCCACTAATCTCCCAGGGTTATTTTACCCCCTTTCCGTTCTCCTACGTATCCCGCCAAATCACAGCCTTACCTGTGTTTGTTGGATCCGAAGTTTTTACGCCGGCTGGTAGATCCACCCTATAGGAGGTCGTGGATGACAGTGTCTATGGTTAAGGCCGCTCCACGGATTTTTGTCAGCCGGGTCGGGCCATACGTCCAATTTAGGAAGGGTTTTTGGAGGACATTGAACTGACCCAAAACTAAGTACAATCCGGAATCCTCCTCAACCTTCTTAGTAATAACCCCATTCAATTGGGATTCATGAATGGGGGTAGGTAGGTTAGTTCTTACACCTATCTTTGTTGGTTTACTTCCGGTTCGTCAGTGTCTGTGTCCGTCTCCGGGTCGTACGGATGAGTTCATCTTTGTCTGTGTGTAATGTATTCCCTAGGTGTGCGTTGAAGTCCCCTATAACTATCATTGCCCCTTTTTTGTTGTTTATGTCTATTTGTTTTGTTAAATCGCTGTATGTCTTTAAGTTGCGTTTATCCGACGGAATGTGTGTGGATATTACGCAAAGTCTCTTTTTGTTACAGGGTAGGACTATTGTAGCGATGCTGTCTGAGATGGGGTAGAATTTTGTCATTTGGAGGGCCTTAGATCGTCTTAAGAGTATCGCTACCCCGTCGAGTCGAATAATTTTGTCCTCCGCTTAAGTACCAATCGTACGTGTTTGTTTTTGCGCGTCCAGTTGTCATGAATGTTTCTTGTAATGCTATTATGTCTGGATTTAGTTGGGATAGTGTGTCGTCAATTATTTCCCTCTTGTCTGCTTGCCTACAGCCCCTTACGTTAAGTGTGCCTATTTTTATATTTTGTTGTGTACTACTGTCTAAACTTGTCGCCTCGTTACCGGTCGATTGTGTTTGAGTATATTCCCCGTTGCCGCAGGCTTTTATGTTGGTTATTTTTCCTACCTCTGTTAAGCAAGGCACCACGGGGTAAAATAACCCTGGGAGATTAGTGGAGGATAATGTCTTTGAGGCCTGCCATACGTTTCCATACTCATACTCAAAAGTTTTGTATATAACATAAAGTGATTGATTCTGTCAAAAAATAGCGGGACATTTTGTGTAAATAAACCTTAATTTCTAAAAATGACATGTAAATTTACACAACGATGTACAATAACATTAGAAATATAATAAAATATTATACATAGAAAATTACATATTATATTGTGGCGTCAAAATAACCAACGATCCAGTATGTATCTTTTTTATATATTATAAATTGGTGAAAATTGGGGTTAAATCAGTTAACATTTGACATATGTCAAATGTTGTCAAATGTTGTACATATAAAATTCTTCTTTGTGTTCCTCGTAGATAAAGTATAAAATGCAACTTGTTTATAAAGTTCTCTAGACACGGCCTTATAATATTCTTAACTTTTTAAGAATAAAAATCATTTACTGATAATATAATATATTAATATATATATTGTATTTATGTAGGTTGAGGATTTTGATTAGAAAAAAGTTAAGAATATGTAGGTAACTGATACGAATTTATTTTCACTAAAGAGTATATAATTTTAAATTTGTTTCCTGGAGTTTTATTTTCAATTATAATTAATTAATTTATACAAATAATTGAAATAAGTTATTATTGCACAGATCGATTGTGTTAACTATTAATAAATAAAAGTAAAACAATTGTTAAACAAAAAATTTATTCAATATAGGTAGTATATTTTTTATGTAATTATAATTAAGTATATAACATTAAATTATTTTCTTTACCGGGGAAATTAAAATATAATAGTTTTATTTTAAGTAATTTTACATTTTATCATAGTCAGACACATGCACAATATTAAGTTTTCTCGGGACCATTTTCTTTAAATCCCCTATAAATTTAGGTTCGTGATTATGTGCATACTGTATTTTAATAGTATTTCCAGAAGTTAAAAGTGCAGTTTTACATTTTGTTTTGTAATACTGAAGACATCTCCATCTAGTACGTGTCTTACAAGCCGACTGAGATAAAATACAATATTCGTTATTATCGATTACGATTTTCGGATATTTTCTTCCTATTGTTATGTAAACTTTACCTAAAAAAAATGTATTAGATTTTTGTTTAGTAACTACATTTTGTCATTACAAGTGTTATTATATACTATAATAGGTATGTATACAAATAAAACGTAATTTAAAATTTTATTCTTAAAAAAACAATCATTTAATTCTTTTCTCTTATAATAATTACGGATTGCGGTACAAATAGGGAATAATTTATTTCGGAGCTATCGTGGTTATGGGTATAAAGTGATTTGACGCATTTCCCGTATGTATATAATATGGCAGAGCATTTATTTTTTGCGCCATGACATCTCCATCTCGTTTGACCATTGTGTCTTCTGTGTAACCCGTAAACATGACCATCCAGTGCTATTGTGGGGTGTTTTCTACCCTTACCAACAAAAATTATGCCTAAAATATACAATTTAAGAATAATTAAATTTTTTTGTTTTTTAAACATGGTTACCATGTTTGAAAAAATTATTTTATTTGTATTCAGTAATGCATACATGGATCATTTTATTCTACCACAGTATTTAAAAATTATTAAAACTTATTATCGAAATTCGTACAGAGCCGCGCGCCATGGTATCATTTCAGAGCGTACTCGAGTACTTGTACTCAAATTTTGTACTTTAAGTACATTTTATGTACTCGGTACTCAGTCCAGAGTACATTTAAAAAAAAATACTTGTACTTTGTACTTATTTAATTTAAAAATGTAAAAATGGACACGAGTACATTAGTTGTACTCGAGTACATTTTTTGAACTCGAGTACATTTTATGTACTGGAGTACTTTTGTTGTACTCGAGTACTTTTTGTACTCGGCATCTTTGTGTTAAGTTAACATAACCACTACTACAGTGGCACTACATATTCAAATTTATCGCCATAATTATAATGCTTTAGCAGCTAAAGTTTAACGGTTCGGCAACATTCGGAATAAATCCTCGATATGGGCAAGTTGGTAAAATATCATTGTGGTGCCCTACTTTATAGATATATTACATATTACAAGAGGTAGTGCCTTTTTTATCTCTGGTAGTGCCGTCATAATGTCATATGTAACAGTTTTTTTTTAAATTTGAGATTATTCTGCAATACAGAATCTGCATTAGTATTATTTTAAGTGTTTTGGTTTTTGTTATACTGGGGTAAGTAAGATTTTAAATATTATTTTGTATTTGATGAAGTTTTTCAAAAATTTTATTATATTTGTTTTTTGTTATATTTGGTACGCTTAAAAAATAAGGTTATATTTTTGCATTTAATCTTGCTTTTTTGCAGTAATAAATGCATGTTACTTTAATTTAATTTCGTGCTTAGGCTTAGGTTATTTATAAATGTATAATAAATTACTTGCATGAATAGGTCTGTGGGTAAAAGGCATAAGGGGATAAGTCAAAAAAAGCAATTTTTCGGTAGAGACTTAAACGTGTTCGCATTAATTTAGGAAATATATTTATGGTTAGCGAGTATACCCTTTTGCTAGCATATGACATGTGCTGGCAAAAGGATATACCCGCTAACCATAAATGTATTTCCTAAATTAATGCGAACACGTTTAAGGCACTACTAAAAAATTGATTGTTTTGACTTATCCCCTTGTGCCTTTTACCCACAGAGGTATACCTATAGGTAATAAAGGTTATCTACATATATGTATTTTAATATTATTTTTTTTTAAATTGAAATAATTGGTTATTTAGAAAAAAAATATTCAAATCATAAAAAAATACGTGTATTAAAGATAAAGACAAAAATGCAGTTTTTTTTAAATATTCCTAAGTGACCTAAACCTGATATTTTGTTTTGTTTAACTTTTAACAACTTTTTTTGCTAGATACTGAAACCTAAATTACATTTTAAGAGTTTTTGGAAAAAGTACTTTGTACTTGAACTCGTGAGTACTTTTGGATTTTTTTGTACTTTGTACTCAAGTACATTTTTTTCAAAGTACTTGTACTTTTACTAGAGTACTTCTTTCTTGTACTTGGAACAGCTCTGAATTATTTGCAATCATTTCCCTTAAACTAAGTTTTTTTATTTTATACACTTTTAAATTGGCAATTCTTAAAGGTTGTATAAAAAGTAGGCAAACTATAACTGGATACTTTTTTTTAGATTTAGAAGCTTGGGAGTTGTGCTATAAGATTCTCAAGTTTTATGGAAACATTAAAAAAAAATGTATTTGGGATAATGATGCAAATTTGGACTGTAAGGTTTTTTTATAATTATACCTATACTATATACTATACATAGTACCTATAGGTAAAACACATTATTAAATAACAATCTCAAATAAAAAAAAATTATTTATTAGATCTATACATTTTGTTCTTATGTTCGATGATGGTAACGGATTGCGAAGGAAATTTTTGAGGGTCCAAATTTGTATACAAAGGTTCATGGTTATGCTCATTATAAACATTTACTACTTTTCCTGTAGTGTTAATAAATGATTTACATTTACTTTTTGAGTAATTTTTGCATCTCCACCTGGTTTTCCCTTTTCCCTGAAGGTATGTGAAATATTCGTTACCGTTAACAATTATTTTGGGATATTTATAACCTTTCAAAATATAGATGTTTCCTAAAATGCATATGGTTAATATTTTACATATACAGTTACCGGCAAAAGTATGAAACAAATTTATTGGAAAAATCGGCTTTTTTTCTCAAAAAAATCCTTGAACAGGTCGATTTTGATTTTCAATCACGCACATGTTGATGTCCAATTTTAATATTTTCCGCCACTTTTTTTGAGATTCGAATAGATTATGAAATTTTGATTTCAGCAATATGAACATTTATACCTTTTGGGCTGATATAAATTTATTAAAAGTGGAAAATTTATAGTGTTTTAATAATGTTTTGATGTTTTAAAGTTTTTATTAATAGACTTTTTAATGGGGTTTTAATAAAATTAAAAAGTGTTAATAGAAGAAATGGTCATAAACTTTCAAGATCAAACTTTTTCAGTTTATTATTGTTTTTTGTTATTTTACAATTAGTAAGTGTCGATATATGAAAGTTTTTTATTTTATATATTTTTGTTAGCATATAATTTAAAACAAACATTCACTACTAGTCTAGGAAACAAAGATTGTAGAAGGAAAACTCGATGGTAGTCGGGTTTTATTTTTTTTTATGTAGAGTCAGGGGTGCTGATAATGAATCAAGAATATTCCCCAAAAATTTCTTTCCGCGTCCCCTAATTTCATCCCCCGAAAGGGGAGTTTTTTGCTTTTTGGCTCATAACTCGCTAACCGTGCATTTTTTCAGAATTTAACCCCTAAAACTTTTGAATATGTTCTAAATAAGACACACGTTAACACCTATATGATGTGCCCTTTTGCTATGCGCAGTGTGCAAAGTTGAGCGTTGCTTTCAAAATCACTTTTTTGTTTTTTTTTTATTATAGCCCAATTTTAAACGTAATCGATCTCAAGCCTTACGGTAATCAAACATAACCGAATGAACTATTTTTTAAGGCACTAAACTTTTTTCAAAAGTTACTGCTTTTTAATGTACAAATATCACAAAAACAGCAGTACAAACGACAAGGCTTCTCTTGTTCCTTTAAACATTTCTCAAGGCTTCTTCGCAAATCTTGCAGATAACCTGTGGTGCCCAAAGTTTATCTTAATTCCCAAGTTTTACTTTAAAATAGGCAAAATATGCATATTTACATAATTAGTAGTGTTCCTCCTAAACTTTTTAACTATGAACTGTCCACAAATATAAGAAAAGTCGTTGGGCCTATTTTTTACAACACCTACTAGACATTTTTTATGAGAGTACACAACGAAACATAGATAGAACTAGATAGACAACATATGTTTGAATACCACGTTGACAAAAAGTTTTTACTAAAAACCACAAGTTATTAAATTAAAATTTTATAATTTTATTTTTATTGTGCTTATAAGCTTATTACAAGCATAATAAACGATATCTTAAAATAAATTTTATATTTTTATATAGTTTTTACTAACAATCATAATTGTGACGGGCGGGACAAAAATCCCCGAGTATCGTGGAATGACCCATTTATAAATCAACGGGCATGCGCTGGATAACCTACAAATTATACGTAATTTTTTTTCGCACGAGGATATTTGTAATGAACGAGTGCAAGGAAACGTCTTATAAATTATATCGCTCTCAAAGCTTTGTATTTTTTCTAAAATTAAATTTCCAAATGTAGTCTAGTTACGATTGGTAAATCCCGTATAGATGTGACGGGGTATTACAGCGTATCTCAAAGTTTCGAAGAAAAAAAATAATTTATTTTAATTTGCAGCGAATGTTCAGAGACATTACATTAATGTTGGTTAACAAATAAAAATGTACGTAAAAGAAGCAAAAATTAAATATAATTCCGTAAGCGAAAAAAATTAAAATGACTTGATCATAAATTTTGTGTAGTTCGAAAATAGATTTATAGGAAAATAATGATGGACAAATGTGGATAATTATCAAGATAGGAATGGGGATAAATATATTTATTGATTATGAAAGTTTTGGGATAAAAATAAATACAACGTATAAAGATTATGCCTGTAATTAGACCTGTTGGATATAAATAAATAAAAATTTATAAACATTGTGGTTGAATAAAATGATCCTTATGGTAAAACTTCAACCTTATAAGGTTTCACTATAGTGAACACAAATAAGAGCAATTTTTTTTAAACATAGTCAAAGTTTGGACATTTCTATCGGTAAACCTATGTTGGTAAAAAATAAACATTCCCAAATTAAACAAACGAATCATTTATTTATTGAACTTTTACAAATTGTTCTTATGTTTTATAATGGTAACGGATTGCGAGGCGAATTTTTTGTATTCCAAATCTGTATACATAGGTGTATGGTTATGCTCATTGTAAACATTAACTATTTTTCCTGTGGTATAAATAATCGATTTACATTTACTTTTTGAATAATTTTTACATGTCCACCTGGTTTTTCCTTTTTCCTGGATGTGTATGAAATATTCGTTGCCGTCAACAATTATTTTGGGATATTTGTAACCTTTCATGATGTAGATGGTTCCTAAAAATAATGTGATTAATAATTATGTTAAAATTTTATTTTTTGTGCTAAATAAATAAACATTATACATTAGGGTGTCAGTTATTTACCAACTTGGTTTTTTTGATCGCAGCGCCCCCTAAATTTTTAGTTTATGACGTAAACAAATTTTTTTTTTAAATATTTATATTAAACCGTGCCACAAAGACGATACATTTTCCATTCAAATAACATGGGGTTTCGGCAAGTTTTACATTTAATTTTTTTCTCCCGTGCAAGTTAATATACAGCAATAAGAGACACATATTTTTATAAGAAAGTGAACGCTGTACAAAAAAGCTTGTCTATGATTTTTTCATAAATTCACCGATTTAAAAGTTATTTAAGGTTAAAGATAAACTGCAAAATTACAGTTATTTTTATGAAAATGAATTGTTTATTTTAGAAAATATGTGATTTTATTGTATTATTGTAAAAATAAAAATGATTGAAAACAGATAAGTAAAAGTTATTGACAAGAGATTCCGATAAATTCAATTTTTTTTTATTACATTACCTTTTTATTTCTGAGAAATTCTACAAAATTTTATACGATTTTATAAAATATTATACAATAAAAAGTTTTCCTTTAGTACAGATAATGACGTAAATAGTAAAAATTCTTTCAACAATTATTTTTACGACAAAATAAAATTCGTAGTTAAGCATACGTGGTCTTGAGTATAAAATGCAGACATTTCCGCTACACCAATTATCCTTTTCAAATAAGTTAAATGTATTTTTCTACTCCCACCTTTAAAACGCCCTTTATCGTACATGTTTCCATGACACTAAGTGACCTTTTAAATACACATTGACAAGTTGTGGCTTTATGGCGCTTTAGTCACGGGCTGAAGTTAGTTTTATGTTACTTGACAGTTGTCAAATGTCATACAATCGTTAAAATAAAGTGCCTTTCTTGTAAAATAATACTAAATGTAAAAATTATTTTATTATCTCAATACAAAAATACAAAAGTACTAATAGTCTAAGATCCCAAGTAAGGTCGACCTTCACCCATCTGCTTACCAGATGAAAATTATATTTTATCAAATAAAATATGTTTCTGAACATAAACCAATAGGGTTGCCATAAAAAATATGATCATGGCTATAATAAATAAAAAATTAAAAAAATAATTTATTTTTTAAATTTCACCGACTTGCTTGCCAAATGAACGAAATTCCAATGGAAAGCATAAAACATACAGAATATGTAACAGCTAGGTTGCCTACCTTTTTCTGGTCCCTATTACCTGGTTGCTTTGTACAGGGTGATCCCCTATAATGTCGCCCCCCTTTAACTTTTTTATTTTAAGTGTCCCAAAAAATTTAAAAGTGTGGTTATGTAGAAACAAAAAAATACTTTTTTTCTACGTATAAAGAAAATTGGAAAATTGATCAGTATACAGGAAAAACAAAAAGTTTATTTTTTTCAATGGATCACCCTATATATGAATTTATTTTTCGATTCCTTGTAAAATTCTAAGCATATTTCATAAATCAATCATACCATATACCTAAATTCAACCGTTTCTGAAATATTTAAATTATTTTTGAAATAGTTTGTCTTTCTCTGTCTGAGTACGCCATTTTTACTTATTTAACAACACTTATTGACATAATTTTACTATAGTAATTTATTTTCAATAAAAATTTTGGTATACTGAGGCTTCTTGATTTCTAACAGTTTAAAAAAACATTTAATGATGACATTTCGAATGCGAATATTTCAGAAACGGTTGAATTTAGGTATATGGTTTGGTTATGCTCAGAATTTTACAAGGAATCGAAAAATAAATTCATATATACGGTGATCCATTGAAAAAAAATAAACTTTTTGTTTTTCCCTGTATACTGATCAATTTTCCAATTTTCTTTATAAGTAGAAAAAAAGTATTTTTTAGTACCTACATAACCAAACTTTTAAATTTTTTGGGACACTTAAAATAAAAAAGTTAAAGGGGGGCGACATTATAGGGGATCACCCTGTACAAAGCAACCAGGTAATAGGGACCAGAAAAAGGTAGGCAACCTAGCTGTTACTTATTCTGTATGTTGTATGCTTTCCATTGGAATTTCGTTCATTTGGCAAGCAAGTCGGTGAAATTTAAAAAATTAATTATTTTTTTAAATTTTTTATTTATTATAGCTAGCCATGATCATATTTTTTATGGCAACCCTATTGGTTTATGTTCAGAAACATATTTTATTTGATAAAATATAATGTTCATCTGGTAAGCAGATGGGTGAAGGTCGACCTTACTTGGGATCCTCTACTATAAATAGTTTCTCAACGCCAATATTTGAAAAGTTTATATGAACATTGTACTGACCTTTTAATTTCGCTGGCAGTAAACTATAACTTAAATTCGGGCACGGACTCCACTGTAAAGTGATCATAAAACATTTTCTTTACTTTCACTGTTAAAAACTGTCCATTTTCAAGAAATACATTTCGATTTATAACCTTTATAATCTGTGTTTATAAAATAGGTATAAAAGTGGCACACAGATTCCCCTTGTTTCATAGATGGCGCTCTATAAAAATATTTGATTTAAATCATTTTAAGATAATAATAAGTATTTGTCGTAATATAAGTATAGTATGCACCTCGTTTATAAACTTTTCTATACACTCATTAATTTAAATTTAAATTAAATTCGTGTATAAAATAGCGTTTATCAAACTTGATAAATTATATACTATTATATACTTCTACATTGACGAGCTGTGACTTTATGGCGCTTTAGTCACGGGCTGAAGTTGGCAATAAGTAGTGGCTTTTGGGTATTTTAGTCACAGGCTGAAATTAGCTTTATTATATATTGGAGAAAAGTGAGGTTAATTCTGTTGACATTTGACAGATATCAAATGTTTAACACATATAATTGGCTTTAAATTCTTTTTTGTGTTCGTCGTAGATAAAGTAGACTAAGTATGCAACTTGTTTTATAAACTTATCTAGACACTCGTTTTTAATAAGCTTCGCTCGTGCCTAGTAAAACTCTTAACTAAAATGGCGTTTATAAAACTTGATACAAACCCAAGTAACATTTTTAGTTTTATTACTTATGAGGACCATATGGTCCTCAAGAACGCTTTAAAACAAAATTTTGTTTTAAAGCGTTCTTGAAGACCATAATAAAACTAAAAATGTTACTTGGGTTGCCTATAGTATTATACAAAAGATAAAAGATGCCACAGACGATGGGTGATTAACCTACTTCAAACTTCAACTTTGCGACACGAAATCTGTGAAGTGCGACTTCTGCCTTCTGTTGGCAAAGTACTAAATCATACTTTAGTGCGCATGCGTAACTACAAATTTTATTTTTTCGTAAAAATAATTGTTAAAAGAATTTCTACGTCATTAGCTACAGCTGAAATTTTTCATTGTATAATATTTTATAAAATCGTATAAAATTTTGTAAAATTTTATACGATTTTTATTATAGATATATTTTCAAAAATTAATTTCACAAGAAAAAACAGGACAATTAATGCACCATATTAACGAAACATGTAATCTTAATTTATTTATTAATATTAAATGTACAATTATTATATGTTATGGTAGTTTGCCCATTCTTTTCTACCAAAGCACGATTTTGTGTATTACCTATTGACCTGTAGCATGTGGGAACTCGAAGGTCCAGCTTCATTAATTGTTCGGAGATTTTCGATCAACTTCTGGTGGTGACTAGAATCCAGCTGCAGGTATGGTTTTAGGGAGCTTGCATTTGAGTGACCCGTTAATTTAATTAACTCCTGTTCAGCAACACCTTGCTTAAACAAGGCTGACACAGCTGAAGATCGATGCGAATGGTTTGTTATTTTATGTTTTTTTGTGTCTATTCCAATTTTTTCAGCTGACAACTTTGTCCATTTAGATACGATGTTGATTCCAAGTGGACAGTTTTTAAACCAAGATCCATTCTTCCAGTTGGGGTGAACGGTAAGAAAAAGTCTGTCTGATAAAATATTTGGTCCTCTTTTTTCCATTAATTTCAAGAATAATCTAACTGGGCATAAATCTTCGTTTGATAAATTTCTTACCAACCATTTGCTGCTTGCCAAACTTTTCGACCCGCCTTGAGTTGTTTTCGAAAAAATGCTGTTGTATTCAATTCGGCCCGTAAATTCTCCCATATTATTAAATTCCTTCTGGAAAAAGTAAATCTTGCAGTTTACGGCCTCATTGCCTCTCCAAGCAAGTTCATATGAGCAGAGGTGAAAAAACTTTTTTCTTGTTTCTTCGTCGTAGCTTTGCATTTTTAAAAGTTCTTCGGTGGATAATGCTTTTGAACTAAGTTTTCTTAAACCAATTTTTTTATTTGTTCTTCTGAATGGCACCCAAATCGTGAATTTGCGCGTGGATTCATTATTTCACAATGACGTTTGTCAAACTGGCAACAATAGAAGTATAAAACACCTTGGTGACGGATTTGTAATAATATCAAAACAACTTTAATTTTATTGTTTGTCAAACTGACAACAATAGAAGTACCAAACCATAATTTTGTCGCTGAGAAATCACGGGCAGGAGTTTTGTCAGTAGAAAACGTGCCGTTACTATGACATTTTATTACTTAAAAATAGTCGTATGTAATATCATAAGGGCATCTAATTTTTCCGAAAAAAATCGAAAAAACACATTGATAAGTAATATTTTAACAAGAAGCATGAGTGCTGGTGGCAACAAAAATCCGAGTGGATTTTTTTACAGGAAAAATTAGATGCCCGAATGGTATTTGACAAGACTATTTCATGAGTAACAGTTAACAATTAAAATATAAATTGCAACTTTTGGTGACAACAGCTATCAAGTTATGCCGCGGGTAAACTCGAAAAAACTGCTGACAGGTGCTGTTACACAGTTTTTCCACCTAGAAACCATTTGTAATTCAAAATTGCGCGTTTGTGATTGGTGGAAATTAAGACGAGGGAAATAGTCATAAAAATAATTTTGCAGTCAAAGTAAAAAAATCGAAAAAATTACTATATAATATAATTATATATAAGTTCAATTTTAACCTTAACTTTTAAACTAGTGAATTTTTCAAAAAATCAAAAGAGAGCTTTTTTGTACAAAGTTCAATTTCCAATAAAAATATGTATCACTTATTGCTGTATATTAACTTGCTCGGGAGAAAAAAATAAATGTAAAACTTGCCGAAACTCCATGTTATTTAAATGGAAAATGTATCGTCTTTGTGGTACGGTTTAATATGAATATTTTTTTTTTATAATTTTTTTTTAAGTCATAAACTAAAAATTTAGGGGGCGCTGCGAACAAAAAAAAACAAATTGGTAAATAACGGACACCCTAATTATACATACAATGAAAGAATTATAAGTTTTACTTTTTTATTGATAAGTATAAATGGCAACATTGCGTGGAAACAGCATGCTTTTATCTCTAACTACCACTTTAGGTATATGATTGTGTTTATTGCGGACTTCAACAGTTGTTCCAAATGTATATAAACAAGCCTTGCACTTTGTACTATTCGTTAACTTGCACCGCCACCTCCTTCTATTGCCTACTTTTGAATGAAGATTAAACTCGTGATTATCCAAAATTATTCTGGGATGCTTTTTTCCTTTACAAAAATATATTATTCCTAAAACTAAAATATGAATAAAATATTAATTATTGTCTTAAAAACTAAGATAAGGAATATGTATTTTAAATACCCGACCAAACGTATTTTTCCCTATTTTGGTATCATTTGTAAAATATAACAAAACATTTTTAAATAAATTACTAATTGAAATAGAGCAAAACTTTACGTGACCAAAGTAAAGCATCTTTTACAAAGACATTTTTATTTTACTAAACAATATTTCGGTAGATTTTTTCAGTATTATGCAAGTTATTGAAATGCCGCCTGTGGTATCCGAGTAGGGAACACTAAAACACTTGGTTTAGATAGCAGTAGTATATTTAGTCGCACAAATCTAATCTTTAATACAATTACTAGTACATGCATATAAAAGCACAATAATTCAACAAACTGTCTCATACGAGAGCTCTGGTAATACTGACTAATTATTACAGTTTAATATAAAATATATCATCATTTGGAACTTTATGTAATAACAAAATATATGACTTAATTCTATCAGCTTAGTCATTCATGCGCTCCCACATTCCGTCCCTTTTCTTCAGCTTAATAGCCTCCACCTTCTCAGCGATCTCTGAATTAACTGGTTGACTACTATCCTCTATTGTCATATCAGAAACAGGTTGGTGGTGTGATGTCTCTGCATTCTGTTCGGGGTGTGTTGAGGTCGAAGTTTGCAAATCTGAAAAACTAGTATTATTCGGAACTAGAGGATTTGCTTTCGTTGGTTCGCTGGTTTTGTTTGGTATCGGTTTAACATGACTTATGTGGCGTCTCATAGTTTTTCCATCTCCAAATAACTCGATTTCATTACCATGTCTACTCACGACGGTATATTCAATGTTCGCGAATCTAGAGGTAAGCTTATGAGGATAAATTAGGTTTTTTGCTAAAACTTTGTCTCCGACTTTTATGTTGTCTTGTTTTGATCCTCTTGCTTCATCTTCTCTCTTTTTTCCCTTATCTTTGTTTATGGTGTCTCTATCTTTTGCTTCTTCGTCCACTTCATCTATAATTATGTCATTTATAGATGGTATTTTGTCTCTTATCATTCGGTTAAATAAAAGTTCTGACGGTGATTTCCCCGTGGTACCATGGGGAGTTACATTGTACATTAAAAGGAACTTCTGAATTTCGTCTTTATAGTCGCTTCTTTGATTATGGCAAATTTGTAATCTTTTCAGGATAGATTTATTCATGTTTTCAACTTCACCATTCGCTTGTGGCCAATATGGAGGAGTCTTAATTAATTTAATATTATTTTCTTTGCAGAATTCCTGAAATTCTCTACTGACAAATTGTCTCCCATTGTCACATCTTATGGACTTGGGGATTCCTAATCGAGCGAATAATTTTGTTAGGCACTTTATTATTTCTGTAGACGTCGTCTTCTTCATAAATTGGATGTCCTGGTAACGTGAATAATAATCTATTATAACCAATACTTGTTCCTGATTTGGTAACGGTCCCATTAGGTCAATAGCCACGCATTGCCAAGGTCCATCCGGGAATTTGTGCCTTGTCATTGAAGGTGGTTTTTCAGGTTGACTAACAAGAAGGCAGTCTCTGCATTCTTTTACAAATTTGTCCACCTCTTTGTCCATAAGGGGCCACCAAACTTTGGCTCTTAGTCTTCTTTTCATTACACTTGCCCCTGGGTGGCCCTCATGGGCCAGATGTAGCGTTTGAAGACGTTTAGCTATCGGCATTACGATTCTTGTACCCCTTAATAATATGGGACCAAGGTTGGACAATTCCAGTCGAAAAGGATACAGACCACTTTTATTTTGGGTAGTCCACGAGTTTTTCTCTATTTGTGTAATGGCGTCTAATATATCTGAATCCCTTTTGCTCTCTTCAATTATTTCTGATATAGTCATAGCTTTTGGAGTACTTCTTTCCACCATAGTGTAAATGTGACAATCACTTTCTTTGTCAAATGTATTTGTCTGTTCGAATTGGCAAAGTCTAGAAACTGAGTCTGCTATATTTGATTTTCCGGACTGATATATAACTCTAAACTTAAATCCTTGGAGCCTTAAGACCCAGCGTTCTATTCTAGCTGGTGCCCTTGACGTTGGTTTAAAAATAGCCTCCAATGGTTTGTGGTCCGTTATTAGCTCAAACTCTAGTCCAGTAAGATAAAAGTAAAACCTTTCTACGGCCCATACCAAGGCTAGACTTTCCTTCTCTGTTTGAGAGTACCGCCTTTCTGTATCAGAGAGTCCCTTACTGGCAAATGATACGACTTTAGGCGTATTTCCATGAAATTGAATTAAAACTGCACCCAGTGCCACAGGACTTGCGTCCGCTATTAGTCGGGTACGTCTAGTAGGGTCAAAGTAACTTAACGTTGGTGGTCTTGACAAAGTTAGTTTAAGTTTTTCAAAACTTTGTTGATGTTCTTTAGACCATACGAACTTAACATCCTTTTTCGTCAATTGTCTTAACGGTTCTGTGATGGTAGCTAAATCTGGTATAAATTTTCCCAAGTAAGTGACCAGGCCCAAAAAACTGCGCACCTCTTCTTTAGTAACGGGTGGTCGAAATCCTAATAATGTTTTTATTTTATTTTTGTCTGCGTCAACACCTTTATGCGACAAGTGGTGTCCTAGAAAATCTAGTTCTTGTACTTTTTTAAGGCATTTTGTTTCATTAAGTTGAACATTGTTTTCTTTGAGCACTTCCAAAGTTTTCTTTAGACAAATATCATGTTCTTTTTCCGTACGTCCAAAAATTATTACATCATCCAAATAATTAATGCAGTTTTGGCATGAGCTTAAAATAGTTTCTAATATTCTTTGAAATATTTCTGGAGCTGACGTGACCCCAAACATTAACCTCTTATATCTGAACATTCCCTTATGTGTAATAAATGTTGTAATAGGTCTGCTATCTACATCCAACTCAATTTGGTGATATGCCCACTCTAGATCCAATCTAGAAAAGTATTTTGCATTTCTTAATTTAGCTATAATGGATTCGAACGTTGGCAGTGGAAAGTTTTCTCGTCGAATCGCTTGGTTAGCTCTACGCATGTCGACACATATTCTTACATCTCCACTTGTCTTGAATGTAATAACTATTGGTGATATCCATGGACTATATTCCTTGACTTCTTCTATTATGTCTCGTTGTAAAGCTTCTGCTAGTTTTTCCTCTACAAGCCCTTCGACAGCTACGGGTATACGTCTCAATGGTTGTTGTACTGGTTTGACTGATTTATCAATGGACAATTTTACCGTAATGTCTCGTATTTTTGAAAATGGTTTAATTTTTGTAAGCCTGTTTACCCCTAATCCTAGCTTTAAAACACCAAGACGCTTCGCCGTATCTTTTCCAAGTAAAGATATTTCACCTTGTGGCACCACCAAAAATGATGTCACTACTTGTTTTTTATCAGCCGTCATAACCGTTGTCTCAAATTGATGTTGAGTTTCTAGCAATTGTCCTACGGCGTATGGCTTTAATGAATTTTTGGTTTTTGAATCCAGCTTCCATATCGTCGCCTTCAGGAGAAAATCACGTAACTCCACATTTTCAATAAAATGGTATTTTAGTGGCATCTATTAGATAAAACTGTAACTAATTTATATGCAAGTTACAGAAGTCCTAAAATAAACCGTTAATTTTAAATTTAGAAAAAGAAATATACGTATCTCCAATCGTGGAGGAGCGTCCAGGGAATAATGCCTAACTCCAGAATACAAATCAGTGCCATTGACAAGTATAAGTTATTGCCTAGTTATTTTTTCTGTAAAGCCATTGTTTTCCAAAGTGAAATTTGTTAAAAGTAAGTATGAAAGATTGTATAGTGTGTAAAGTTAAGGTACCATGAATAATTTAAGGTTACTTTTATTAACATAAAGTACAGATTGGAGATACGTAATTTTCCATTAAACAATTTTTTGGCGGTAATGTGGAGATACACCAATACACCTTTAATATGTTTTTCTTTCCTCCTGTAAAATTTTACAACATGGAGTTAAGCAATTTTCTCCTGAAGGCGACGATATCGTTGCTTCTCTCCTTTGAAGTATCTCCCAATCACGGCCATTAATAATGTTTGCTTTTGACCCTGAATCGATTAGCAGTGTTATTGGTATACCCCCAACTTGGCATTCGATTAATTCATCTTGTTTTTCACATTTTGTGTTTGTGTTTATTTTTTTGGATTTTAAAGCATTCGTATGATTTGATATTATCTCCTTCGTCTGAATTATCGTTTGAATTAACATAGTTTACTTGTCTCTTTGTTGGCTTCCATCTCTTATTTCCTTTAGCCGAACTTGTATTAGGAAAAACCCTCTTGTTTGCTCTTGTCTTACAAAATTTCGAAAAATGTCCAAGTTTCTCACATTTAAAACACTTAGCATTTATGGCCGGGCATTCATTGGTGTCAGTTGTGTGATTTCGACCGCATCTACCACAATGTCGTTTATTTCCGATGCTTATTTTATTTATTGTTGAGGATGTACCTGGAGTATTCATTGACTTGGATTGTTCCAGTATTTGCTCGTGAATTTGGCAAAAATTGACCATATCATCTAGTGAATGTTCTTTTTCCAAAAGTTTATTTTTTAGGTCCTCCGATGCCCAATTGTCAATTATCTTGTCCTTTATATTTATTTCAATAGCTTCCTCGCGTGTTATACCAAAAGAGCATTTTGCAGCCTGACGTCTTAGTCGTACTAGAAATTGATTAAATGTTTCATTCTCTTTTGGTTTTATGCTCCTAAACGCATGTCTTTCAAAAGATGAGTTCTGGACGGGTGAAAAATGTTTTGTTAGGGCATCTACCAAAATTTCAAGTACATCATTATTTTCTTCCTCATTATACGGTACTACTGCTCCTGGTATGTTATAAGCAACTTCTTGTAATTGCGTTCCTCCTAAATGTAGTAATTTATTTCTTTTTCTGTTTTTATCAACTATATTTTCCGCATCAAGGTATAGTTGAAACGAACGTATCCACTTGTCCCATTCATTTCTGATGCACGCTTTATCAATTGTTTCACAGAGAAATGGCTTTATGCCCGATGGTTCTGCCATATTTTTGTTTAGACTGAAAAAGAAAAAACCAGATTGCTTACATTCATGTTCTTATTTAAAGCTGTTGTATTATTGCCATTTTAATCGTTATTTACTAATTATCCCTCTGACTAGAAAGATTACACATTCCGTAAATTTAAATTAATTTTTTTTTTAATTTAATTTTTTTTTTATATGTAATTTGTTTTGGTATTTACTATATTATTATAGTATACAATTTAATGTACCAAACTTCCTTTTTTTCCTGCAATTTAATGCAACACCTTGTATATTACAATTAAATGTAAGGCTTTCCTGATGCAATTTAATGCTTCACCCTGTATAATACAATTTAATGTAAATCACTTTTTTTTCCTGCAATTTAATGCAACACCTTGTATATTACAATTAAATGTAAGGCTTTCCTGATGCAATTTAATGCTTCACCCTGTATAATACAATTTAATGTAAATCACTTTTTTTTCCTGCAATTTAATGCAACACCTTGTATATTACAATTAAATGTAAGGCTTTCCTGATGCAATTTAATGCTTTACCCTGTATAATACAATTTAATGTAAATCACTTTTTTTTTCTGCAATTTAATGCAACACCTTGTATATTACAATTTAATGTATAGGTTTTCCTGATGCAATTTAATGCTTCACCTTGTATATTACAATTTTATATAAAACCAGATTAAGGCTACCATTACCACTCTGGTTGTGTAACAATTCTACAGGTGAATAATTAAGTAACAATAACGATAATAGCAATTAAATAAAAAAATTAAAAAAAACTTAGATCTAGATAATTAGATCTTATCTGTGCATTTAAGCTTCTACAATTGACTATAGTGTTTTAGATTTATTCATTGACAGAATAACACTTATTAATAATTATTAATGTATTTACCTCAGTCGCCAATTGTGGTATCCGAGTAGGGAACACTAAAACACTTGGTTTAGATAGCAGTAGTATATTTAGTCGCACAAATCTAATCTTTAATACAATTACTAGTACATGCATATAAAAGCACAATAATTCAACAAACTGTCTCATACGAGAGCTCTGGTAATACTGACTAATTATTACAGTTTAATATAAAATATATCATCATTTGGAACTTTATGTAATAACAAAATATATGACTTAATTCTATCAGCTTAGTCATTCATGCGCTCCCACACCGCCCTTAACGGCCGCCATTGAAAGGTTTTCTTTCTAATAACCTTCGATTGAGATTCACAAGAAAACTGCACAAAATGTATGAAAACAATTTTTATTTTAAAAAACAAATATAAACTAACTCTAACAATAATATCAAAAGTCATCTAAAACAGTACTTACTATAATTGTTTACTACTATTGCATATTATTGACATTATTTGGTTTTTTTTTTTCGTAAATAATGGTAACGAATATAACCGCCCGGCCTAACAACGGAAATATTGAACTCATTATTTACGTTGTTAGGCATCAGTGATTGGCAAATTTCAATATTCACTGTTATTTGAACCAATCGGGTTTTAAATTGGGAAAAAAGTTAACACATGTCAGATTTGTTTATATTTAAGGTATCCATAAAGGGTAGGGGGTATTGGTAATTTCAATAAAAATAAAACTGTCAGAAAAAAAATTGTTGTAATATTTAGATAAAGTTTTGAAAAATTAAGTGCCAAAGATTATGTTGTCCAAATGTTGACCCTCGCGCAGCGCTGCTGGTAGGGTTGGAATTTTGACCGGTCAAAATCTTTTGTGGTCAATTGACTAGTCAATTGACCGGTCAATTGACTAAGCATCGGTCAAATTCCTTAATTTTTCCTAAAGAAATGAAGGGATGAGTAAAATTACTTAATTTTAAATAGAAACGTATATTTATTGAAAAACAACTAACAAAAAATAAAGAAACCATTCTGAGGTACAAAAAAACATTCATAATATCTTTTAAGAAAATTCACGTCTAGCTCGCAGCAGAGCAGCAACAGCAGCCCAGATGGTACATGCGATTCTTTTAAAAACCAAAAACCGACAACACGGTGCTAGCATGTGTAGATAACGGCACATCATACTATTCACTGAACCCACCCTCGCCATTGTCTTTACTCTGTTAAAATTAATTGGTCAAAATTGACCCCGAACACTATTTAAAAAGCATTAATATGATTGCACCATGGTCCACTACCGAACATTTTTTTAATACTTTTGATATTTTCCGCTAGGTAGCGCCGCCGCCGCGCGAGGTTAATTTAAAAGTTTTTGACCGATTTTGACATGGTCAAAATGTCTCCTGTCAAAATAAGTAAAAATCTCGGTCAATTGACCAGGCACAACCCTAGCTGCTGGCTTTCCTCTAACCGAAAACGGAAATTAACTATCACGCATCTACTTGTACATAATGGCCGTTGTGTTCAGAGATATATCTCTGAACACAACGGCCATTTCGTTGCGGATGTTGTGCTTTAATTGCGGGAGAGTTCGTGGTCTGTTTTCATAAACTTTCTATTTAAGGTATCCCCATAAAAATAATCAAGTGATGAAGGAATCATTGGGCCTTACTTTTTTGAAGACCGACGAGGGCTAACGGTAAACAGGTTAACCGTTTACTGCAGTGAACGGTATTGCGACATGCTAAGGAACCTTTTGATTCCACAACTGCATAAGTTTAAAGGTTTTAATGTGGAAACATGGTTTCAACAAGATTGGGTCCCATGCCAGCCCTTAAATCAGTCACTTAAAGTTTTCAATCAAATTTTCCCAAAATTGTGACCTCTCGACAAGGCACCATTAACTGGCCTCCGAGAAGCCCTGATCTTACACCACTTGATTATTTTTTATGGAGAATCTTCTTTAAAGTCAGTAGAAGGTGAAACTGACACAGAAGAACAAGACATACTATACGACAAATAAACGTTAATCCCCTACATCGAAATAACAATAACACCCAACCGCAAACATGACCCCCAAATGCTTGTGGTTACCAAACTCCCCGGTCTAGGCGAATTATTTGTCGTACCTAGTTTTGAGACGGCGTTATTGTCCCCTGAAAATCCCCCCAGTTACCAGCTCCTCCCTAGCCCTCTGGGCTTATAGTCCGGCCCGGCGTAATCGCGGTAAGGGTCACTAAAATATTTGGCATGTCACTCACGAGCCCCCAAAAGTGTACAGTGAATATAGCAAACACAGGTGAAGCTGTGCAGTTGTTGGGTGGAAAAAAATCGGAAGGTGGGCAATGCCCACTGGGCATCGGTTGCACTTGCGGGGTCCGAGAGACAGCTCCCTATGTTTATGTTTTAATATTTTTTTTTAAATGATGCAAAATCGGAAACTTGTTGCCTCTTAATGAATGATATTTTTAATTACTTTACTTTTTTAAGATTTATTTATATCCTAAACGGTTGAATGTCAATGTGACTAATTATTAGGGTGTCCGTTATTTACCAAGTTGATTTTTTTTCTTGCGACGCCCCCTAAATTTTTAGTCTATCGTCTAAAAAAAAATTTTAGACCAAAATAAACTCTTAATATTCATAATAAACCTTGCCCCAAAGACGATACATTTCCCATTCAAATTACATGGGATTTTGACACTTTTTTCAATTAATTCTTTTTTTCCCAGGCAAGATGACTTACAGCAATGAGACATATATATTCTTATAGTAAATTGAACGCTCTACAAAAAAGGTCTCTTATAATTTTTCGATTAAATCACTCGTTAAAAAGTTATTCGAGGTGAAAGTTAAACTCTGTGTACATTTTCTGATTTTTTATACTTTTACGGCAAAGTTATTATTATTTCGATGAAAGTTATTAGTATATTTCTGAAAATAGATAATTCTGGTGGTATTAGGGTAAACAATTTTTAAACCTGGAAAATAATAGACTGCATTACAGGTAGCTGGTTCTAGTTTTAATCATTTTTGAGACTTTATTTATAACACACAGTCAACTAATTTTTATTGAATTTCAAGTTTTGTATACTTTTATGAAATTTTCCTTCAATACAGTAAGTGACTCAAAATTACTCTTACAAGCATTCCCGCCAACACACGGAATTCTTATTGACGCGCTAAAGCGCAGTTAGTACCTTGACGGCGCTTTAAGTCCTTTTAGTATTGTATATTTGTTAAATTGTATACAAATATCTCTGCATATTGTTGTGAATGTTGTGTCGTACATTAACAGTAGTTATTTATATAATAAAACTTATTTATTATACACAAAAAACAAAATTTAGAATTAGTGCAATTTTTAACATATAGGTAAATAAAAACTTTAAAATTAAATTTATATTGAAAATCTCATTAGAATTAAAATTTCACAAATAGTTCTAACCTATAAAAATTTAGGAAAAACAATAAGTGAAATTACTGGCAAAAAGTTACCAACAAATAAAGAAGTTCTGCAACTACTGTACCATCACTCAAGAAATCGCAATAAATCTATTGATGACAGCTGTTCAATCGTTATAGGTGAAGTGACAGGAATTTGGAGTGAAGCAGTAATTCCAACTCAAATTAATTCGCGTTGCATAACAAATGCAATAATTCATTATTTGTTTCAGCAATATTTATAAGAAAAATCCGTCGAGTTCTTTGATCAATTAAAAATTGTTTTGTCTCCTCGTCAATCATTTTAAAAACGTCACCGTCAGCAATGTCAAATAATTGTTCGAGTTTATTTGACAAATCTTGCTCTTTTGTTTTATTTTTTTGGTTAAGATGTTTTTGTACATTTCTGTATTCTGCGTAGAGACTTTTTAATTTTGTTATGCAACGTGAATTAATTTGAGTTTGAATTACTGCTTCACTCCAAATTGCTGTCACTTCACGTATAACGATTGAACAGCTGTCATCAATAGATTTATTGCGATTTCTTGAGTGATGGTACAGTAGTTGCAGAACTTCTTTATTTGTTGGTAACTTTTTGCCAGTAATTGAACTTATTGTTTTTCCAATCAAAAATATATTTTGTCTTAAGTCCATTGAACCTAAATTTTTATAGGTTAGAACTATTTGTGAAAATTTAAATCCAATGAGATTTTCAATATAAATTTAATTTTAAAGTTTTTATTTACCTATATGTTAAAAATTGCACTAATTCTAAATTTTGTTTTTTGTGTATAATAAATAAGTTTTATTATATAAATAACTACTGTTAATGTACGACACAACATTCACAACAATATGCAGAGATATTTGTATACAATATAACAAATATACAATACTTAAAGGACTTAAAGCGCCGTCAAGGTACTAAATGCGCTTTAGCGCGCTTGCGTCAATAAAAATTCCGTGTGTTGGCGGGAATGCTTGTAATTTTGAGTCACTTACTGTATTGAAGGAAAATTTCATAAAAGTATACAAAACTTGGAATTCAATAAAAATTAGTTGACTGTGTGTTATACTCAAAAATGATTAAAACTAGAACCAGCTACCTGTTATGCAGTCTATTATTTTCCAGGTTTAAAAATTGTATACCACTAGAATTATCTATTTTCAGAAATATACTAATAACTTTCATCGAAATAATAACTTTGCCGTAAAAGTAAAAAAAATTAGAAAATGTACACAGAGTTTAACTTTCATCCCGAATAACTTTTTAACGAGTGAATTAATCGAAAAATTATAAGAGACCTTTTTTGTAGAGCGTTTAATTTACTATAAGAATATATATGTCTCATTTCTGTAAGTCATCTTGCCTGGGAAAAAAAGAATTAATTGAAAAAAGTGTCAAAATCCCATGTAATTTGAATGGGAAATGTATCGTCTTTGGGGCAAGGTTTATTATGAATATTAAGAGTTTATTTTGGTCTGAAATTTTTTTTTAGACGATAGACTAAAAATTTAGGGGGCGTCTCAAGAAAAAAAATCAACTTGGTAAATAACGGACACCCTACTAATTATTGACAAAACAAATTTAATTAGAAGTATTTAAAAAATGCTATAATACTTAAAGTGTGATTTAATAAGGTGGTAAAAGAAAAAAAAAGTAGTTTTCTATAATTTTATTTAAAAAAAATACATACAGGATTTCTAATATAGTGCTAGTGAAAGTGTGTGAAACATTTAACTATTTGATTTATAATATTGTCCAATATTGTTGTTTATTTTTAATATATTGTTTATTTACAAAGTTGACCAAGAAAATTTTCATTTTTGCCATCCAATTGTTTCTTTTTTAGTTAGAAATATAAAAAAATATTGGACCCCCTGTATAAAACAGATAAGCATAATTGTGTATTTCATTTAAGACCCATTGGTAAATTAACTAAATTTTGACCGGCTCTTACAATTGTAACAAGTTTAGGCACAACAGTTTTAATTCTGCCTTGAGTGTCAGGACTAGGTTCGTGATTATGGTCGTTTTTAACAGTAACAATTTTTTCCTGCGTATATAATTTTGCTTTACATTTAGTTTTCGATACATTTAAACACCTCCACTGAGTGTTATTGGGAAATTGCTTGTATACTTTGTATTCATAGTTATTTAAGATCAGTTTTGGGTATTTTCGACCGGCCACAACAAAAATTTTACCTAAAATATAAAAAGCATGATTTTTGTGTTTTATTAAAATTATAGGCATATGACAATAATTTGCTATTTTGGGCTTAAACAATATGAATTAAGAGAAATTATGAGAAAATCATTTGTTGTAAATAAAGTAATCTTAGGGATTTTGGAAATGACCATTGGCTTAAGATTTATTTCTGAGAAGATTATGTTTAAAATTAAAAAAAGGGATTATGGTATTAAAAATAAAAATAATTGGTATTAGTAGCACTAGTATTAAATGTCAAATATTATTTTAAAAATACAAGACCAGTCCAGACTAGTCTTCCTCTAGTCTAACTTAACCTTTAAGTCTGGTGTATATAATGTAAGAAGTGCAAATTTCATCGGCATTCAGACTGATTTACATTAGCCTAACTCAATAATAAAACTTAATTTTCTCTTATAATTGTTACAAATTGTGGAATGGCGTTATTCCATTTTTTGTGTAAATTGGGCTCGTGATTATGAGCTTTTTTTACGGTGACCACTTTTCCGGACGTGTAGAGATTCGCACGACATTTTGTTTTTGATTCGTTTAGGCATCGCCATCTCGTTTTGTTTCGTTCCTTTATGTGAACTATGTATTCGAAGTTATCCAGAATTATTTTTGGATGCTTGTGGCCAGGAACGACAAGTATTTTTCCTAAAATTGCTTTACTTTAATAAAATGAACTAAAAATAATCTAAATTATTGTTTATTTTGTATAGATAAAATATTTTATGTTAGTACATTAGTTAATAATATTATTCTTTTCTTATAATTTTCACAAATTGCGGTATAAGCATCTTTGTTTTATTGCTATTATTTGGATCATGATTGTGATTTCTTAAAACAGTAACAACATTTCCTGATGTGTACAAAACCGCACGACATCGAGTTTTTCTTTTTTGAAGACAACACCATCGTGTTCTATTGCCATCTTTCATGTGAACACAAAATTCGTAATCGTTTAAAACCAGTATAGGATGTTTTTGACCAGGCAGAACATATATTTCACCTAAAATATTGTGGTATTAGGTCAATTTTTAATTATATACTTTGCAAGTAATCTAACATCAGCAATAAGCAGAATAATCATACCTTAAAATCTTTATTTTAAAGTCATTTTTTTGCACAGTATGACCATCATGTTGACTACAAAAGTTAATTCAAATTATAAAGTACAAAAATGACAAAAATATTCGGTTATTATTGTTGAATATCTTTTGACATAGTAACATCTTCTTGATAATATTTATTAAACAAATCTTAATAAATAGCTTTTCCTTAGCCTGTTGCTTCAAAGTTAATCTTTAATGTTCGTATAGCCTTCTCCTTCATAAGTGATCAAGCTTTAAACACTATTACAAGAATTAAATTTTGGGGGTTATCAAAGAAAAAGTTTTGCTCAATAACTTGATCAATGAATTGCATTAAATCTAATTTAAAGGTATTGTGATGGCAAGACAATTTTTTCCTGATTAGCCAATGAAGGATGTAGGTCCGGTTGTAACATGAAATAAGTGAGGGAACGCTAATATAGAAGTCATATTTTGGTCCACTGCACTATTTTCCCAACGTGAAATTAAATTTGATGGATACCACCTTTCTTTAAACAGAATTAATTACAGTTTTATCACATCACATCACGCACGTAAAGGCCAAGTGACATTAAAAAATGGAGATAAATACAGGAAAAGTACGTTTTACTTGGTATAGCCAACGGATAAAACTTAATTCTAGCCTTGTAAATATTGAAAAACAAAGTCATAAAACAACAAACAATGTTTACTCCAAATTAAAAGAGGATTTTAACTTTGAATATGATTATCTCAAAACTAAAAATGTAGGTACTTGAACCACTTGGTTTCTAGGTGCCTTATATCCCTTGTCAAGGAAAATAAAATTTACCAAATCAAAACTCAAAACTTCGAAACAATAGACTACAGAGGCGGATTAAATGTCGAGAGCGCCCTAGGCAAGCACCTCATCGGCGCCCCTTTAGCGGTCATATATTATAAATTTTAACTAGTACTTACATAATAATTAGCTGTGCCCTGCGGTTTCACCCGCGTGATGCCCCATACCGTGGAAATTTTGGTTTCCAGCTATCTACATATCAAAATCGATTTAGTAGTTTTTGCACGAAGAAGTAACACACACATTCGCAGTTATAATATTATCAGGGTAAGTACACGTGTCCTGGCATATACTTATAATTAGGTATAGGCCAGAACACGTGTACTTACCCTTAGGCGTGAATGAAATATGTGATATAGGTACATTTCTATGGAATTAACTTCTACAACATATTTTACATGTTAATTTTAATTTTATATTAATTAGGAGTACCGATACAGACGGCCAGTCGAGTAAATGTGCTCTCGAATTCGATCGCTCTTAAGTGTACCGAATAATAAGTTTTAGGGAAACATAAAAATCGCTTATATGGGCGAAATTAGAGCAAAGATTTACTACTTGGACAACGAAAATCAGTGTACCTGTTGTCCAAAGTCTTAATAGAAACATTAAATTAGTGCATTATAAAGCAACCCTAACAATATAGTGAATACGGACACGGGAGTAATTAAGTGATAAATGACAGCATACCTGAAGATCTAACCCTAGGCCAATATGAATCACCTTATGTAAGGAACAAACTAGCCTAGAGTGGAAGGGTCCATCATCTGCAAAAATCTGATAAGTACCAATTAATCGCATGACCTAATACGCAAATTCGCAACAAAAACCTAACAATAATCAATCATTATTACTGAAAACAGCGTAACAATGTAAATTATTCAATCATTAGGTGAGAACGTCACAAAACATAAATGAGCATAAACTTAAAGGCTAGCCCCAAAAAATTTAAATGTATAAAATTTAAAGAACGAAAATAAAATAAACAACCATTTCCGATATTCGCCTAACTTAAACATAAACCACTAAACACCTCTAAATTTTAGGCATTGCATGCTGCTAGCTGTATAAGTGAATTAAAAAAAGCAAAGTTAAGAGCAATTATATAGAATAAATATAACTTCTAATGGTTAGAAAATAAAAAGAAAACGTAAATACAATTTCTACCACAAAATGAAGACAACTATCCATCGATAGTTCTCGACCCCTACACTGAGCAAAACTGGGCGAACAATTGCTCACAACAGTTTCCGAATTTCAGCAGACTACAAGACCAGCAAACCAACCAAACCTCATTCATGAACCCCAAATAAATGGGGGCATTACTAAATCCCTGGTTAAGGGGGATTCCGGATTGTACTTAGTTTTGGGTCATCCACTAGCCTTAATCTGGCGTATGGCCCGGCCCGACGAAAAAATTCCGGGAGTGGCCTTAACCATCCAACTGTCATCAAACCAATAAGTTGTAAATCTTTCTTTAATAAATACCTACTCGGTGTTCATAAAAACTTGCGTTTTTATCAAACCTCGGGCCCCCTTGTAACCTCGCGCCCCTAGGCACGTGCCTAGTTTGCCTTAGGAATAATCCGCCTCTGATAGACTACCTCGATATGCTTCGGTGGGAGAAGATATAGTACTACTGTTAAAGAATAGTACAAAGAAGGAAATTAAAAGCTTTTCTTTTCACAAACAGACCATCCTAAAGAGTGAAAAAGTAAGTTTTAGGTGTAAAAGAACACATTAATCTACAATTTTATCCAATTTCTTTGCTACTCTGTTTTAAGTTTGCACCACCATCTTTTGTTTTTATAATGACCGCAATAACATATATGCAGTGATGTAATGTATCGAGATACATGTATCTAGATACTGGATCTAGATACATTTTATGTAACTAGATACGTATCGAGATACTTAAAAAAATCAGGATCTACTTTAGTATCTAGATCCTTTTGAAAGTATCTAGATCCTTAGATACAAGATACATTTTATTTTACCCAACCTGATTGCCACACCGTGTGGGCCACACCGAAAATGAACATCCAATGGATATACTCTATGGATATCCAGGATATATACCTACCAGGATATAATAAACAATACAAATAATAAAAAGATATTTTATTTCTTTTCCCTTCAACCCACTTTGGAGTGCGAAGTGCATAAAGTAACTCTTAGGCACTAGTGAGTAAAGTTAAACAAAAGCGCTGTAGGTTAACTATAGTTGGCTTTGAAGGCATTTTTCTTCGTTCTGATAATTTTGAATTTGTACTACAAATTTTGTAGTAAGCTTTCATATGGCGCGTAAATATAAAATTTATTTCCGTTTTTCATGGATATTTCGTCAATTTTATCAAAACAGTTTTATTTTATAGTTAACACGCTTGTTTATAAGGTCCAAAAAAATTTTTTTTTGTCATTTAATTTTTAAGTTTTTTTAACATAGTATCTGGAAGTAACTTAGATACTTTTTGAATGTATCTGTATCTGTACCCAGATACTTTTGGGAAAATGTATCGGTATCTGTACCCAGATACATCTACCAGAGAGTATCTGTATCGGTACCTAGATACTGAAAAAAATGTATCGGTTACATCACTGCATATATGTAGTTTGATACATCGTTGCTTTTCTTGATTTTGTTTCTATCTTACCACGTAAAAATGTTTGCATGTAAACTTACTTTTATAAGATGGTTAAAAGAAATATATTTTTTTAACTTTTTGCGAGAACAATAAATATTTTAAAATTACAAATTTAATTTTTTTCCCTATGCTCATAAATTTACGTTAGGACCTAAAGCGTTTCGATGTAGCAAGTTTAATATTTGATTAAAAATGACCAAAGTTTAAAATAAGACTTAAAAAAACTTTTTATCCCAAGACAGAATGCAAAAAAATATCCAGTATTAATAAAAGTTATTTATTTGGTTCAAATGAAACATTTTTAATAAAAACAGAATTTTGTTATTCCTTTCTAATAATTTTAACGTATTGCGGAATCAGCATCTTCGTTCTATTTCTTTCAATGGGATTATGATTGTGCTTTCTTAAAACAGTAACAACATTTCCCGTGGTATACAGAGCAGCACGACATCGAGGGTTTTTGTTTTGAATGCAAAACCATCGTGTTTTATTGCCATTTTTCATTTGGAAACAAAATTCGTAATTATCCAAAACCAGTATGGGATTTTTTTTACCAGGCATTACATATATTTTACCTAAAATAAGTTTTTGTTAGGTTTAACTTTATTTTACATTTATTTTATTATAGTATTTTATTATAGTATTATATAGTATTATTATAGTATTCCATTTTTGAAAAAGACTAATTCAGAATCAAAAGCGCACTGTACTGTTACAATACAGTACTACTGTATAGCTTAATAATGTAGTTTGCATATTTGCGCCTAGCACGGCAGAGATGTCCTCTTTTAATTCTACAAAACTCATAGTGAATGCACCCATACTCGTACATGTAATGAAATAATATTATATTTTCAACTTTTTATCACCAAAGTAAATATTTTATAAAGGTTAAACTTATGTTTTTAATAAAAACCACTTCATCAAGCAAAATAATAAATATTCTTTATTAACGAACCACCAAAAATAAAAACCCACAATTTTTTATTAAAAAAAATAAATAAATATATTTGCAAATACCAAAAGATAATTTGGGTGTGAGATATTTATGGTTATCTTAAAAGGTTTTTTTTAATTAATATCCAAAATATGTTTTGTTTTGAGAACATTTTTTCTGCAAAATAAGAAAAATATTCGAATTTTAAAAGAATTTTTTTAAACTTAATTTATTTATTAAAATCTTAAATCAAATTTCGGTTATTTAAGTATTTTGTAAATATTTGTAACAATACAATTATTCTTTTCGTATAATTTTTACATATTGAGGAATCAGCATCTTCGTTTTAGTGCTTTCAATTGGGTCATGATTGTGTTGTCTTAAAACTGTAACAACATTTCCACTGGTATACAGAGCCGCCCGACATCGAGATTTTTTGTTTTGAACACAATACCATCGAGTTTTATTTTCTTCTTTCATATGAACACAAAATTCGTAATTATTTAAAACCAGTTTAGGATTCTTTTTACCATACATCACATAAATTTTACCTAAAAATATGGATTTATTTAATATAGTATAATAATATTATACAGGGCTTTTTAGGCCCCCCATGCCCGAGCCTAGGGCAGCACAATTTTATCAAACAATCTATAACCAAGTCCCGTTTATTGTCCTATATATGAATCTGTCTGTGTGACGCATCGTCACCAAATTTTGCACAAATATTTTCCGGGCTCCTGGATATAGGCTTAATTAAAAATGGGGTTACATTGGATTTTACTACACGTTTAAGTTTAAAATAGTGTGTGGCAATATTTTAAAACGTATCATAGATTTTAAAAATGGTGGGACGAATTCGCACAGTAGCATAAATTTAAAAAATGGTAGGACAAATTCGCACAGTAGCGTACATTAAAAAAATTATAGAACAAATTCGCACGGTGCCATAAATTTAAAAAATGGATCCATATTAAATGGAAAATTGACTATATCTCAAAAACTGTTCTACTTTTTTATTTTTTGACGACACAGTATAAAGAACTGTATACTATGCTTAAACGAATAGGGCAAAAACGGCTATTGGGTATACCCTATAGGAGTGGAAACAACACTAGCCGCCTCGGACAGGGTGACAAGCCGTAGCCTACTACAAGGAAGACAAGTCCCTACAGCTTACTAACAACTCCCCAACTTCAAATCGTAACACCAAATATTTGGAGTAATACTAATTTCCCAGTCTAGGGGGATTCCGCGTCGTACGCAGATTTGAGTCGGGGTTATTGTCCCCTGAAAACCAAAATGTCTGTCCTCCCCGTCCCTACCTCCTTTTGTTCCCAATGGGCGTATAGCAACGGCCGGGCGAATCCGGGAAAGGCTATTGAAACTATTCGCATGTCGCTCTTGAGCTCCAAATATGGTATAGTACCGGACGCGGTGGACATTCGCACCCAGCAAACACGGTTGAAGCCGTGCAGTTACTGGTGGCGAAAAAAAATCGACGTACGGTAATGGACTGAGTCCATTAAATGGAGGCTTGTGCGAGTCTCGGGAGAGATGAGGCAGTGGGGCCGGTTATACGACTCTTATACTCAAACTCATACTCAATCATTCGTAGACTTTCGTTTCAAGTGCCATGGCACTCGAAACGAAATGCATAATTCGCCAGCTTCAATTAAATTACTGTTAAGCCCGCTGCACAATAGCCCGGTAACGGAAACGGTAATCTGAACAGTAAAGGTGGGAGAGACTAAGAAACCACTGTTGATCTATAGTGTTTGCTGAGTCTTTCCCACCTTTACTGTTTAGGTTTCCGTTTTCGTTACCGGGCTGTTGTACAGCGGGCTTTAAATACTATAATTATATTTGTATTTTAAACCAGTTTTGTTAGCTTTAGATTTACTCATATTTTTGTCAAAATAATGTAAATCGCCCAGTTCATTTTTACTATCCAATTGAATTGGTTAAATTATTATTTTTTTGTTATTATATTTTATTAGGTTTAGAATATAGCTTTATTGCTTCTAGTTTTATAAAAAATAACCCCGAACTAATTTAAGTCTAAAAGTAAGTACACTGTGAATTGTTGTTACTGTTTGAAGTGTTACAGGTAATTTGTCTAGTAATTGTAGTAAGTACACTAGGACTATTACAGCCATTTCATGGTAATTGTTAACTTAATAAATTCCAATACCTTAATTATTAAACGTGTTTTGACTTCAAATTAAAAGAACGACGTTTCGTTTTTTAATGATTATTAATTATTTTGATCGATTTGTTTGCTTTTTTAATTTTTGCTTAAATTTTTTTTTTTAATAAAAGTGTTAATTTTAAATCCATTTTTTGTGTCCTGTCCGTAAAGTCCAGTCCGTTATCGTACTATATTTAATTTTAATCGAAAATGTTATGTTGGAATAGCTATTTTCGTGAAAAAATTATTCAAAACTTTTTGGTATCTTTAAAATGATGGAGAGCATCCGAAATATCTTATAATATTTGAATCAATTTAAAGATTTTTATTGTTAGGTATTTCACAAGTAAACTATAATTGGCGCATTTAACGTCCCATACTTTATAAGTTTAAATAACATTTTCTAGACAAATTAGAGGGATTTGAATTGCCAATTATGCAATACAGAGAGACTTAATAAAGGTTTTCATAGATATAAGATGATCAACTTTCTAAACGTCAATAAAAAAAACTATCCTGAAGGTCCTCCCAAAAAATTCTGATTTTTAAATTAATTTTTAACCCGACCACTTCTTAAAAAAATAATAGAACAAATCCTAAAAAAGTCGTAAGTCATAATTTTTTTTAAAACGAGAATTTTTCTTACTTTTTTACTCCCAAAAATTCAGAATTGTAAATTAAATAACCTGAGCACTGACCACTTTTTAAAAAAATAATAGAACAAATTTAGAAAAACTCATAATTTTTTTAAAACGAGATTTTTTCTTACTTCTTTACTCTTTTAAATGGACTTCCAAAGTTTTAGATTTTTAAACTAATTTTTAACCTAAGCCTCAACCGCTTAAAAAATGCAAATAACGTCAATAATAAAAAAAATAGTATAAACCAGCACCAAATCTGCAAAACCAGGACACATTAGCAAAAACCAGAACCTGACCAGGACGGTTGGTCACCTTACCTCGTTGGAAATAATTGACTTCTTATTTAACGCATATTAATTCAGAAGGTAAGAAAAAATCACAATTTTGATGTTTTTATTGCATTTTATTACTAAGCATATATTTAAATAACTATTTATCAAGTTCCTTTTATTTTTACTTTTTTACAGAAAAATGTGGCGTATGTGGGATTATTGGAAACAAGAATTATTATTTAGTGTGGAATAGTTTTAAGCACACATATTGTGTTGTTTTTGCATTGTCTACATACTTTTCTTGCTTTATTTTCCTCTACTATTATATGGACGATTTTATCAAATCAAATTTCTTTAGGTAAAGTGTTTTAAAAAAAAAGGCGTACAAAATTTGATGTTGAAGGAAATTGAATATCGTTCTTGATGGCTGGTTCATCCATTTTCATAGAAGTAACTGCTATGTTGGACAGATCCAACTGTGATATTTTTTATTTGTTTGCCAAATTGTATATTTACAGGAATTTACAACACTATCAATTACATTTACAAAGAGAGATCACCACCACTTTTTTCCTTTTACTTTGATTCTGCAGTTACATTTTCCGTTGTCATGCAAATCAACACCTTCCATATGCATATTGTGAAATCGTTCACCAAAGCTGGTGAAGCCATCGGATTTGGTTAAAAGTTGTTTTTCATAGAAATCAAAATAAACATGCAAAATATGTATTTTTAGAGACACGTCGAACATATCGAATGACTGAATTTATGATAATACACAATAATCCCTGTATAGATTGTTGTATATATGCAAAATATGTACTATAGCACATTCAAGATCACCGCACGAATTGAGTCCCATGCATTTAATGCTGGTTCACCCAAAATTTCATTAAAATTATCGTCTTTTAGAAGTTTACGGACATTAGGGCCGTTGAATATACCTAAAAGTAAAGTAATTTTAGGAAAATAATTTAAGGTAAAGATTAATATTTGTAAAATTACCTTCTTGAATCTTAAGCTGGATTTATAGTTGCACGTATACGTAACGTAGACGTAAGGAGGATGCACTGCAAAAAGATTAATTATAGAATTTATGTATTCTTGTTTATAAATGAACGTAAACGCAGACATAACAAAAACGAAACGAAAGAGTTTGCCAACTCTTCGTTTCTTCCGTCCGACCAATCAAAAGAGAGAATTCGGTCTGGAGTTGGCAACAATGATTCTGTGTGCGGTCACTTGTTCTATGCTTGTTCCTTCATTTTCTGTTTTGCTTATGTTCTGTTTGTTTGAACACATAATAATTACTAATTTCAATTGAGTCATGCTTGTGATCTCTTAAAACTTTAACAACATTTACAGTGGTATACAAAACAGCCCGACATCGAGTTTTTCTTTTTTTTAAGAACACCATCGTGTTCTATTGACTTTTTTATTTATATAAACACAAAATTCGTAATTCTTCAGAACAAGTTTTGGATTTTGTTACCATACATTACATATTTTTTACTTCAAAATTTGGTTTTATTATAATAGCATGCTATTAAAAATATTCCTAATTATACGGACGAATTCACACAAATGGCGAATGCGCTGATTATTACGAGTATAAAATGCTAGCAGTATCCCGGCGCATTCGCCATTTGTGTGAATTCGTCCGTATAATTAGGAATATTTTTTAAATTTTATGCTTGTTTTACTCTACCACATTTTAACCTATATGGGTTCCAATAAGCTAAACAAAAATAAAACAAACTTTGTCCTTTTTAAGACAATGAGATCAAATATATGTACACCATCACATATTGTATTAAATAACAAAGAAATTGAGTAGGTATTCGTCTGTCAAAATGCTTGTTATTTGGTTTAACGAATATTTAAATTGAGATATGTATATTTAAAACTTAGTTAAGGGATTAAATGAAGTATGTTATGCAATGCGAATACTTAAAAATTATGTTAATGTGGATACTTTAAAAATGGTATATTTTGTAAACTTTCAAAATTTGTTAAGATATGGTTAGATATTCTGGGGCCAATTGGTTTATATATAATATTTATATATTTATATATATATATATATATATATATATATATATATACATATATATAGTTTTGTTTTTGGTAAAAAAATTTAACAAATTTAAATTACTACAAACTGTTTCACATTGAAACTTAAACTTAAATTTCCCTAGTCATAAATTAACAATCTATAAAAAAGGTGCCATTATGCAGCCATTAAATTTTATAACAAAATACTTCAACATATAAAATCTTCACAAACGTTATAAATCTTTAAAAATAAAATTTTTAACTATATTTGTACATATATATGTGTATATTAATTGTATACATTTAAATACCCAATTTATGCTTCTTTTTAAAAGTATCCAACGAAGCTCTTAAATGATGCCTATAATAATGATATAAAAATCTGAAACAAATACTGACGTGTTAATTAGTAAATCAATAATTTTGTTCTAACAAAAGTAGTAGGATTTCAGGGTGAGTTAAGACCTAAATCCTGGTTAAAAACACATCTACGCAGACACGTTTTTTAAAGGACATTGGCTAGAGTGAGGTTTACGTTTCTTTTTAATTAATAGAAACGTATGTAAATACAAATATTCTTACAAATTTTCTTTCAGCTCTTAATATTAATATTAAGTACTTTCCATTAGCGTCGAAAAATTTCCAATTTAAAATACCCGTAAGATTAAGAATTTTTTTTAATTTGCCATGACTTTTTTTCTCACTTTTGTAGATCTTTAGTTCTTAGTAGCTTAGTGTTTCTTAGTATGCTTCTGCACATGCTCGCAGTAGCGATAAATGTCTTTCGCGAGTATTCACCGGATTTTTAACACTAAACTGTATTTATATCCGGCGATCTTGGCGGTCACGCGGTAGGTCCACTGGTTAAAAATTTCATAACTTTACGCCTTAAATAAGTCCCTTGTGCAATAACCACATGTTGCGTCACCGTTTGAAAGGTTTGGTAAAATAAATGGAAAATTTATATTACTTTTTCTTACACCTCTTGTATAGGATTATACACAGCCTCAACATGTGTGTTGTAAATTATTAATTTTATTGCGGGTAACATATGGCCTTATCAATCACCAAAGTCTATCTTAAAAAGTTATTATTGCGGACATTTTGCTCTTGTATAGGATTATCCACAGCCCCAACATGTGTGTTGTAAATTATTAATTTTATTGCGGGTAACATATGGCCTTATCAATCACCAAAGTCTACTCTCTAAAAATGAATTAGTCAAAAATAACTAATTTAATAGTTAATAGTGGCTGCTTTTTCACTTGTGCCATGGTTAACCATCGAATACCAAGGTATCCCAAAATTTAATTGCCAATTCTTATGTAAAATTCTACTCTGAATCCGAAAAAACCGTCAAAAATTATGAAAGTGGAGCAGTTTTTAAGATATAGTCAATTCCATATTAAATGGAAAATTTGCTATATCTCAAAAACTGTTCTACTTTTTTAACTTTTGAAGACATTTTCGGATTCAGGGTACAATTTTACATAAGAATTGGCTATTAAATTTTGGAATACCTTGGTATTCGATGGTTAACCATGGCACAAGTGAAAAAGCAGCCACTATTAACTATTAAATTAGTTATTTTTGACTAATTCATTTTTAGAGAGTATCTTAAAAAGTTATTAATGCGGGCCACAGAAAAATAATTTAATTATAAGACAGTGAGGTTGGATCGGTCTAAAATTGTCCCAAAAAAAAGAATATTTTTTTTCTTCTCTTCTCTTGTGAAAATATGTTGGTTTGTCATGTTTTAAGAGCCCTGTCAAAAGATCAGCACCATTAAAAAATTTTTAGAGGTCGCTCAAGATTTTTCAAAATTACCAAAATCGTCAAAAATTGAATTTTTTTTTATTTTAATTTTTTTTCTCTTTCCAATATTATTTTTTAATTTAAAAATAATAATGATTCTGAAAATTTTAAATCGATATTTTAATTTCTAAAGGTCGCTCAAGATTTTTTTAACTTTCAAAGTAGAGTGTTTTGAATGTTTTCGAGCGACCTCTGAATATAAATATCAACGAACTTTTAGCGACCTTTAGAAATCAAAATATTGATTTGAACTTTACAGAATTTTTTATTATTTTCAACCTAAAAAATAATATCGAGACAAGAAAAAGAATTAAAATAAAACAAAAATTCAATTTTTGACCATTTTGAAAATTTTTAAAAATCTTGAGCGACCCCTACAAAATTTTTAATCGAGCTGATATTTGGAAAGGGCTCTCACAGCATGATAAACTAACATATTTTTACAAGAGACAAAAAAAAAATATATTCTTTTTTTTGGGACACCCTAATATAAATGTATGTAATATTTTAAGGAATATACATGTATGTCTTTTCACATTAAAAAGAGATATTAGAACGGTCATATTGCGTAATAGGAGTAGAAAAACGATTTTATTAGTATAATCATGAGCCATTCTTAACAATAATTAAGGCAGCCAACATTTTCACATAAAAGAACGGCCTTACCGTAAATCGGGTATTTTTTATTCAAATAGAGTTTTGCAGTTTTATATTTATTAACCCACAGTTTTACAATTTATTTGAACACTTTTAAAGTTTAATTTTTTTTCGCTCTTACCCTCTCAAATGTTCCTATTTAATATAAAAAAATCCTCACCAAATATGGGCGTCCCAGCTCAACTCTAAGAGATCGCTGTTTTTATTTTCCCATTTAATTAACATGGGAAAAAATAATTTTATGTTTGGAATTTTATACCTCTGTATCAAAGTAACTTATGGCAATGATCATTGCAGTTTCTTATATAAAATGTAAAGCTCTACAAAAAAGCTATCTTATTATTTTTCGATAAATTGATTTATTCTAGAGTTATTCGAGGTCAAAGTTTGATAACAGGGGGCAAAACAAGGCAGCGGGGGGGGGGGGCAAAATGGGGTACCCAAAAAATGAGCATATAAAAAGTTTTCCAAAATTGTACCATCCTTTTTCTCGCTTTACAGGCTCAGACTTGTGAGTCAATATATTTTCAAATAATTTAGAAACCGAAGAAAACAATCTAAAAAAAATGCCCATAGCTGGAACGCCCATATTTGATGAGGATTTTTTTTATATTAAATTTAAAAATTTGAGAGGGTAAGAGTGAAAAAAAAATTAAATTTTATTTTTTGAAGCACCCTAGTATATACATATATACGAAAAGAAATCTTTTTATTTCATTGTGTTTTTCAACGTCGTTTTAAAAAGATATGCATTATAAAAATTTTATAAAGCTATTAATTTAATGGGTCACACTAATGAAGCAAAAACATATTTGAATCCCTTAGTATTATCGTTTTTATTGATTTTATAACATTTTTTCTCTGAGTGTTAAAAGGCTGTTTCTCTTTTATATTGTTTTTTACTCTATGGTTTTTTAGTTTTGATAAATTTGATAATTTTGTATTTATAATGTTCCTAAGTTGGGCAAAAATTATCGGATTTTAAAAAGTAAGAACTTAAACATAGGTTTTGACGTATAAAATATCCATTTCCACGGTCATTTTCACAAATTTTATAATTTTTGTATTAAAATTAATTAAAATTAAAAAATATCTCGAAAAGCCAATTTAAAAAAATACAACACATTTTTTTGTAACACTGCATTCATTTTATATGGTTCCAACACCAAAATATCAAATTTAGTCGAACAGTGTTATCAGACATTATACAAACTTACACTACAAACCGTTTTGCTTAATTTCTCGGTTTGACTCAAAATTTTAATACCTGTGTAATTTTTCACAAACTTCAAAGAAATTAAAGAAGTATAGAATACTTTATGAGGTCATTAATATAAAAAGGTTAAAAATAACTCATATGAGTAATAATAATTATAATTTCTGTTATTTAATATTGTGTTAAATCAAATACTTTATTATAAATACACCTTATTCTTAATATTATTCTTTCCTTATAATTTTTACATTTTGCGGAATCAGCATCTTGGTTTGGTTGCCTTCCATTGGTGGATGATTGTGATCCCTTAAAACAGTGACGACATTTCCGGAAGTATACAAAATCGCTCGACATCGAAATTTTTTGTTTTTAGCGCAACACCAACGTGTTCTAGTGTCTTCTTTTAAATGAACACAATATTCGTAATCATTTAAGACCAGTTTGGGATGTTTTTGACCAGGCATTACATATATTTGACCTAAAATATTGTTTTATTAGATCTACTTTTAATTATAAACATTTTAATAACTAATCATGTAATAATAACAATTTAAAGTTACTTTATTATTATTATTTAATTTTATCCTAAACTGAATATTTTGTCCGAGCATATGGGTCTCGCCAATCGTCATTGTTTAGCAAATATAAAGAACAAAGTAAAATTGTTTCCTTTCTATTAAAACCTCATGAAAACAACATAATTTCATTAAAAAATATCGCCGATAATATTGAACATCTCTATTTAAGTATAACTTAAACTTGATTAAAATGATGTGTGGGACAAATAGTTCAGGTACACTACAGGATTATACTAAAACATATTTAAACTTAATATTTACTACATCAAAGTCTTGCTGGCATAAGTAAACTCCAACAACGGCAAACAGTGCAGACTAAAACAGGAATAAACAAACCCTCAACATTAACAGACTCTTAACAGGGCTCTCTAGATACAAACACTTGTCCTTAAAATTGTTTATTTGTCCCCAAGGCTAAATGGTTTACTGGCCTCAAAAGTAAAATGACCGATTTGCACCTAAAGCAAAATGGTTTATTTTCCAACAAAGTAAGACTTCTTTCCAGGACAACACAAAACTATTGGAACAGCGTTGGTCGATTATTAGTAAAGATGGGATATTTAGGTACTAAAGACTGAAAAATAGGTAACAAAAAGCATTTTAGGTTAAAATATTAGCATTCTAGGTAAAAAAAAACGTTCAAGTTTCGTTTATTTTTATGAAATAAGTAACATAAAATATTTTTTTATAAACTGACCAATAGTTCATTAAAGCTATAAGGAACTGAAAATATAACAGGGAATACCTGATATTTACCAAATTTACTACCAGAGTAACAAACAGATAGCTAAAATGTATATAAATTAAAGAAAGATGTTTTAACATAACCTCAAAGTCCTTACAATTTTACAGCAAACTCTACAAAATAAGTTTTTTCCATCAATAGAAAATATCTTATTCTTACCCTTTATCCAACTGCTAAGTTTATTTAGAGGATTTTCTTTGGTTTTGGGCATTTTGTATTATTTTGTTTAGCCGCATACCCAAACACAGAACATACCCAGAATAAACTATTTCTATGCAATAAACTGTGTTTCACTGAGTGACACTCACTACACCGAAGTTCTATGACAGAACATAAGCTCACTACAAAGAAGGTAACTGCAAAGAAAGTAACTGTTACAGTCTGTGACCATAAGAAAAAATTCTATACCGTTGAGTTGCACGCCCTGGATAAAAAATTGGCGCAAAATTTAAAAAGAACACAAAAAAATAAAATAAGTAAAAATACGTAAATATAGGTAACAAATTGGTGAAAATAAACTTACAAATTAAAAAACATGTATCAAAAGTATAAAAAAGGTAGTTTAAAGCAAAAACCTCCAAAAAGGTAAAAACAAGTTAGGTTCATATAAAAGAAAATCTTTTAAAACACATTTTGGCATTATTGGTTTTCAAATAGTAACATCGGTTGAAAAAAGGTAAAATAACTAAAATCCCATCCCTAATTATTAGTATATATACTAATTATTAGTATATTACTAATGATTGACCAAGCTGTATAAAGTGAGTAAAATGGCAAACAAGGACGCTCCAATTTCCAAAACATTGTTTTTAGACCTCTATAACCTCTAAAACTATAACCATCTCCTCCAACTGGCATATCTTACAATCTACCCGTAATAATAATCGATGTATGTCAAAATTGGATTTATCTGTGCACTTGTCTGCGAAAAAAAATATTATTTATAAAAACAAAACAATTTACCGAACCAAATGCTACCACACATGCGTCCATAAATGCTCACCCAAACTGCTAAATTAAAAGGTCAATTTCTTCTTCGACATTTTCAAAATTTTACTTAAATCTGTTTAAGAGCAACAACGCGTTTAAAAAGTTTTACCATACTATTTTACTTAGGTAATAATTTATAAAAACAAACAAATTTGGAGACACCTTTAGAGTTTAGTGTTTTTTTCATATTTTGATACACCCTGTATATATTTGGAAAATTTTAATGAGATCACCGTACATCATGGTGCAAATAATGGGATAGGTATTAATAGTATTAATATTTTAATTGAGATCTCGCAAAAATTTGTCAGAGTTAAAGGGCCAAAACTTTTACCAAAAATAAATTTAACGTGGAATATAATTTATATTTTATTAAATACAATTATGTTATTCTTTTCTTATAATTGTTACATATTGCGGAATTAGCATCTTGGTTTTATTGGTTTGAATTGGTTCATGATTGTGATTTCTTGAGACGGTAACAATTTTTCCCGAAGTGTGCAATGCAGCAGAACATCGAGTTTTGGTACTCTGAATACAGCGCCAGCGTGTCCTTGTCCCTTTTTTTCTATGAACACAATATTCGTAATCATTTAAAACCAGTATGGGATGTTTTAGACCAGCAAGAACAAATATTTTACCTAAAATATTTTTAATTAGTTTATATTTTAGTTTGTATGCCTAATAGGGCTGGGTTGAATTTATCACGAAGCATTAAAAAAATCAGCAAAAATACATTTCATGGTGGCGAGAAACTAACGGCAACAATTCAAATGCAAGTTAGTACGAGAACTGCATTTATTCTCCAATTTTATTACAGGAAGGTGTTTGAACAAAAATATTATTAATTATGAACCACTTACCGTTCAGGCTAAGTTGAGCGCTTTGGTGGGGGATCATGTGGCCGTTAATTAAATGAAACATCGAATCATCGCGAGATTTTGGTAACAAGAAGATGATTTATCAGTGCCGCGGCTTGCCGTTTGTTCGTACAGAGCGGCTACCGAAATACATGTATTTAATTGTGCCTAAACATAGAGATGATGGACGGGGTGACATTCCTTAGACCGCTCAACTTAGCCTGAACGGACAGTACTTATTAGTATTGTATTATATTTATTTAATTCAATAAATTCAATTTAGTGTTTAGATTTGTTTAGTGTTTTAACAGTTTTAAAAAAGTAGTTCATGTTTTGAAAATTCTTTCGATAAAAATTATGATTTATATACGAGGTGTGTTCATAAAATATCGGAAATTTTCGTTTTTTGAAACAAATATTTATTTATTCGTCTACATTAATGTTGTCGCCTTCAAAATAGTCCCCATTGGATATTATGCACATGTGCCAGCTCTTCTTCCAATACTCGAAACACTTCTAAAACTCGATCTTTGGGATAGCCTTTAGTTCTTTCAGGGATGCGCTTTTAATGTCATCTATGCTTGCAAAAAGACGGCCCTTTAATGTTCTCTTTATTTTTGGGAATAGGAAAAAGTCAGACAGAGGCATGTCTGGCGAATATAGAGGCTGGGGCATTATTACAGTATTGTTTTTGGTAAAAATGTTGTGGGATGAGCCAATCGATAAACCAACATCATCAGCGACTTTACTGATGGTTTATAACCATTTCTTCCACTTTTTCCATGTTTTTATCGGTTGTTAATGTGCTTGTGCATTCGGGGCGTTCGTCATCTTCAACGTCTTTACGGCCCTCTTGGAAACTCTTATACCACTTGTAAACTCTTGTTAGCAGACTCACTATAGGCGTTTGTTAACATTCACAGAATTTAATTTATTTTTTAAGCAAAATTGGATACAAATTCTCTTTGATCCATTTCTTTTAACGAACGAAAATCGCCGAGCTCATAAAACACATCTAACCTTAGCGGCTGCCACAGACAAAGTAAACAATGAAAACAGCTAAAGTTTTTATCATACTTCGGGGAAATGTATATCTACATAATAAATAAAATTTTATGACAACCGGACCCTGCGACGCCGCGAAATTTAACAATTCCCGTTATTTTCTGAACACACCTCGTAGATAATTTTTTACTAGATTATAAAGATTTAAAAATCAGTTGCACGCGAAAAAGTTTACGCTGTATTTTACTATGTTCCAGGGTATGTACAAATATATAAAAAGCCATTGTGAATATACTTAGAGCAAACCTTTGAATTTGTACATAGCGAATGGAAGAAATATTCGGACGACTTAGAAATAAATCGGAAAACCATCCCCAACATGGCCAAAATCTTTTTAGGGGTATAGCCTATTATAATAGCTTGCATATATGTATAATAGGGTGTCCCTTATTTTTTATTTTTTTACGCATACCCTCTAATTATATTTATTACGTGTTTATATACTCCCAGTAAAAATTTCAGCTCATTCTATAAACGGGAACCCGTGCCGACTTGCATCTGAACCCTCCGTGAGCCAACGTTAGGCGCGCGGTATTTTGTAACACGGTTGGCCGCGAGGTCTTCGATCGTAAGTCATTTTGTGTTTGTTATTATGTGACCCTTATATTATAAATTATTGACAAATGTTAAAATATAGTTTTATTTATGTGTATACTTTGATAAAAATGTATATTTTCACAGGGAGTGGCTAGTTACCCGGAAGGGTCTAGTGAATATGCCGTAAACTCTGAAATTGATAAACTTAATGGGATTTACTCTAAATAACTAAAAGAGTCTATTGTGAGAGATGACTACCGTAGAGTGGGGTTATTTGGAACTGTGGGGTATCTTGGAACATGTTAATTTTGTGACATTTTCTTTAATACAATAAACATTTTTTGACTAAGACTGTTAAATTTTATTTTGTTTTCGTACTAGAAGCAGGGTTTTATTTTATTTTTAATTTAAAAGCCTTCTAAGATGCTCTTCTTCTGCAGTTATTTTTAATTTAAATGCGTTTCAAAATGCCCTATGCATTTATTCTTAATTTAAAAGCGTTCCTAGTTGCCCTTCTGCAGTAAAACATAGAAACATGATAAAAATTTACATCTGTTCCAAGTTATCAGAACGAAGCAAAACTTGAAACACTAACTTTTTTTTTTAATTCGATAGCTTTCGTGAATTTTAAATTTGCGGTATATATATGTATCAATTTAAAAGGTACTCGTACACACTTTTTCATTTAAATATCGAAAAAAATGCTTTTTGTTATTTATTTATGAAACTTTTTTTATTAAAAGTGTTCCAAGTAACCCCAATCTACGGTACCGAAAACTGTCTGAAATATTTTTGGGAGGACATCAAGAAAAGAAATGCTTATAAAAAGCTGAAATTTCATATAACAGTATATTTTAGCAATACTAATTAGTATATTAATATATTTAAGGGATAAAATCAACTAATTTTTTTTTGGTTATTTTTTAGCTGTCATTCAGATATAATAAAAAAAAGAGTTTCGGGTAATTAGTTTTACGGCCTATTCACCCGACACTTCCGGGTAACTAGCCACTCTCTGTGAAAATATACATTTTTATCAAAGTATACGCATAAATAAAACTATATTTTAACATTTTTTAATAATTTATAATATAAGGGTCACATAATAACAAACACAAAATGACTTACGATCGAAGACCTAGCGGCCAACCGTGTTACAAAATACCGCGCACCTAACGTTGGCTAATGGAGGGTTCAGATGCAAGTCGGCACGGGTTCCCGTTTATAGAATGAGCTGAAATTTTTACTGGGAGTATATAAACACGTAATAAATATAATTAGAGGGTATGCGTAAAAAAATAAAAAATAAGGGACACCCTAATGTATAAGCATATTACTTAGAGTTAAAATAGTTACTATTGTTTTTACAACTCGTCAAACGTAGGAAGAGACGTGGAAATGTAATACAATGCGATAATTGCGCACAAACTCGCGTCTTTTTCTACGTTTGACAAGCTGTATTATATGTACTTAGAGTCAAAATTGTTTTTTATAAGCAATTAAATAATAATAACACCAGCATAAAGATCCCTAAAGATGTCTCTAATAAAATAAGACAAAACATCGGAACACATAACATGTATACGGTAAAACCCGAAAAAAGGTCGTAAGTCGTAAAAACCAAAAAATAAATAATAAATTAAATTAACTATTAAAATTTGAAAAGTCATTTTAAATTTGTATTACTTATACAATAGGATTTTTTGCCTTAATTAAGTATTATTAATTATAAGTACCTATTATTAAGTATAATTAAAAAAGTATTAGAAATAACTTAATGATGTAGAAACTCTATCCACTTTTCTGTATCAGTGTAATTTAATTACACACTGTTAAACATATCTGTGGTGTAAAGGGTAATCTATAAATGGTGTCTAAATCCAACACCAAGTGGTGTTAATATAAACACCATGAATTATGGTTGAAAATGTTATATACAGCAAACATCAGAACGGCGTTTATCTAATAATATTTGATCTTTTAGAACTACTGAGAAGTACACTTTACACATAGTATGATTTAATTTGACCAAAAACACATAATATTTAACACTGAAAAGGAATTCAATTTACACCAAGTACAATTTATTTTGATACTGTGTGAAAGTTAAATTTACACTATTTTAGTATTTGAATTTACACTGGACCAATGAACCATATTTAAGACAATTTTGGTTTGTATCGATATAGACCATGTATGGTGTTAATTTGGTGTTAAAATGGTCATGAAATTTTTAACAGTGCATGAACCAAATGCAAATGCGTTTTTTTTAAATACGGATATAACTTCTAAAGTAGGTATGTGTATTATAAAGAATATGTTAAAAACCTTTTTATTAAAAAAATTTATTATTCTATATCACTGTTAAAACAGAATTTTGATAGAATTGAAAGTATTTGCAAAATAAGCAAAAAAATAAAATTTCTGCTTTTTTATACCCATTCGTATTATATTTTTCTCAATAAAAAACAAAAAAACAGATAGATTTTTTTTATTTTTGTCTATCACATAATATGTGATATATTATATGCATACGCATTTCTACAAAAATCGTGTTTGCCTTATGAACCAAAAATTGACAATTAGAATGGGAATTTATGAATTATATGCGATATTTTGTTAAATCAGTAAGGTTCCAGCACTTGAAAAGGCACCACGTGAGAGCGAGAGTTCTTAAAACGTAAAAGTTTAAAGATTAAAACCAACAATAATTTTTAAAATGTGCAAACCAATTATAGTGAAACAAACAATTTTCATAGAGTGCAAACTAAAATGGTGCAACGGTCAATGAGGAGTGAAGTGTTAAGTGATGAATGAGTTAAGTGCCACCTGTCATTGGACGCTTTTCACTGGATAAACAAAGGAGGTCAAACAAGAGGGGAGGTGGCCATCCGCAAAAAATTGATAAGTAACCTTAAGCATATGCATGACCTAACACAAAATCTGCAAATTAAACACGACAGATATCTTTAAAACCCTAAGAAATCTGTCAACAACAAATGCGTAAGGCAAACCCAAACGAGACCAATAATAAACCCTAGACACAAAGAATAAATAACACATTAATCATTATAACCCTAAAATAGTAAAAAAAGCATAATAACCAAACTAGGAAACTACACCCCTGCAGCGAAATAACAACGCCCCAACTCCAAATAGTAATCCCAAATGTTTGGAGTAATACTAATCGACTGGTCTAGGGGGATTCCGCATCGTACTTAGTTTTAAGTCCGCGTAATTGTCCCCCAAAAACCAACAAACGTCTATCCCTCCCGTCCCTCCTCCTCTATACCCTACTGGGCGTATAGCATCGGCTCGGCGAACCCGAGAATGGCTATTAAACCTATTCGCATGTCGCTCTCGAGCCCCAAATAGGGGACAGTACGGACATCAGCACCCAGCAAACACGGGTGAAGCCGTGCAGTTGCTGGGACAAATAAAAATCGGCGTAAGTAAACATAGGCCTGTACGGGGTCCGGGAGTGATGAGGCAATGGGGCTGGTTATACGTCTCTTATACTCATACTCATATGTACGATATTTTGTTAAATCATGTTTGATCTCTATTAAATTTTAATAGTGCACTGAACATGTTCCTAGACCGTCTAGGCTATACAGAATGTTTTTACCAATTTCTGCAAAAAATCATTGCAAATATAATTAAAATATAGGGCAATACTTGTTAATTAACACGTTGTTATTAATTGTATAAACAACTCTCTAAAAGTGAATTAGTCAAAAATGACTAATTACTACAGTTATTAGTGGCTGCTTTTTCACTTGTACCATGGTATCCCAAAATTTAACAGTCAATTCTTATGTAAAATTGTCCCTTGAATCCGAAAATGTCGTCAAAAGTTTAAAAAGTAGAACAGTTTCTAAGATATAGATAATTTTACTTTCATATTTTTTGTATTATCGGATTCAGGGACAATTTTACATAAGAATTAGCTGTTAAATTTTTGATACCATGGTATTCCATGGTTAACCATGGTACAAGTGAAAAAGGATCCACTGTTGACTAATTCATTTTTAGAGAGAATATATCAAATATGTCAACAACTTATATTCATATTTAAATTAAATATGCACATTTGTTTCTAGAAATGCATTTAAAGTTCACGATTTTCGAAAAATAAACAATGGCTTTTCCGATTGAGATACAATTTTAAGGGATATTTCCTATGCTTCGAAAATCAGCTTGTTTGGATAATTGGAAGTTTAAATTTGATTACAAGATTTGTTTGCATTGGAGTTAATAAATAAAATCGTTTAATAAAAATAAGTTTAATGAACGAGAACCAGTAAAAAAAATTTAAGACTTTATTATCCTTAATGAATACGGGGATGTTAATAAATCATTAAATATCTTTTTTAAATACAAATACAATTTTTTTAGATATACCAAAGTTATTTTCACAAACTTCACTTAAATATCTAACACAATAATTATTGTTAACATTTTCTTATAATTTTTACATATTGAGGAATCAGCGTCTTTGTTTTATTTCTTCCGGCTGGTTCATGATTGTGATTTCTTAAAACAGTTACAACATTTCCCGATGTATACAACGTAGCGGAACATCGAGTTCTTGAACTTTGCATACATTGCCAACGTGTTTTTGTACCCTTTTGCCTATGAACACAATATTCAAAATCACCTAAAACCAGTATGGGATGTTTGTGACCAGCAATCACAAATATTTTACCTAAAATAGTGCGTAATTAGGTTTAAATTTTATTTTTTTATTTTATAATTTTTTTTTATTTGGGGACATTGGCATTGTTGTTTTCAAAATAAAATTAGAAAATATGGTTAAAATAAAACATTGTTTATTTTATATAACAAAAATATGTGACGCGCATTGAAGAAAGATACTTAAGCTGTATATACTGGGTTCTCAAAAATGTGAAAGCACTGTAAAAAGCGTTTGGATTAAGAGGACTAAAACATAAAAAAAAATTTAAATTTATGTTTGTTATTATTTTGTGTTAAATTTCTTAAAAATGACCAAACATAAATTATTATCATTAGTTCTGCACCAACAAATATACGTACCGAATTGGATCCTTTGGCAAAATATGAAAATGCAACTTCGGATTAGTTTTTGAATTACATATACAATTCATAACAATAATTCACTTAGATAAAATGCACAAGAATGTAACTATATAAGCATTTTACTTTTTACTTGCGACGCGAAACACAAATAACGTGCGCGGTTAAGGGCCAGTTAAGTATCTTACAGTTACCTTTGTCTGACAGTTATCCGAATAGAAGTGTTTTTTTTCGCATCGTATGGTTCCAGCTTGCATGCTCCGCATGCGCATAAAACACATAACCTTAAACAACTCTTATATTGTTATGCTTGTTTTACTATTTTTATTTTATGGGTGTTACACCTACAGTACAGGGTGATCCATTATAAATGTCCACCCCCCCTAACTTTTTTCCTTTGGATTTTAGAAAAAAAAGTTTTATATAAAAGTTGTAGGGTTTAACTAATAGTTTTTTTTCGTGTTATGTTTACGTATACAGGGGGATTCAAAAACATATTACAGATAAAAATTTTTTTCCTATGGAATGACCTATATTTTATACTCTTATGTAATAACTCTTTAAACTCTGACTTCAAAAATATATAACACATTATGGATATTTTTAATATATATGGCAGAAAATGCCAAAAACTGAAATTTCACTTAGGCCATGGGTCGTCATTTTTTCATTCGTCGTTTCATTATTTGCTTTGCCGTCTTTATTGAGTGATTTTCACAGAAACACATTTGTTGAACTGTTTAATATTTAATATTTACCATATAAACAATAACAATAATTATTAATAAAATTATAAAACCTACTTAGGCGTGGAACCATCAACTAAACAGATATTGGGCGTGGTTAACTACATTATTTATTTATTTATTGTATTCGGCTAAATGTTGAAAGTGGCCACCGTTCATTTCTACACATAGTCGATAGCCCTTTTTTAGTTTTTCTATAGCTTGATTAATCCAGTTAGAATGATTGGTATTTATATTATTTGTTTCAGTCCTAATTCCTTCTTTTATTATGTTTATTTTTTAAATGACCCCATAAAAAAGTATCTAGAACCGTAAGTTCTGGACTATTAGCTGGCCATATCGTTGTTCCGTGTTTTCCAATCCATTCTCTATATTTATTGTTGAGATAGTCCGTTACTCGAGCAACATTATGTGGAGGTGCTCCATCTTGTTGCCAAATAATTTCGGTTGCGTCATTCAGTGGCATATTATCTATAAAGTCTTCTACATCTTCTGATATAATCCTTTGATATCTATCACCTGATAATGCACCTTCATAAAATATAGGGCCTACAATTTTGTTCTTTTTAATTCCACACCAAGCATTAAAACAACGACGCGTCGCCCAGAACGTTTTACTTCAAAATATTTTTCTGGATTTTCTGTAGACCAATAGTGTAAATTTTTTCTGTTTGGTACGCCTGCTGTTGTAAAAGAAGATTCGTCAGTCCAATTCGATTTCTAGTCTTTCTAACATATTATGTTATTATATTAAGCCTACAAAATATTAGTCTTTGTGCCTTATTTTCCTCCGTGAGGTGCTGCACTTTCATCATTTTAAAAGGATGCCACTTGTTTTTCTTTAAAATTCTCCAGATTTTTCCAAAACTTTTATGCAAATCGCATCGCGAACTCCATCACGTATGGAATTTAAAGGGTTCTCTGAAAAATATACTATAATTATTACTAGAAAAAAATCCAGCAAGGCCGTAAAATCTGGAAAATATTAATCGGTATTTTAAAAACTCCATCTTGGTCCTAAATAAATTTTTTTGGAGACACCCTGATTCGTTGCCAGAGACAACAAAAAACAATGGTCGTCTCAATGAGCAGCGATTTTTGAAATACTCAAATATTTATAACGCAATAATTTATTCTATATTTTAGTGGTGGCCGTAACGAACAAAGTTAAAAAATTCAAAATATATGTTACCAATATAATATAAACAGACGTCTAATTCTTCATCCAGGTTTGGAATGATTTGCTTTTTTCTTCTTTTTAAGTATTTATTTCTCCGAAGTGATAAATAAATAAGTTTAAACGCCTTTCTAGATGGTATATTAATATTGTCACCATCCCCGTGGATTTCTATATATTCGCGTCTTGCCGCAACTGCATTTTTGTTATTTTTAATATATAGATTAATAATTTCAAAATTTTCATTTTCGGAAAACACCATAAATACACTTATCAAAATTGCTTAATTAAGACGCCAGAACTGTCATAGTAAATAAACAATTGAACGATTAATGGCGTCCCATGGCTTGCTAAGTGAAATTTTAGTTTTTGGCATTTTCTGTTTTAAGTATTAAAAATAACCCTAATGTCATATATATTTTTGAAATCAGCGTTTAAAGAGCTATCACATAAGAATATAAAATATAGGTCATTCCATAGAAAAAAATATGTTTTTATCTGTTATTTTTTTTTTGATCCCCCTGTATACGTAAACATAACACGAAAAAAAACTTTTAGTTGAACCCTACAACTTTTATATAAAACTTTTTTTTCTAAAATCTAAAGGAAAAAAGTTAGGGGGGGTGGACATTTATAATGGATCACCCTGTACATATAGGTATATTTTTTAATAAAAATACGAACATACAAATTTTTATATAATATATTATATTTTATTTTTAACACATAAATTTAAAAATATCGCATTTTAAAATCTTACTTTACCATTAAAAATCTATCCGTAAAAGTTTTTATTTCTCCCTTTATGATTTTCACTATATTTGTTTCTGCAGCCGATATCTCAAAAAAATCAACATCGTGATAATTTTAAATAATTTAATGTTATTGCCTTTCTAAAACTGTATATAGTCCACCCTTGTATTACACAAACTCAACAATTTGTTTATCGTCGTGGCTTTCAAAAAAATCTCCAATATTCATTTCAAAAACAACACTACACAAACACAAATATAACCTATAAATCGCGTTAACTGCCAGTTAATTCCTTATCTAACACTTGCTTTTAGTTAAATTTTAGTTATCCTAATTTAAGTTCTTAGTAAAGGTTAGTTGCATATTAATGAACAGTTTAGCTACCAATTTAATTTTATTTACCAGTTAAGACACTTAACTGGACATTGAAAAACCGCAATGCAATTGCAACTTTAGGAACGAAATTTGCCTTCGTCTATATATTGTTGACAAACTTCCTCCTCAGTTATGCTATCACCAGATAGCGCGCGCCTTGCTTAAACTCGATGCTTCCTTATAATTCATATTATAATAATTTGACTTTTGAACTAGTAGATATTAATATAAGTTTTTCTATATGTATAGACTTAAGTGTCATAATATAAAAAATATAGGCTTGAAAAAAACATATTTCCCGCAACTTTGCAAACTACGAATAATTTCAACCCAGCTTTTCGACAGCATACACCGTATGAAATGTTTAAAAAGAATGGTGTTAGGTGATGCAAATTTGGCTTTAAACTTTTTAAATAAGCCCTCGTACCATTAATTTTTTTTTCACGACGGTTCACATAAAAAATATTTTTTTCTAATAATTTTAACATTTTGTGGAATTAAAATCTCAGTTTTGTTACTTTCCACTGGCATGATTATGATGTCTAAAAACTGAAACAACATCTCCTGATGTGTGCAAAACAGCCCGACATTGCGTTTTTGCATTTTCAAGACAAAACCATCGTGTTCTATTGCCTTTTTTCGATTGAACATAGTATTCAAAATTGTTTATAGGTATATATATACATATATATAGGGCGTGACCTCGCCTCCCTCCAACGCGCGACACAGTAGCTAAGCAAATAGACTGCATCGCTAATGAGATTTTTTGCATTATTATCATTTAATTTTTTAAGTCCTTACCTGCTCGACCTTTCGTCATGTCGTTTATCACACAAGCAACTGTGACGCGCCTTGGAGGGAGGCGAGGCCACGCCCCATATATATATAGATATATTCGGTTTTATTCTGAACAGGCTTTATATATATACATATAACGCCCAGGGACACCTAAAGCAGAATAAATAAATTACTTGTGTATTATGTACGATTTATTTAAAATAAATAAAAAAAATCAAAACTATAAAACCTCTAGGTCTCACGCGTCACAGATATAAATACATTTAATCTTTTCTAATAATTTTAACATTTTGCGGGATTAGCATCTTAGTTTTATTACTTTTCACTGGTTTATGATTGTGATGTCTTAAAACCGTAACAACATTTCCTGATGTGTACAAAACAGCACGACATCGCGTTTTTGCATTTTGAAGGCAAAACCATCGTGTTCTATTGCCTTTTTTTGATTGAACACAGTATTCAAAATTGTTTAAAACCAATATTGGATTTTTCTGACCAGCAACCACATATATTTTACCTAAAATATAATTTATTTGAATTTTTATCTAAAATATACATTTATTTTTATTTGCCAAAAAAAAAATATTTAAATCTGTTTATAAGAGCCTAAAGATTTTTGGCGAGTTATTTTTAGGGTAAAAATCGATTTTTTCCGTTGACCAAAAAAGCTTTTTTTTAAATTCGTTTAACTTGTTTAAAAATTGACCGATTTTGACAATTGAACTTGCAAAATGCTTGTATTGATTGACACTTTCTAATAAAAGTTACAAAAAATTTAAATTTATTGTGATAATTTTTTTATACGATCAAAAACAAAAATTAGGTTTAATTTTTCAAAAAGTACTTTTTATTTTTTTAATTTTTTTTTATCAAAAAGTATACAGTCCATTTTGTCTAAGAGACTGTTAGCCAAAACTTTTCGTTAACTTTTTAAATACTGTTCCCTAACGATCGCGTGCTGCTAAATAAATATAGTCATCGCGGCGAATGTTTGAAATTGCGTCATCAATGTCGAATGTCAAAAACCGTTTCTCGACATACGTTTAAAAAACGTGAAATGTTAGGTTAGGTAGTCTGTAGCGTATCATTTTGTGACAATTCGAGTAAGTAAACTTTGCATTGGTTTTTTAAATGAAATGCCTCGACTGTAGTAGGCTTTATGTAAGATTGGAATTTAAATTTCATTGTGATATAACTATATAATCGTTTTAAGTAAAAAAATTTGGTGCAGTATTTTGTTTAAAATTTTCAAGGCGAGAATAGACAAGGGGTAGGTTTGGGTGAGGGAGATTTAGTACATAAGTGCCATCTTGGTTTAGTACTACTGGACCAAGAGTGCTATGATCCTTATAGAATTATTGTTTGACAGATTGTTGTGTATAAAAAGCCTGAAAATAACAAGAATCCATTTATTGCTCAGCTGGTGGATTTTGGGCACACAAAAATTTAAAAAAAACGAACTTTTTTTCGCATAAACTTCAATTTAAATTCTGCTTGCGCAGAACTTGTCTATATAATGTCATTATAAACTAATATAAATTTGATGTGGGTCCCATGTCTAATAACTGAGATATGGGTGTACCCAAAATCCACCAGCCGCAATTTGCTCCCGTACAATACTTGAAGATTCCATGTAAGTTCTACGCACAATCCACACAACAAGGTCTGTTCTATTCTCGGATATTAAAAATCACTGCTACACTGCACAGAGTTTAACGGCGGCCATTTTTGTTGTTTACAATTCTTGTGCTTTGGGTTTTTGCTCTGCTTATACAGATTAATAATCGTTTTAAATGTTACTTACAGAGGCACTTGTAAGCCTTAAAAGAGGCCTCAAAGTGCTAAGGGCAATCATTTTTTACTCCTCTCTTGTAAAAAATAAACCTTATTCTATCAGGGTACGAAATACAAAAAAGTGTTTTTTATGTTTAACTTATATAATGTATATTTTTTTAAGTTTTACAATATTTGCGTTTAATTTAAAACCCTTAAAAACAACTGCTTAAATTTAATTTAACGGCGGCTGGAGATATCTCAAGTAGTGCGCACAACAGTTTTTGTTCGAATTCCAAAGAAATCGAATAGACCTTGTGACCTGTGGATTGTGGTCATGATTTTAATATTATCCATGTCTCTGACTTCTATTTGACAGTCAAAATGCTTTTTAGGAACATACCTATAAAAATGGTTTATTTGTTAATTACCTATATTATTCTTAATAATCACGATGGTTTAAACAAACTCAAAACTGAAACGTGCAAATTAATAAAATTTATTATACCTAGATATATCGGAAAAACTATGAGAGCGAATAAACGGTTTTGGAATCTGCTGTGTTGAATGCCGTGACACGATCGTTTTTTCAAAACTCACTACACCACCTGTCCCAAAGAGAAACTGCAAACTAAAACGCGTTAAAAATTGGCATGTTTGCTAAATTTGCTGCTTATACTACAGATTTGGTCAAAATATTAGCTTGATTTTAGCTGACTTTTAATAACTCAGTCAAAAATTGGATATAATTAGTTTTATATTTGATTAATGTTAGTACATATTGCATAGGTCGTTTTCTAAAATTCAGTAAGTTTTACTAATAATTTAATTATTATTTTAATTGAAACATATATAGATATTATAAAGATATTATTAAGCAAAAAGACCTATAAAATGTGTACTAACATTATTCAAATATAAAACTAATTCTATCCAACTTTTGATGCTACTTACTAATACTAGTAAAAATAAAGTTAAATCAAATTAGTTTTTACTTAAATATTTTTTTATGAAATTAATCCAAATAGGAATATAATAATAAAATCCAATAATTGATCTTATCTATCTTTACTTTGAAAATTAAGCTTAGCGTTACATAAAGCCAATCTTAATGTTTAATTGGTTTAAGAAAAACTTTTTCTGTGACCAATCTTAACTTTGTTGTTCCTAGAAAAAAATGTATGCGATTTAGCACTTAAACGATGTATATAAATCTAAGGATGTTAATTTTAATTTGATGATATTAATCATTTGCGAAATGTTTACAGTTTTCTTATCTTATTAAGCCGAATTCTATTTTCATTATTTGATTTTTTACAGAGCTTTAAATTTAAAATTTTACGTTTTTTGCCTTTTTCAGCTAAACTATTGAAGTTAGACGAAAAAGTCGAATGGCAATTTTTTAACTTGTCTGATGGACCACAAAAAAGTTTTAGGCGAATTTTTTGTATCGTCAATATTCTAAAAGTTACAGGCGTATAAAGTCATCATTTTTGTATTATCAACTTTAAATGTAAAAAATCAAATAATGAAAATAAAAATTCGGTTTAATAAGATTTTTTTGTCCAAATTTAATGCTTTTTAAGAATTAGTCATGGATTTTATGAAAAAAAATTCTTCCTAGGTTGCAAGAATAAATAAGGTAAAAAAGTCAGTTTTCTGTGTTATTTAAGAGGCAAAACTTCAGATTCGATGAAGGACCTCTTAAAATTGAAATTATGAGCTCCATATTCTACGATATTTTGGGTGGATAGCAAGAAAAAAAAATATCGTGTTTTTTTGGCACACCCTAGTATGTATATTGTATCATTTTCATTAAGTCATTTATACAGAAAAAACACTTTTAATGTATTATTTTTAGAAAATAGATAATTAGAGAATTAGTACATGTTATGAACTATTAAAAGTACATGTTATGAACTATTTAGACCTTAAAAATCTACGCATTTAAAAAGCCTTTGCCTAAGTTAAATAATAAACATTGGAAATTTCCGAGTATTGAGTATATTACCTGTCTCTCAAGTTTAGCAATCAGTTACAAAGATTAATGATGTGTTCAACTTTAATAAAAAAAACAATGCGTTATAATTATTTAGTATTTTTTTGTCTGCAATTATGAGCATAGAACAACTCACATGGAATCTCCAAGTATTGTACGGGAGCAATTAATGGATTCTTGTTATTTTCAGGTTTTATATAGGTATTTATTAAGTCACAACTTGACAGTCAACAAAATAATGACACAACAAACCGTCAAACAATAATTCTATAAGGATCATGGTTCAGTAGTACTAAACCAAGATGGCACTTATGTACTAAATCTCCCCCACCTATCCCTTGTCTATAGACGAATATATATTCTCGCCTTGAAAATTTTAAACAAAATAATAAACCAAATTTTTTTACGTAAAACGATTATACCATTATTCCAATCTTATTTGTTTGCTATTACACATACTTGCTATTTATTTAGCAGCACGCGATCGATAGGGGAACAAAACAGTATTTGTAAAAAACATCTCCTTTAATTTTTGAACAAGTTATACGCATTTAAAAAAAGCTTTTTCGGTCAACGAAAAAAATCGATTTTCACCGCAAAAAATAAATCGCCAAAAATCTGAACAAAAATTTTTATCGCCAAAAAAATATACGTGTTTCATTATTTCGATCAAAAAAACACATATTTAAGTTTTATAGAAAAAGAAAATCATGACCTGCGCGTACCGGTCGTTTTGAAATGGAAAAAGCCAATACATATTGTTTGAAACGTCAGTTAGGAAAGAAGTACAAATAAATAAAATATAAAGTATTATCTCAAATATATTCTGATACTTGAAAAAGTACAACTTTGGTGATATATCGCATATATGTGATCACATATAGGTGATATATAACATATACATATGTATGTTAAACAAATATTAGAAATATTACTTAACACCAAAACAAAACACAAAGTCCTTAAAGTACTTTTCGCCAACAATGTTGGCATCTTCAGAATTTATACTAATTATAAGCTAAGGTTGACTGAACCGTGAACGGACACACTTTACTAAACCTTGAACCGTAATCGCTTCATAAAGAGAAACTAACAAACTAATTTATACAACCTAGAGTTGATTTGGGTTGGGTCCGTTATCGCTATTTAAAGATTTATTTTTATTCTTATAGATGTATAAACTTTCATAACTATCTAACAAACTTTGTTCCCTAACTTCCTTAATAAGTTTAAGGTTGTCAAATCCTATTCTCTTTTCTTTAGATTTTTTTCTTCCACATCGTTTACGTTTACGTTTAGAAATTTCGCTAAGGTGATTTATGTATTAGACATGAACAGTTTTTTTCTAGCTTAACATCTTAAAAAATTAATCGGAAATAAAATTGTTTTTTATTTTTAGGTGTAATATATTGGGTGTAATATTTAAGCCGCCAGTAGCCAATTTCTATCTAAGGATGTTAATTTTAATTTGATGATATTAATCATTTGCGAAATGTTTACAGTTTTATCATTAAAAAGTTAAATTTTTTAGTTTTTTTCTTAATTTTATATAATTTGATTTGTCATGCATGACAAATCAAATTTGTCTTTGTTTTAAAGAACACTGAAAAATAGAAAAAGGTCGTGGCCATGGCCACGGATCTCGGCCAATCTCGGAAAATGCCCAATATGAGTATGAGTATGGGAACGTATGGCAGGCCCCAAAGACATTAACCGCCACTAATCTCCAGGGTTATTTACCCCCTTTCCGTTCTCCTGCGTATCCCGCCCAATCACAGCTTTACCAGTGTTTGTTGGATCCGAAGTTTTTACGCCGGCTGGTAGATCCACCCTAGGAGGTCGTGGAAGACAGTGTCTATGGTTAAGGCCGCTCCACGGATTTTTGTCAGCCGGGTCGGGCCATACGTCCAGTTTGGGAAGGGTTTTTGGAGGACATTGAACTGACCCAAAACTAAGTACAATCCGAAATCCTCCTCAACCTGGGACTTAGTAATAACCCCATTCAATTGGTATTCATGAATGGGGGTAGAAGTGTTAGTACGCTGCTAGAACCTGACCTTGTTGGTGTATTTCTGAACATCTCTGTCCGAGTCAGTATCAGGTTCCTGGTAACCTCTTTCGAATTGTTTGCCCCCCTGTGTGATACTGAGTCTTGTCTTCCGTACCGAAGTCCCCGGTAGCACACTGACGTCTGCCGACGTTTAAATGACGTCTTCTGACGTTTTTCACCGTCATTTAAACGCCAGCAGACGTCAGTGCGCCACCTGGGGTGTTGACGGCCATGACACACCGTAAGTGCCCTCTGCCTGGGTGGATATTCCTCCTGCCGAGCGCCGGCTACCAACCTTGTATATTCTTTATTTATTTTATTGCTAAATTAGTGTTTATACCGTTTTCATTTAATTTATATCTTTGCATTCTTACTTTTTTTCCAAATTTAATTTAAAAATTTAAATATTAATATACAAAATAGATAAAGCCGGCCCTGTAGTGTATGTAATTGGAGTGCAACCATGTGGTCTGCATTGGCTATTAATAGGGTCGTTCTCTTATCTTCTGTGCTCTTCTTGTATTGAGCTAGTGTTTATTTGGCTTTGATTTATGCCTATAATCTTAAATGCATATACAATATTACTTATTACACACAACACTTATTTATGATCTAAGTTTTTTGTCGTCTTGCTTGATTTGGTTTATTTACTCTTACGCCTTTTTCAATTTAGTTGAGTTGTTTATGGTTTGTATACTCTGAGCAAATGAGGTTGTTATTTAACACATAGGGAAATATTGTCTTATTTTTTAAAATTTAGTTTTTGAGACGATAAAAGAATTCTTAGACAAACAATAGGATTGCTTATATTAGAGATTTTTCATAATTTACCGTTTTATGAAATCTTGTACATTTGTGTAGTAGTAAAATTATATTCAAAAACTGTACGAGTTTACTTTAAAGGCTGTAGGTATCCTTCGACTTTTAAATAAACAATTATGCGCACCAAAAACTGTTCATTTAATTTAAAATTGAAATAGTTTACTTTTCTCTGTGTAGGAACCTGTTGGATTTCTGAAGCCAGATGAAATTTGGCAACATTGCGAAATTCCGTATACATATAAACATTTAAAGATTATTCGATAAGACATGCAATTAGAAAAATAACTTAGCTTGATTATTAGTCTTTCACCGTCTGTCCGTTGTTACTTGACCTCGCCTGAAGGTTTTTGGCAGACTTTGATTGTGGAAAATCTCTGATCCATGTGGACCGGTTGGCTTATCGTTGTGGCCTAGCCTTAATTACTTATTCACTTGCACACTTGTACGGCGTTAACCGGGGTCCTACCGCACTTTTCGCAATTGTTGCACTTTTCGCACTTGTTTGTTTATTTATTTATTTATTAACGATTACCGATATTTCGGGATACTTAGTTTCGTTTTTGGTACCTTACTACGTTTCTATCGCATACGCTGCAGGATGCGTCTTCCCACTTCAAGTGTCAAGACCCAACTGAGAAATCTCGGAAAATGCCCAATATATATATGAGCCCTGTCTCAGTAAAGTTGGCCCAACTAACAAAAATAGTTTTTTGAAGATATTTAGAATATTATATGGTAATTAATTAAAATTAACACATTGTTTTAATTAAATAAATAACGTTTATTAAATTTTCTACCGATAAATTGTATTTTTAAGTACCTACCTAATAAAAAAATATTTAAAATTCTCTTATATTGTCCGTAAACCAAAAATTAAGAAAAAAAATATTTTAAATAAATACATTTTAATTGGAAACTACCACTGCGTAACATCTCCTTTATGGCTTATTACTGCCTGTATACGTCTCGGCATGGTGTCAACCAATTTTTGATAATCATCCGGGGTAAAATTATTCCAAATTTCTTGCAGGCGAGCACGCAACTCTAAGACGGTTTTTGCGGGCTGTTCTCTGAGCTTCTTTTTCATAATATGCCACAAAGTTTGTATAGGCGAAAGATCTGGACTACTAGATGTCCATTTTAAAAGTGAAATATTATTTTTTAGGACGTAAATATATTTATCAGCATTCATAATGCCCTCTACAAAGTGTAATTTACCGATCCCTTTAGCTGACATAGATCCCCAAATCATTACAGAGGCCGGAAACTTTACTTTTTTCTTAAGACAGTCATTGTAAAAGACTTCTGCTTTAGTTCTAATGACTCGGCTTCGATTATCACCAACGCAAACTTCAAATCTAGCTTCGTCACTCCATATAATTGAATCCCATTGATTTTGACACCAAGTCCTGTGCTCCTGTGCACAGAGAAGTCTATTTTTCTTCTGTTTTTTTGTCAATAAAGGTTTTTCCTTTGCCTACAGATAGTAAAATTAAAAATAAATAAAAATCGTATACATTATAAGCAAACCTTGTAAGTTTTAAACCCAAGTTTTTGAGCAGCTCTATGGCAGGTTGCTCTTGAAAAACATTTACTCGTTGCCTGATTCCACAAAACTTTTAATTCACCGTAATTAGCCCTACGATTTTGAAGGATAATTCTTCTTAAAGCCCTTAAATTTTTATCAGAATAGTGAGGATGACTTCCATTTTTTGGTTTCTGCACCACAGATCCTGTAGTTTTGTGCAGTTTAATAATATTTCGCACTGTATATCGTGACAAATTAACAGTTTCAGCGATTTGTGCAGCGGATTTTCTTTTTAAATGCAAGTGAATTATCACTTTTCTTATTTCTTCAGAAACAGCTTTTCCTCGGGACATTATTATTTGTCAACCACACCGAAAGCATAAATATATACTGGAATGTCACTACCGACTTGCTTACAATTATTTAAATGTCAAATATTATCTTTACTTTTAGCACAGCCGACTTGCATTAAAAAATCTGGCCATCCAAGTTAATGCATTTTTGTCGATTTTTTTGTATTGTAACCAAACATCCAAGTTAAAACTAAATAATATACATACACATATTTTTAAAAAAATTTTACAACATGAAGATTGACCAAGAATTACATATGATAAAAATTGTTGGCTTTTCATCGCATAAAATTACAAATTTTATATTTTGAGTGGTTGGGCCAACTTCACTGAGACATGACTCGTATATATTTGGTATTATTTACGACAATTTTCAAAATTTTCTTGACACAATTTTTTTTTACCTCTTGCTCTCGAAAAGTAATTTATCGTAATAAATAATATAGTTTTGCATTAATTTTTAAATTTTTGCACTAAACTATTTTTTCCCATATTCTATAAAAATCATAATATTTTTAAGATTGTGTAAATACTTTATTATAAAAAAATATTATTTTTTCAAAAATTAGTATTTTAAAAAAAATCGAAAATTATTAAGTACCCATTATTTGTAAAAGCTGGTTTTATTTAGTCGATTTTTATTTTAAGCTGCGGGTTTTTTTATGGTAAATTCATGTATACGATATACGATTTAAAATGAGTGAGGACCACCAATTTAATTTTTTTCCAACTTATTTTTAATTAATTTTTGAATTTTGCATCAAATTCTGAGTATATTTTATGTAGAGGAAGTGGGGGTAATTCGGAATACTGTTGGTAATTTGGAATACTTAATTATTGATGCTATGCTTAGCGCCATCTCGTTAAATATGATATAAACTACTAGTCTAACCTGTATTTTGTGGAAATGTGATTTTGTAGTTATTTTGATTTATAGTAGAGGGCCAACACATGTGAAAAATTAATTGTGGGGTGACTAAAACTTTTTTAGTGGTAATTAAATTGGCAATAATAGCCTAGATTTTTATCTTTAAATTAACTTTTATTGGATTTATGATACGTAAAGGCTTATATTTTTAGTTGTTAATTGAACTTTTTCGATATGTTAAAGCATTTATTTTTTTTACTTATTATGGCGTAGGTCTTTATATTGCTAATTTGGAATACTATAAATAAAGCAAATTTGAAATATTCCAAATTATATTTAATTTTTGTAATATTTGATAATCAATCCAATTTTCTCTTTTAATTAATATTTGGTTACCTTTTTAAAATGTTTCATTAACCTTTTTAATAAAAAACATTTGCTGCTATTTTAAAATATTCCAAATTGATGGTATTCCAAATTAACTTTATGTTACGTAAACAGAGATTTTTTTTCATTAGTGAAAAAATCCTTTTAAAATATTTTAAATAGTTCAAAATTTTTGTATGCCATAGTACATATGTAGGACATGTTATTTATTTTAATCGAAATAATTAAAATATAAATTTACCATGTATTATGCCTCAACAGTTATCGAGAAATTTAGGGGTTTGTTTTTTTGTAAATTTATTAAAAAACAGAACAACAAATCAAATTAAATGTTAAAATTTAACATTAACTTCCTGACAATAGGCAATTTCTTGTAACGCTTCAGTTAACGTTTGTGGCTGGATTTGTTGTATTTTGTCTCTAATTAAATTTTTTAATTAATTAACATTTTCCGGTTTATAGAAGAAAAAATCGAATGGAGTTAGGTCTGAAGACCTAGCTGGCCTTTTGATAAAACATCTTCTTTCGATCTATTTGGAAAAATATTGTGGAGGTAATTTCGTACTGTCCGCGAAACTTTTAATTGTGTGTCTTCTGGAAAACTGGAAGATTGTTGGTTTTGTAATTGTCTCTTACGTGACCAAGGTTTCTAAACTTTTTTCTATCTTACTAACTACCGATCCTGTAATAGGCCTCTCCAGTTACTTATCATTAAACAATTTTTAAACCTCAGTTTGTGTTCGAGTCAGGTTGCCATATCCTACCATCAAACTTGACAAACACTTATTTAAAGTGGGACTAAATGGTAAAGTTAACAAATAAAAATACCAGAATTAATAAAATAATAAAATAAACACACAATTAAATGTTTTTCTGGATACAAAAAAAAACATGATCTTAGCTAATATGTAAATCGTAATTTTTTTCAAAAAACAAAAAAAAATTTAAATGAATTTGTTCCAACCCACTGTATTTTAGAAGATACTATGTATATTTCACACTATTTTATACTCTATAAACTATTAAATAAAAAGTTTCTATTAAACTAGAATGATTAAAAAAATTCTTAATACCGGTAGCGTACGTAATATAGCTAAGAAAAAAAATTTCGACGAAGATGATGCAGATACAGTATTAGCAATGGATACGAGAGCAATCGAAAGACTTGTTAAAAGAAATGGAGAGTTGGGCATTAGCAAATCACATTTACAAGGCAAATAACATACTAAATATATTTCTGGATGAATTGCCCTATGGATCCAAACAATAAAAAATATCATCACATTTTAAACAGGATGGTTAAATGAGGACGGTTAAATGAGAATTTTGAATAAAAATGGATAGCAAATACTGGTCCTATTTTGTGGCCAGCACGGTCGACAGATTTATAAATAATGGGTTTTCACATTTGGGGCAAACCACATTTAATGTTTTATTCACATTGTTCAGAGTAAAACCGAATATATCTATATATATATATGGGGCGTGGCCTCGCCTCCCTCCAACGCGCGACACAGTAGCTAAGCAAATAGCCTGCATCGCTAATGAGATTTTTTGCATTATTATCATTTAATTTTTTAAGTCGTCTTACCTGCTCGACCTTTCGTCATGTCGTTTATCACACAAGCTACTGTGACGCGCCTTGGAGGGAGGCGAGGCCACGCCCCATATTTATATAGATATATTCGGTTTTACTCTGAACGGGCTGTAATTTCCAATGATAAGAAACTAATAAAAAATTTAATAAGAGAGCTATAAATTATATTTCTCTTAAAGAAATTAAAGCATCTTTTAATTTGAAATATGTGAAACCATTTTGAATGAATTAATAATGTTTAGATACCCTTGGGTATTTTATTGTGAAAAAGCGTAATTTTTACCAAACCAAAAGTATTAAAAAATATCTAAAAATATATGTCAATTTAATTGAAAAAAATGTTTTTTTAAACAAATGTTACAATTAATGCAAATCTATAGTACGAGTATTTATCATAAAAATTAATTTTTCTAATATTTTTTAAGGGTTAAAAAAACTATAATTGGGCGATTCCATGATTACTAACTAGACAAAAAGAAAGAAGACAAAATGTTTTATGAACATTTTTTAAGATGTGTTGTTCCTATAACAATAATTTTATGATAGTTATTATAACTTAATTTTATTGCTGAGAACCATCATAAAATTATTATTTTAGGAACAACACATCTTCAAAAATCCTCATAAAACATTTTGTTTTCTTTTTGTTGGTCCCCTTAGTAATCATGGAATCGCCCCATTCTGACTTTTCTTAATCAAATTTTGTCATATCTAATACAGGAATAGGAAGCACATATACTATATGTGCTTCCTATTCCTGTATTAGATATGACAAAATTTGATTAAGAAAAGTCAGAATGGGGCGATTCCATGATTACATGATTACTATATGTCATATAGCCGATAAATTTTACTGTAGATTGTGTGCGAAGCAATTAATAAGCTTTCGCCTTCGTATTTTATACACTATTTTTTGAAGCACTTAATTAGAATGTTTCCTTGAGATTCTGCCACATCATTTTAAGGTCGACATGATGACATTAAACCTTTATTTTTGTACGGAGTTTTATAATTATTTTATAGTTTTACAATACCTTTTCCACTTGATATTTAAAAAGTAGCAGATTGAAATATTGCAAATGATAGGTACTCAAAATGTAGCAGATGTAATTCAGATAATGCAAATGATATTCAGAAATGACATATGGTATTTAGACAGTAGCAATTGTTATTCGGAATATATAAATTGAAATTCAGAAATTAACAAATGAAATTTTATTTCGACATTTTGTTAGGAAATTATATTGTTAGGTGCAGTCCCAAGACGAGACAGATATTGTTATCGCTTGAGTGGAGGCTGAATGCGTCCTGACCTTTAAACAAATTCCAGTTAAACTTCTTCAAATTATTATTAAAAACATTAGAGAGAAGACTGTGTCGTTATTGCATATAACATACAATACAATCTTTGAGAACAGTGCTGCAACTTTATTGAAGCTTGCCCATACTCCCGAATGCTGAATTCATTAGAGATAATTTGGTCTAAAGTGAAACTGTATGCAGACTCATATGCGAGTTTCCAATGTCATCGCGCCTGGACTGATAGAGCAACGTCTTCAATATCTAGAAGAGATTATGGACTGCGCAAAAGACAGTACCACTGGCGGTAATTGTAATTTTGCTCGTGCTGTTTATCATAGCAGAACATTCCATCATGCAGCATTGATGCTTAACGATACGAGACTTTATTGATAACAACAGCATTAAAGTGCTATACAATTCCATAGTGCGTTCGAGGATGGAATATGGGTCTATTGTGTGGTATCCCTATTATAGTTGTTATATTAATGCAGTGAAAAAAGTTCAAAAAAGATTTTTAAAATATCTTAAATATAAGGAGTATGGTGTGTATGAAAATTTTGCTAACTATTCAGACTTATGCAATATTTACCTATACAGAACACTAGAATCAAGAAGGATTACAGCCATTATATTTACGTTATACAAGTTGCTACATAACGAATTAGATAATAGTTACTTGTTATCACACATAAAATTTAAAGTTAACAATTTAACTAGAAATAATGATATATTTTTTATCTCAAGCTCAAGAGTAAATGTGTATATGACATCACCCTTGTACCTCTTCAGCTACTATGGTAACATGGTTTCGAGGGAAATAGACTTTTTTTATGGCAGTTTTAAAGCTTTTAGGAAAAAATGTATTAGTCTAAATATAAATAATAGATTAAATGTAAGACTCGCTTAGGAGAAAGTTATTACTATAATTATTAATTTAATGTAATATTATGTGTATTTGGATTTTATCCTCATCTGTAATTGGGCATTGCCTGTTGATGTTGAAATATATTATTATATGCCCGTGGCACGTAAACATGGACATTTACATAATTGCTTCATAGCTTTTTTAGATTTATTTAAATTTTGTTCATTTGTACTTTATAAGAATTTAATTTACTTTAAGCTCAAAATTTCTTAAGTACAATACAATTTCTCTTGTACAATACAATCTTTGATAACAGTGCTGAAACTTTATTGAAGCTTGCCCATACTCCCGAATGCTGAATTCATTAGAGATAATTTGGTCTAAAGTGTAACTGTATGCAGTATGTATGTAGTTTCCAATGTCATCGCGCCTGGACTGATAGAGCAACGTCTTCAATATCTAGAAGAGATTATGGACAGCGCAAAAGACAGTACCACTGGCGGTAATTGTAATTTTGCTCGTGCTGTTTATCATAGCAGAAGATTCCTTCATGCAGCATTGATGCTTAACGATATGCCCGTGCACGGAAAAAAAGCTATTCTATATTAAAGAATAATCATCTCGGTCCAAGTATATGTTCATCTCACCATTCCGCAAGTATAGCTAATTTTCATTCAAGGATTGATTTATTCTTATTTGTAATATAAATTAATACTTATTTAAAGAATATAGTGGGTTGACTGCAAGAACTAACCTATACTTATTTGGATATAAATTCAATGTTAGTTGCAAGGGTAAACTTATTCTTATATCAAGAAAAACTATCACATTGTTTTAAATGTAAGCAATACTTTTTTTAAACAGAACACCCTCAATTCAAATATAAACTATGCTTAATTTAAGAATAAGTATTTTTTGATACAAATTTTATAATTCTTGTATTTACAATATTTACTTTTGGATTAAATATAAGGTATCTTTTATGTAAGTTAAGCAATAATTATTATAAATATTATCTATTCTTTTTTTAACTTTTGCTTGACTTTAAATAAAGGTTAGGATATAATGACCATGTTTATTTCAAAAGGTAAGAGTGGATTATTCTTTCTCTTTTTTTCTAAGACTGATAAAGACAAATAGATAGGATAATCCACTCTTTACCTTTTAAAATAAACATGGTCATTATATCCTAACCTTTAAAATCGAGCAAAAGTTAAAAAGAGAACAATATTTGAAACAATTATTGCTTAACTTAACCAGAAAAAAATTATATTGGTCTATAGCATTGTCTTTATTACATAACTTTTTTACAATGTTTCAAATACCTATCTACCTATATATAATATATACTGCAATGATTTTTTCAAACCTTCAGACACGTTGATTTTGTTTGCGAGACGGACATTTTTTGGCTATATTGGCCTGTTTAACCAAAATGTTTTATTCGTACCTATACTATGCCGCACGGCAGAGGTAAAATATACATAATTGCTTTTATGTGATTCCCCGGCCGACCTAATATCACTCCAACAGTTAAAATTATTTATAATACTACACGCATAAATGGAATTATGCATTACATGTAATAATTATTACTTTCCCATAAATTTGATGGTTAATTCTTTTAAATTCCACTTATCAAGCAGTTCTTCCATAATTTTAAAACAAATATTATACGAAACACTCAACCAAATAGTAAAAAACAATGCTTGCCGGGCTGACGCAATTCTTTGGGCTGACGCTGTGTAAAACGCCTACACAAACAGGGTTAGTGGACACGTTCGGGAGTGAGGAATATTTTTAAGAATAGGTCAGTCGTACCAATATTAACTATTCTTAGAATAAATATTAGATCAATCATCTTATTTCAACTGTACTTAATTTTAAGTTAAGAAATAAAATCTTTTTAATTTAAGGATTGGTTTATTCTTATAACAAGATTAAGTTATTCGTAGCCCAAGCAAATTATACTTAAATCAAGTGAATTTTCTTAAGAATAAAGGTATTCTTATAAGAATACCTTTATTCTTAAGAAAATTCACTTGATTTAAGTATAATTTGCTTGGGCTACGAATAACTTAATCTTGTTATAAGAATAAACCAATAAATAAATAAATGTATACATTTAGAAATCTTTTTTTTCCGTGTGGCACGTAAACATGGACATTTACATAATTGCTTCGTAGCTTTTACAGATTTATTTTAATTTTGTTCATTTGTACTTTGTAAGAATTTCATTTACTTTAAGCTCAAAATTTCTCAAGTGTGCCCCTTAAAAATTGATGGTCTCATTTTTCATCGATTAATTAATAATATTAATCGGTTTTCAAACGTTTTAGGAGTAAAACAAGTTTCCTAAAATTTTTTTGCAAAAAATCGATTTTTACAATACTTATTAATAATTACATTTTTTGTGGATGTTTTTTTCAAAAATTGATTACTCCCGAACAGTTCATCAAAACTTTTTTATATCAAATTTTTTTTTTTTTTAAATATTCTTTACGATAAAAAATTTGTTTTTAGACAATTGAAAATTAATAAAACCTCTCCGCCTGCGAGGAAATTTTTTCACATTTTATCTGATTTTAGAATCCCTTACGAAAATGTTGGAAATTACTCTCTGAACGTGCTGGTCCAGCCCTAGAGGTCGGAGCGCGGTCACAAAAACATTTATAAATTTTTACATATTACAAATTAATAACTTTTTTTTACTAAAATTTTGGTAAATTAATTTAGCTTAATTTTTTTTCAGCGTGAAGAACACATACAAAATTTTAATTGTTTATAATAAATTTATGCAAAATTCTTTTATTTAAACAAATTTACCTTAATTAAATTATCTTTCAATAGTCCAAACATTGCTACAATAGTGTGTAAAATTTAATTTAATTATACACAGAGATTCTATTATTTCAATTTTACTGTGCTCTAAAGTTTGACAAAATTGTTAACCTTAATAATATTACCAAAAAAAAAACTGAATTTAAAACCAAATTTTTTACTGTGACATATGAGTCATGCCTACTACACAATAGTGTGATTATTTTCAAAATCGGTGATTTCCTGAAATTTTCTGGTCCCACTTGAAGTGGCTTGACTCAATAGAAAAATCAGTTTTTTGTATATGTCCAGGGCATACTTGAATTTTCAATAATAAAAATACGTCAAAAATTAGTTTCTAGTTAAAAAGGGCTGAACTATAGAAGATAAAAATTCAATTCAAACATTTTTTACAACTGTTTAAGGGTCGACCCCTGGACACACTTTACCTATAATTAAGGTGTCTAAAAATTAAATTGGGAAAATTAAGTAGGCGATATAAGTTGTAAAAATAAGAAGAAAAGTTATATAAACTTGAATAAACATATATTAGAAATATTCCCCAACACCAAAACAAAATACAAAGTGCTTAAAGTACTTTTCGCAAACGATGTTGGCATCTTCAGAAGCGAAGTGTAACTAAATCTAAATGCTAAATTTACCATATTTATACTAATTATAAGCTAAGGTTGACTGAACCGTACACGGACACAGTTTGCCAAACCCTGGACAGTAATCAACACGTAAAGAGAAACTAACAAACTAATTTATACAAACTAGAGTTGGGTACCGGTCCGTTATCGCTATTTAAAGATTTATTTATATTCTTATAGATGTATAAAATTTCCTAACTTCCTTATTAAGTTTAAGGTTGGCAAATCCTATTCTATGACCATCATTAAGTATATGTTGGGCAACACTCGATTCTAGCATGGGCCAAGTGCTCTTTGAACCAACTTGGATGGATCGTTTAGTTTGTCCAACGTATTTCTTGTTACAATTTTGATAGCTTATTTCGTAGATCCTGACTTTGGGGTTGCCTAAAAGGGTCTGAAGTGTATTGTTGCTCGAACTAAAAACAATTTTAAAGTCCAGTTTTCGAAAAATCCCTTCCAGACCTCGGGTGTACTGGGGTTCGAAAGGAATAGTCATAAACTTGACTTTTGTGGGCTCTGTTTGAAAAGTCGTTTACCTAGAAATTTTACTTTCACAAAGAGCCCACAAAATTCAAGTTTATGACTATTCCTTTGAACCCCAGTGCACTCGAGGTCTGGAAGGGATTTTTCGAAAACTGGACTTCAAAATTGCTGAAAAGTCGGGGATCTACGAAATAAACTGTCAAGAAATACGTTGGACAAACTAAACGATCCATCCAAGTTAGGTTCAAAGAGCACTTGGCCTTTGCTAGATTTGGTAGGACAGAGAAATCGAGTGTTGCCCAACATATACTTAATGATGGTCATAGAATAGGATTTGACAACCTTAAACTTATTAAGGAAATGGGAAACCAAGTCTGCTGGATAGTTATGAATGGTTATACATCTATAAGAATGGAATTAATCTTTAAATAGCGATAACGGACCGGTACCCAACTCTAGTTAAATAACTAATAAATTAGTTTGTTATTTTCTCTTTACGTGTTCACTGAAGCGTAAAACTATGTTAGTTTACGGTTCAGTCAACATTAGCTTATAATTAGTATAAATATGGTTGATTTAGAATTTAGATTTAGTTACACTTCGCTTCTGAAGGTGGCAACATCATTGGCAAAAAGTACTTTAAGTATTTTGTGTTTTGTTTTGGTGTTCTAATATTTGTTTAACATATAACCAAAGTTGTCCTTTTTACAGTATGAACTTGTGTTTTTAATCTTTGTTTTCAAGATACCGGGTGGTAAAGTTAAACTTAAACACCCTGTAGGTATTTCGAAAACAAAGCTTTAAAGCATACAAGTTCATATAAACTTTTCTTCTTATTTTTACGACTTCTATTGACTACCTACTAAATTTTCCCGATTAAAATCTGAGACCTGTATATAATAATATTAAAAATAATATGAAACATGTTATGTTTGATACGTGGTGCTCGTATTGTAATTATAACCACGCAGACGTACTTTTTTATTATATAAAAAAATACCAACATGGCAAAAGGAAAAGTCAAAATAAACATCAATGATAATACATAGTATAGGTATTATGTATCAAGTTTGATAAACGCCATCTTACACAAGAATTTAATTTTGGCACGAGCGAGCTTGCGAGCGAGTGCTTAAATTAATGAGTGTATAGAAAAGTTTATAAACGAGGTGCATACTATACTTTTTCTACGACAAATACTTATTACTATCTTAATATGATTTAAATCAAAAATTTGTATAGAAAGCCATCTATGAAACAATAGGGGAATCTGTGTGTCACAGTCAAATGTCAAATTTTTATATTTTATAAACACAGATTATAAAGATTATAAATCGAAATGTATTTCTTAAAAATTTACAGTTTTTCACAGTGAAAGTAAAGAAAATGTTTTATGAGTAAAGATGGGATATTTAGGTACTAAAAACTGAAAGATAGGAAACTAAAAAGGTACTAAAAAAAGCATTTTAGGTTAAAAAACAGCATTTTAGGTAAAAAAAAAACATTAAAAGTTCAAGTTTCGTTTATAATTTTGTTTAGCCGCATACCCAAACACAGAACATACCCACAATAAACTATTTCTATGCAATAAACTGTGTTTCACTGAGTGACACTCACTACACAAAAGTTCTATGACAGAACATAAGCTCACTACAAATAAGGTAACTGTAAAGAAAGTTACTGTTACAGTCTGTGACCATGAGAAAAAATTCTCGTTGAGTTGCACGCCCTGGATAAAATATTGGCGCAAAATTTAAAAAGAACACAAAAAAATAAAATAAGTAAAAATACGTAAAAATAGGTAACAAATAGGTGAAAATAAACTGACAAATTAAAAAATATGGAAAAAAGTTAAAAAAAGGTGAAAACAAGTTAAAAAAATAGGTAAAAAAAGTATAAAAAAGGTAGTTTAAAGCAAAAACCTCCAAAAAAGGTAAAAAAGGTGAAAACAAGTTAGGTTCATATAAAAGAAAATCTTTTAAAACACATTTTGGCATTATTGGTTTTCAAATAGTTACATCGGTTGAAAAAAGGTAAAATAACTAAAATCCCATCCCTATTTATGAGCATTTTACAGTGGAGTCCGTACCCGAATTTAAGTTATAGTTTACTGCCGGCGAAATTAAAAGGCAGTACAATGTTCATATAAACTTTTCAAATATTGGCGTTGAGAAAATATTTAATACTTTTGTATTTTTGTATTGAGATAAGTAATTAAATAATTTTCACATTTAGTATTATTTTACAAGAAAGGCACTTTATTTTAACGATTGTATGACATTTGATAACTGTCAACTAACTTAAAACTAACTTCAGCCCGTGACTAAAGCGCCATAAAGCCACAACTTGTCAATGTGTAAAAGGTCACTTAGTGTTATGGAAACATGTACGATAAAGGGCGTTTTAAAGGTGGGAGTAGAAAAAAACTTTTAATTTAAATTTTAAATATTACATTTTGAAAATAAAGATTTCTTAATGAAGCTCTTAAAATTTAAAAACTGAATTGTTAACAGGTATGTATCCTTTAAAATAAAAAAGGGATTTCCAACTAATATATTCATACACTCATTCAAATTTAGTAAAAATTACTAAATATAAGGCGCCTCTAGAAAGTTTGAGGGCACCACTCTGGTTACGGGCCAGTTTTTAACCAACCCTGCCAGGTCATAATTTTCTAACTGTATTAGTAGTAAATAAAGTATAAACTAAGTTTTATCCATATATTTGCTGACAGGGTGGGGGACGAACTATGTTAAGTACCTCTTTACATCCAGCGTATGATCAGCGCTGACCGCCTAGACTAAAACAAGTTTGTTTTTGTCTAGGGCTGACCTTCAAGAGGTACCAAGCAAGCACCATGTAGTCATAGGGACCACAGACTGTGATAGGGACTGATCATATGCGCTTCATGTAAAATAACTGCAGCGTGCGTGCTTACTACGTCCTGCCGATCAACGCTAATCATAATCTCCATGTAAAGGTTTGCCTGATCTTTTAGAAAATCTAGATAGTAAATACCTTGGGTTTCACTGTTTATAGACTTAATGACATAAAAAAGAGGTAAATAAAACCAGTGACCAGGTAATCACAAAGTATATTTTTTCAGTGGCGGCTGGTGGATTTTGGGTATACCGATATCTCAATTATTAGATATGGTACCCACACCAAATTTATATAAGTTTATTTAAACTTTGGTAAATAATAAATTGCACCAATTAAATTTATATTATATTTATTGGAGGCACCATGACCGAGCAAAAAGTTATCTTTTTTAGCAAACTTTAATTTAAATTCTGCTTGTTTATTTAATGTCATTATAAACTCATATAAATTTGGTGTGGGTTACATTTCTAATAATTGAGATATCGGTATACCCAAAATCCACCAGCCGCCACTGTATATTTTTTATTTTAATATTTATTATTTATTACAATTAATTATTTAATTAAATATTATAAATGCAAATACAATTATTATTATTTTCTTATTATTTTTACATATTGTGGAATCAACATCCTCGTCCTGTTGCTTTCGATTGGTTTATGATTATGATTTCTTAAAACAGTAACAACATTTCCCGAAGTATACAATGTAGCGGAACATCGGGTTTTTGTACTTTGAATACAACGCCAGCGTGTTTTTGTGCCTTTCTTCAAATGAACACAATATTCGAAATTATTTAAAACCAGTAAGGGATGTTTTTGACCAGCAAGTACAAATATTTTACCTACAATATTAAATATTAAACTTTTACAGTGTTATAATAATTAAAATTTGCAATATGCAAAGCACTAGAAAAAAGGGAATATTAAATTTAGGTAAATAATTTATTCAACTAATTTCTTTGTTAGTAATTTTAACAACTTTTGAAATACATGCATTGACTTCTTGTGTTACAGTAGGTCCGTGGTTGTGACCTTTTCCTATAATAACTTCGTTTCCAGATGTGTAAAGAACAGCCGAACATTTATCTTTCTTTTGTAAAATGCATCGCCATCTTGTTCTGTTGTTAGTTTGAATGTGTACACAATATTCGTATTTGTCTAATATTAGTTTTGGATATTTCTTTCCAGGTACGACGTATATTAATCCTAAAAATATTATATTAACACCAGCTTATACCGAAGAAAGTTACACCCAAGAATTAAATTCAATGTTACCCTGTAAGTATAAATTCAAACAAATCATATATGTGTATAATATACACTGTATATAATCTTTTATTACCATTATTTTTGAAACCAAAATCATTATTCGACTTCATATTTAAATCGGGCTAACTGGACTATCACATTCTTCCTTTTTCCGTTTTAAATTTTTCGTTGTCAAATTCTTGCTTTTAGAAAGGACCTGAATTCTCTTTTACAGATTTTTCCTTTTTTATACCTTGATCATACATTTTTGCCAAATCCTTTTTACATGGGATTCCAGTTAATAAATCATTAAGGAAAATGTATCGGTTGCAGAGATAAATAACACTTTTTCTAAATCCATGAGCCATGTTACTCTGCTATGGTTTTCATTGGAGCTCCGTGAAATAGCTATATTAGTTCTTAAAAATACTGACATCGGTTTATTTTAATTTTCTATAAAGCAGGTTCGATAATGTCAAAAAATTGTCAGTCTTGTAGGAAAAACCTTCGTAAAAATAGTAGTATCATAATATTAGGAACGATTAATTGTAGCACCCGGATAATACCATGTTGCCAAATGTACAACTTATTTGACGACTCCTAATGGCCTCTATTCCTCAATGGGGCGGGGGGGCCAATGGGGCGGGGTCGGTTGGGTTGGGTTGTTGAGTTTGGGTTGGTTTGGGTTGGTTTCGCTCACTTTTGCCCATTTAAGTTGATTGACAGTGAGCGAAACCAACCCAAACCAACCCAAACTTAACAACCCAACCCAACCGATCCCACCCCATTGGGCCCCCCGCCCCATTGAGGAATAGAGGCCAATAGGAGTCGTCAAATAAGTTGTACATTTGGCAACATGGTATTGTCCGGGTGTATAATATTGGCTTGTGACGTGCTCCGAGAAAAGGGTAGGTCCCTAGCGCTAAAAAATCAATTTCTGGATTATCATCATTCTACCTACCCGTATATTTTATGGATTTAAAACTGAGTGATTAACAACTAAAAATTAAAACAATATAACATACAAAATGAATCATAATTAAATAGTATTAATTAAATTTAAACAAAGGAGAAAGGTACGATCGTCAAAGACTGTAACAAGGTCCACACTGGAGACAACCTGTAAATAGTTGGAAGGGCGGAAGAAACATGTTTTTTATGAAGATAATCTATTAAAAACAATTTAAAGCAATTATGGGTTTTAGTAAAAAGACAATTTAAATTGCTTCTCTTTAATTGTATGTACACCAGATAATTATCTAAAGAAATAATTTTTATTAATTAATTAATCCATAACGATCATAATCCAGAAATAGATTTTTGGACACCAAGGTCCCTTTTCTCTAAGCGCGTTACAAATAATAATAATAATAATAGTTTATTTACGAAAATAATGAGATACAGTAGGAGGGAAAAGAGAACATACATATCGTCGTTTATCTGACAAAGAGGCGTATCTCATTTTTAAACAAAACGGTGTGAATTAAATTACGCCAGTTTGTACGGCACACAAAATGCAAAAATATTAGTTACGCCGAAACTGATTTATGCTAAAACTTTATTTGTACCTATTTATTATAGAGCTACGCCAGTTTGTGAGATTATAAAGTCGATTTTGATGATCATTCTGGTATAACTCAAAAACGATTTTTTTTGAGTTACGCCTCTTTGTCAGATAAACGACGATATGTAAATAAACAAAATTTCCTTAAGCAAAGCTTGTCTGGAGAGAGATTAAATTTAAAACTAGTAAAATATATACATTAGGGTGTCCCAAAAAAAAAAGAATATTTTTTTTCTTCTCGTCTCTTGTGAAAATATGTTGGTTTGTCATGTTTTAAGAGCCCTGTCAAAAGATCAGCACCATTAAAAAATTTTTAGGGGTCGCTCAAGATTTTTAAAAATTACCAAAATCGTCAAAAATTGGATTTTTTTTTAATTTTAATTTTTTTTCTCGTTCCAATATTATTTTTTAATTTAAAAATAATAATGATTCTGAAAATTTCAAATCGATATTTTAATTTCTAAAGGTCGATCAAGATTTTTTTAACTTTCAAAGTAGAGTATTTTGAATGTTTTCGAGCGACCTCTGAATATAAATATCAACGAACTTTTAGCGACCTTTAGAAATCAAAATATTGATTTGAAATTTACAGAATTTTTATTATTTTCAACCTAAAAAATAATATCGAGACGAGAAAAAGAATTAAAATAAAACAAAAATTCAATTTTTGACGATTTTGAAAATTTTTAAAAATCTTGAGCGACCCCTACAAAATTTTTAATCGAGCTGATATTTTAAAAGGGCTCTTACAGCATGATAAACTAACATATTTTTACAAGAGACAAGAAAAAAAAATATATTCTTTTTTTTTGGGACACCCTAATATACATAATAATAATATATTAGAGTAAGTACCTAAATGTACCTTTAAGAATTTCAATATAGTATATAATATAAAATAGAAATTTATTTTAACTTAAAATAAATTTGTTAAGTGCATAAAATATAAAATTATATAATATTAACTAACATATGAGGCACAAACGCACCAGCAGCATTCATGCAAGTAACCATTGTCACTAGTAAAAGGCTCTCATTTGAAGCGAGTGCACCAACCAAATGTTTTGATTTCATGTTTAATATCCCGGTTTCATCAACACTGTACACTCTTGATGGGTTATTATTATTTTTTTGTAAAGCAGGTTCGAGAATGTCAAAAAATTTGTAAACGTTTTCTTAGTTAAAACCTCCAGAAATGATCAGTGGCCTTCTAAATGTCAAATTGGGGTGCCGACAAATAAAACTACGAAACCAACTTTTCCCAGCAGTTTCTTTTTCACTTGAAAATGGGTAAGGTAAATGATTTTTTCAAGCAAGCTGAAACTCGATTCTTCTTATGTCTGAAGGAGTCAAAACATAAAAACGCTTCTCCATTTCTAATCAATATGCGACCAATTATGTTTCTATTTCTTGCTGTCTTTCTTCCCCTTTACATTAACCAAGCCCTCAGGATTTTTACCTACATTTTTAATATAATTCGTCAATGTACTCTTGGGTACATTAAATTACTTGGATGCTTTTTGATAACCTATTTCTTTTTAACGGCATTTACTGCAGCTAACATTGATAGCTTATCTCATTTTTTTTTCGGAAATTTATTTAAAACAAAAATGGATTTTAAATTGCTGCATTAGAAACAACTTATTGTGCGATATTGGGGTAATATTATTTCGTGTCCAAAAAAAAACTTTTGCAAGTTTGCATACATTTTAATATAAATAATTATTATTTAATACTAGGTATATTTTGGCGTTAAACAATGAATGGCACACAAAATAAATAAGAATAAAGAATATCAATGCAAAAAATTAGATAAAAATAATAAATTAAACAACTCTTTTTACATTCACAATCTTAACTGGCATGGCTTTTATTTGTTCAGGCGTATAATATGAGCCAGGATCATGGTTATGCGTTTTCTTTACAAGTATTTCATTTCCCGCAGAGTGAATTGTTGCCTTGCAATTCGTTTTTGATCGACTTGCACACCTCCATCTTGTTTGCTTTGGAGTTTTAATGTGAGCTGCATATTTATAATTTTCAAATAGTATATTTGGGTATTTGGCTCCTTTTATAACGTAAATTAATCCTAAAAATGTTTAAAGTTAATAAAGGAAATTGACAAAGTATACCAAATAAAATTATGTATTACCTACCTTTTTTCTTTTATTAACAAATTTTTCAGTTGTTAATTTATTTAAACAAGAATTTTTCAAAGAGCTGGCAAAAATCTTAAAACAAAAATATTTTAGGGATCGTTGATAATAAAGTTTTATTTTTCCTGCATATTTATTATTCTATAATATCGACAAAAACTGTGTGAAGATTTGCCTCATTCACGTCGCACATACAGGTATTTCTAAGATCTGGGCGGCCAAAATGCCTGTTATCAAAGTTTGAATGACATCGTTAAAACAGACAACCTGCGTTGGACAACGCTTCTGAGAACCGTATCCAAACGCTTACTCCCTTTTCCCGCGCACCCCACGTACGTATGATTAGTCTGAATTTAAATTTCTAACCTAGAGTACATATCAATTTTTAGCGTGCCTATAAGACAACCTGTTTTTTTATGTGAATATTTGCACCGCAAGTTAATCTAACAAGTTAAAATTGATGGATCCTAATACACCAGGTAATAAACTTACAAATTATCATAAAATAAATATAAATACCTTATTTAAATAGACATTTTTTATTATTGAAAGTGAAACTCTTTTTCTTAGTCTAGTTTTAATGATTTTTTTTCTTTCACGAAGGTATTTGTTATGATATCAAGCTAGATCAAGCTATGGTTTTAATTTTTATGTAATATTTACCCTTTCTTTTAATAAATAACACCAAAAGATTGCCCGGAAAATTCCGGATAACTTGTTTTTTTTTTGATACTTCAAAGATTTTGGATAAAAAAATCGAAAAAATAAATAATATTATTTTTATTTTAAATAATATTATTTTTTTTTATTTTTTCCATTTTTCAAAGTGTATGTTTGTCTTTGGTGTACCAGGTGTAATAATTACTCTTATTACAATTACACTTATTCTAAGAATCTGACTAAGCATATTTTTCTTAATACTCCATTGTGCCGTTTAGTAAAAGTATTGTAAATTAGTATTTTTTTTTGTTAAAAACAAGTTAATTCATCTATTGGAATGGTTAACATACCATTTAAGCATACAAATAATTTTGGCCGCCCAGATCGTGCAAATACCTGTATGTGCGTCGTCCAAAGGCAACGGCTTTGATCGATTAAAACAGATAAAGAGATTAAAACATATCGCGATAACAATAATCATAAAGGGTTTATTAAGCCTTGTTTAAAAACTTTTGCTGTCATTTGTGTTCTGTTAGAAATTCGAGTTCTGTTCGATCAACTCGAAGAAAATTTTATTTTCTGGAAGTCGTATGTTTTGGTAAATGGCTTTGTTAATAGACAAAAATGTCTTTATTGAAATGAATCCAATCACACAAGATTCCTTTGCATCCACAAAGGTATGAATTGAGCTGAAATTTGGAACACACTTGTTGTGTTGGTGGCAATTCAATTAAATATACTCAATATTGTAATTTATTCAAAATGGCTGCCGCTCCAAGATGGCGAATTACCTTTAAGGTGATTAAACTTAATTTCAATATAAAATAAAATGTACACGCGTTAGTTTTTTAAAAAATTTTAAAATTTTAAAAATTTCAGAAAATTTTAAAATTTAGGCATTGTCATTGAACATTAAAAAGTGACAAGTTTATTAATAGCACAAAATAATTTAAATAAATTATATTATTTTATACTTTTTAGTGGGTTAAATCGTGTTTTTAGTTTTTAACAATTATTTCTCATGAGGAAGGCAGAAGCATTACCTAGAGAATGTTATTTGTTGATGTTGACCAATTATTTTTTTTTTAATTTGCAATTTAATGATATTGCACTGGACAGCCTTTATGTTCACCAAGAGACGCCTTGTCGCTCAAATAGTCAAATTCTGAAGAAGCTTAAGGCTGCAAAAGCTGTTTGATTACTGGGTTTCTACCACCAATGTCCATTTATGTATGGGTCCCAACACTCTTTGATGGTATTAAGTAAAACAAAACAATATTTAAAATAGTATTATTAAAAAGTAAACTAGTCCAGGCAAATTAGACCAAAAAAGTGTTTCCTAAAACATCGTGTAAAGCTAAAAATAATTATTAACCTCTTTGGGCATCTTTTTTTAAATTAAGTTATAAAATGCTGCTTCACACGTCAAAACTTGATCCTATACAAAACTAAAGAGCACTAAATTTTGCTTTGAATGACCTAAAAGTCAAATTCGGTAAAGCAATTAAGACACAAATCGATCGTCAAAGAACAGCAATTTTGAGGAACTTTGATAAAAAGTGGGTTATGCTGATTTTCTAAGGCTTGTTACTGAAAAACAGCTTCTCTAAATAAAAAACAAAAGTTTTAGAACATATGAAAGTCTGCGTAAAATGCCCAAATTTTTTAAATTGGCTTTTTCTATCCAGAGGGTCAATCCAATTAAGGGCAAATGGTTGCAGGTTGAATTTTAAAAATATTTTAATTATCGACTACACCTAAACCAGCACAAAAATGTAATAATTGCAGACGTGCATGCTGTCGCATCTACTGAAAGCATTAATAAACAACACATGTTTTTTGTATTTTTCCGAGAGTTTACAGTGGTTGGGACTGTAAATGCACATCTCTTGATTTAATTTTCCATGCTTTGTAAGAAAGGTTTTACATATTCCTGCGAATTACAGAACTACGTGGGCGGTAAGCAGGATCAGTAAGTTAATGTCCGATGAATACATTGCTTTCCTGTGTAGGTTTTATTTATAAATAACTATAGTCAAAATCAATGTATCTGCGTCCTCAATGGCCTGGTTTATTTAAAAACCTATCAATGTATCGGCAAGTAGATAATATTAAAGACGTTTTTATTATGCGTATCAAACGTTTTTTTTGGCATTGATCTTCGGATTCGATCTGAACATTTTATGCTATACTGCTTACCAAACCCTGAGAATGTATCCATAAAATACTATGATACAATTGGGCCCTAAGTGTTTATTGATGTGGTCCAAATAAATTTTAATGATACTGGTAAAGTTCTTATTAAATCGAATTTCGCATTTGTAAGTATAGCATTGACAGGATTAAACAGCTTATACGAGTACATATATGCAAACCTGATTTTAGTGTGCTGCGTATTCCACTGTCATCAAGAAGAGAAAATGGATAAGGGCCAACTCATATGCAAAATATGACTTAAGGTGTTGTGGTGATTTTATGTGGAAATTAATTTAGAGAAATATTGATTATCTTGACTGTAAACTTCACAGGTCAAAGTGGTATGACTAAAGTGACCAGATTCCGTCAAAAAATAGGGGAACATATTATATAAATTTACCTTAACTACAAAATTGACACAATGATAAAATGCAAATTGTAAATTTTACGTTAGTTAATTATTGTTGATTGTGTTATTTTGTAATTAAGGTTAATTTACACAAAATGTCCCCCTATTCTTTGACAGAATCGGGTAACTTTAGGTGTGACTAATTTTTTTTTAGGAACTGTCAGAAAATGCATCTGTCAACTATGTTAAGTTTAAGTCATTGCATAACAACCCTTCTGAGATGTGAGAAACAACACAGTAAGAATACAGCATTGCCAAGTTTTAACTTAAATTCTTAACTCGAAAGCTGCTTCTCGAAAAAATAATTGCATACGAATTAACGTCTAAGGATAACAATGACAAGGGTAGTCATACGCAACGCGTCACTAAGAAAAATTTCTTATCGATAAGGATTTTTTCTTATTGATAACGACTAATAAGAAAAAAATCACACAACGGCCACATAACGTTGAACGTTGGGCTACCTGATTTTAAAGTGGTTTACCCCTCGTAAAATATGCCCCCCTACATAAAAAAAATTAGTTTCACAGAAATTACCCTTTTAGGACGCAGCGTTTTATAAGTTATAAGCTAAAAACTGAATAAAGTGCTTTTGGTTCTCAGAAGTTAAAGTGGTTTAAAATCATTTCCAGCTTTACATAATTTTTCAGGAGGCAAAATTTGTATTTGCCTGGGCTAAACGTAAACAAACACATTTTAGTATTTCGGGTACCACCTGACGGTGACATTTTTTTGAACCATATTTTCCATCTGATCTATATTAAAATAGCACGGTGGATGATTATGACCTTTTCTTACTACAATTTCATTTGCGCTTGAATGCAAAGAAGCCTTACAAGTGGACTTTGTGCACCTCCATCTTGTTTTATTTTTATCCTTGATGTGCATTGAGTACTTATAATTATTAAGTATAATATTTGGATGTTTATTTCCCTTAACAACGTATATTTTTCCTAAAACACAAAACATTTTAATACTTTGCATTTAAATATTATATAATATATAAAGGTGTTTATTTTGTGTTATTAATAAATACAACGATTTATTTGTAAAATTTATAATTTAGTAATGATTGCAGTTTGTTGTATTAAACTTAGTTTTTGAGATTCAGTTAGTTCCTTGTAAGGATGATTATGAACGTTGCTTGTATAAATTTTATTTCCAGAAGATATAAGGAAAGCTTTGCATTTAGTTTTTGTGTGGTTGGTGCACCTCCATCTGGTTTTTTTCTCTTCTTTTTTGTGAACAATGTACTTGTAGTCATTCAATATTATATTGGGATGTTTTAGACCAGGTAAAACAAAAATATATCCTAAAAATACTTTGTTTAGAAACATAACGACACATTGTTTACATTTGATGGACCATTAAATTTACATCTGACAAAAATAAACATTTATTTATTTTTTAATAAAGTTTTATTTTACCCTAATACACTCTTCTAATCGATGTTCAATAGCTTCGATACCCTGTATTTAGTGAGAAGCATCGAGCGTAATCAATTGTAGACTTCACCTCTTTATTGTTGCCAAATCTTTTACCACCGAACTCTTTTTAATAGTTTAGAAAGAGAAAATAATCCGAGGGGTTAAATCTGGCAAATTTTAGTTCGACTCATTGATTTTGGCCATCACGATAATGGAAGTGCCAAATGCCACCGCTTTTTCCTAATAATTATAATTATTTCATCACTCAAATACTGCAATAAGCTCGCATAAAACTCTATATTGTATGAAAACGCGATACCCATCTTGCGCAGAGCTTTCTAGCTTCCAAATGTTTAGTCAATATGTGATATAGAGGAAAGTCGCCTATTATGGGGTATAATCCCAAATTTGGGGTGGGCATGTATCTTTGCGCCCAAACTAGATACATCTATGTTTTAAAGCCATGTACCGATCAGCTGTTCTGTCATTTTTATTTATGCGTTTTAGGGCTGGTTTATCAATGTTCGGTTAAAGTTGCAGTTAGTTATCTGGATCATGGATACCATTGATAAACCGGCCCTTAGTGGTGTTATAAGTTTAAGCTGGTGCTTAGTAAAACGATTTTTTCAAATACAAGGTAACTCCTGGCTATTTGTTATGTATAGACTAATAGTAGGATTGTTAATATGTATTTTGTGCGTATAGGTTTTTGTTACTGTTTTTATTTAAACAAAAATGTTTTATTGTTTAGTATTTGCCGAACGCGTCCTAATATATTCATATATTTCTAATTTGGGGTACCTCATATTAACGCTATACTGAAGTCATACAACATATGACGTCAATATGACGTGCGATGCTACTTGTGTTGTTTATGTTTTAATATATTTTTTCTACTCCTATTACGGAATATGACCGTTCTAATATCACTGTTTAATGTGGAATGACATATATTCCTGAAAGTATTACAGAATGAATTATTCTATCATCTAATGACGAAATAAATATATGAATAATATTTTAAAGTTGTAAATACCTTTTATGTTTTTAATTTGTTTGTACTATACAATTGCACCCCATATTTTTTTAGGTACCACCTTATATTAGGTTATACCAGGATTCCATAATAGGCTACCTGGTAGCCTTATATGTGGTAGACACAGCATTGTGTACGTAATTGGAATAGGGCCCTATGGCAGTTATTGCCTATAGAGAGGGTCGCTCTTCTTATCTTTGTGATGTTGTTGTTTACTTTTTAGGCTTTTGGTTATTTTAAGCTTTGATTTATGTGTTGGTATCTAAGTTAGTGCCTATATTAAACGCATATACATACAATATTATACCTATTACACACACATCACTTATTAAAATCTAAATTTTGTGTCGTTTTTGCTTGATTTGGTTTATTTACTCTTACGCGTTTTTCTATTTGGTTAAGTTGTTTATGGGTTGTCTACCCTGAGAAAAATGAGGTTGTTAGTTTAACACTTACGCAAATGTTATTCATATTTTTAATTAAAAATTATGTTGTTGAAACAAATAAAAAGAAATCTTAAACAAATATATTAGAGATTTTTCATTAATTTACTGTCTGATTTCTGATCTTTGTACATTTTTGTAGTAATAAAATGTATATTCAAAAACTGTAAGAGTTTAATATACAGACTGTATGTAACATTTCGAGACTTTTAAATAAACAATTATGCGCATTGGTCGTATTGAATGTGCAAAAACTGTTCAGTTAATAATTAAAACTTGTTTGTTTTCTGAAGCCAGATGACATTTTTGGTTAAAAGCTTTGCGAAGTTTGCGCATATAAGCATTTAACGATTAGTTTATAGATTAGAATCGAATTGGTACTGTTATTAGGTCATGCAATTAGGAAAATTACTTAGCTGGACTAATTAGACTTGAATTCTGTTTTCCTTTCCCTGCGTTTGTATCGTTTACACTGCTTAGGAGGGTTCTTGTTAACGACCGTATCCCAACCTATCACTTCAAGTATTAGAACGAGACTGGCAATATTCTCATTCAAAAGTATCATTTAAAAGTATCATTTAAAATTAAATAAAATAAAGTTAATAGTAATAATTTATAACCCAAATAAAATATATGTACATGCAAATTGTAAATTTTGACCTAAAACGATTCCTTGAGCACACAATCCTAAATGTACAGATTTTCAAAAACTTTTGGTCACCGCTACCTCTAGAACTATAAATCCAGCTTAACAACGTGAATAATGAACTAATTATTCACGTTGTTAGGCATTAGTGATTGGCTGATTTAAATTTTCACTGTTATTTCAACCAATCGGGTTTTAAATTGGGAAAAGTAAGGTTAACGGATGTCAGATTTGTTTATATATACGAGGGGCGAGTATAATGATCTTTAAAATCGTGGAAAAGTAAGGTTATAATAAATTTACTTAATTAAAGTAGAAAAAGCATAGTATTACACTCGAAATAACGCGCATTATTTACTCGGATGAATTATGCGCGAATAATGCGCATTATTTACTCGGATGAATTACGTCTCTCGCCTGACGGCTCGAGACGGAAACCTCATCCTTGTGAATAATAGCCTGCATTATCTCTCGTATAATAATATACTATTATTTCATTTATTTGCTGTTTAACAGTTTTATTTATAAATTATAAATTTTGTAATTTTTTTATAATTATAAAAAAATTACAAAATTTGTAAAAATATGGGTTTTATTTGTAAAATAAAAATGTAAATACAAAATGGACCAGTTAAATAATTTTGTTAAAACAAGTACAGACAAAACATGTTATATCTTTCCATCATTTAATCGAATAATTTTAACAAGTTTCGGTGTTAACTTTTTGGTGTGCAACAAGTTATTAGGTGGATGGTTGTGATATTTTCCCACTGTTACGTAGTTTCCATGTGTATGCAAGACTGCTTTACATTTCGTGCGATTTTCGTACATGCATCGCCATCTGGTTTTATTTCCCAAAGCTTTATGCACGTTGTACTCGAAATTATCCAAAACTAGACGGGGGTGTTTTCTCCCAGGCAATATGTAAATAATCCCTAAAACAATATTGGTTAAGTTTCGCATTTAAAAGAAAATTAATTTTAAAAAACTTTAGATTACTAATAACCTTAGGTTATTAACCTACCTAAATAAATATTCCCCAACGCCAAAACAAAACACAAAGTGCCTAAAGTACTTTTCGCCATAGATGTTGCCATCTTTAGAAGCGAAGTGTAACCAGGGGCGCAGCTACCGCGGTATCAGCCGTATCAATGATACGGGGCCCCCGGCTAGGGGGGCCCCCGATTGGCTTCGACATGCGTAAGTAAATAACATATTACCCACATGTTAAAAAAATTGAAGTATGAAATTAAATAAATAATATTATTATTTAATTGTTTATACTTTGATTTATTCAATTACAGTTTTTCTGAATACCCTCCTGTTCCAACGAGGCCGTGATCTCTTACGAATTGTTTTTGCCTGCACCTTTCCGCTATGCATTGTCTGCGGCGCAGTCTGCGCATATTGTTTTGTGCTCTAGAGCAGCTGCGGCGCATACTGAGTCTGCTTTGCGTGTTATTATCATAGGATATATTAATAGCAAATTAGAAATAATTATTAGTGTTACAATTATTTCAAATGACTTACCTTTATTTTAAAATAGAAACCTTTTAAAAGATGTTGAAGAACGGTAAATGTCTAATACCAGACAGAATTTGCCTGTACATAAAAAGCTATGTATATGTTACGGCTAATGTGCAAACTTAGATAGTTTATAAACTAGCTGGATAGTTTATAAACTAGCCAAACTGTCAGCTATTTTAATTGAAAACATATTTTTAACTAAATTAGCGGCTAGTTTACAGAATAACCAAGGATCTTGGCTAATTTATTTGAAATTATTAGGAAAACTAAAATAGCTGGATAGTTTGTATACTATCCAATTCAGTTTGGCTAATATGAAAACCAAAATTTCTAGTAACACAAAATAGCCAAGCTTTAGCTAGTTTGTAAACTAACCAACCAATTCTCTGGCTAATTTATTAAAAAAGTGAGGTTACGGCATTTTTTTTCGTTTTGCCGGCTTAACCGGATTTTTTTTGTGCATTTTAACGTTTTTAAAATGAATCATAGGCAAAATTTTAACGCTTCCTTGTTAGAAAACTCAACAACACAACCTAGCGACCCCTCCCCATTGGCCCCCCCGCCCCATTGGTCAAATGGTCAAAAATGAGAGAAAAAAACCCAAACCAATCCAAACTCAACAACACAAACCAACCGACCCCGCCCCATTGAGCAAAAAACCCAACTAAAATGGGCAAAAATGAGAGGAAAACCTAACTAAAATATGAGCAAACCCAACAAAAATTGTCAAAAATTGCGAATATGCAAAAAATTGTAAAAAGTTTGTTAGTTTACAAACTAGCTAAAGCTTGGCTATTTTGTGTTACTAGAAATTTTGGTTTTCATATTAGCCAAATTGAATTGGATAGTATACAAACTATCCAGCTATTTTAGTTTCCCTAATAATTTGAAGTAAATTAGCCAAGATTAAAATAGCTGACAGTTTGGCTAGTTTATAAACTATCCAAGTTTGCACATTAGCCATAACATATACATATATTATTTATTAAATTATAAACAATTGGTAAATGCAAAAAAATGATACCCTAAAAATTTTTTTGTTTGCCCAAAATAGACTTTTGGCGTGACACCCAAAAATTTTTTTGCCAGGGTCCCTACCAGATTTTTGATACGGGTCCCCCTCGATGCTAGCTACGCCACTGAGTGTAATAATAATAATAATAATAATAATAATAATAATAATAATAATAAACTTTATTGCGTAATATACATAATATACAAAACACAATGGGTGTAACCTCAGCATAGCTGGTCTACCGCTTAAACCATAACTTAGAAATAAACAAATACTTTAAGCCCTTTGTGTTTTGTTTTGGTGTTGGGGAATATTTCCAATATTTGTATAACATATCACCAAAGTTGTCCTTTATAACCTACCTACATTAAATTTTACTCCATCCATTTATAAACTTATATTTATTTAATTTATGCCGTTTAGTTATCAGTTCACTTTTTAAACAAATATCCCATAAATAAAATACCCCTTTCCCTCTATAACCTTTATTTTACCAAATGAATTAAAAGCATTAAAAATCATAAAATAAACTTTATTTTAAATTTTAAACAAACAGTGCAGATTTCCATATTGTTTTTTAATCATATTGTATATAAAGTTATTATGTTATACATGCACAGGGTCGAGCGAAATATGAATATTTTTAAAATTGAAAACGCCTGTATATAGAAAAGTTGTGTATGATAAAAATAAATATTTTGGTGAAAAAAAAAATATTTCTTTAATTCCTTCCGCTGCCCCAGAGCTATCCTAAATATAAAAATCATAAAATTCAGAAGAGGGCAAAAAGCGGTTAAAACATTTCTTTTTAGAGCATAACAAACTTTTCCAAAATTGAGCACATTAATTTTCAAAAAAAAAAAAAACAAATGGGGGCCTCCCGGTCAATTTTAAAAATACCAATATTTTCATATTTGACATTGACTCGGGGTCCGCACATTTCGCTTGTTTTTTTTGAAAATTAAAGTGCTCAACTCTGGAAAAGTTACTTATGCTCAAAATAAACAACTTGGCTCAAAAAAAAAATTAAATTTGTATTACTACTGTTTTTTGCCCCAGCTCAAATATTATAATTTTTGCCGTGGCTCTGCAGCAGTGGAAGGAATTAAAAATATATATACTTTTTATCACCAAAATGTTTATTTTTAATATTAGTAACTTTTCCGAAATTCGACACTTCGTTTAAAAAAAAAAAACAAGCGAAATGGGCGGACCCCCAGTCAGTGTCAAATATGAAAATATTTGTATTTTTAAAATTGACCGGGGGCCCCCATTTGTTTTTTTTTTTTTTGAAATTAATGTGCTCAATTTTGGAAAAGTTTGTTATGCTCTAAAAAGAAATGTTTTAACCGCTTTTTGCCCTCTTCTGAATTTTATGATTTTTATATTTAGGATAGCTCTGGGGCAGCGGAAGGAATTAAAGAAATATATTTTTTTTTCACCAAAATATTTATTTTTATCATACACAACTTTTCTCTTGGCTCAAAAAATTGTAACCGTTTTCTGCCCTCGTCTGTATTTTATGATTTTTATATTTAGGATAGCTCATAGGTGGCGTGGAAACTTGTGCATATTATGACGATTATAACTTTTCCAACTTTTCGAATCGTTATATCTTAAGCCGCGTCCAGATTTGTACCGCGTCGCGCAACCGTACCACGTCGCGAGCCACGTTGCGAACCACGACGCGAATTTCATCCCGCAACCACGTACGCCGCCTCGAACAACATACCGTACCTCGGGTTGCAACCATTGCCGCGTTCCAATTTTTAGTCAGATTTTAAAATGGATATCGCTGCCACAGCGTACATTTATATTCATTTCGCTTTATCAACTAAAAAGCGAAAACAAAAAAGGCGGTGGTGGCAAACAGAAATATTTAGAAATAGACCGAAATATGGTGCGAACAAATTGCTTGCAGATTTAAAGATGCAAAGAATTAGTGGTCAATATAAAAATTTCACTCAAATGTCAACAATAGATTTTATAGATATTATCTTCTTAATGCAATGGGCCCAAAATAGGAAAGCAAGATACCAAGTTTCGAAAAGCAATTTCAGTGCAAGAAAGACTAGCTGTAACATTCATTTTGCCTATATAAACTAATTAAAAGTGGTACAAATCTGGACGCGGCTTTAAGCCGCGTCCAGATTTGTACCACGTCGCGCAACCGTACCACGTTGCGAACCACGTCGCGCGCAATCTGGACGTCGAAACGAACGCCGTCGCGAACCTAATAAGCGTTGCAGCTCGAGGTACGTCGCGATCCACGACTTGTCGGTAAACTGACGAAACATCAAAGGATTGGTATGCGACGACGTTGAACAAGTCTGGACGGGCATAAGGGCAATTTTGTTTGTTTAGTTTTATTTTGTGTATATGAAATGGAGTGGACCGAAGAAAATATTCTACTTTTAATTAGTTTATATAGGCAAAATGAACGTTACAGCTAGTCTTTCTTGCACTGAAATTGCTTTTCGAAACTTGGTATCTTGCTTTCCTATTTTGGGCCCATTGCATTAAGAAGATAATATCTATAAAATCTATTGTTGACATTTGAGTGAAATTTTTATATTGACCACTAATTCTTTGCATCTTTAAATCTGCAAGCAATTTGTTCGCACCATATTTCGGTCTATTTCTAAATATTTCTGTTTGCCACCACCGCCTTTTTTGTTTTCGCTTTTTAGTTGATAAAGCGAAATGAATATAAATGTACGCTGTGGCAGCGATATCCATTTTAAAATCTGACTAAAAATTGGAACGCGGCAATGGTTGCAACCCGAGGTACGGTATGTTGTTCGAGGCGGCGTACGTGGTTGCGGGATGAAATTCGCGTCGTGGTTCGCAACGTGGCTCGCGACGTGGTACGGTTGCGCGACGCGGTACAAATCTGGACGCGGCTTTAGAAACGGTGGCTCGTAGAAAAAAAGTATTAATACATTTTTTATAGATAATTTTATGATCTACAATTTTTGTCTGTGGCATTTTTATGATAAAACTTACCGTTTTGCTGAAAATCGCGAAAAATCATTTTTTTGACCTTTGACCTTGAATAAATTTTTTTCCATACGGGGGAATGATGGGGAACTTTAAAATTTTATTTATATATAAATATGATTTTAAGGAAACGGTTCATCTGACAGAAAATTTCGTTTTAACCTTTTTTGTAGAGCATTCAATTTTCTTCAAATATTATTTTTGAGTCAATTTTGTTAAACTCAATGGTTTGGGAGTTCTGAGACAAAAACTTGCTGAGGAAAAAAAAATTAAAATTGCGATGATAGACCTCTTAATATTAATATTATGGACTCAAACTTTCACAATATTTTTTTTTGTCACCCCAAACCATATTTTCGATAAACTTTTCAACAAAAAAAAATAGTTGATTTTTTTGGCCCAGTCTAATAAGGTATACCTGTATTTTTAATAAAAACAAATAAAATTTTCAATTTTTTCTTTTTAAATTTTTAATTGTTTATTTATTATTTATCGGTAACAGATTACAAATAAAGCGTAATTAGATGCCAATATTTTTGAAAGGAAAGGTTTGTCGTAGAGGTGTGCGAATCGATTCGAATTTTAAATAGAATATTTAAACTATTCGAATTATTCAAATGGTTCGACTTATTCGAATGGTTCTTAAAAACTATTTAAATTTCAAATTTTGAATCGAATTATTCGATTCGATTCGTCTCAATTAATTCGTATTTTTCTTAGTTTTATTCGAAATGCTGTTTTTTAGTATAATATATAATATAATATTAATATAAATATAAAACCCAGCATATTTTCAGAAATTAAATAGAAAATTGAATATATCTCAAAATCTTTTCTCCTTTCTTAACTTTTGACGACATTTTCGGATTCAGGGGACAATTTTACATAAGAATTGGGATACCATATTATCCCATGGTTAACCATGGTACAAGTGAAAAAGAAGCCACTAATAACTATTAAATTAGTCATTTTTGACTAATTTATTTTTAGAGAGCGTATTTTCACGAAAATTTTATTAAATATGATGAAATTTCTTAATAAAAAATATTAGAGTTTGCTGTTTGATATTAGACCCCTAAAATTACATTGTTATATTGCTATAATGTTATTGTTAAAAAATTTAAACATTTTATTACTAGTACGTACATTTTTTAATAAACCTGTAAAATAAAATAATATAGATTTACCCCAATACAATATGGTTCATTACATACCAAAATGTTTTAAAATCATTTTCACATAACATTATAATAAGTAATAAACACAAAGAAAAGTATATTAAAGAAAAATTAGATATTTATTTTGACCTTAACTGGTGAAATTTTTTATAATATAATGTCTAGAAATTTATAAATTAACAATGTTATTATTTTTAACTTTAATTTTAAACAACTGGAAAACTGCCAAAAAATATAAAAGCAAACATGCAAAAAATTGGTACTTTTAACTTAAATGGTTAAGAGTGGTGAATCACCACATTTGTGTGTTACTTAACCATTAAAGTTAGAAGTACCAATCACCACTGCTGATGGTCCTTTCTATTTTATAATACAAAACCTTATTTAACTATTCTCTTAAAATGAAATAGTCAAAATTCTACTATTTGAATTAGTACCAGCATTTTTTACTAAGAAAATAGTCGTTTTTAGTCACTTTTAAATACTTATTTTTTACTACTTAAATAGTTTAAGATTAGTCATAATTTTTTACTATTTCTGAGTTAAAAGTAACTAATTTCTTTAATCGTTTGCGGCCAACAACATGACAATTAGTCAAATATGACTTATAATTAGTTATTTTTCACTCATTTATTTTAAGAGAGTAAATCAAAAATAATGATTAAGCTTGTAGTGAAAAAAAAATCCTTTAAACAACTTATGGTAGGTACCTACTTCTAAAACGTTGGATATATACATATATATATATGTTATATAACGGGAATTGTTAAATTTCGCGGGTTCGGAGGGTCCGGTTGTGATAAAATTTTCACTAGTAATACCACTAGAGGTCAAATTATTTCCGGAAATTTTTTCGAGCTCATGAATATTTTGAAAATTATCCCGAGTCGAAGACGAGGGATAATTTTCTAAAAATATTCATGAGGGAGAAAAAATTTCCGGATTTAATTTGACCTCGTGTGGTATTCGGTAAGAAAATTCCACACCAAATTGTGTTTAAATAATTAAAATTTATTTTTTGATTTAACTTGACCTCGACTTGATTATTTAGTTACCATGGCAACTAAGTCAACCCCAACCTAAAAGTTATTTCAGTTTTGAAGCTGTCAAGCGGCACGACGTAAAAAAATGTGAAATTGTCTGCTGTAATGATCAATCATCGTGCAATGACTTATTTACCCGCATTATTAGAGGATTGTGGCTCCTACTTGAAGAAAGAAAATTTGTTTTGAATTGTTCACGAATATTTGCATCTTAACTATTCAAAACTCAAAGTGCTAAATGGAAAAAAAGGTGAATAGAATAGTGTCTAAATATTATATATATTTCATTAGACATAGACATTTAATTTATTTCAAGTCCTGCATTTTCGCCATTAAGAAGAAAGGAGGTGTCCAACGAATATAGAAAACTTTGTAATGGAAATGTATCAAAATTATCATGTAAACAAATAAAAACCAGATTGTCAAAAAAATATTCTGTCATTATAAACGTCAAAAAAATTTCCAGTATAATTCGCTGTTGGGTACCCACGAGGAAAAAATTTCCACTAAAATTCAACCGTTGCCATGGTGATCTATCAAAAATACACGTTTTGATTGGTTAAAAATTACAGGTGTGGAATTTTCTTTATTATGTAGGTATACATGCCCCCGAAGTATGATAAAAACTTTAGCTGTTTTCATTGTTTACTTTGTAGCCGCTAAGGTTAGACGTGTTTTATGAGCTCGGCGATTTTTCGTTCGTTAAAAGAAATGGATCAAAGAATTTGTATCCAATTTTGCTTAAAAAATGAAATAAATTCTGTGAAATGTTAACAAAGGCCTATAGTGAGTCTGCTATTAGTAAAACAAGAGTTTACTAGTGGTATAAGAGTTTCCAAGATTGCCGTGAAGACGTTGAAGATGACGAACGCCCCGAACGCACAAGCACATTAACAACCGATAAAAACATGGAAAAAGTGGCAGAAATAAAAAAATAAACCATCAGAGAAGTCGCTGATGATGATGGTATATCGATTGGCTCATCCCATGAAATTTTTTCGAATGTTTTGGGTATGAAACGCGTGGCAGCAAAATTTGTTCTAAAATTGTTAAATTTTGAACAAAATTTTTGGCCAAAAACAATACTGTAATGATGCCCCAGCCTCCATATTCGCCAGACATGCCTCTATCTGACTTTTTTCTATTCCCAAAAATAAATAGAACCTTAAAGGGCCGTCGTTTTGCAAGCATAGATGACATTAAAAGCGCATCGCTGAAAGAACTAAAGGCTATCCCAAAGATCGAGTTTTAGAAGTGTTTCGAGTATTGGAAGAAGAGCTGTCACATGTGCATAATATCCAATGGGGACTATTTTAAAGGCGACGCGTCGCCTTTAAAATAGTCGCGACGACATTAATGTAGACGAATAAATCAAAAAACGAAAATTCCCGATATTTTCTGAACACACCTTGTTAAAATTAACAAAAAACAGCTTTCATTAATTATTATTATTGTTTAGGAATAAGGCTGCTGTATTAAGGTAATAAAACAAACATAGGGGGCATTTCACGCCAACGGAAACAAAAAATATTAGTCGTCCAATTTTATTTAAACTCGGATTCAAGTTTGTTTAATAACACTGGTTTACAAATTAAAATTAAAAAAATGTACCTTCGCTGCCACTATTTTTTTCTAATGTATTGTGACCTGTTAAACTTAAAAATCACAAAAAAAAAAATTTTATGGCAAGGTTTTTGAGATAAAATTTTTTCTTTAATACTTTGGTTCTTTAAGAAAGCAGCTTTACAATTTGGGTCATATCTCGGGTTAGAAATGGCCAATCTGGTTGAAAAAAGTTTAAAATTAAACATATTTGAGTCGCCAACAAATACCACCTTATTAGTACCCAATCAGTTAATAAGCTTAAGTTCAATGGGCTCAAATATTGGAAAAAGTCGTTTTTTTTTGGAGAAAAATGAGAATGTAACATTATTTTCTTTGCCAAGGATGAATACAAATCAACAAAATATGTCAATTTTTAAATTATCTACGTGGATTTCAAACTGTTATAAAGAAAACAAGATATTTTTAAAACAAATCTATTGATAATTATTATATTTAAAGGGGTTAATGCAAAAAGTGGACAGGTAAAATTTTTTTTCGAAATTAAGTTTTTTACAAAAAAATGGTTCTATTTGCCTAATAGAACCTTTTTACTGTTAAATAAATTTTATTTTATATTTTAATATTAAAATACAGTGTGTTCCTTTTAAAACTAACCCCCCTAAATTCTCGGAAACTAGAAGTATTTTAAAAAACGCAGAGACAGGTAAAGTTTTATATCGAGGGGGAAAACTTTTTAAGGCAAAATTTGGTTTCCCACCTTTACCTTCTGCGCCCGGAGTTACCCCCTTAAGAATTTAAATAGAGAAGGGGTACAGAGTACTACATTATTTTAAAGGTCTTGAAAATCCCTATTAAACGGCATTTTATTTTTTTTTAATTGGTCAGTTCATTTTTTAGATATGTACAAATTATTAAGGGGAAAGCTCCTGGGCATAGAGGATAAGGGTGGGAAACCAAATTTTGGCATTAATAGCATTAATGGCAAAATTTGTTGTCTCCCTCGATATAAAACTTTATATGTCTCGTGAGTTTTCAAAATTCTTTTAGTTTCCGAAAAATTCAGGATATTTCATTTTAAATGAAACACTCTATATATCATTATAATATAATTTAATATACAATACTATTGTAAATTAAAAATAATTTAGGTTTTTAGATTGCCTTCTGTTTTCGTTATCTGATTCCCTTACAAGGAACCAAATATAATCCCCCATCATTCTTTCATTTCAAAAGCCCTGATAGCGCCGCTCCATGGATTTTATTTCTTGATGAAACCTTTCACGTACCTGTACATAAACTGTCATAACTTTGAAATTTATCCATAGAATTACTACTTGTAGATATTTTAAAAATGGGCATATTTTAATGATTTCTGCTTCTTTTTGGTAAAATAGTAAATACTTAATTCTAATTTTGTCCAAAAAATTGACTTTTTCTCGATATTTGGCCCCATTGCACCTAAACTTATTGACTAATTGGGCATTTATACAATTACATTTGTTATTATGTTAATTAGGTTTAATTTGACATCTGTTGTAATCAAATTGGCCATTTCAAACTCGAGATATATCCCAAATAGTAAAGCCGGCATCGAAAAATCAAAGACAATTTTTTATTTGGAAAATCTTGCCATAAAAAAAATTTTTATTGTCATTTTCGAGTTTAGCAGGCCAAAATACATCAGAAAAAAATAGTCGCACTCAAGGTACATTTTGACTGTAAACCAGTGTAATCGTGGAATGTGTATTTGAAAAATAATTTTAAATTATCTGTTAGCAAATTTTTTGCTCTTTTTTGTCATCAATGGGGTTGGGACATGATGTCGAAAATTAATGTGAAACCACTTTTATTATAGAGATTATTTACTAGAAATAACCATATCCCAAAAATTGTTGAAAAAACGTAGGGAAAAAATTTTAATAAATTTGATTTAAGCTTGCATCTAAAAAAATTACTTACCCAATGAGTTGAAATAAAACCTAAATATACTGGACTAAACGGTATTAGTCTATGTATTCCCATTTTTTTGTTTTTTCTAGGTTAATTAATATTAAAAACACGGTGCTGTTTTGAGAGGTGATTTTTGGACTTTCTGTGAAACCTAATTTTTTTTTATATTCTTGTTAATTAGGTCATAATTAAAATTTTAAGATCAAAATAAAAAAAATTTGACGGTTAATTTTGTTTTAATTGGATGTTTTTTAAAAATATGTATGAACACTTTCAATTCTCCAATTAAAACTTGCGATTCTGAGAGAACAAAAATTATAGAATACGTATACTGAAAATGACAATTCAAACGTCAAATAAATTTTTAATAGATCCAAGTTTCATGGCAACCTTTAAGGATATATTAATTAAGGGAACATAAATGTATACGTCAAAGGTTAGATTAAAAGTTTGAACGTTTATTGCAACAAAACAGTAAAATATATAAAAAAAAATTGTAAAAACCTTTTTTTTAGTTATGCAAATATTAAATATTTAAATTAAATCGCTAGTTTTAATTGGATAATTGAAAGAGTGCATGCATGCCTGCATGCATAATATTTGTAATAAACAGCCAATTAAAACAATTCAAACCGTCAGTTTTTTTATTTTGCTCTTAAATTCTTAGTTATGACCTAATTAACAAGAATATAAAAAAAATTAGGTTTCACAGAAAGTCCAAAAATCACCTCTCAGAACAGCACCGTGAAAAAGTAATAAAAATATTCCCGAACACAAGCAAATACGTCAAGTACGTGTCATATCACGAGCACACTTTGACCTTTGAGGAGGTCATGATGTATAGCATAAATATGTGATTTAAAGTCACATTTCGTAATTGCTTAGAAAATGAATCTTTTCATTGGCAAGGCAAAACTAGAATGTAAAGTGACATTTCTGTGTGAAAAGTGACAGGTCTGTGTAAAAATAAATAAATTATTTTTTTTTGTATTTAAAAATAATAAAAAATAAAGGGGTCGTAGAAAAAACATTGTATTTCACTCGTGAGAAAACCTTTCTTCAAGCTCGTATTAATGCACACTCGGCCTAACGGCCTCGTGAGCAACACTTGTAAAACAAAAAATTATTTCAAATTTAATTTAATAAGTAAAAAAGTGAAAAAGAGTGAAAAAAGAGCTCGTAGCGTGGGCCCTAGGTGTCGAAATAAAAAAAATGGAGTTAGTGCTAAGGTCCCTTGGGTTATATACCCAAATTTAAATAAAATCGGACAACTTTAATTTTTTGTTTCCGTAAAATGCTTAATGCGAAGCAAAAATGTGTAAGGGTTAATGTATTTTTGTTTAGCACAAAAAACGAGATAAGCATTTATGTATTTTCAAGACTTTAGAAAAAGTTCCTCTTTTAAAACCAAAGTATGTATTTTCAAAAAAAGATTTGGTTGACTTTTATACTTTATTTCAATTTTTTATAAAAATTAAAATTTGTTGAACAACTTTTTTATTTAAGTAATATTATTTAGTTCATCATCATATGCTATAAATTGTTTGAATACATTTTTAAAAGATTGTTATCTTAGATTATCCGGTGGCTTTTGTTTTTATAAATTATGTAATGTTTTAATTTTTTGCACTTTTTCTAGTAAATATACGGCATACGATATCGGTTATTTATTTAGTTCTTATTAGATCAACGATCTGCGAGTGATTAGTTTCATATTTGGTGCCTTTCAATGAAGGAGGATGATTATGTTCGTGGTTTATCTGGACAGTTTTTCCGTATGTGACAAGAGTCGACTTGCACTTGGTTTTAAAATAACTACTGCATCTCCAACGGGTTCTTTTATCAGTTTTGCTGTATATAGTGTAATCGTTATCTTCGAGTATTATTTTTGGATGTCTGGTGCCTCGAACAATATGTATTTTACCTACAAATTATTTAAATTAATTAAAATTGTTTATTGCAAATTCTTTGCATCACTTTATGTCTACTATTTTTTTAACAATCCTATTAAACTTTATGAAAATATAGAAAAACTACCTGTTAACAATATATAAAATAATAATAATAATAGTAATAATAGTATTAATAGTTATTAGTGGCTGCTTTTTCACTTATACCATGGTTAACCATGGAATACCATGGTATCCGAAAATTTAACAGCCAATTCTTATGTAATATTGTCCCCTGAATTCGAAAAAAAAAGCAGAACAGTTTTTGAGATATAGTCAATTTTCCATTTAATATGGAATTGACTATATCTCAAAAACTGCCCCACTTTCTAATTTTTTGGATTCAGGGGACAATTTTACATAAGAATTGGCTGTTTAATTTTGGAATTCTATGGTATTCCATGGTTAACCATGGTACAGGTGAAAAAGCAGCCACTAATAACTATTATTCATTTTTGACTGATTCATTTTTAGAGAGTGTATAAAAAAATTTTGTTTTGATTTTTACATTGTTTACCAGTAATAGTGTGCTAATAGTAAAAGAAATAGCTACCGTTTAAAAAAAAATGGGTACTGAAAAAGAAAGATTAAAATTTTAATGATGGTTGGGGACTTGGCTAGACGTATGTTCATTATTTAAATTCACGAATCTGGAAAGGGAGCCTTCAAAACCCGCATTGGAAGGAGGAGACACACACAGCACCCTCAAAAGATAAATGAGGGCAATCTAACTGCAGAAAAATACCTTGGAAAAATATATTTTATTAAAAAAATACAACAAATAAAGATAAAAAATTAGTCAAACAAAAATAAAAGAACTAATAAAATACATAAAAATATGCATCTAAAAACATCTCAAATTTTTTCTTCAAATGGAAGCGAAAATCTTTGTTTAATTTTAAAATCCCTTTAAGGTTTTATTAATACCTTTTAAACCCTCTACACCAAAGAACACTCTACACCTTCGCTCATCAGATTTTGAGTTGGATTTTCTCTTGGCCTCTTTTGGCCTGTCTGTTGTAGAAGGGGCCCTTCAACATAGCCTGTATTGACCTTAAAGGCTGGTCAATGCAGACTTAAAAAGATGGTAATCCCTCCACCAAGAGCCTCGATAATTTTTTTTTTAGGGGGGCGGTAACATATAAGGAAAATAATTTTGCAAAACTCCTTATTGTTTATTTGCTTTTGTATATTGGAGAAAAGGATTATAAAGTACCAAAACTAAATATCTAATAAACATATATTATTTTTTAAGTACCTGGGTAATCTTTTTAAATATAAAATTCAAATTATAAAATTATATGTCTTTTTTTCATTTTTCAGAACGATCCAAAACCTTATGAATATTTATTTTTATATCCCTATGCATGTACAATGTACATTGTACATGTAACAATGCAATCCTACTAGTCTTTCTTCACCTGTAGAAGCCCGAAGCCAAGTCTTTATTTTTATTTTATTATGCCACACTTTAAAAACTATTCATAGAGAGCGACTTACGCATTTATAAATTATATTTGTAGTATTTTTTTTTTCTTAGGACTTTTATCTTGGGGGGTAATTACCTCCATTAACCCCCCTTATAGACGCCCTTGCCCTCCACCACTAACTTCCCTGTTAATTTATCCTCAATGTCATAAGTTGTTTTACTGGCTCCTCGACATTGCCAGTCTCCATGTGAGAAATGCATACACAGAAAAAACGCTAGCATAGCATGAATGGGTGAGCCATTAAACCAATGGGATCTTGTAATCCGTATTCCTGAATAACAGTTCCTATAATACCAATAGGTAGTTGGCACTTGGTTTATAATCGTTTACTGTTTTTAAATTAACAACAAAAGTTATCGCTCCTAAATCTATTGATATTCATATTAATATTTATTTCTTAGAATGGTAGAATGTTATTGCATTAAATACTAATTTGATTTATTTAATAACGTTACTATTGTATGTATACTATGTATACATTTAACGCAATAAATTCTTTGACATTTAGGCAAAATATTTCCCTATTTTGGTTTAATAGTAATTAATTGAGCAAATAAAAATTTGGATTGCTTCAACTTTAATGCATTCAATGACAGCGCTGTTCTTGGTACTATGTTAGATTTTTTTCTGTGTAGTTTCCTTGACCTTTTCCTTACATAGGGCTTTAAGTTACTAAAAGTCTATGAAAAAATAAGTAACAAATAATTATTTAAAGATATTTTAATATTTCCCTTTTTCATTTAAGGATTGACCTAATGGCCCCTCCAGATCTGTTCTTTGGCTAGTTCAGCATAAAACGTTGTTTCCAAGTATTGTTAGAATTTGAGGATTTTCTTAAGTTGTTTTTAAGTTTATTTAAAATATTAAATATCACCAATGATTATTAAATATCACCAATAATTATTTAACACAATTTTTGCGTTGAGTGAAGGAGTTATTATTATCAATGATTTTAGTTTACAATCTGCGACTTTTAGGTTATAAAACCACAGATTATAAAGGTATAAAACTAAGATACTCTCTGTCCTGGAAACAATTATCGCTGTTCAGAAAGATTCAAACTGAATCCTTTAAACATATATGTATATATATATATATATATATATATATATATATATATATATATATATATATATATATATATATATATATATATATATATATATGAGGCATTCCATGTCAACTCGGCCACCCCCTCCTGTGCAAAATTGACTAAAGTTTTTCGAAACGTGCAACTGATAAATTTTTAGCTTATCGTCTTAACTTTCAAATGCCGAGTGGTATTTTGTAAAATTTCAAAATGGCGGTGTCAATATAGTGACTGCAAGCAATATACATCACTTTAAAAAAACCGTATTAGGTAGTTTACATTAATTAACAGCGTTATAAAATTAAAAATTGAATTTGATTATATGCACTAATCTATTATCAGCGATTCTATGTTTTTTTTTACCTCTGATTACACAATGGTTCGCCCCTAACCCCAAAAAAACTTAAAAAGCAGTTTTGTGAAATTTACAGCCCCTAAATGCATTTTCGATACATATTTTTGCATTTGTTTTTTATTTTTCTCATTGCCTAATATAAATATGGCCTTACCTCAGAGTCGACATAAAACTGTATGTTCCTAACCTAAAAGAACTCTCAAAAAATGTATTTTTACCTTCTTTATAGCTGTTTTTTAAAGCATTTTAAAGATTAGCATGAGGTTAAATTTTTATCGCCAAGTACGTAAATAATACAACTATAAATTGCAGACTAAGCAGTTTACCCCTAACCTTAAAAATATTTTCTAAAAATTAGTTTTCTGCAGATACACATGCTGAATAAAATTGAAATAGGGGATGTATAGATTTATTTCCACACATTTTATCGCTAAATACGATTAATCTTTCTTTGACGGCAATTCTTCGTTAACCTATAAAACTTTGCATAAATCGTATGTTAAAAATATTTTTTATATAGTAGTTATTACATAAGAATATGCTAAAATTGTAATAATCTACATCTACTGATAATTAAATTCGTACCAAAAATAATATTCTTTTGTGGTATTACCAAATAAAAATGTACTCTTAAAAAAGTATTCGAATGCTCCAAATGGATCCGAATTTAATTATCGTTAGAATCTGATATAGATAATTACAAATTCAGCATATTGTTATGTAATAACTACTATAGTAAATATTTTTAAGATATCATTTAAACCTCATTTTTATTGCATAGATCATAAACATTTTTAACGATAAAAATAAATCTATAAATCCCATATTTCAATTTTCTTTAGCGTCTGTATACTGCAGAAAACTAATTTGTAGAGAATATTTTTAAGGTTAGGGGTAAACTGCTTTGTGTGCAGTAAATAGTTGGATTATTTACGTACTTGGCGATAAAAAGTATAAAAATGTATCCTTATGCCAATCTTTAAAATGCTTTAAACAGCTGTAAAGAAGGTAAAAAACATTTTTTGAGAGTTCTTTTAGGTTAGGAACGTACAGTTTTATGTCGACTCTGAGGTAAGGCCATATTTACATTAGGCAATGAGAAATACAAAAAACAAATGCTAAACCATCTATCAAAAATGCATTAAGCGGGAGTAAATTACGAGAAACTGCTTTTTAAGTTTTTTTTTAGGTTAGGGGCGAACCATTGTGTAATCAGCGGTAAAAAATACATAGAATCACTGATAATAAATCAGTGCATTAAATAAAATTCAATTTTTAATTTTATAAAGTTGTTAGTTAATGTAAACTACGTATTGCGGATTTTTTAAAGTGATGTCTATTGCTTGCAGTCGCTATATTGACACCGCCATTTTGAAATTTTACAAAATACCACTCGGCATTTAAAAGTTAAGACGATAAGCTAAAAATTCATCACTTGCACGTTTCGAAAAACTTTAGTCAATTTTGCACAGGAGGGGGTGGCCGAGTTGACATGGAATGCCTCATATATATATATATATGAGAAACGGAATACCTTTAAACATAGGTGATGTTTGGGTTGCGTTGGTGTTAAGAAATCGATGTTTATGAACAGTAAGAAAGGAAATAGGCCTAAATGTTCATTGCAGTGATGTCCGGTAGCCTACGCGCAGGTTAGGCACGCGCATCTTTTTACTCTGTCGCTCTCGTTCAGGTGTATGTCTCTTGCTCTCGTTGCACTAGTGAGAAAGAAACCTGCGCTTAGATCACCCGACGCCACTGGTGCCTTGGATAAGGAACTTTTTAGTATATTTTAAAATTGAAAATCTCCGTTCTTAACACACTTTAGTCACTGAAGGAGTTAAAATGTATTGATATACCTACCTATAACATAAAAACAAGAATATGAGTTTTGATACATGTTATATTTAATTACAGTCAGGTAGCAATTGAAAACTCAGTTTTTGCAAAGATTATTCTCTTTCTTACTAATGTAAGAAAAAGAATAATTGTTAAGAATGTGGGATATTTTTAAATAATATTTTTATAAAGATCCCAATTATTTATAAATTGGAGCAAATCATCTTTAATTCTTAAACAAAAAGCATCTGGTTTAAACTTTATAAATATGATATGATATGTTTGTAATTTAATTTAATTTCTATAACATTCTGCAATTTTTTTTACATGCAAGTTTTACTGCTGACTGTAAAACAATTCCAATTCCAACTTGCAACGGAAGAAAAATATAAAATTTTATAAAATATTATAAAGTACAATTGAAATTTACCTTAGCTCCTACCACACGATATAATAGTGTATTATATGTAATAGAATTTAGAATACAAGGAATTAACACACAAATGATTCCAAAAAACAAACCAGTGTCTCAAGGGAATTTAAAGTGTGGATTGGTATGAAAAAAGTTACCAACTTTTCCTCCAGGCAATAAAAATCGAGCAGGACCGATATTTTGAAACAACAATAGACTTGCTCGAAACGTCGCTATGCGCATGCGTATTAAGGCGGCGCCAGACATGCGGCATTCGGCGAGTACCGAGCGACTGCTCGCCGAATGCCGAGTAGTGTGGACGGGTTCGTCGCTTCCCCGTTGGTGTTTGTAGAGTGCTCGTGTATTTCCCGTGGTTTGCCGGTATTTTATACAACATCAAAGTAAACGAGTATTCGCCGTTAAGCTTTGAATCTGTATCCACATATTCGTCCTTTTGCAAGCAAAAGTGTAGAGCTAGAAAATATCTATATATATATACAAGGTGTCCCTTAACTTATTGGCATAAATTTAGGAAAAGATTGAGCAAGTCAAAATAAGACGAAAACCTAAATAAATATTTTTCCTAATTACTTATGTTTCCAAGATACAGGGTGATAAAGTGTTAGGGGCCGTCCATAAATGATGTCACACGTTTTTTTAATATTTTTGACCCCCCCTCCCCCACTTGTCACAAAGTGTCACAAATTATGGGACCCCCCCCTTCCCCATTGGCGTCACGTCACGCTGATTTAATTTTTATGTAAGGTCTACCCCACGAAATTTTTGCTTAAAATAAAATCTTAATATCCAGTTTATAACCATTATTAATAATTAATAAATGTCACAAAATTATAAAAATATTTTGGAATTTAATAATTATTATTAAATTCCAAAATATTTTTATAATTTTGTGACATCACAACCTCCCAAACCCCCCACGCCTGTCATAAACTGTCACATTATCGACGACCCCCCCCTCCCCCCTAAGTGTGTGACATCATTTATGGACGGCCCCTTACCTATCATATCAGTTTTTTTAATATAACTTCTACTATGGTAGTCTTGGAAACGTGATATTTTGCGAAAAGTCACTTACTACCAAAACACATATTCACACATAATAACAATTGTTTGTTACGTAGAAACGGGGGTTGCTTTAAGCTTATTGTCCCATACAAACTTTGAGGTTAGGTTTTTATAACAATTGATACAATTTTTAGATTACACAGTTCGTCTACCATTAAAAAGGTGTACCTCTCAAACTTCGATAAAATAAACCGTTTCCGAGATATTTGAGATTACAATAATTGTTAAACGGTTTATTTTAATTACATCAAATGGTATAAAAACCTAACCTCAAAGTTTGTATGGGACAATAGGCAACCCCTGTTTCTACGACACTGCGTTCACGCGAACAATTGTAATTATGTGTGAATATGTGTTTTAGTAGTAAGTGACTGTTCGCCAAATATCACCTTTCCAAGTCTACCATAGTGGAAGTTATATTAAAAAAACTGATATGATAAGTAACACGATTTTCGTCTTATTTTAACTTGCTTAATCTGCTCCTAAATTTATGCCACAAAGTTTAGGGACACCTTGTATAGCAAGAATTGTTTCTTATTATTTATTGCAGGGTTGGCCAAAAAACGGGTTTAAAAAAAATTATATTGGGTTTTGTGTGGGTTTTTGTAGAAAATATTTGTGTTTTTAGATTTTATTTTGTCCAATAACATACTACCACAAGATATGACTGTAAAAGTAGCTAATAGCACTGTATCGTTATCCATTTCGATAAATTAATATAAGCCAATACTGAATACTCGTTGTTCCCACAGAGACTCTATACATGACGAACTACGAATATCTGGTTTAAGGTGCTCGCCATTTGGTTCCGCGAACACTTGCTGAGTAACTCAACTCCTTGCCAAATGGCGAGCAGTCGCTCGGTACTCGCCGAATGCCACATGTCTGGCGCCGCCTTTAGGTATAGCATGTAGATTTGCAGAATTTAATACGGGCTTAAAAATTGGAAATTCTTCTTGTATTTCTAAATCAAGATTTCTCTTTTCGATTTCAACATTATTAAATAATTTTGTTGTTGAATTTTTAATTATTTCAAAGACATGTTGAATTTTTTAAAATTCAGACACTGAATTTTATTAGGTCCATACCTTGCGTTTGTAAATATCGGGAAAGTTACCCCCTAATAATTTCATATTTTAAAAATTGTTTTTTTAAACTATCTACTGTAGACCGAGTTTTGGGGTTAAAATTGCGGTTTTTGAAATATTATTCTCGATTACATATATAAAAAGAGGTTCTTCTCCAAAAACTTTGACCAATTTTTTTTTCTTTTGATCACTACCTTGTTTTCCCTATTAAACCAAGTTTTTAACGATTTTGATCGTCAGAAATAGAATACCATATAGGTATCCATTATTTATAAGATTCTTAAAAAAATGCGAATTGTACGCCGCGGCGTGCCGCCGCAAGGTGCGATTTGAAAGTGTTGATGTCAGCGGATAGAACTATGTAATCTGTTAAGGTATTGAACTATTTTGCTTAGTATTATAAAATGTGTTGGTTAATAATTTTGCTCATTAATTATTTTACTTTAAATGAAAATGCAGTTTAAATTAGTACAATGTCTTCTTTTTCATTAAATTGATAACATCTATGTTAAAAAAATCCGACTAAAAAAACGGCTGGTTCGGTACAATTTTTCCGGTGGTCCCATCCGCCCCTGAAAAGCCATCATCAAAGCCTTAAGGTCTAGAAGGAAGAAGAAGGAACCCATGGTTACTAACTTGAAAAGAAAAGAGTAAACAAGTGGCGTATTTAAGATTTAAATAACAATTACCTATTGATTTTAAACAAATAAAACCAAAATATACTAAATTTTATCGATTTTTTTAGAAGTAATAGTTATGAGAACCATCACATTTTAAACACTTGGATGGATCTCAAATTTGTTTAAATTCGCTGGCATATTTGCATGGAATAGCAGCCATTTCTTCCTAAATCCAATTGTATTATTGTTGTAAACCCGAATTGTGAATTACCCATAAAGAAAAAAGTAAAATGAAGTCAAGTGAGAAATCCTGAAAATAAGTTTATTTGCAAACATTTCGTTATAAAATGCCACATGTTGCACTATTCTCTTTTAACTATTAAAATTCTGATCTTTATAATCTTGCAATTTCGGGGGAAAATCACATAACATTGTAATGTACCGTTCGGAACTAATGCGAGTTGATCCAGGATCCTGTCGCACAAAAGCTCGAACTTCGTTAACATCGTTTGCATTAATCGCCATTTTAGTTTTTGTTTTTTTTATTCCATTTTTCCAAATCCCAGTGGCGGCTCGTAGGTTCTGGGGGCACAAAAAACTTACCTACTAATTTTTGTACATAAAGTCCATTCTCCTATTTTTCATGCGAGAAACTGAGTTTTCGTGTTTCTTAGCCTTCTCTGCGATGTGTTTTAAATCATCTAACCCATGATTATTCCTCCCACGTAATTTATTTTTTTGAAAATTAAGAACATGAAACAAAAAAGCTTAGCGGTTACTGAACATCCTCATATCCCCTCGTATTTTTCATACATATTTCTGTTGAATACTCTATTGTAAGTTCGGCCTTTACCTGCGGAAGTGTAGCGTATTCGAAGATCGGGAATATGTCTTCCTTTTTTCTTAATTAAAAGTTTATCTTCAAGTGACATCGGGCTTTTTAAAAAATTTTGCACACAACTTACTTTCGCTGGTGCCATTATTGTTAATAAAAAATAAAGTTTATTTTAGAAACAAAACACGTAATTCACTTAAAACTTAAAAAACACAACGGTGCGCGGCGACAAAAAAGTTAGAAATCAAACGAACTGACACAGATGTTAAAAAGACACTGCGTTGGGTGCCCCAAATTGACGATATATTCGCGTACTGAGAGGATAACCGAAGAACACCGAATCATACTCAATAAGTACATTTCAAACTGTTCCCCGGCGGCGCGCGCAAGAAGGTTTAAATTCAACCGTTTGAGCGGACGGGAGGAAGGTTTGAGACCATCCTTAAATAGTAATTACAATGGTGTTACTTACTATAATGCACAATGCAACAAATAACTTTTATTACTTTTTATCTGGGCGGTTGGGTGGGCACGTGCCCTTGTGCCCTTTAGAACCAGCCGCCACTGCCAAATCCCGCCTCCCCCCTGAAATTCTCTTAGAAGCTTGGATGGCTATAGAGATAAGCAAGAATAATCAGAAAAAATAACTTCTTGGAGGTAGTACAAAGGACCAAACGTGGCCCAAGTGAATAATAATCAGAAAAAATAACTTCTTGGAGGTAGTACAAAGGACCAAACGTGGCCCAAGTGAATGTTACCTTGTTATGGCTACCCACTACCAATCAAATTCAATCCAATACAATTGCTTAACTTCTTGGAGGTAGTACAAAGGACCAAACGGGGCCCAAGTACATGTTACCTTGTTATGGCTACCCTCTACCAATCAAATTCAATCCAATACAATTGCTTAAGTCCCACTATTCTTTATTAAAATATATACCAAAAACAAAATAAATATACCTCTTCAAAATCTTCAAAATTATTTTTAATATTGATGTATTTTGTACGATAAAATCCTATAAAAAACATAAATAAAAATGACTATTTTACCTTCTATTTTACTGTATACATATCACTTATAGATATGGGGCAAAATTTACCAAGTGTACCAGGTGAAAAAAATTTTGTCACCGATTTTCTTTAAACTTTACTTATTTGTTGTTCTTATAACGAAGAATCACAGCATACATTTTTTTTGCTCTAGGATTGTTCATTCAAGAGTTATGGATTATTGAAATTTATCGATTTTTTACTTTTTGGTGAAATCGCTTTTTATTTAAAAATTCATAACTTCTGTTCATCTCTTTATTAAATATTTCAATTTAACCATCTTAAATGATTTTTTCCGTACTTTTTAATGGGCTATACCGTTTTAGCAAAAAAATAAAAATTGCAATTTTTTTTTGAAATTTTGCAATATTTTGCATTTTTTGAAACAATGTGTATTTTTTAATTTTTTTTTAATAGCATAAAATCCAAGTTTATTATGATACCTTTAAATAAAAAAAAAATTTAGAGTGGGCCCGACATGTAGAAGGGAAGTTTTTCATATTTGAATGCCGCACGGTCTAGCCATCGAATAGCTACTACACTGCTGTATGCGTTTATACCTATTAGATGCGAGTAAACGAATACAAAATGATAATTTAAAATGTAAAATTATGTTTGAGTAGTCAATGATGTATTTTAAATATTTACACTGCCGCACGATATAGTTTTTTAACTGTATATTTTTGCACAAATTGTTTAAGCATGGGTCTACATTAAGGTGGGCCGAATTTTAACAATTTCGGAATTTTGATTTGGAATAGTGTGAAAAAGTTGCGTTTTGGCAATACAAAGAAAATGTTTATTTTCAATTTTTTGTCAATTTGATTTTTTTACCCTCTACAGGGGGTTAAAAAATTTAAAAATTTCGAAAAACTGAAATTTGTAATTTTGGCTTGGAATAGGGTGGAAAAGCTTCCTCTTGATAAATGAAAGAAAATATTTAACTTTCCTTTTCCCCTCAATTTGCGATTTCCACCCTCTACAGGGGGTTGAAAAATTAAAAACCACGATATAACTCAAATTGTGGAGCAGCTCTTTGCTTTTTCAATATTTATTAGGCTAATAATAGATATTAAAAAACCCAGACCTCACCGCGGGGAGGTGGCTGCTCAGCGAGTTCCATCCTACCATCCCTCTTCAGAAACTGAAGTGATTTACTCATTAAAGTCTTTTTTAGTTTCAAACTGGGGCATTGATGTTCGTGAATCCATCTTTTCTTTAATAAAACCATCCCTTTTAACTATGCCAACAACTGAAAAAGATGCTTCCGTCACTAACTTGACACATCGTTCGACCGCTTGGGTGTGGCACGGATACGACTCACATTCAAAAATTTTCTCAGGATCACTTTTTATAAAAGCTTGATATCTTCAACGGTCATGCTTTGAAATATCGGAGGACAAGTGATCTCATTTTCCTGCCAGTTGATCAAATCGATGTAGTCATCAGCGTCAAAGTTAAGTTTGGGTAATGTGAAATTCCGAATTTTATTTTGATTATCTTTATTTTTCGCATTTATAATCAGTCTAAGAGCACGCTCTCTTACAAAATTACGAGAATCGGATAACATACATAACAGCAGGTTCTCAGGATGTGAAAAATATGAGTTGCGCTGAATCACAGGGTAATAATATCGGCTTACCTTTATAGTTTGAAAAACATGCTTTGCTCCGTGTTTAAATGATGGATTAAATTTTATTGGAAACCCCATGGAAGCATATACTTTCAAAATAAAAGTAGTCAACTGCATTAAATTTGTGTTGGGATCTTCTGTGCCGATATACAGGCGTAAAATACGATTTGCCAAAGTTAGCCAACGGGCATGGTTTAATTTACCAGGATTTCGATTTATTTAGTCCGTGGAATAGACTCCTGAGGAAATTGCTTCACAGATTTTATATAAATAGTTTTGATCTGTACTTAAGTCACTACACGTCACAGGAGGTAGCTCACAGTCAATATTTTGGTAGTTTACAACTGGTAAAGTTTCGCAGTCTTGTATTTGCTTTCCCAATGGACCTGCAAATGCTTTAGGTCCAGATGTTTGCCCATTAATATGCTGGAATATATGTCTAAGAGGGAGTTCATTAGCGTGTAGCTGACACACGAAATGCTGTAATGGTCGACCTAATTTCACCTCAATTTAGGCAATTACACCATTTTTCAACCCGGTGTTCACTACGGTCCCGTCACAACCAACCGCAACCAGATCACTTAAATCATATCCCTTCTCTTGCAAAAATGAGAAAATGCTGTTGCATATACCTTTTACCGATCCATTGGAAGGTACAGTATGACCCAAAAAGATGGATCCTGGTTGCACTAATGTGATGTGCTCCTGAACTACTGACAGTCGATGATGTTTTTTATCCACTGTTTCAACCATTAGGGTTTTGTCTTTCTTCCATCAAAATATATTGCTTTGAGAGATTCATTTTCTTGTTTAGAATAGGATTTTCAGGATTTTTCTCTGGCCCGCCTCAATTTATTTTTGTCTATCACATGCGTAGTGTCATTCTTTGAAACGATTCCAAAGTCTTGCAATACTGCTGTAACGACTGCAGCTGCAGATCTATCTGACAAACCAAACCTGTCACAAATTTTAGCAACCGTAGGAAGCCTTACAGTATTTAGGGGTGCCTTTAATGTTTCGCCAATTCCCGCAGAGGTGGAGGGCAAGTCGCTTACATTTAAGATGTTTGATTGGCACATGTCCGACGTTTTTGTTCTAGATTTTATTGTTATTTCATCACTTTATGGTCTTTACTGCAAACACATTGTTCAAAGTTCTCACATTTACACGCACTGATGTCAAATAACTTTTTGATTTGAACTTTAAATTCTTCTACTTTTAAATTATATCTTTCACTTTTTCTAGAACTTGGATACCTCAGAAGCTTCAAATATTTTTCATGCTGCGCCTCGATCAATTGTAGAACACGTTTTCTTGTTACCGTGGGTATTGACGACTTCTGCCATAAATACAAAATCTTGTCGGCAAGTATATTCGATATATCGAAAAACTTTGGCTCTTGTCCTGAATTGGGAGTCTTCAAACTATATCTAATGCATACATAACATTTTAAAACTTCTTCTATACTTGGAAGAATATTGTCTTTTAAATCAGAAGGAGAGCCTAGTAAAGGACACTCAATATCGCGCCTCGTATAAAAAAGCTTTGCACAACTCATGTCTGAATATTTATACTAAAAATGAAACTCAACTTTTATCGCACACACTAATTTTTACCGCAACGAGCCGAGCATAGCGCGAGCCTAGATAAAAGTTTTATCATAAAACTAATATTAAGTTGAAAACAATAAATCACTGAGCGTTATTAGATCAAGGACGCGACACCCCCACCACAGAAATAGAGGTGTTTAGGAAATATAGAGGTAAATGTATAAAAAGATGAAATATTTTCTGCCCTTTTCTTCGGTACACTAAAAAATCTTAATTATATCGTGATTTTTCATTTTTCAACCCCCTGTAGAGGGTGGAAAACGCAAATTGAGGAGGAAATTGAAGATAGATATTTTTTCATTTGTCAAAAGGAAGCTTTTCCACCCTATTCCAAGCAAAAATTACAAATTTCAGTTTTTCGAAATTTTAAAATTTTTTAACCCCCTGTAGAGGGCGAAAAAACCAAATTGACAAAAAAATCGAAAATAAACATTTTCTTTGTATTGCCAAAACGCAACTTTTTCACACTATTCCAAATCAAAATTCGGAAATTGTTAAAATTCGGCCCACCTTAGTCTACATATATGTATAATCTATAGATTTCGCGAGGAGGATCGATGATATTAAATAAAAAATTGATTGTTATAACCGTAACGGCTTGCCTATAAGCTGAATGGCGCCTTTACGGTTATAACAATACATTTTTTATTTAATATCATCGACCCTCCTTGCGAAATCTATGTAGACCCATGCTTAAACAATTTGTGCAAAAAAATACAGTTTATATACAAAAGTGCTCTTTTAGTTCCACCCTTACTTCTTAAGAAGTCCCATAAGCCAACTGAATGGCTTGTGCGGGTTAGGGATAGGAACGGACCGCGGGCTTAAAGTCCCCTCCGAAGGACTAATACACAATAAAAAAACTATATCGTGCGGCACTGTAAATATTTAAAATACATCATTGACTAGTCAAACATAATTTTACATTTTAAATTATCATTTTGTATTCGTTTACTCGCATCTACTGGGTATAAACGCATACGGCAGTGTAGTAGCTATTCGATGGCTAGACCGTGCGGCATTCAAATATGAAAAACTTCCCTTCTACATGTCGGGCCCACTCTAATTTTTTTTTGTATTCAAAGGTAACATAATAAACTTGGATTTTATGCTATTTTAAAAAAAATTAAAAAATACACATTGTTTCAAAAAATGCAAAATTTTGCAAAATTTCAAAAAAAAATTGCAATTTTTATTTTTTTGCAAAAACGGTATAGCCCATTGAAAAGTACGGAAAAATTCATTTAAGGTGGTTAAATTGAAATATTTAATAAGGAGATGAACAGAAGTTATGAATTTTTAAATAAAAAGCGATTTCACCAAAAAGTAAAAAATCGATAAATTTCAATAATCCATAACTCTTGAATGAACAATCCTAGAGCAAAAAAAATGTATGCTATGATTCTTCGTTATAAGAACAACAAATAAGTAAAGTTTAAACAAAATCGGTGACAAAAATTTTTTCACCTGGTACACTTGGCAAATTTTGCCCCATATATGGTTTAAAAGTAAAATGTATTTAAAAAAATTTCATAAATAAGCCAAAAACTTGTTCCTAAAATTGACAGAAATAGGTTTTTGGGTTTTACCGAAAAATTATTTTTAAGAACTAATGCGATTTATAAAGTTCATTATTTTATAAATATGTAAAACAAAATTAAAAATGTTGGCATTTATAAATAAATATATATTTAGAGATCTACATAATTATTTAGTTCGTATTATGTCGACAGTTTGTAAATAGTGTGTTGCATAACTGGATCCATGCAATAAAGGAAGATGATTGTGTTCGTGGTTTATCCGAACTGTTTTTCCATATGTTAATAGCGTAGACTTGCACTTGGTTTTAAAATATCCATTGCATCTCCACCGTGTTTTTTGGTGTGTTTTGCTGTATATTGTGTAATCGTTATCTTCGAGTATTATTTTTGGGTTTCTTTTGCCAGGAACTATGTATATTAGACCTAAAATTGATTGTATTATGCTTGTATAGACGTGTATATTTGATACCTAAATAATAGTACATTATGTAACAGGCGGAAAAAGCGCTTATATTATAGCAGAGATCAGTATTTGCCGCCGAGGCGCTAGCCGACGCTGTAGATCTGAGCTAATATGCTTTCTCAACCATGTTGTATGTATGCGTTTCATAATTCTGTACTTACATTAAAATTCTCGAGTTTGCGACATTTTGTCATAAGTAAATAATGTTGTCATTTGACATTATAGGTTGAGTACATAAATTTATTCTACAGTGACCTGTAATTTACAGCCAGCTACAATTAATTCGAGCTAAACGCGATAGATGGGAGCACTCTTCCTATGTTTTTTCAATGTATTTTTATTATTGGACGTATAATAATTTAACTGCGTGCAAATATAAAGTCTTTTTATACAGGGTGTCCAGAAAATAGTGTGCAATACAAGCAGTTTTTAGGGCCAAAAATAGAAAACTTTATATGAACATAGGTCAACAAATATCCCCCTAAGAGGTCTAGCCTTTTAAAGGGGCACCGAAGATATTTTATTATTATTATTATTTCTGAAATGGTTAAGGATAAAATAATGTATTTTTGTGAAACATACATATGTATTTTAAGTTATATTTTCACATGAAACAAAATTTAATAAGTTATGAGGGTGTAAGTTATAAACGTTTGCCTATATTTCATCAAAAAAATATTCAAATTAGTAAGGGTTATCAAAAAAAATGTAATTAATATAATGAAAAATATTATTCACAATATTAACATTATTATAGTAAATTAAAATCTGCATGCAACTATTATTTTATTATTCCGTAAGGATGTCTAACAACTTTCACAGTTTTCTTTAACAGTTTTTCAGTTTTAAAAAATCTTGGAGGATGGTTATGTAAACGGTTTATCTGAACAGTATTTTGAAAAGTTGTTAAAGTTACAGTGCATTTTGTTTTGAAATAACTATTACACCTCCATCTGGTTTTTGTATTTTCTTTAACTATTATAATGAAAATATTGTTTTCAAATATTATTTTTGGATTTGTTCTTGCAGTGTCCACGAAAATAACGCCTAAAACAAAAAAGTATATAAGTAATTATATACTTTAACTTTATCTTAAAAAATTATTACTCACCCGGTTAGGATCTCACAATCAGTATCAGTATCAATGTAATACAGAATAAACAATGTAGGTAGGTTGCCCATACTAAATAGTCACGTCATAATATTCTTAGTTAAAAAAACATTTTTTTATTTAAAATTTTTGATTTCATATGAATTATTTCTAAAAATGACCTCCAAGATGCTGTAATTTAACACCATTATCCTTCTTCCTGTGAGATTATTTAAACCAAAAAGTTATTAAATTTAGGACCCACATCAAAGGTTGGTTTTTAAAATAAGAAAATGTGAATGTAATGAAATTGTAAAACATTCATGATCACCGAAATTGTTGAAATTATGTTAATTGACAATTTTTTCGAAGGTAATACCGATTCTATTAATAAGAGCGCAGTTGTTTATAATTCCAGTTCAAAAAACAAGTGGAATTTATACAATAAAAATGGTCTGGTTAATTTTTAGCCACAAGCGATATTTAAAGAGAATATTTTTCGAGTGAAAATACCCAATACAAATACAACAAATTTATTAAAACAAAATGACCAAAAGTAAATCTACCAATTTTAACTATTTTTACTTTTCATCGTGTTCTTCTTAAATACCAAAATGATTAATTTTGAGTTTTGTGTAAAATCGTAAAAAACTGATTTTGGCGTTTTTAGTTTTAGGGCCTAGAGCATGAATTATTTTTGGAGCGAAATTTTTGAAAATTTTTCCGTGGCGCCAGCCGAGTAAATTTTTTTGCCAATAATCTTAAATATATTTATAAGCTTTATTATTTATACGTTCTATAATTTTATACTACTAAAAACAAGGAAAAAGTAATAAAAGAATGAAATAATGACGCATAGGTACACTGCTTTATTACAGTTGTCAAGCCAGGAAGATTTTAATTTATTAATCCTATAGCTTAGTAGGGTGATTTCCGAAAAAAAATAGGATGTTTTCGTATACACATGTCAAGCAGCTGATTGGCTAAAATTAAAAACTGTAAAGTTTTCAGATACATTTTTAAAGCACCCTTAAAATTCAAGACAGCGGTGATGCGTCATGACGCCTTAAACCAAAAGACTGTCTACCACTACCTACCTAAATAATTAAACCTATTTTTAAAAGGTGAAATTACATTTATTTAAAAAAATACACAAAAATTACACTTAAAACTGTTATACTTGTACTCTAGATGAACGTTTACTTTTGGTAGGATTCCTCATTATAAGTACTTGTTGTGGTAATCTATTTTCGTAAGGTGGATTAACAGGTGGGTGATTGTGCTCCTGGTTTATTTGAACTACTCTTCCATAAGTAATCAAGGTAGCATTGCATTTGCTTTTAAAATACTGGGTGCATCTCCATCTAGTTCTCGAGCCTTGTTTGGTGTTTATGGTAAATTCGTTATTGTCAACGATTATCTTTGGGTTTTTTGTGCCGGCTCCGATATAAATCATTCCTAAAACTCATATTTAGTAAATATTATTTACATTAAAAAAAGGACAATTAAATACAACTTCTTATTTTTAAAGCATATAATTAAATTTTGAAAAATAGTTTTTGTATTTATTTAATAAATAGGACTTTATTAAATTTTCAACATTTACAACTCACAAATAGGTTAAAAAACATAAATTAGTTTTTTGGGTAATTTTGATACATCAATAATTTTAGAATCATGATTGTGCACTTTTGATCCACATAATTTTGCACAATTAGAATGTGTTACTAGTCTGCATTTGCATTTGGTTTTGTAATAATAATTACACATCCAATATGAATTTCCATTTTGTCTTTTGTTCATTTCGAAAATGTTATTCTGAAATACTAGTCTTGCATTTTTCTTTCCTGCGATGAAATATATGAATCCTAAAAAAAATATGTTAGTTTTAAAAGTTTATGTTTTTAAATTTTGATAAAACATGTTTTATTTAAACTGTAAAATTTAATTATGCTTACTTTAAACCATGAAAATATAGCTTGCATTAAACATTTGAGAATAAAGCTTAACTAAATGATAATATTTTTTTCCTGAAAACAAATGTTAAATTAACTATTTAGAAACCACCAAGGATAATTATTATACAAGTTTAGTTTTAAAACATCTGATATAAACACTTTTATAACAACTTTTGTATCTTAATTTTTTTACCCACAAAAACCAATTTTTAAATTTGAATTGATGACAAAATACTAATAGGTATTTATAAATATTTTTTCAGTGATTTTTTAAAATTAAATAATTGAAGGCCCAAGTGCAAGAATCAGGTATCTCCAAATATTGTAATTTTACAAAACGCTCTCATACAAAGTCATATTTAATACATTCATATATATATTTTTTCAATTTTAATACTTATTTCTGCCTCCAATAGACAAACTCTATGCCAAGTCTAATTTTGTATTATTGTGTAAATTTATAGGAGCGTTTTTTTTACCTCCTGTTAAGTTTTAATGTTTTGAAATACCTGGTTTTTGCAAGGGACCCCTTGATTATGTTTAAACAATATACGATTTAGAGCTAAAAATGACATGTAACAACAAATAATACACATAATGTACAGGATGATTTAGAAAAATGGGAATATCTCTTTAAAAAAGGTATCATAAATATGTTTTAAAAAATTAATCTTTTTAGCAAAAATAAAATTGTATTTACAAAGGATGTGTAAACTTCTAGGCTGGTACACAGAAAAAAATCTAACATAGTACCAAGAACAGCGCTGTCATTGAATGCATTAAAATTGAAGCAATCTAAATTGTTATTTGCTCAATTAATTACTATTAAACCAAAATTGGGAAATATTTTGCCTAAATGTCAAGGATTTTATTAAGTTAAATGTATACATAGTATACATACAATAGTAACGTTATTAAATAAATCAAATTAGTATTTAATGCAATAACATTCTATCATTCTAAAAATAAATATCAATATGAATATCAATAGATTTAGGAGCGATAACTTTTGTTATTAATTTAAAAACAGTAAACGATTATAGTGTGCTAACTACGTATTGGTATTATAGGAACTGTTATTCAGGAATACGGATTACAAGATCCCATTGGTTTAATGGCTCACCCATTCATTCTATGCTAGTGTTTTTTCTGTGTACAAGTTTTGTGTTGGAAATATAAAAAATATTTAAATAGGTAATTTCCACCCACCTTATCGTTTTCTACTTGTCAAACTTTTTTATTTAATACCCATATCAAGGCGGCCGCCATATTTCTATCTTTCTTACTTATGCACAGCCACTTATTTCTTACGCCACAAACACACATGCAAAAATGATCTACGCCACGTTCGCGCGTTCCCACTTTCACTAATATCAATTATCGCACGAACATACTAACCCATCTTCATGACTTAAGTCTTAAGGCGGCTGCACAACAGCTAACAAAATTTATTATGTAAGTGTTATTAGAACTGCTACACTGTTCAAAATTTTAGCTAATTTTAACCTAAAATATTAGACTATATAGGACCATTGATTTTTTAAGGCAAACTGCTTGTAATGAATTCAGAGGAATATTCCCCTTTTAAATTAGTGAATTCTTTAACTGATATTTTTAAAGAAAATGATACAATTAATTAAGCAACATTACTTAGGTTTCAAAGATGATACACCTTAGATCGTAAGGGATATTGCCTGAGAATAAAAGAATAAATTTCTTGTTTCTAAGGCAATTTGCTTAAATTTTTAGATAGATTTTAGCTAAGTTTTCAGGCAAATTATATATATTTTTAGTGAAAATTCTAGCATAGGAATTTTCTTCCAAGTTAGGACTCCTTCATCTTTATGTCCTAGGCGAATTAACAACGGCGGTTCCGGTACTACATGTAGTACCGGAACCCTTTAAATAATCCCCTGCAGGGTTGGGATTATTTAAAAATAAATTGGGAATGGGAAATTCCATTTACTTTGCATTACTTAACACTACTTAGCACTATTATACAATAATAGCACTATTGTATACAAAATGTTCACTTATATCACAATAATTGTTACCTATGTTGTTATATTAATAGCACACAACGCGGTCTTTAGGCTTTCGTTGATTTTGGCATTCTGGTGGACAATATAGGCGCGAATATTTATCGTAAAACGTCGGTATTAGCAATCGTAGCCGATTGCAAGTAAGTCACTAATATTAAAAGGAATTTACCTAAATTAGTTCAATAATTTGCCATAATAATTTAGAAGAATTACCTAAATTAAAAGCAAAGTTTTCGTACCTAAAAGTAATTGAGATTTTGACTAAATATTTAGGTAATCTGCCTATCTTTTTAAATTTGACAAGTTTATTAAGTAAATTATGAATATTTATCTAGAAGTTAGTGAATACACCATAGAACTAAGGCATTCGTTTCTGCCTAATAAACGAGAAGGTAAATTGCTGTACTCGTTTAAGCATATTACCTTATTTTTCCTTAACTAATTCTGATTAGGTATTTTAAAAGGCTTGATTTTGAACAGTGTAAACAACATATCTCAGTTATTAGACATGGGACCCACATTAAATTTATATGAGTTTATAATGACCTTAAATAGACAAGTTCTGCGCAAGCAGAATTCAAATTGAAGTTTGAGAAAAAAAATTAATTTTTTAAGTGTGAAAAATTAATTAAAATATATGCTTAAATCTATTTCAGTAATGCTTGAATTAAAGATATCACATTTACCACAAATTAAATTAAAGTTATTGCACATTACTTGTACTGGAGATTTTAATAGCACGTTTGTTCTTGGAAAACTGAATAAAAAAGTTTACTATCTCGAGCTCCTAGGCAAAGTATTAAAATATTTATAAGACTTAATTTATGACTGGAGTCAATTTGGTTATTAAAAAGTTTCTATAAAAATTTTAAACTTGCAACTATGCGTCTAGCATGTAGGGTCTTAAAATTGAATCGTGATAATAAAATAGTATGGTCAGTTCCTCTACACGGAAAAAAATCCCTTACTAGGTTTAAGAATAGTTCTATACTTCATGTTAGGAACTTGATTTAAGTATATTTATTATTTCTATAAGATTAGCGTACATTTAAACTAAGTAATGGGATATACTTAATTTTTAAGAAAAACTGTTACTTGATTTGAGATGAGTATTCTTGGATTGAGTTTAAAGGTATTTTATTTTAAAGAAAATTGGTATACTTAAATAAAATATACAATAATGCTTATACTTCAATTTAAGTATAAGACCTCTAGAACAAAGAATACACTATACTGTATTTAAGTATAGCTATTATTAAAACAAATACCTAATTCTTCGCTTAAGTAAATACCGTCCACCCTCTAAGACCGCTTCGCTAAAAGAAAAGACGCAGTTTCTGTGTTCAGTGTTAGAATAGAATTCTATGGTGGTAGCGTGTGTACGTGTCGGCGCGCCGGCAGTTCGTTTTTTCCTTTTTCGGTCTGGATGTTATTTTTAATAAAAAATAATGGAGAAGAAACTTAAAAATTGGGGCTAACAATGTTTACTAGACACATTTTTGGGTAAGTAAATAATATTTCATTAATTTAAAGTAATTAACTAGGCATGATCGTAAAAATGTAGTGTAAAATGGATAGGTATACTGTAGTGTAAAATGGATAGCATACGACAGGTAATAGACAATAGCACATAAACCGCAGAAAGGCTATAGCCTCCAATTCAGCTATATTAGTTTTGTTTTAGAAAACGAGATAGATATCGATATTATGGTAAACCTAAGCGAGGAAAATTTAAAGGAATTAATTCCAAAAATAGGATTGAGGATCAAGTGTAGAGAAAAAATTGAAGAATTAACACCAAACCATCTACGATTATAATGGTAGCCTTCTTAGAGACTCATTTTACAAATTATTTAGCTGGATATAAATTTTACTGACAATAAAAATACCTACTTAAAAAAATAATAACTATTGTGATTAAAAACCTTACCTTTACATATAGCACCAAAAATGTGATACCTAGGTACTTAAAAAAATAAAATGTAAAATATAGTATCTAGGTTAATTAACCGTGAAAGAATGAATTTATATAAATTGACAGTACTTTTTCTAATACCTCTAAGACTGTTAGGTAATAAACCTATTGTGACATCAGTGCCTATTATAAGTATACTTAGTACTTTAGTACATTAAAATAATTAAAATAATATGCCAAAAATACTGTTAAATTACTGTCATAACGATTATACGATTATTGTATTTTCACTTTCACTTGTATTTTCCGTAGTGGTAGGATAAATATTTTTCAGGGTCAGGGTCAGGGTGTTTTTTTTGTTAAAATTATTCCGAGTCGCTAGACGAGGGAATTTTTTTTTCTAATCAACCACTTTCTTTAAGAATAGTGTAAAGTTATTTTAAATATATACTATACTTTTATCAAATATAAAAAAAGGAAAAGTAAGAATACAAGCATTTTATGCAAGTAAAGCGTGTACTTACAATAAGTATAAATAAATAAATTTTAAAGAAAGTATATTCTTAAAACAAGAATACTGTAAAGATTTTACAAAGAAACTATACTTTGATAAAGTACATACTAACGTTACAACAAGAATACCGTAGTCTTCATTGAAGACAAATTTGTATACTTAACTCAAAATTAGTGTGTTTCTTATTTTTAGTATAGCAGTAATCTTAGATTAAACCGAAGCTATCTTTATTTTATAAGAATATGAGGATACTTGAAACAAGTATAAATTTACTTGCGGAATAGGGAAACTAAGCTATACTTGGATAGAGTTGAATTTTCTTGGAATCAGTATAGATTTTTTTCCGTGTAGTAGGATAGGCCTGATCAATTCTATAAAAAAAGTTTTAAAAATCGTCTTTGTACTTTTTTGATGTAATCCATATGTACATAATAATGTAGCTAGATAAGAGAGCAATTTTCAAGTTTTGTTCTAATGAGGTAATAATACAATGATTTTAGAGCTGTGATGTTGGAAACATTTTTAGAATTTCGACTTATAAAACCCAACACCTTTAAAGCAGATTCAACAGTATTAATAATATGGGTTGTAAATGATAGCTTATTTTCAAAAAATACACCAAGGTCACGAATTTCATGACAGCGTGAGAGAGCGGTATTACCTAAAGTGTAATTATATATAATGACCATTTTTTTTTAGACTGTAACTACAGATTTTACATTTAGAAATCTTTAGATCAAGTTTGTTAATTTTGCTCCACTGAAGAACAATGTTTAATTGATATTGAAAAAGGTCGCAATCAGTAGTATCGGAAATACTCATAAATATTTTCAAATCGTCAGCAAAAAATAAATGTTTGCAATTTAGTTTTAGTGAAAAATCATTAATAAATAAAATAAACAAAAGAGGACATAAATTGGAGCCCTGTGGAACTCCACTACTAGCAAAAAATTAAATTAACCAAAGTTGTACCCATTATAAGAAACAAACAATTTGCGCTGACACAAGTAGGATTGAAATAAATAAAATAAAATTAGACAACTTATTGAGCAAAACATTATGGTCGACTCTGTCGAAAGACTGAAAAATTGGTGTATATCACATCCACCTGAAGTTTTCTATCAAGTTGTGTATACACAACTTGATAGAAAACTTCAGGTGGATGTGATTTTTCTATAGAAACAAATTGCGAGAATTCGACAAGATTTATTACAGTCGAACGTTTATTCATAAATCCGTGTTATTGCGGGGAAATAAGTTTTAAAATTGTTATTGACAATTAAATTTATATAATTTATAAATATGGATTTAAAAAAATATTAAAATATTATCATTTGAAAAATATATTTTTCATGCAACAATTTGTTTTTTACATGCATGCAGAGATAAATATAAAATGTCATTTTAAAGTGTATGGTAAAGTTTACTGCTTTCCTATTGGCTCACGACGGAACGGGAAAGTTAAAGATTGAACAACGTTCACGTACCCGTTTCCTTTAGACTTATTATTTGCGGGTATTGTGCATACATAAATTGAATTTTACCTTTTTAATTTTTTATCCGTTCCCGTTCCCGTTAATGGATTATTACTAATAATTTATTAGGCAGCAGCCTTTTAGAATTAGAAACATGACAATAACGTTTTTTAATAATGCACCCGGTTTATTTTTATATATTTAGTTCTTAGTTTTGCTTTTAATAATGTTTTATTTGAAAATTATTACTTTAAACTTTTGTTAATAATTAATTTGAAAACCGTGTTTCCTGGTTCTGTCATGAGTCATGACTCATGACTGATATTTTAAGTAATGTTACGTATTGTTACCCGTAGTTTTACAAAAAAAAATATAACTGGTAATTAAAAAAATATTACATAATGTGACCCGCCAAGTCTCCTTGCTATGAATATTATATATTATTTATTTATATTTACTATTTTCATAGCTTTTTAGATTCCTAAAATTCTTAGAATACGCCATGTAATTTGGTTGTTTCTTTTAATTGTTTCTATTTTATATTCATGGCTTTTATGATTCTTAAAATATGTATAATCAATCTATCCGACCATTAGTTTTTAAGTTTTACACGGAGAAAAGAAAACAGTAACAATTTGATCAAAAGACTAATTACACTTGTTTAAAAATTACATTCGGTGCACCGAGATATACTTTTTTTATTTAATTTTAATTTGTTTTTTGTTGAAGGTACAATTTGGGTCATATCTCAAGTTAGAAAGGACCAATCTGGTTGCAAAAAGTGTCAAATAAAACAAAATCGAATCTTTGACAAATATCACTCTCTTGATGACCAATCAGTTAAAGTGCGAATATTGAAAAAAAACAATAATAAGAATGCCACATTTACCGTTTTGTTCAAGAATGAATAAAAGTTATTGAAATATGACCAAATTAACTTCGTAGATTTTGCACTTTCACAAAGAAAATAAGGTATTCAAGAAAAAAATCTATGGATAAAATACAAAGTTATAACAGATGACAGTTTATATACAAGTAGCAAAATTCAACTTTTTGTTGTAGTAGGTAACATGCAATTTGTTTAAAAATATTTTTTTTGTTTATTTATTAATGACTGAAGTCACGTTCGAACTCTTTTTGAGACGTCGCTCAGAACATACATTTCACAACCCACAAAATAAACTCCTCCTACTGTGCAGATAAACTGTAGTGAATTAAAGGCCACCTTACGGTCATGGAAGTGATAAGTGACAGCATACCTGGCTGACGAATCACCTGACAATAGAAAGCATTTTACGAAAGAACAAACAAGACTAACCAAGAGTGGGAAGGGCCATCACCTGCAAAAACCGATAAGTACTCATAACTAACCGCATGACCAAATACGTAAATTTGCAAAATTAATCACGTTTAGGTACCTACACAATCGTAAGAGCGGTTTTTCCTCTTAAACAACACTCTAATAAAACAAAAAACAATAAAAACAAAGAGCAACAGCAACATTAGTAACAAAACAATACAAAAATTAACAAACCAAGCGGTCCGAATTCTTATCGCTGGCATTCACGGGATTATAGCTGAGCAGGATAAATAAATCGATCACTAAGTAAGTTACAAAACCCATAAACTTAAGAGACTGGTCCCAATAAAAAAGTGTATAAACAAATCGAGACAAAAATAAAAAATCAGAAAAGTGAAACATTTATTTCTCCGACTTCACTTTTATTAGTTGTTAATTGTTAATGATATAACATTTTCTTTACATTTTTATCACCCTGTATAACATCCATTTGAACTTTTCGTCATCAAATCTTGTGGAGAATCACCCATGACATTTTTTTACAATTTGGAATCACCCTGTATATTTTTTTTTTTTTAATTTTTTGGACCAATCACATTTCAGAAAACGAGTGTTTTTTTTTCATTTTTGCAGTGAACTACTATTTAAGTGAAAAAAACACTCGTTTACACGAGTTGCATAGCAACCGATTGGTTGCTATGCGGAGAATAATTGTCAATGTTGACGTTTCTAATTTTAAAATAAAATGTAAAAAAATATGCGTTTTGGTCAAAAAAATCATACAGAAATAAAATCGGCAGTTAATTCTAATTTAAAAAAAAATATTCGTGAAAAAGTCTTCCCTTGATAAAATTTTTCCTTGAAAATTTCACTCGTGGCATTAATTTAAAATTTAAAATTAATGCCACGAAATTTCCAAGAAAAAAACGTATAAAAATCAAAAATTTTATCGTATATAATACCACTAGTGGTAAAATTTTACCGACAAAATTTTTGATTTTTATACGAATGTTTTTTTCTTGGAAATTTCGCAAGTGGCATTCATTTTTAAGACCACGAGCCGCTAGGCGAGTGGTTTGAAGTTAATGCCACGAGCAAAATTTCCAAGGAAAAATCTTGAGTAAATAAAAATCAAAAATTTTTTCAGGGAAAATTTTATCACGAGTGGTATTCGGCAAGACTATTTCACGAATATTTTTAACTGCTGATTCAATTTCTGTATGATTTTTTGGACCAAAACGCATATTTTTTAACATTTTAATTTTAAAATTAAAAACGTCAACAGTGACAATTATTTTTATCATAGCAACCAATTGGTTGTTATGCAACTCGTATAAACGAGTGGTTTTTTCACCTGAATAGTAGTTTTATCGCTGCAAAACTGAAAAAACCACTCGTTTTCTGAAATCTGATTGGTCCAAAAAGTAATGAGTGGAATAGTCGGTAAAATGTAACCACTAATGGTACGACTATTCCACTCATTACTTTATGAACCAACCAGATTTCAGAAAACGAGTGGTTTTTTCAGTTTTGCAGCGATTTCTCGAAACCATTACGTTTTACAAAAAAATTCAAAAGACAAAAGCTTCTAAATTGAATGTACTTCCTTACGGGTTTATATTAAAAAAAATACGCAACCAAAGTTTTGTGGCTCCAAAGACAAGGGGGCCTATGAAAAAGCGTCTCAAGGGGTTTCCAGCCAAAAACCTTAACACTATCAAATTCCACATATCAAAAACCCTTGTATACCAAATTAAGTGATTCTCGCACAACAGGGTTCTGAGATATGAGAAAAAGACTATTCTTAGAGACGACTTCTAAGGGGGCTGTATTGCAAAATTTGCAAAACTAAAAAATACGTGCCCCCTAAATTTATCTTGAGAATTGTGACCAAATTTTGTTGCATTCATTTCCGGACACCCTGTATACGACAATATTTTACAAAACGTTATACAGGGTGAAAAAATGTGGGTTATGAGTTTTACTTCTAAAAATATTTAAATACCCACCTATTACATTTAAAACATGTATAACTCTTAATAAAGTATACAAAAACTAATTAATAATTTCATTTATTAAAAATTTAAAATCTTTTTTCTACTCCTTTTACGGAATATGACACTTCCAATATTACTTTTTAATGTGGCATAACATATATTTCTTAGTGTTACAGAATAAATAATTTTATCACCGTTTTACGGAATAAACACTGTTTATTATCTAACAACTTTTAGACCGATCCAACCTCACTTTCTCCCAATTAAAATTTTTTTCCATGGTATTTTTTGGAAACGTAGAAAAAGTATAGTATAGTATAGCTCTATTTTAAAGAAAATTGAATTTATCATCCTTTGAAGTTAAAAAAAATTAAAATCCGATCACGGATTTGCAGCTAAAGCCAAAAATATAAATAAAACGAATTCCATAAAAAATATTTGAAATGTTCAAAATGTGCTCCTTTATTTGCTAAACAATAAAACAATCTGTTCTCAAACTCTTGTTGAACTTTTTTAAACGTTTCAGAAGTTATCTGCATACATTCTTAAATTATTCTACGTTTGAGTTCTTGAATGTTCTCAGGTGGTGTTTTGTAGACTTGTGTTTTTAAATGAGGTCGTGGGTTCGAGTCTCACATTGGTATGGTTGTTTATTTGTGTTTGTCCTATTGTGTAAAGTCCTTCGGAGGGAACTTTAATCCCGCGGTCCGTTCCTACCACTAACCCGCTCAAGCCATTAAGTTGGCTTCTGGGCTTCTTAGGAAGTAGGTAAGGGTAAAACTAAAAAAATGACCATAATAAAAGAAAAAGTTAAATCTGGAGATTTCGCCGGCCAATCTAGAGCACCTCTTTTACCAATTCATTTCTCGAGAAACCCCGAGGGTCTACAACATTTTCCAAAAGATCAAGGTATTATTGCCCAATCAAGTTTTCTTCGATAAAAAGCGGTCCAATTATTTTGTTGCCAGGAATACCAGCCCATTTTTTTTTGAGGATACTGAGTATGATTCTATCGAAAAACATATAAATTTTTCTTGTCCCGGTACCTTCAATTGTGTTTAATTATAAATCCATTTAGAAAAAAAGTAGATTAATCGCTAAAACAAATATTTTTTTAATAAATTGGGAGCAACCGCAATTCTTTGCGTCATTTCCTAACAAAACTGGGATTCTTCTGTCGTAGTTATCTTCGTTGAGACCGAGAATTTTTGCAGCTTCATTTAGTACACTTGATCTTGTGTGTTTTCTGTTGCACACTGAACCACTTTCCCTATTTTTTTTTCACCAGGTTACGAACGTATTGATGGCCTAAATTTTTGCCTGAATGCCTCCCGTTAAAAACGCGTGCGGTTCTACGAGCACAGGAATCAAATCCGTAAATAAAAATTATTTCGGGTATTTCTGCTAAAGTATACACCATTTTTCTAATATGTTGGTAGTTTGATATATCAAAACAAATATTTTGCCTAAAACGTGTAGCAAGTTGCTACTAGCAACTGTGCTAAAGGTAAATTGAAACGAAGCAAATTTTTACATAACTTGTTTATGGAATTCTTTATTTTATTTATATCACACTTTTTTGGCTCTAACTGGCGAATTCGTGATCGGATTTTGATGAACTTTAATGGATTTTAAATTGCATGTCCTTTAAAATGATGTGTCGCAAGGTGTGTGTGTGTGTTTGTGTAAAATATTTTAGTAAGGGTAGCTGGAGGTGAGAGGGTGCAACATAAAATTTGTTTAACAATGGATTTGTACTTCCCCTTCGATATTTAAATCGACCTGTTTTTGCTCTACACCTTTTCCAGTTGATATTCAGAAAGTAGCAATTGATATTCAGAAAGCAGCAATTGATTTTCAGATATTGCAAATGAAATTCAGAAAATAGCAAATGTTATTCAGATATTTCAAATGATATTCAGAAAGTAGCTGATGTAATTCAGATATTGCAAATGATATTCAGACAGTAGCAATTGATATTCAGAAATTACAAATAGTATTCAGACAGTAACAATTGTAATTCAGAACATGTCAATTGAAATTCAGAAATTAACAAATGATAACATTTTCATACTTAATTTTACTTATTTTCTAAAATCTCAATTTAATGTATTTCTTTGTATAGGTACATATATGTATGTATATTGCTTTTTTTCCATGGAATTGACAATAGTAAACAAATTTATCATCATTTAAGTAGGTATATTTGTCATAATTGTCAACTTATTGCAAGTAAGGACCGAATTTTCTTCATTTGTACTTTATATAAATTTCATTTATTTAGTTAATAAAGATAATGTGTACTTTCATTCATCATCGATTTACTGTATGCAACCCACTGTTCCTGAAACAATTGCTGCGGCTGAATTACATTTGATTTAATCTGAAAAACATTTGCTACTTTCTGAATTACAATTGCAAGTTTCTGAAAATCAATTGAATTATCTGAATTACAATTGCTATTTTCTTAAAATCAATTGTGTTATCTGAATTACATATGCTACTCTCTTAAAATCAATTGGAATAGCTGAATTACAATTCTTACTATCTGAATATCAACTGGAATAACTGAATTACAATTCCTACTTTCTGAATATCAACTGGAAAAGGTGTAGATCATATTAACTTTAACTTAATAGTATATTCTGTAACAAGTTTGGAATACAGCATATTCCGCTCGAGTGAAGACGAGAGCGAAATATGCAATTCCAAACTAGTTTCAGACTATACTTTTTCTACGTTTCCAAAAAAATACCATAGAAAAATAATTTAATTGGGAGTGAGGTTGGATCGGTCTAAAATTTGTTAGATATTAAAAACAGAGATGTCGCCACGAGTGTTTATTCTGTCATCCGATGATATTTATTGTGCGGTTTTAACCGGATTTGTTTGAAAGTGTAGATATTTTTTTTGAGCCAAAAACGCCATGTTTTTGCAAAATACAAGGCCCACTATGTCAGTAAATTTTTAAGAATTTATATTGGCGATTAAAAAAAATCTATGCACGGCACTGGATTCACCACCCCTCAAAACGACCTCATACTAAATTTTATTAAATTTTTTTAAGTAGGAATAATTTTGTAGCCAAATTAAAATGCACAATAATTACTATTTACAAAAATATATTCTGTCAAATTATCCATGAAAAAACATTAAAATAAAATTAGACTAATAGTATAACATGGTATAAATATTCTTATGCTTAATTTTGAAAAATAAAAAACGCAATATAACTTAAAACAACAATGAAACGATAAATAAAGAATTCCAAAAATTTTCTACAATTACATTTTCGTCACCTCTACTAATCCACCATTTATTTCAATACACTTAATAATTCTTAAAAATGAATATTTTTAAATGGCATTTTTATACAATATTTATTCTAAAAGTTAATTGACCCAAGTTATCCATAATACAGTTAATTGTAGAGTATTTTTGGAATTCTCTATTTTTCGTTTCATAGGGTCGTTTAAATTTAAGGGGTCGTGAATACAGTGCCGTGCTAATATGAAATAGTACACGGCCTTTTGTAAAAATGTTTTTTATTTGCTTCAGAAATAAGATTAAGATCTACACTTTAAAACAAATCCGGTTAAAATCGCACAATAAATAAATATTTTACAGGGGTGAGTCGCAAACAAATGGGTCACACTGTATATGAACAAATACTTTATTATCATGAAAAAACGCAGTGTCAGTGTTTTACCCATTACAATGAAAATACCCCATAGAAAAATAATTTAATTGGGAGAAAGTACGGTTGGATCGGTCTAAAATTTGTTAGATATTAAACACAGAGATGTCGCCACCAGTGATTATTTCGTCATCCCATGATAGAATAATTCATTCTGTAATTCTTTAGGAAATAAATGTCATCCCACATTAAAAAGTGATATTAGAACAGTCATATTCCGTTATAGGAGTAGAACAAATATTTTCTCCCACACCCACGTGTAATTAATAAGATTAAAACCAATGAACAAAGCAAGTATTACACTAGTTGAATAATAAAAATATACACTAGTGGAACAATTAAAAAGGCGAAAAATAAAAAGAAGACAATTGACAACAGCTATTTTTTATATACTTACATAAATATTATTTTAAACATTGTTTACATAATGAATTACATTCACAATTCAATTTTAAAGTGTTTATTTCTATTTAATTTTTGATTCTATTATGAAACAAAATAATATATGAGACTCGTAAAGAATGGTCGATTATGAATTTGCATTCATGCCACGCTTGTGTTTCAAACAAATGTTTGTTCATAATCAACCATTTTCTTGACCCGTTTGCACAATATACAGGGTACGGCATCAAAATTGAACGGTTTTAAAAAGGCTGCTATGGAAATACTATTGATTTGGTGTATATCAAATAGTGACAGACTTATACCTTATTACCAAAGGTTTCGTGTGACAGACTTATACCTTATTACCAAAGGTTTCGTGTGCAATGGCAAACTGGCCGGTAGGTAATCAACGGATCTTTGCTGTAAATTCGTTTATCCTGACCCAGTTCTTCGTACAGACGCAGATACGCTTTCGTCGTGAATATAATTTGCCAGTGCGCGCTGAAGTCCCATCAAGAATTTTGAAATGGGTAAGAGATTTTAACGAAAGAGGCAGCGTAAAATTAAAATTCGCCGGTAGAACTCGTACAGTTCGTTCACAAGAAAATATTGGGAGAGTCAGAGAAGCGTTTGAGCGCAGTCCACAACGTTCTGTAGTTCAGCACTTGATTGCTCTACACATTTCAGACCGAAGTTTGCGACGAATGTTACATCTGGATTTAAAACTCCATCCGTACAAGATACAGACAGTCCAAAAGCTAAATCCCTTTGATAAAGTCAATCGACTCAATTTCTGCACACAATTTTTAGAGACAATGCAGAAATCCTTAATAAACTGATCATGTCTGACGAAGCTCACTTCCATCTCAGCGGGTACGTCAACAAGCAAAACTTTCGCATTGGGCCAACACAACCCAAGAGAAATTCATGAGAGACCACTTCATAAACAAAAAGTAACGGTGTGGTATGGAGGGTCTACTTTTGGTGTAATCGAGCCATACTTCTTTGAAGAAAACAACCACGCAGTTACAGTCAATTAAGCTCGGTACATTGAGATGCTGGAAACATTTGTGTCTGCGGAGCTCCAAAGACGGAGTTACCGCTCACACAGCTAGACAGAGCATTGGTGTTCTACAGCGTATGTTTCCGGGTCGTTTAATTTCAAGGTTTGGCGCCTGACTTAACAATTCCTTTCTGTGGAGATTTATTAAGTCAAAAGTATACTCTACCCGTCCGCAAATAATTCTTGAGCTAAAAGAGAGAATTCGGAAAGAGATTAATTCCGTAAACGAAGATCTACTGAGACGTGTTTTCCTCGCTTCCAGGAACAGATTGCAGCAAGGCATAGAAGAAGACGGTGGTCATCTTAGGGATGTGATATTTTCAAGTTGAATTCCAGAATTCCAGAATTGTACTTTTAGTTTTAACTACATTTAGTTCAAACATATTCTTTGTTTCCTTACACTGTCCTTTTAATTGCCATTGTACACGAAACTTTTGGCAATATGGAACAAGTCTGTCACTATTTGACATACATCAAATCAATATGAAGTATTTTCATAGCAGCCACGAAACTTTCGGCAATAAGGTACAAGTCTGTCACTATTTGACATATATCAAATCAATAGTATTTCCATTTTTAAAACCGTTTAATTCTGTTGCCGGACCCTGTACTAGGTATTAAACAAGATTTTTATCAAAATATAAAATAATGATTTTAACATTATTTTATTTATCTAATATATTTATTAAACAGAAACATTTTTTGGATTTCATTATTTTTTAATAAAAGCCGCTTAAATGTTTAACAATTTAATTCATTTATAAGAATACAACTAATGTGATTAATACGGTTTACTATAAATAATGTTAAATTCTTTAGCCTCTTTTCCAGTGCAGTCGTGATGAGTTGGATAATGGTTATGGAGTTCCGAGTTAAATTTTGCAGTTTTCCCTACTGTAACAACCCTGGACTTACATTTTGTTTTTCCATAACTAACGCATTTCCAATAAGTCCTATCCCTTCTTTTTACGTTAATTTTGAAACAATAGTTATCTATTATTATTTTTGGATTTATTCTGCCCATATCAAAATAAATAATTCCTATAATTAAAAAAGTGTTTAAGCAACATTGTAATATACAATAATTTAAAATAAATTTTAAAATAAAACTAAATTTAAAAAGTCAATCTTTATTTTTAAAATATTAAAAGTACCTAGTACTTTAAATTCAAAATTGTTTGACAATGGTAACCAATTGTTTATGAAGATGGGCAAACTTTTTTGTATTTGCTTCATGGTTGTGTTCGTTATAAAATGTGATTGTATTTCCAGACGTAGTTAACCTAGATTTGCATTTAGTTTTTCTATAGGACGTACACAACCAAAATGTTTTATTTTGTGATCTCCTGTTTATGTTAAACGAAAATCCATCCAAAATCAGTTTTGGGAAGTTTTTAATTGACTTATCGAAATAAACCATTGCTAAAAATACATTTGTTAGATTATAATCTTATTTTTAAATCATTTATAAACTTCCTTTAGATCACGTAAAAATGTATTCGTAGTCCACTGAAATAATAGCAATAAGAAGATTAATAAGGCTAAAATGTTGTAGTAGTTTTCGTCCAGCGTTTTATAAAAAACATGTATTTATTAAAAAAATCTTGACTTACCTACGTTGACAATATCGAGAGAAAGAAGACAAGGTTGCGCAGGCTTGAGAGAGTGGGAAGGAGCGCTCTTTCTCATTATTACTACCACTTTTCGCCAAATTTGTTTTTGCAACCTTAGTTGTAAGTATATACTTATATACTATATATATAACTATACTTAAAATGAAAAACGCAGCAAAATAGTGACGTCGAATTGGTACCTAACCATAATTCAGCTGTCAGGGACAGATACCTTACCTCAATTCTACTATGGTCACTTTTATAAAAGTGACCTAACATCAAGTCTACTGTCAGTGACAGATAACAACAGCGTTGCCAGATTCTGTCAAAAAAGTAATATATTTTGTGCGAATTTAAATTTAATTAAAAAAATTACAATTTAACGATACTGAGTAACGTTCTTACACCGTGCTATTTTTCGTTAAATTCGCGCATCCACCACTTGCTGCCATGTTTAATTTTTTCTGACAGCTGACGTAAAAATTTAGGTTAAGAATCCTATCACTGACAGTGGAATGAAGGTAAGGTACCCAAACTTTATTGTAGGTCATTATATTGCTTTGTTCTTCATTTAAAGGGCAATGGGTAGTTTTAGTAGGAAATTGGCGTGGATTTTTTTTCGCGCGGCCAATACCAAATCGTAGTTTATGTTTTAAGGTTACAAAATTTATACATAGATATACATATAAACAGTTTTTCTAAAAACTGTAACACAAAAAAGATATTCAACTTTAAAAGTTTAAAATATATCGAACTGGTCTTCATATTAATTTCTGTCAGAATAATATTAACTGGATTATTCAAAAAAATTTTATATTTGTTAATAATTTAACTTGTTAGAAAGAAAAAGATTACAAAACATGTCATTTTTTATTTTACAATATTTCCGGTAATTCTTTGTTAGCTATGTGGCAAAAGTAGTATTCTATATATACTTTATTTAGTTTTTAAAACATCAGTCTTGATATAGATAAAGGTGCATTCATTTAAGTCCAAAAAACTATTTAATCAAGGTCCAAGGCTATAAAACAATCGCACAAAAAAAACAATAACACGAAAAACAACAACAAAATAAAGTAAGAGTTACAGACATACCTAAATAATTTAAAAAAGTAATAATGCTTCTCTTAGGTTTGAATTTGGAATTTTCTGTTGCCAAACGGATACAAATCAAATCAAATCAAATTTCGCTGGGCGAATATAGGACCAGCTTGGTCCAGGTGAAAACAGTAAGCTAAATAATTAAGCACAGTAAGAAAAGGTGAGGAAAGTAAGCAGATATTAAGGGAAAATAAATTTAAAAACCCCTACTCCACGTAATGTTTTTTAATAACATTTGTAAACATGTCTATAAATATTGTTGCTGATATTTTTAAAATTTTAAACCTAATTATCTTTTTAGTTTTGAGCTAAACTTTTTGCATCTTATGTTTGTTTTTTTAAGTACCTAGCAGGCAGTAGGACTCCTACTTCCTACTGTAGGTGTATCTATTATGGAAAAATCTTATTTTTTAAGCTAATTTTAATTATTAATAAATTATTATTTAGTATGCTTTTAAAAACTCATTTATAAGTTTGTTTCACTCCCACCTTTAAAACGATCATTATCGTACATGTTTCCATGCATTATTTATTTTTGTATTTTAGTCTGTCTATCTTATTATTTCTTTTTCTAGGTTTTATATTAATTATTTCATCTATAGTTTTCCATATTTTTGTTCAATAAATTCATATTTAAAATTAGCACAATATTAACCATAACTTTACTAATTTGACAGTTTTTAAATGTCATAAAATCGTTAAAATAAAGTGGCCTTCTATTAAAATAATACTAAATGTAAAAATTATTTTATTACCTCAATACAAAATTAAAAAACTATTAAACAGTTTCCCAACGACAATATTTGAAAAGTTTATATGAACATTGTACTGGCCTTTTAATTTCGCCGGCAGTAAACTAGATTTAACTTAATTTCGGGTAGAGACTCCGTGGAGTGCAAATAAAACATTTTCTTTATATTCACTGTAAAAAAATGCTTCTATATCGGATTAAACGGTCCATTTTCAAGGAATACATTTCGATTTACACATTAAAAATATGACATTTTTACCGGCACGCTGCAGCGCGCTGGTAATACAGATTCCCAAGTTAGTTGTTTATTGTTTTATAGATGTCGCTTTATACAAATATTTAATTTAAATCATCGTGCCTAAATTTAATTCGTATCTCGTGTTTTTTAAACTTATTACTTATTATACTATTACATATGCTGTGTATTTAAAACCTGTTATTTGGTTTTGTTTATAAATCAGAACCCTTTTTTTAAATTTTAAAAATATTAAAAAACTACAATTACCTACCTGTATATATAATTGTGGCTTTTTAATATTTTTTAAACTTATAAAAAGAGTTCCGATTTTTAGGCTTTTGTCCGTTTTTTCCTAATAAAGCAATGTTTAAACCTGGCAACCCTAAATAAATTAAGATTACATTTAAAACCGATAACATTGCGAATGTGTGTGTATACAATAGAATACGTAAAGATAAGGATAGGAAATCAAAAAGAAAAGAAGGCAAGCGAAATATGGGTAAAACATTTTTTAAATGTAAACATTCACATTTTCATCAAATTTCTAATTTTTTTTCCCAATAGATTTTGAGGTACCACCACCATCTTTGGTTTTTCCTATACCCGCCATATTGGAATTTTACATGGTTAGATAGGAAAAAAATCAAGGAATCCAACAATGTATCAAACTACATTAATAACTAATTAGTTATGTATCAAACTACATTAATAACTAATTAGTTATGTACCTATCAAACTACATTAATAACTAATTAGTTATGGCGGCCATTTTAAAAAAATGGTGATGGCAACTCAAAACTTAGTAGTAAAGAAATTGGATGAGAATGTAGATTAATGTGTATGTTTACATGTAAAACTTACTATGTTTCAAAATTCATAGAAATTACAAAGTTTTGAAGGTTTTTATTTTTTTTTTCAAATATTTTGAGAACCGCTGGATTTGTTCTTAATTTATAAATTTCATGTTAATATATTATTAATCCCACAATCAACACAACAAGGTCTGTTCTATCTCATGCTAAAAATACTAAAAATCACTGCAACACTGCACAGAGTTTAACGGCGGCCATTTTTGTTGTTTACAATTCTTGTGCTTTGGGTTTGTGCAGTTTAATAATTGTTTTAAACGTTGTGTTTCTTACAGAGGCACTTGTAAGCCTCAAATAACGCCTTTAAGTGCTAAGGACAACCATTTTACTCCTCTTTTATAATAAATATACCTTATTCTATCAGGGCTGTCAAATGACAATTTGAAGGTTAATTTGTTGGTTATTATTTAACCTTAAAATTGATATTTGACAGTTTTATGACAGCCCTGATAGAATAAAGTTTATTTTTTACAATAGAGGAGTAAAATGGTTGTTTTAGCACTTTAAGGTCTCTTTTAAGGCTTACTATGAGAAACACAAAGTTTAAAACCATTATTAATCTGTATAAACAGAGCACAAACCCAAAGCAAAAAAATTGTAAAAACAAAAATGGCCGCCGTAAACCTGTGCAGTGTTGCAGTGATTTTTTGTATTTTTAGTACAAGATAGAACAGACCTTGTTGTGTGGATTGTGATTAATCCTATAGGATTATTATTAAAGAATTATAATTATTATAATTCTATAGGATTGTAATCACGCAACTTTTATTTAATTAAAGCAACCTTGTAGCTCTTAAAATAAAAAAATACCCATAAAAGTATACACATAGAAGGATACTTGGTGCACCCTGTATATATGTATATGCACGTATGTACAGTGGGTGCCAACAAAACATACCGCCTATCTGTCGGCTTAACACCCCCCCACTCGAGTCAGGAAGGTCAAAAAAATTATGGAAAAACAAGCAGACCCAGAGCAAAACCCTCCCTAAAAAAATCCTGAATCTGCTACTGGTGAGATACTTATTAAAAAAACTCTGGTTTTAAACTATTTTTGTATTCAAAAATTCTTACATTTTAAAATTTTTTTGAATAATTTTCATATAAATTAGATTTGGCTATCGTTTTTTATTTACTTTTACAAATATTTATGACTTGAGAAAGAAGTCCTTTGCATGAATAAACAGTTGGGACATGGTTATGATCCATTGATTCAGACATTTGTACTGTGCGTCCATACGTTATAATCCTTGCCATGCATTTTGTTTTTGAATAATTAACACACTTCCAATACGTTTTGTTCACCTGCTTTAAATTTATGCAATACTGAAAATTGTTTAAAACAATCTTTGGATTTTTTCTGGCCGCCTCAAAATAAATTATACCTGAAATAAATATGTATTAATTATAAGTAGTAAAAGGTTATCTAAGTACATTTTACACTTTTATGTTAATTTATGGGGCATTTCAGTCCAACTGAAAAAAAAAGTATTTATACCCAACTTTCATATATTTTTCACAATAAATTTATCAACAAATTTTGATTGGTCAAAAGCAAAGTGGTCATTGCTTCTTCAAGCGTTCCACTCTTAGCTACAAAAATAACTTGTCAAAAATATCGTGCATAACATGGCCACAAAAGCAATGATTGCAACTCGCTTTGCTTAAATTAACTTAAAAAGTGTAAAATGAACTAAAATTAAACAAATTTGTGGTTAAAAAAATGGTTGTAGGTAATCATGCATTAATTATAATGATTGGATAAAAAATAAAAATAGTAAAATTATTTTAATGTTTTACCAGTATGACATTCAAGTAGGATGATAAAAATTTATTCGGGGGACCCTCCAAAAATTGGACCTACCTTTTTGGTATCTACAGAATAAAAATTAATAAAAACCATAATGTATATATTTGAATACAAAATTAATTTTGATGATTTGATCTTAAAAAATATGAATGTGCAAGGTGTCCCAAACTTGGCACCCCAAAGGGTGAAGGTAAATTTTTCTTATAATTCCAAACCAAATTTTCCTTTGCGATTTTTTCTAATTCGGTAAATTGCAGGGCTAATTTAATTTTCAAGGCCGCCAATGAAAGCGCAGTGTTTCTGCTCTATTGGACGAGCCTCGAGTTTTGACTTACGCTTGTAGAATGTAATATAAAAATATAACAAAACTAGAGCAATAAAGCAGAAACACTCTGCTCTCATAAGTGGCTTTACAAATTAAATAACTCGTGCCTTTTTGGAAATTTAAAAAAAAAGTAAAGAACAGTTTGTCTTGGATTTCCAAGAAGAATTTACCTTTACACTTTGGCCCGTCAATTTTGGAAAAGCCTGTATATTATAGCTATTCATTTGAGCCAAAACCTTGTATATTTTCTAACCCAATGACAATCTTTAGAGGGTTTCCCCGAAAGATACAGTGTAAATGATGTCAAAGTTATTATAAAATGTTACATACATTAATATTTTCTATCTATGTAAACCTTTTGAAAAGGCAATTTTGTATAATCAATTTTCGTTGCGTTGGGTTCATGATTGTGTTTATTTTTAATAACTGCTCTGTTTCCAAATGTCCATACTCTGGATTTGCATTTAGATTTTCTATATGAACAACAAATCCAAAATGTTTTACTTGGACCTTTTTTATTTATGGTAAAGGCATTCCTATCTATTATTATTTTTGAATATTTTTTTGAAGACAAAAAATATATTATTCCTAAAAATAAGTATGTAAATACAATGTATATATGTCAAATAACACACCTGCCCGAGGGGTAAAAATCACCAGGTAGTCGCTTTTTTTATTGATAAGGATTTTTCCTTATCGATTATATTATAAATATATATTATTATTATTATTATATATATTATATAATAAGGAACGGCTATATAACGCTAAACGTTGCCTCGCTAATTTTTAACACCTTTAGTCCCAAGACTAACTACCAGAAAAAAAAAATTGATAAAAATTTAAATTAGGTTCTATGGAACAATATGCCCTTTGGCCTTTAAAATGCCTCTGTTTCCGATATGACCTTCTTATCGGTTAACAATCTCCTATTCTGGAGCATCCTTTTGAGATTTTCGAACAGACATTAGTCGCTGGAGAATACGGTGGGTAAGTAATTCGAAGCCCAATTCGTGCAGTTGTTAAACAGTTAAATGTCTTGATGAAAGAGAACTTTTTTCTTCTTCAAATAAGGCCACTTAGGTACTCATGCCTTTCAAGCTCAGTAATGTCTTGAAGTGTTATTCTGCATCTGAACCGTCAAATATAACCATTTGTCGATTGTTTAATAATGATTAATCAAAATACAAAACTCATTTTATTTTTTATTATTTTGTAAATAACAAAAGAAGTGTCACTTAAACCACAATAAATCAATGACTAATGGTCTTAATGTCATGAAATTTTGACACGAATCATATAAAGGTTGGTACTAATTGAGAATGGGCTTTTTATAAAATGACGCTTTATATGGGACATGGGACTCTTTTTTTTGCAAAAATTCAAAAGAACCATATTCTGGGTTAAAGTCTGTGATATGTGAAAGTAGAATATATTTTAATTCAATATTTTAAGCTTTAAAAAACTATTTTATTTGAGAAACACTCAAAAGAGCTAGAGTATACTCTAGCCTCTAGACTATAGTCACATTCAAATTTGCCCGGGTTAGCATGTTCATTTGCCGAGATCTGGCGAAATCGATTAAATAACCTGCCGACTAGGCCGTTATTAAACTAAATTTTTTTTGACTACCGCAGTAGATCAACTTAAATATCAATTACTGCATGCGTCATTTATGATCATGAAATTAGTGGCAGGCTGTATTGATTTGATCTTAATTTTAAAGCATGCAAAGAGTGTTATATTACCTAGTAATTACCTGAATTTATACGACACTTTTTGTCAAACACTATCTGTCTACCCATTAAAAAATTTGGTTCGTTGTCCAGGGATTGAAATAAAAATTTGATTATTATAAGATAACTTTATTTAACATCTTTAAAATTAAAATATAAATTAAATATTATTTTTTTAAATGAGGATCTATTCCAGTAAGTTATTTATTTGTTATTCATTAAGATAAAAAAATGGGTAGCAAAGTAAAAAGTAAAGTTTAAATTTATATTGTGGTAAATATTGTTTTTTACTCAAAAATCTGTAGTTTTCTTCGAGGAAATTGAGAATAATCAAAATTAACATTGGATGAATGGTTATGAGGTTTGGACAGTTTAGCATTATTTCCATGTGTTATAATCCTAGCATTACACCTGGTTTTATTGTAAGATTTGCATAACCAAAATGTTCTGGTTTCCGATTTTCTATTTATCATATACACATTTTCCCTAAAAACTATTTGTGGGCATCTGTTTTTTCCTTTCTTAAAATAAAAAATTCCTGAAAAAAGTTTTTAAATTAACATATGTTTTAAACTAAAAGTTATTGAAAAAAGGGAAATTATATAAATTAATTAGCTCAAATCAAAATTAATGTAGCCCCAAATTCTGACTCTGCACGTGTTTACAGCAGCTACTTGCCTCATCTTCTTTTGTTATCAACCTGTCGAAGTCATTAAAAAATTTGTTATCCGAGGCGTTAAATGAGCAAAATAAAATTTTGTAGTTAGACCTGAATCTGAATTGTTAACCTTATTTTCTATAAAATAATAAATACTTCTTTCTTGAAGCATTTCCATGGTTTTATAATTTATAAACACAGTGTATACATTTAATTCTTTTCTTTATGAGAATCTTATTTTATAATCAGAAGTTTTTATAAGTATTTTTTTTTTGTAAAATGCACGATACGTCTTCCTTGAAGAATTTTCATGTTTTCTTAATTTCTCAGCAACCTGTATATTTGGTTTAAATTTTGTTAATGGGAATACCGTTTTTTAAACAGAGTTTATGCATAAACTGAACATGTTCAGTTTCATAGGAATATCATGGTTTTATTCATAGGCCTTTATAATTTTTATATCCATAAAAATTATGTCATATAACTAATTTAAACATTAAAAATTTAAAAGGGTAAATTAGGACAAAAAAAGAAAAATATTAATTAAAATTTCTTAAAGCTGTTTAATACGGTAAACTACTACATGTATAGCAAAATTTAATTTTTCTACTACTATTGCATATTATTGAAATTATTTGGGGTTTTTCGTAAATAATGGTAATGATGGGCTATTTTCAATATTCACTGTTATTTAAACCAATCGGGTTTTAAATTTAAAAAAAGAAAGGTTAATAGATATCAGATTTTTTATATATTCGAGGGGCGACTATAATGATCTTTAAAATCGGGAGAAAGTAAGTTTATGATACATTTTTTATTAATGAAGAAAACTTAATTGGAGTAGAAAAAGCATAGTATTACATTTGAAATATTGTGCATTATCTCTCGAGAGAGTAATATACAATATAACTACATTAGAAATGTAAAAGATAATTAAAAAAGTAACACTATACGGGGTGATTCATTAACATTGCGAACAAATTTAGGATGGGATTCCTTGCACAAAAATAAGAAAACTTTCAATAAGCTAGTTTTTGAGATAAGCCTCATTCAGAACCTCGTAATTAGTGGAATAAATTAATGGTTTCAATTAACGTAAAAGTTTGTCTTATGTGTTGTTCACAACCAAAAAATTATTGGTGGTTCTTTTCAATTAGTGAAAAAAGTTTGCAAACTTCTAACTTTTACCACTAATTATAATTGGATAAGCGGCTTTGCGCATGTGCGTGGATATTTTATGTCAAAAGCAAAAAGTTTGAAGATTTGTCAGTGAAGGTAAGGTTATATAAATATTGTAATGGTTGTACAAAATATTATTCTAATATAATTAATACTGTTTATGTCAGGTTAAGAAAAATGGACAATCTTTGAGCAAATTCCCTTAATTTTAGATTTTAATTTTGCGTATTGTGAATGATCGTTTTGTGTTAATTATAAGTATAATTGAAACCACTAATTTTTTCCACTAATTACGAGGTTCTGAATGAGGCTATACACTGTACAAATTTGTTTAATTAAAAACATTAAAAATATATTATTTTTCTTATCTGAAAAACCATAAAAATAAAAATAACTTTATGTTAAAAATGTTTTATTTTTATTTTACATTTTTTAAATATTCCTGCGAACACGTTTATTTTTACGAAATAAAGTATAAACAAAAAAATATATTTTTAAATGTTTTATTAAGAGCAAGCATTAAATTAAAAGCAGTGACGTGATATATTTATTCTTAAAAACAAAAGCTGACCCCGGAACGCCACTGGAATAAACTAATAAAATCTTAAAATTATATTTATCTAATTAAATTATAACTATATATATTAGTTATAACTAGTTAACTGATAAATAATAAACACTGTAGTAGCGAATAGCGAATTCGCCGAATATCCTTTAACTAAAGCGTATGTAGTTATTATTATGTAGTTATTCCGTATATTTAGACAGCGCCTACTGATTTTATTATAAGAGATAGGAAACACTTAAAATTCAAAAGTTGTAGGGTTTGTCCTAAATCGACAGAAAATTTTACGTTAAATAATAAATCAATATCGCAGTTAGTAAATAAATACAAACTAGGCAAATCTTCAATAAAACACCCTGTATATTATAATAAAAATGAATAGATCTTTTTCCCCTAAATTCAAAAATATATAATTTTTTTGATTTGGTTTAGCCATTTCTGAAATTTTTGCATTTAAAAAAGTAATTATATTGCCTTACCAAATCGTAGTTGCCATGAAAATAAAAACTAGTTACGTCTAGCTTATTTTTCGAATGAAAATAATTAATTTATAGATATAAATCATAAGGAATGTAAAAAAATTGCAAGTTTAAAATTATTAATCATATCAAGTATAGTTCCTTTTCTAGATGTTGAAATAAAAATGTATTCTTTAAATAATTAATTTATTATAGATAAGTACCTATGTATACATGCTTGAAATTTAAATATAAAATATTATTTTTTAAAACAATAATCTATTTCTGCAAATGTTTTCTTATAATTCTTTATAATTAAAATTAATTTTTCGAAATAAATTAACAACAGTAAAAGAGTAAAAGCAAAACAATTTTTTATAATATAATATTATTTCTTTTAAAGTTGATAATAAATATTTTGTATATTTTTTATCTTTAGCTAAAAACAACATACTTATTTAAAGACAAAAACATAATATATATTTTGTAATTTATCTTAATATATAAAGTTAAAATTTACATTGTAAATATTATTTTTGCTCAAAAATCTGTAATATTTTTCGAGGATATTGCGAACAATCAAAATTAACATTAGATGAATGGTTATGATGTTTGCACAGTTTAGCATTATTTCCATGCGTTATAATCCTGGCGTTACACCTAGTTTTAATGTAGGATGTGCATAACCAAAATGTTTTGGTCTCGGTTTTTCTATTTACCATAAACACGTTTTCCCTAAAAACCATTTGTGGGCATCTGTTCTTTCTTTCCTTAAAATAAAATATTCCTAAAAAATGTTTTAAATTAATATAAGGGTTGGTAAAAAAAACAATTTAAACGTAGGTGTCCTTAGTTTTGGCACAAAATTAAACTAAATAATAATTATAAATCTTAGTTATTTACAATTAATTAATTAACCTAGTAATTAACTGTTTCATAAGCTATGTTCTTCTACAAGTCGCCGTCCAGGATATCCAGCATCAGGTTCTGAATTTAAATCGATTTCTCGATTGTTCAAAATATTGTGCGATGGAAATTATGGTTTTGCCACTTTTCGGTAAATTCATACACGGAAGACCTTGTTCACATTCTGCAATCGTATACGATAGTATACTATAAATTGTTCCGCGAGACACATCCTGGTTTTTAGAATTCCTATAATCCCAGCTAAATTATATATGGGGCAAAATTTGCCAAGTGTACCAGGTGAAAAAATTTTTGTCACCGATTTTGTTTAAACTTTACTTATTTGTTGTTCTTATAACGAAGAATCATAGCATAAAATTTTTTTGCTCTAGGATTGTTCATTCAAGATTTATGGATTATTGAAATTTATCGATTTTTTACTTTTTGGTGAAATCGCTTTTTATTTAAAAATTCATAACTTCTGTTTATCCCTTTATTAAATATTTCAATTTAACCACCTTAAATGATTTTTTCCGTACTTTTCAATGGGCTATACCTTTTTTGCAAAAAAATAAAAATTGCAATTTTTTTTTGAAATTTTGCAAAATTTTGCATTTTTTGAAATGATGTGTATTTTTTAATTTTTTTTTAAATAGCATAAAATTCAAGTTTATTATGTTACCTTTAAATAAAAAAAAATTTAGAGTGGGCCCGACATGTAGAAGGGAAGTTTTTCATATTTGAATGCCGCACGGTCTAGCCATCGAATAGCTACTACACTGCCGTATGCGTTTATACCTAGTAGATGCGAGTAAACGAATACAAAATGATAATTTAAAATGTAAAATTATGTTTGAGTAGTCAATGATGTATTTTAAATATTCGGAGGGGACTTTAAGCCCGCGGTCCGTTCCTACCCCTAACCCGCACAAGCCATTCAGTTGGCTTATGGGACTTCTTAAGAAGTAAGGGTGGAACTAAAAGAGCACTTTTGTATATAAACTGTATTTTTTTCCACAAATTGTTTAAGCATGGGTCTACATAGATTTCGCAAGGAGGGTCGATGATATTAAATAAAAAATTTATTGTTATAACCGTAAAGGCGCCATTCAGCTTATAGGCAAGCCGTTACGGTTATAACAATAAATTTTTTATTTAATATCATCGATCCTCCTTGCGAAATCTATGTAGACCCATGCTTAAACAATTTGTGCAAAAAAATACAGTTAAAAAACTATATCGTGCTGCAGTGTAAATATTTAAAATACATCATTGACTACTCAAACATAATTTTACATTTTAAATTATCATTTTGTATTCGTTTACTCGCATCTACTAGGTATAAACTAGTGTTGCAACGGTTACGGTTACGGTTACGGTTAATTCACGGTTTTCGATATTATACGGTTAACCGTAACCGTATGTCGTTAACCGTAACCGTATTTACGGTTTTTCATGCTACTTTGTGAATGCATGTAAAAAAAAGATTGAGGAGTAATTAACGTTACCAAATATACCACCTAAGTAAAATCCGTTTACATTCTGGAAAACGTGTTACACGTTTCGGCGTTTAAGAGTGTTGGCACTAAGGTATTATACAAACCATTGTCAGTGAATTCGGAGAGGTTGTTTTCGACTGCAGGTCTTGTGCAAACACCAAATAGGAACAGGCTGATTCCGCAGAATTTGCAGATGTTATGTTTTTTAAATAAAAATTTGACTCGTAAATTTTGAATTTTGAATTATTTTAAATTAACATTTAATTTTTTTATATTTTTAAATATATTATTCAGGTACCTACTTAGGTTTTACTTTACTGTTTTTAGGTTTAAAATGTAACTCATTTCCTATTGTTTTACAGTTTTATTAGAAATTCTGTTTTTGTTTTACATAAATTATTATTTAACCTTTACTGAACGTGTGTATTAATTTCAAAACTTTATTTTTCGTAATTCTGTAATTTTTTTTTGAATAACCGTGAATTTATTCGTAACCGTATAGCTAACCGTAACCGTAACCGTAACCGTAAAACCCGAAACCGTTGCATCACTAGTATAAACGCATACGGCAGTGTAGTAGCTATTCGATGGCTAGACCGTGCGGCATTCAAATATGAAAAACTTCCCTTCTACATGTCGGGCCCACTCTAAATTTTTTTTTTATTCAAAGGTAACATAATAAACTTGGATTTTATGCTATTTTAAAAAAAATTAAAAAATACACATTGTTTCAAAAAATGCAAAATTTTGCAAAATTTCAAAAAAAAATTGCAATTTTTATTTTTTTGCAAAAACGGTATAGCCCATTGAAAAGTACGGAAAAAATCATTTAAGGTGGTTAAATTGAAATATTTAATAAAGAGATGAACAGAAGTTATGAATTTTTAAATAAAAAGCGATTTCACCAAAAAGTAAAAAATCGATAAATTTCAATAATCCATAACTCTTGAATGAACAATCCTAGAGCAAAAAAAATTTATGCTATGATTCTTCGTTATAAGAACAACAAATAAGTAAAGTTTGAACAAAATCGGTGACAACATTTTTTTCACCTGGTACACTTGGTAAATTTTGCCCCATATAATATATTATATTATAATATAATATATTATATTATATATATATTATATTATATTATATTATATTATAGTATATTATACTCATATCGCCGAAAATAATCTGACAATTAAAATTTAGAAGTAAAGTAAAACTTTTAAACAAATTAACGTTTCCATAGCAATCTGCATTTTTTCTATGCTGTAAATTTAAGAGCTGCTAGATTGTGTGCCAAAACTAATGAGACAGTCTCAGAGAGACATATGTTATTAAAATTCTATTTGGCGTTCTATCATTGTTCTTTTCACGCGGGTATTGAACAACCGTCCTTCCCAGCCCGGTCGGACTTGATATTGCAAGCACTGTATAATCCATTCGGTAGCCTAAACTAACTGGGAGTTTTTTTTAATTAGTTTGGACTCAATGATAATTAACGCGTTTTTTTACAAACTTGGTATCTTATTTAATTTTAAAATTTGACAACCATAAAAAACTAAGAATATTTTTGGGTAGTAAAAAAAAGCAAAAAATGGGCAAATCTTATCAAAGAAAAGATTAATTTGACAGATGACTTAACCTTTAAATTCAAAGACCCTTTTGGATCTCATGGCGCAGAAAATTAAAGAATGCAAAGCACGCATCACACAGCAAAAGTAACTAGGTAACCAGAATTTAGTTTGGGCTACCGAAATTAAATTTATCTATATACAAATTTTAATAAAAATAAAAAAGCTTTATGGTATTTATAAGTAGAAGCTTTATTTTTACTGAGTAAGGCCATTTACTTTTTTTTCAATTTTTCCGAAAAAATACATTTTTGCACCTTAAAAAAAATAAACCCTGTTTTTTCCGCCAGCTCAATTTTTCCGGAAATTTTAAAACAGTAATATTGTGTTGTTAACTTCATAATGGGTCATAAATTATGCTCTTATTATATGTGAATTTTAGATAAAATAATATTTTTTTTCTACTTCTACTACGGAATATGACCGAACGGTCATATAGAATTATATTATATATTATATATATATATTATATTCATTCGGTAATAATTTAAAGAATATCTCATTCCACATTAAAACGTGATATTAGAACGTTCTAATATCACGTTTTAATGTGGAATGAGATATTCTTTAAATTATTACCGAATGAATATAATATATATATAATATATAATATAATTCTATCATCGGATGACGGAATAAACACTGGTGGCGACATCTCTGTTTTTAATATCTAACAAATATTTTACAGATCCAACCTCACTTTCTCACAATTAAATTATTTTTCTATGGTATTTTTTGAAAACGTAGAAAAAGTATAGTCTAAAACACGTTTGGAATTGTATATTAGGGCGGTGCGAGATTTTACTTTTAGGAAAATCGAAACGCCTGTGCGCGGAAAAGTTGCTACTAGTAAATACAACTTTTTTACCTTTATGACAAAAATTTGTCAGGATCCGTTTTCCACCTCCCCAGAGTAAAAATAGTTAGGCAGGGAATAACAGCTTTGGGGAGGTGGAAAATGAACTCTAATCGATTTTTTTTACTTAACTATTTTCTTTTTCTTCATCTATATTAAATTTTCCTCGGTCAGGCGTTTTTAGTTTTAAAAATATTTTTTTTATTATTATTATTATTTTTTATTATATTTTACGAGATATCACTGTTCTATTTTTCACTACTATTAATCTATTTATTTATTTATCTCCAGAAGGAACAACCCAACCTAGTACGTAACGCGCATGTGCTACATCCCAACATTGATATTAATTAGTTCGCTAAACCACAGTAACAACTGTGACTAAACGAACAACCTTGTTCGCGCTGTTTTTTTTTAAGAACTTAAAAGTTGTTAATTCGTACATGTTCTAGTATTTTTTGTTGTATCTGGCTTACCGTTATTTGTTTGAAACATTTGTGTTTAGTAAAAGTTTAAGACAAAAAATATTGTGAACTGTCCTATTTTTGGAGCTCCTAAAGAGTTAGGTTATTTGTATTACCAACTTATGAGGACGTTGTGAAATCCTTGGAAGAGAAATACGTTGGAGGCAAAATCAGTCAAAAGAAATCTTCTGGTGTCCAAAGCATCAGACATTGATATATGGCGAAAAGCTAGTATTCCTACAGTAAGTCACCAAAGGATTGTCGACCATATTAAAAAATACAATGTCAAACGCCAAAACTTGTTAAAACATTACCAGTTATTCAAAGGAATGGTTACTTCGGCCATCCTGAGAATCTATTGCTAAGTATGCTTTGGGATCAACGCAAGCATATTAGAACACTTGCCTATCTAAGAATATTGAAAGCGCGACGTAAAGTTGAGAACACCAGCAATAAGATAAAAATTCGAAGTTTTATTATTCCGGAGTTCAACTTTGATGCTGTGGAGTACTATGAGCTTGTAGATTGGCAAAATATCGTCTTCAGCGAGCCCCCTATTACTAGGGGTTTATCTCAAGATGAGTTAAAGAAAGTTGTAGAGGAACCTGCTTTCTCCATAATTTCCTACAGCAGGGATTATCCTTGCCAAACACAAGCTGTTAAAAGAGCAGTGAAGCTTGTCACACAAGCATCCAATAGAGTATGTGACAAGGATAGAATGGATGCAGTTGTTAGGAATACACTTAACTCCAGAGCACCAATGCCAAAGTTTGAGACCAAGAAGGATTTTTATTATTAATAATTGATATTTGCTTTTTGTAAAAAATCTTAACAGAATTTTTTTTTTTTTTTAATTTTTCCATTTCCTGTTTTTATTTGGTTCTGTCATGTGTGAGAGCCCCTCACTGATAGGTGAAATATACCTTTAAAAAAATTTAATTTTTTTACAATAAGATACAAACTTATAACATTTTTTTTTAAATTTTTTTAAATTTAATATAATGGATTTAATGGATATAATGTATTTTATAAGGCTTGGGGAGGTGGAAGGGGTAAACGAAAAATAAAAAAAACTGCGGTTGTCTTTTATTATGACCCAACTTTTTTGCCTACAGGCGTTTTAATTTTTGAAAAATTTTTTTTTTTTAAATATTTAATATAATGGATTTTTGAAGAGGCTTGGGGAGGTGGAAGGAGTTAACGAAAAATTAAAAAAAAAAATCTGCGGTCGTCTTTTATTATGACCCAACTTTTTTGCCTACAGGCGTTTTAATTTTTGAAAAAGATAATGTTTCCCTATGCCGACGCACCGCCCTATTGCATATATTGCATATATTGGAATATATTCCAAACTTGTTACAAAATATACAAATAATGCACAAAACATGAACACAAAAATGTACTTGGTAGGTAATTTGAACAGAATAGTAATTTATTTCGTAAAATAACAAAAATTTAGTTTTTGGAATTAAACAAATTTTTTTAATTCTTATAAATGATATTTTTGAAAACATTCCCCTGGGCAAAGTCCAGGTGCCCCCTCGCATGACACGCATTGAAACACCGTTGCCTTTCGCTTTTTCTGATCGGAGCATACTCGGCAACGTTTCCTTTTAGTTTCGCCTTTATTATTCTTCTCCAAAATTTTGGAAATTACATGCATTTGCTGTGGTAATGGAGTTAGGATCGATCTGCAGCAGGTTCTCCAGTACTGAAAGCCTGAAATTATACAGATTACTCTTATTTCCAGAATATTTATTGAATAAATTAAAGCCATTTAGTAGCATAATAGTCCAGTCAAACCGTGGTGAAAAATGGCCTGACCTTGCGTGCCGAGTAACTGTCTTGGTTTTTTCATGAATCAATAGGTTCTTATAGTCTAAGATCCCAAGTAAGGTCGACCTTCACCCATCTGCTTACCAGATGAAAATTATATTTTATCAAATAAAATATGTTTCTGAACATAAACCAATAGGGTTGCCATAAAAAATATGATCAAGGCTAGCTATAATAAATAAAAAATTAAAAAAAAATTATTAATTTTTTAAATTTCACCGACTTGCTTGCCAAATGAACGAAATTCCAATGGAAAGCATACAACATACAGAATATGTAACAGCTAGGTTGCCTATTACCTGGTTGCTTTGTACAGGGTGATCCCCTATAATGTCGCCCCCCTTTAACTTTTTTATTTTAAGTGTCCCAAAAAATTTAAAAGTGTGGTTATGTAGGAACTAAAAAATACTTTTTTTCTACGTATAAAGAAAATTGGAAAATTGATCAGTATACAGGGAAAACAAAAAGTATATTTTTTTCAATGGATCACCCTATATATGAATTTATTTTTCGATTCCTTGTAAAATTCTAAGCATATTTCATATATCATACCATATACCTAAATTCAACAGTTTCTGAAATATTTAAATTATTTTTAAGATAATAAGTTGAAATAGTTTGTTTTTCTCTGTCTGAGTACGCCATTTTTACTTATTTAACAACACTTATTGACATAATGTCACTATAGTAATTTATTTTCAATAAAAAATTTGGTATACTGAGGCTTCTTGATTTCTAACAGTTTAAAAAAACATTTAATGATGACATTTCGAATGCGAATATTTCAGAAACGGTTGAATTTAGGTATATGGTTTGTTATATAAATTATGCTCAGAATTTTACAAGGAATCGAAAAATATATTCATATATACGGTGATCCATTGAAAAAAAATAAACTTTTTGTTTTTCCCTGTATACTGATCAATTTTCCAATTTTCTTTATACGTAGAAAAAAAGTATTTTTTAGTACCTACATAACCAAACTTTTAAATTTTTTGGGACACTTAAAATAAAAAAGTTAAAGGGGGGCGACATTATAGGGGATCACCCTGTACAAAGCAACCAGGTAATAGGGACCAGAAAAAGGTAGGCAACCTAGCTGTTACATATTCTGTATGTTGTATGCTTTCCATTGGAATTTCGTTCATTTGGCAAGCAAGTCGGTGAAATTTAAAAAATTAATTATTTTTTTTTAATTTTTTATTTATTATAGCTAGCCTTGATCATATTTTTTATGGCAACCCTATTGGTTTATGTTCAGAAACATATTTTATTTGATAAAATATAATTTTCATCTGGTAAGCAGATGGGTGAAGGTCGACCTTACTTGGGATAAAAGCATAAAACCAAATTTGCACCAGCTGAACATTTTTTCTTACAGTTTTTGTCTGAAGTGTTTTTTGTTTAAAAAAATGAGCAAAAAAACAGTTAAAATAAAAAATTTGTTTTTATTCACTTTTTTGCAAATATTTCACAAACGGTGTATGGTAAATTATTATGGTTAACATTTTGTTCCTATTTTAATATTCTACAATTAAAAAAAATAGAGCTTGGTAAGACTAACGAGAGCCGACCAATCCTTGAGTACTCATAAAAACAATTTTTTTTACTACTTTAGAGGAAGAGTCTAAGGCTCGTTTATTTTTTGCGGTATTTTTTGTAGGTCCAATCCACGTCAAAATGTCTTTATTTCTTCTATAACATATATGTTTATAATCATCTGACTGTGATTTTTTTAGTGGAAGTGTCGTGTGGTACTCAGAAAAAACGTTTATTCAATCAAATATGTTTGGAGCAATTGAGGGTAAGGGATTGATGTTATTACAAATATTATATTCAGCCCATAACAAAATATTATCAAGTTAAAATTACTTCTTGTAGTGTAAATGGCTCTTTATATTTAAACCTATTGGAAATGTGTACTTCCTTGAAAATGTTCGAAATGATTGTACTCCAGACTTTTATAAAAAATAATTTGATTTTTTACTTTTTATTGTGGGGGTCAAGATATTCACTAAAAATTAAAAAAAAAATATTGTTGCGTTTATGTTTGTAAGAAAAAATATCAAGTGGCCCTATGAATTTATAAAAAAAAAACAGGCAGTGCCTCAGCACGCTAGGTCAAACGACGGTTTGACTAGACTATAAGTTGCATAAAATGAATGCCCAGTTTCAATGGCCATCGCAGAGTTTTTCCCCAAGGGTAGTAGGAGTTCATTTTATCTTGACGATCTAGACCACCCATATATTGGTTGTAACGATAAATGGCAGCAGGTTTTTTCCAAATGTTATTTTTCTTGTTCACATACTCAATCATTATATTATTATTTTTATTCGATATAAATACGCATCTCGCTTGTCCTTTTATTTCCCTACAAATTGTATTGTTGGCGTATTAAGCAGTGCTTTTTCTTTTTTCAGGACTACTTTTTTTGGAATGCCCTTTCTTTTTGAGTTCCAGTGCAGTAGGTTAAGCGTTTTGAGCCTTGGTTGTATGCCCTTTTCCCCCTTGATCATCCATCTGTCCAGTGTACACAAACGACTTTAAATTATTCCATTCGGTTTTATTAACATATATAATTTAATTTCATATGTGTGACGTTTAATAAACGTCGTTTATGTTTTATGTATTGGCGAACAGAGACGACCACGGCATAAAACCATCGATTCGCCTAAGGAAAATTTCCTGCCAGGATAGTAAATTTCGCTTATTTTTCTATTGAAAAACTCCACGATCGAACATGTTTTTTATAGGAGGTCATTGTTGGTTTCACCATTATAAGCAAAATGCAAACATCCTATAATTTCAAGGAACCTGTCTCTGCTCATTTTTGTTTTAAATGTTAAAATTGAACAATAGTCCTGAAGACGATTTAATTGAATAGGATCAGTATGCAATAAAAGTCCCAAAATTATTAAAAATTGCCCTCGAGTAAAAGGTTTCAACCGTGTACTGAACCCCCTGAAGACAAAAAGATTTTCTTGGCATAAATGTTCGTTTGTTCCACGATGTAATTAATAATTTCATCGTCAAATATCATTCGGACAAAATCGATTGGCTTATTTTTACCCGAAATACGCATCAAGAGGGCATTATTTTTCGTTAATGGGAAATATTTAATGGGCTGACGAACGCTACTTCAATTAGGGTTTACAGAACCACCATCTCTTACATTTTTTGTAATTGTTACCGGTACAGGTGCCTTTTGCCCACCTTTAATGATTATACGATATAAAAGAGTGATAATTAAAACTATAGTGTTTACATACCATCAGCATTATCATTATCCGATAATTCAACCTGTGAATAACGGTTAACAAAGTCGTGCCCAAGTAACACATGTGACTCTTGGCTTTAACCTAAATATTATTTCAAAGCTTTTTCACACTCTTTGAAAAGATGTACCCTTATAAAACCATATTTACCTTTATAAAACCATATTTACTTAAGAGACCCTTCAGGCCTATTTTTCTTTATGGCAGTATATTGGTTTTAAGGGTTATTAAAATGTATGTTTTATGAAAGCAGTAAAAACCAAATTTCTGAAGGAAACTGTTTTAAGACTATTTGCATGTGCTGTAAGTACTTTTACAGCTAATACTTTAATCTGCTTTATTATACTCCTGTTTTCTAGCTTCTCAAGATCAGTTTGTCTTGATGGCAATACTTTAAAAGGCATTTTATCTTTAAAACCAAATTACGACATGCACGCGCCGCTATTATAGGTAGTGTCATATTCAGTCAATAGCAATTTGTATCCCGAACATTTAGCAGTCAATTTTCCATGTAAAATTGTCCCCTGAATCCGAAAATGTCGTCAAAAGTTTTTGAGATATAGTCAATTTTCCATATAATATGGAATAATATAGAATATGGAATTGACTATATCTCAAAAACTGCTCTACTTTCATAATTTTTGACGGTATTTTCGGATTAAGGAATTGGCTATTAAATGTTGGGGATACCATGGTATCCCATGGTTAACCATTGCATAAGTGAAATAGCAGCCACTAATAAGTAGTAACTATTTATTTTTGACTAATTCATTTAGAGAAGAGGTTATAATGATGACCTATAGTAGAGCCGGCACCTCATAAGAATATATATATTCTTATTAGATTTCTCATAAAACCACTTTGTATCCAGAAAAGAAATTTTGCCTTAAATTAGAATAAACACTCTAGTGATTACCTTTTTAACTGCCTTTTTAAAACATACTTTTTCGGTTTTAATAAAATAACTAGGGTTTATTAATTCCCAATGCAGGAGATACCGCTCTTAAAGGCGTATGACCACCATTTTTTCCATCATAAAAAATGCTTTTTTAAAATAATTCCTAAAAATAGTTCATGTTGATTAAAATTATATGGATATGTTTTTTTATCATTTAAGCAAATCATTTTTAACAATAAAACTAATACATGCAAGGTTAGTATACTTAACTTTGATTACCCAATTGAATGACATTTAAAATGTCCTTTTTTAGGAAAGAATATCAATTTTTCATGTAATACCATGAAAACAAATATAATAAATTATTGCAAAATTAGCTTGTTGCGAAGGCTTATTTGTTTATTGTATTGTATTTTATTGACTTTCATCAAAAATGTGGTGGTGACATTAAAATATAACCCCATGATAAAGAAATAAAGAAACTAATTTAAAGTTATACTTGCCAAGTACTACTTGAATTTTCATAAAATATTATATTATATAAGTATTTACTCGAGAGATAATGGTTTTAATATTATTCTTAACCAAAGCAATATTGTATATACTACGGAAAAAATGTTTAAAAAGAATACTGCTTACATGCTAACTAGTTTTATCGACCTCTTAGTGTAAGGACACCATAAAGCTTACTTAAGGTAGTTGTCGTGCTGTAAGCATACCATCAGAAAATTTTAAATTTTTGTATACTTATTAAGGACATGACAATACAATTATCCTTAAAATTTAAGATAAATTCAATTAAAAATTGGATAATTAACATGGATTGTATACGCCTTCTGTAGTTCTGTACCAGTTTCTTAGTTATAAAAAAAACTAACTGTCAGAAGCTTTCAAAAAACTAACAGTGTTTTAATGTATTTTTGCTGAGTTTAAAAAAAATAATTAAAAATTTTTGACCGTCCAATTGTTTATAAATAACCGTTTAAAGTTAAACAATTTGTAAAAAGTATACATCACTAGTGTCAGATAAAAACAACTTGGCAACGCTGTACGCGAGTATAGATATTATTTCCGCAGTAAATTCAAACGGACTGATTCAGTCTCCAATATATCTATTGGTTGAGCATAAGCGACGTTGCCGGATTAAAACTTATGAAAATATTTGAAAGTATTACGTAAAGGTAACGTCTCCAGGGTACAGTCTTGCGAAAAAATTATGAATCACTTAGCTACAAGCTCGTATACTTTTACGGTGCGTATAATCTAAAAAATTTTTACAATATTGTACCACGACAACTACCTTAACTACCATTTAGCTTTATGGAAATGTCAGAGGATTTATGAAAGCTGTGACAAGTTGTTGACAAGTTGCTTTAATTAGGTCACTGACAACCTAATTAAAGCAATTTATTTTTATTATTAATGTAAAAATAGGCCTTAAAGGCAATAAAAGGATTCTCCTTTTTGGTTTTAAGAAAGTCTTAAGCCTACTGTAACAGGGCATTAAAGAACAAATAGGTTTAAGGTGTATTTTTAAAAAAGGCCCTATCGGTGCTGCTACAGCAATAATAAAATCTAATGTGTTACTTGAGTCGTCAGAATCTTAAGGAAAGTCAAATTCTTCATCACTATAAATAAGTGATTATATCATCTGCTCTTAATTCTCTTCTAATAAATTATTCGGATTTTTGTATTTCCGCCATGCTAGTTTTGATCGTGAAGGTCCGGCGCCAGGATCCGACATTTTGTATTTTTAACCATTACATCTGTTTTATCCGTACAAGAATTCGCTCCTACATAATCAGCAATAGATAACGTTAAAATGCTCCAAAAACACCTTCACAACGCAACTAAACGTAGAATGGGGGTATTCCCCTAAATCTGAGATAGGCAACCGCGAAACGGTACCTGTTTTTATTATTATACTTTAACCACAGCATAAACATATTGTGTTTACCTTTATTTTATGGTTCAGCGCGTTGCTGGGAGATTTATCTTTAATGCAAGCGCTGTTTCTGGATTCTGGTCGGCAGTACTGGGACATTCGTTATATTTTTTTAATTTTGTGTATAAATTTTGTTTACTTTGGCTAAAAATATATTAAAGCCAAAAACATGTAAAACAAAGTGTAGGGTAAGTAATATGTATACATATTATATTTTATTGAACTTGGTATAATGAAGGTTAAAGTAAAAAAGGAAAGTTAAATTGTATATTCTACTAAATATGTATTATTTTCTCTCAAAAATCTGTAATATTTTTCGAGGAAATTGTGAACAATCAAAATTAACATTAGATGGGTGGTTATGAACTTTGCACAGTTTAGCATTATTTCCATGCGTTATAATCCTGGCTTTACACCTAGTTTTAATGTAAGATGTGCATAACCAAAATGTTTTGTTCTCCATTTTTCTATTTATCGTAAACACGTTTTCCCTAAAAACGATTTGTGGGCAACTGTTCCTTCCTTTTTTAAAATAAAATATTCCTAAAAAAATTGTTTAAATTAGATAAGGGTTGGTAAAAACAATTTTATTCAAACAGAAGTTATTGTGAAACGGAAATTAAAAACACTCAAAAACGCAAAAGATTTATTTAGCACAAACCATAAGAATGTTAAAGCTAGGTCGTTTAAATAATTTTGTAGTCCTCATGCATTTTATATATAAAACTAAAACTTTATCCAGCCAACCAAAACACTATAAATTACGTCCTAGAGTTTAGAAATGAAGTAGAAGTAGTAGGGTAAATAAAGTTGAAAAAAAAAGGAAAATAATATTAATATTAATGTTGCAATTTGAATTATAAAAAAAGGCAAAGGGCTTCAACGTTCTTTTTTTGTATGAGATAATCTAGGTTAAATCGACACTTTGTTTATTGAAAAACTTTTTATGAAAAAACTTTTGTAAAAATGTTTTTTTGTCAAGAATTTACCATGACCCTCTAAGCTTGCAGCGCTGCTTTTAAATTATTAATGGATTTTTGTATGTGGTGTCAATCATTTAATTTATTGAACTATTAAACTAAACAAGCACCCGCAATGAAACATTGATACTGCAAATATTTACGTCAGGACTTAATGCTGCTAAAGATTTTGTTGTTGCAATATGAACCAATAAAATTTTACTTTTTTGTCACAACTTTTATTATTAAATTCTTACTAATACGTACACATCGTACACATTTAAAAAATATTAAGAGATAGAGATGCCAATTTCTGTCAAAAAAGATATAGGTATACAGTGTGTCTACTTAAGTTGGCAACATATGGGAAACTTTCTTATTCTTAATTTTGCGAAGAAAAGTTACAAAAATTATACAGTTTGTCTACTTAACTTGGCAACATATGGGAAACTTTTTTATTATTAATTTTAAGAAAAAAATATTCTTTTTAAAAAGTTCTGCATGTTCTAAAATCCAAAATAAAATTATCAAATATTATTTTTTTTTAGTCATATACGAGGTTTGACCAAAATATGAATTTGGTACAAGAGTAAAGTACCTGTATTTGTGATAAAATCGAAAACTGTAATTATGAAAAGTTGTTCGTAATGAAAAACCATGTTTTAATATGCAATTACATCCTTCTTCTTAAAAAATTTTTTGTACAAATTTTTCTCAAATTACCAAACCGAACCTTTATCTTTTTTCCGTTCAGAAAGTACTAAGCAAATTCTGATATTTTGACATTCAATGCCAAACATTTCTTGCTATCAACAAATCATTTGTTTGTCAGTGCATCCTAGATTACATGTAACTACAGTTACACTTGCATTGTTATTGTAAACAAAAAAGAAATAATAATTTTTTCCATGTAAATGGAAGTAATTGTATATTTAAACGTAGATTTTAGTTCTGATCAACTTTTTTAATAAGAATTTTTGATATTGTCAAATTTAAGGGTACTTTACTCTTGAGTAAGATTCAAACGTTTTGACAAACCGCGTATTCGACTGAAAAATTTTATATATACATGCAAAACTTTTTAAGAAGAATATTTTTTTCTTAAAATTAATAATAAAAAAGTTTCCCATATGTTGCCAACTTAAGTAGATAAACTGTATAATTTTTGTAAGCGTAATAAATAAAGAAGATTATAAAATAATAGGTAATAAATAGTTATATCTAGGTATTAGTGTTGTTTTGGATTGCCGTCATCTTTGATTTAGTGACTTTACTGACCAGTTTGATGTCTGCACAAAAGTTGCCAAAAATGTTGATGATATAGTGCAGACATCAAACCGGTGCACAATTAGGAACCACCGCGGTGGTTCCTAATTGTTGCGTAAGAGTATACAGTTTTGGCTCAATATACACAACTGGTAGACGTTCTGAAATATTTTACCAGTATCACCTGAGGACGATTAGAGACCACTAATCAAAACTTAGTGAAATCAATAAATCAAAGATGACACTTTAAAACAAAACAATCATATCAACCATATCTACATACATAATATGTAGTACATATAACTAGGTAGTACTTTATTCTTAAAAAAAATATAACCAGGCTTAAATTTAATGGTTTATAGATAAATTATTTTTTCTGTACATTCTTATCACATTCACAAAAAAACTTTTACTAAATTTTAAAAATATAATCTGGAATACTAAAACTTGAGGTTACTTTTGTACTTTGTCTTGGTTGACAGAACGAAGTTTATACAGATATCATTTTGAATCTGGTAGTTGTTTGCCAGGTTCAACTTTTGTAGTTCGTAATACTCTAGGTATAATTTTAACCATTTGAAAGTGCCATGAATCCGTTATTAATGGACGAGTTGGTTTATGATTGTGTTTTTTTTCAGAAAATATGACGTTTGATCCTTTCACGTGAATAGATGCTCTGCATTTGTGAGATGTATACATTTTACATCTGTAGGCCATTCGGTTCACATGCCTTTTGTGGATTGAGTATTCGTCTTCGTTTATTACTGCTCTTGAATGTTTTGTTTTTCCGTTTGTTATGTATAAAATTGCTAAAAGTTAAAGTTTATTATTAATAGTTAACAATTATATATAATTTACTTGAACTTATAACTATTTAAATTTAAATATGTTTTGTCCAATTAGCACACATAAATTTATATTAGTGTCCAATAGACATAAAATATACCTAATAACAATAGACATAAAATATACCTAACTTTTCTGAGGTTGTGTGCGTGTTTTGCAACATCCATGCTACGGCAGGAAAATTGAGTCGGGCGTTACGCGTGAGATGTGGTTGTGTAGATGTGCGTGCGGCTCGAACGAAATTGGACATTTAAAAACTGCCCTCACATTTAATTTATTTAATATCGATAAATTGGAAACTGCACATTAAAATTAATGATTAATTAAGGTATTACAAGGCTCTGTTAAAGGACTTTTTTTAGAACCTTTGTTTTTTTAAGATAAATAAATTAAAAATTGCAAAAGGTTTCTCCCTTGAAAATAAATTTCCCTGATTTTTATTGAGCATTTTTCCGAATTTTTAATTTAATTGACCATAAACTGTATCTTTTCGTTTTTATTATCAACATCGTTGGGATTTCTATCAATAATGAGTGGTGTTACCAGTGCCACATCAAATTTATATGAGTTTATAATGACATTATATGGACATGTTCTGCGCAAGCAGAATTTAAATTAAAGTTTGCGAAAAAAGTTAGTTTTTAAGGGTGCCCCCCATTTCTAATTTTTTTAAAATTTAGTAAAAGAAATAATAACAAATTTAAAATGGTATGGAACCTGTAATTCTTGAACTTTTTTAATAAAATTTTAAATTTGTCGATAAACTTCAATGAATTAAAAATTTACCAATTTAATTTGAATTATCTTAATTTGGAGGGGCAGGAGGCTGGAGGGCACACTTAAAAACTAATTTTTTTTCGCAAACTTCAATTTAAATTCTGCTTGCGCAGAACTTGTCTATATAATGTCATTATAAACTCATATAAATTTGATGTGGGTCCCATGTCTAATAACTGAGATATGGGTGTGCCCAAAATCCACCAGCCGCCACTGAGTGGTGATAAATATAGTTTTTATTAAAGTAGGTACCTATACAAATATAGCTGATTGTGCAAAATAACAAACAAGTGGATGAAGGGTTTAAGTAACATTTTCAACAATAAAGTACAAAAAATAATGTAATATTGTAATTGCAATACCAAATTCTTTATATTTACAACCACAATATTGTTTTTTCTTTTTTAACTTAAATGTAACAAGACACCTTCAAACAAAAAATATTGTAATTGCAAACAATTAAAATTTTTTATGTGTTCTTCACGCTGAAAAAACATTAATCTTGTGTCATAATATGCGGCAAACGTTTCTGTTTTATAAGATGTACTCAAAAATATGTCCTTCGCTGCTAGATCGTCTGGAACGCTGTGCTCACGGTGTGCCTGAACAAAGTTTAAGTCACATAAAAATGCCGCCAAAAACTGATTGATCCTAGCTGCTCCTCTTTTCGAAATTTTTTGAAAATTCATGATTTTTGTTGAAATTTTTGTCTACCTTTGATATCAAATAAGGTGAACAGTATTAAAAAGTATTCTCTAAGTTTCCTCAATAATACACTCCAATTTTATAAAAATCGGTGTACAAATTTAAATGTGTACTTTATCATGATACTGTATTTGATATATACAGGGTTAGCCAAAAATCCCCCATAAAGCCGTAAATATTTTTAATAAAGCAAAATCGTAAATTCATGGTTTTGGCATAACACGCAAAAAAGATTTATCCCCATTTTTTTTTTAGATATTTCTACGTTTTTCAGGTTACAAAATGGCATTCTATTAACCTTTTACAACAAAAATAGATTTTTAATAAAATTAAATAAAATAACGTTTAGAGAATATTTAAAATGTTGTTTAATTTAGGCTTTTTAGTAGTTTTCAATTTTGAACGAAAAACTGGTTGAAGTTTTTTGATCGGCACTCTTTGGTGATTTAAAAACTATATTTACCAAAATTCTAACTCCTTTTTTTTTAAATTTGCAGAGTAAACATTTGTACACCGATTTTTATTGGAGTATATTGTTAACGAGACTTAGAGAATACTGTTTTTATACTGAGCACATCATTAGGGTTAGCCAAAAATCAAGTTTTTATATAGTAAAAAGCATAATCCACAAAAAAGATTTATCTTCAAAAATTTCAAAAAAAATCATGAATTTTCAAAAATGTTCGAAAAGAGTAGCAGCTGGGATTTTGTTAAATATCATTTTTAAGTCACCAAAGGGTCCCGAACAAGAAGCTGCAGTCAGTTTTTAGCGGCATTTTTATGTGACTTAAACCTCGTTCAGGCACACCGCATGCTGACGAGCTAGAAGCGAAGCGCGCTGCCTACTGATCAAGCGCACAGCGGGACAAAAAAATTAATATCTCCGAAATGACATATGACAAATTTTTGAGTACATTTTATTAAACGGGAACGTTTGCGGCATATTATGACACAAGTTTAATTTTTTTTCAGCGTGTATTATCTTTGGCGTGAAGAACACATACAAAATTTCAATTGTTTATAATAAATGTATGCAAAATTGCTTTATTTAAACAAATTTACTATATATAAATTATAATTCTATAGTCTAAACATTGCTACAATAGTGCACTATGTGTAAAATTTAATTCATAATTTTTTTACTGGGACATATGAGTCATGCCTACTACACATTATTTTCAAAATCGGTGATTTCGTGAAATTTTCTGGTCCCATTTGACGTGGCTTGACTCAGGTACTAACCGATTTTAACATTAGCACTAATGCAAAAAGTGTCTTAATTTTGCGTGAATTACCATCCCCTGTTTGCTTAAAAAGTCATCAGTTTCGTCATTAAAAATGCCAATTTATATATAATTGTTTTATTTAACATTAGCACTAATGTAAAAACTTTCTTAATTTGTCGTGAATTACCATCCCCTGAATGCTTTAAAAGTCATCAGTTTCGTCATTAAAATCTATTTAAGAAAGTATTTTTGTGAGCTAGATGTAAGTTTTTAAATTTAAATTTGAAAAGGTGATGACTTTCCACTATAAAATGCTTGTACGAAACCAAATTAGGTTCCTTTAAAGTTACAAAAGTCGTGAAAAAAAATATATAAAAATTATCGAAATTTTGATTTTATCCAATAATTTTTATATCCTTTTTTTCTTTTCTTAAACTTTTTTAATAAAAATAAAAAAGTAAATTTTAACTATAGGGAAGTTATAAAAAAACATAAGTATTAAATTTTATTTAATATGCAAAAATATGCTATACAAAATATACTACTTCATAATAACCTTATATTATTATATTTCATGATGTTTATTTATTATTTACCAATTCTATATAAAAAATTACTAACCAAACATTTTTAAAGTTGTGAATTTATATCCAATGATAATAACTCAAGCACCTAATAGAAAAATTAAATTAAAGTTCCTCGAAATGGACATTAACCAGCTGCGAAACCATGTGTTTCTGAAATTTTTGCTTGTAAGTTGGCAAGTGGTTGTGATTTCCTTGAACCAATGCGTCTTTTCCCTTAGTAACCACTTTGGCTTTGCATCTATCTTTCCTGTGGTAATGTGCACAAAGCCACACTGTTTTATCTGGAAGTTTTCTATATATTAAGTAGTCATTCATTTTATAGACTATTTTCGGATTTTTATGACCCATATCGAAGTAAATCAAACCTAAAATATAAGTATATTAGTCTATGATATGATATGGATATATAAGTTTATACCTACAAATTTCAATACACTGTCCCAGTTTTGGAACTTTTTTTAAACCTCAGGAAATTGGTCATTCTTACCTAATTCGAGGCCAAGGAATCCAGTGGTGACAACTTTTTTCTAGGTTAGCATTTCTCGACATACGGTTAACCTAGCGGTCCCTTGGATTATATACGTAAAAGAAAACAAGAATAATTGTAATGTCTGTTCTTGGTTCAGAATTTTATGACGCAATTTGAAACATTCGCCGCGACAACAGTTGTCGCGGCGAATGTTACTATATAAAATTTTCTATGAAGTGATATTTGGGAGTAATGTGTTTTACACTCGATCGCTATGAAAATCGGTACTGGGGTATTTTTGGCTTTAGTTTGCGATACAATGAAATTTAAATACACTTTACATACAAACATTTTAAATAATATGTATGAAGTCATTTGCCAACCTAATAAAACGGTTGCCACCGCTGTATTCCTTTCTGACGCGTTAGAAAATTAGAAAAATGTAGAAAAAAATTTTAAATAATTTATTAAACCAAATAAAAATAATACATATATTTTTTTAGCTTAGCTCAACATTTGTACATTCGTACCTACATTTAGCTTCTAATGATAGTTACCGCTTGCGATAATTTATATTTTACATTTTTTTGTTTTGGTTCATGATTATGTTGCCCGCTAACAAACGCTTTTCTGCCACTTGTAATAATTCTGTTTTTACACCTCACATATGATATATCTTTTTCAGTAGCATAATACTGGGTGCATATCCAAATTGTTTTATCCGGAAATTTTTTGTACAGCCTGTAGTCAAAACCATCCAACATGATCTTTGGGTTCTTGATACCCACATCAAAATAAATGATACCTACAATAAAAAAAATCAAAATAATTTAGATTAAAAGTTGTTACCAAATCGAACTGTCTCTGTAATTAAAAGGGCAGAATTTTTTCAGATAAAGGCAAGGGATTTATGCAGGAATAAAAATCATTCGACTACAGTCAAATAAGGCAAAATATACCTACATTATCTCGGAGAGCCCTCATCTCTAGAGATGAGACTGAAGGTCAAGAATTGTGAAAATCGTTTTTGCACAAATCTCGTTTCCTATGCTCTAAATGCTCCAAATAATGTACACCATTGTTTTTAGAATGCTTCCAGTTAAATGTATTTAACCGGATAAACCTAAAATTTATCGTGGGAACAAAAGCTAACTTATTCTTTCGATTATCGTGCAACGAGTGGGGAAAATACACGAACAAATATGCGAGTTCAGAGTCGACCATCATTCATGAGTTGCATGCACCATTATTTTGCCCCACAATCAAATAAACTTATACTTAAATATACTATGTATATAGTTACATTAACAATAACAAACAGGTGATAAATTGAAAACAAACAAGGTATCCAAAAGATTAAAAAAGTCCTAGATTGACATCGTTTTAAAGTTCAAGATGACTCACCTCCTAATTGTACTATCTGTCCAAATAAAAATTAATTAACCTTTTCGCAAAGTAAAAATCATTGAAATATGCTCAGTCTGGAATAATCTATGTAGAGTTTACGCGTTTGCAAAGTAAACAAGGTATTTTTAAAAGAAATTTATAGATACTTATCCAAAGCTGTGACTGTTTATGAACAAGTAGCCAAATTCAAGTTTTTGTTTATTTTTATTAAATTTTCAGCTTATTGTCATATTTTTATCATAGCTAGTCCCGCAGAATCAACCGGAAATGAATTGTTTATTCGAGAAATTTGGACCCAAAAGTCAAGGTCAAATTCGGATTCAGCGTTTGTAAAAGTATTGTCTGGGTTATGATTTAAAATTGTGTCGGTCGGTGTTATCTGAAATAGTTCACCCTGGATTTATCTACAATCACAATCAAGTTCAAAAACTTCTTCGATACAGATATTGCTGACTCTTCTATATTAAAATATTTCACTGCGATTTAGTTAAAGTAGCGGGATCCACCGTATAATATGTTGGTTAAAAATTATTGTGTAATAATAATAATAATAATTTATTTGCCCAACAGAACAATACATTCCAATAATAGGACAAGGACATCCAATATCCATTAATCAAATAATCGATTAATCGAAAAAATCAATTATTTATAAATAAAATTTAAAATCTTGTCCATAATACCATAATACCATAATAAATAAATCCTTAGAATTTAAAAGGGGCAGATCTAAATTAACTAAATAAAATCATATTCTTTATGTTTTAAATTATATTGATACAGTAATAAATTAAAACAATTCATTTAATACAATACTAACACACAACACGTACAAGACCAAATTGTTTAAAGACAAGTTTATTTTGCATATCACACATCAGACTCATCTAGAGTTGTTGTGGATGCTTTATAATAGTAACCGACTGTGAAAGTGTATTTTTATATTTATCCGGTTTTGTTTTCGGATCATGAACATGTTCACCATAAATGTTTACAACTCTACCTGAAGTTATTATTTTACATTTACATCGAATCGTCCTGTTGTTAAAATAATTAGAACAGTACCAAATTGTTTGGTTCACTTCTTTTTTGTGCATTAAAAAGCCATGATTTTCAACAATCAATTTCGGATTTTTCATTCCAACATCGAAGTATATGACACCTGCAATTTTAAGTTTTAGTTTTATTTCATAATATACACAGGGTTTCCAGAAACGTTTCTACCAAATAAAATCATCACATTTTAAACACAATTGAGTTTTGAAAAAAAAATTAGTAAATGAAAATAAAACTATTATTTTAAGTATTTTGTTCCCTATAATTAAAAATAAATTTTTAAACCTGGTACCAATGACCCGCCGACAGTTCCCGAAAAAATCCCAGCACGTGTCATACTATTGTATTTAGCGTTCGAACATAACCACAAATAATTTAATTAGATATATCTCGCTAACCATAAATATATTTCCTGAATTGTATACAATTAATTTCATTTAATTAAAAATCTTTTGTTTCTTATCTACATTTACATTACTATTTTTTTTAAACTCACATGAATGCTCTAGCACCTTGAACTTCTGCTGAATTGAACCAAATGTCATTTTTGGAAATTTTTAAAAAATATATTTAACCCAGGTATATTATCAAAATTGGCCATAAAGCTGTGGGTAAAAGGCATAAGGGGATAAGTCAAAAAAAGCAATTTTTCGGTAGAGACTTAAACGTGTTCGCATTAATTCAGGAAATATATTTATGGTTAGCGAGCATACCCTTTTGCTAGCATATGACATGTGCTGGCAAAAGGGTATACCCGCTAACCATAAATGTATTTCCTAAATTAATGCGAACACGTTTATGGCACTACTAAAAAATTAATTTTTTTGACTTATCCCCTTATGCCTTTTACCCACAGAAAAAACCCTTTGTTACAAATTACTTAACTAAAATACTTGCCAACAATATTTTTTGAACTAAATTTCAACTATTTTTACAGTTATATATACGCTAAAGAAGTATCACTAGTAGCGCCACCACTCGGCTGTTATCATCGTAACAAAAGTAGAACTTTTAGCTGTCAAACGCTTAGGATACAAACGAGTGTTCCGTGGATCGATTTGTTGTGTTGTTGGGTGTATTTCGAGAGGAAATCCTGGGTTGAGTTTTTACCAGTTTTCCAATAAACAGTGTTAATCTGAATGAAGAAATAAATTACATACAGTCTCTGTAAATATAAATTGTACCTATTAGATACAATAAATACACATTTTAGTAGTGAAAAGTGTAAACATTTTAATTCAGTAAAAATCGTCAAAGATATAAGTCCTCTAAATTTAAATGGCATTTAGCATTATTAAAAGCGTGGATTAAGAATTCTTTAAAGCAGCAAAAAACCGATTTTTATCGGTAGTAGCTACCGATTATTTTTCGGTAGAGTCTACCGATTTTTTCGGTAGCCGTAACCGAGAAAATCCGCATCGATGCGCTGTTAGAAAATTAAAAAAAATATATTACTTAATACTTAAAAATATTAACATTTAAAAATAATATTAAACATTATTCAAGTTAATAAAAATTACTCTACTTTGTAGCCACCAGACATTTAATTTAATATTTATTTAGAATTGTAAAAAATTTAATAAAAATTACTCCTCATTTTTAATATTTTTGTATTTCAAATTTATTTATACCTCAAAAAAAAATACTATTTTCTATTTAATAAAAAGGGAGTATTTAACTTCTCGCTAAAAAAATACAAAAATTTTCAACAATTGGTAATCGATTTTTTCGGTAGCCTGCACCGAAAAAATCGGTAGACTCTACCGAAAATAATCGGTAGCTGCTACCGATAAAAATCGGTTGAGGGAACCGAGTCTACCGATTTTTTCGGTAGAGTCTACCGATTGCCAATCGGTAGCCTCTACCGATTATTTTTTTCCGTGTATTATGTATTATATATAATATTATGTTGCCATAATTTCGTAGTTATATTTTGTTGTTTAAAATGCAGTTGTCGGCGTTTTTTAGAGAATTCAAATATAAAAATGATTGATTTTAAGGTTATGTTTGTGCAAAAATTATTTTTTAATAATTTCTTAAAAATATCCAAACATAAATATAAATTATATTAGGTAAAGTTATCATTAGTTAATTCTGCCCCAACAAATGTACCTACCGAATCGGATCCTTCGGCAAAACATGAAAATGCAACGATTTAGTTCTTGAATTTTATTTACAATTAAAAACACAATAATTCACTATGATCCCTTTGATAAAATACACACACTATCGTAACCATATAAGCATTTAAGCGTTGAGTTTCTTAATCAATGATATAAGGAATAATCAATCGAAATCGAGTACTAAAAAAGTTTTTTAATTTTTTCCTTAAAAGTTTTACGGTAAAACCCAAATAACGTGCGCGATTTAGCTGTGCAATTGAACAAAATTTGTTGAGTAAGACTTCTGCCTTTCTCTCTTTTGTAAAACTACCTATTTATTTAAAAATGATGTATAATCGGTGCTTTAAATTTATTGTTGACAATTCTTAAAGTCACGCAATGCATTCGAAGTCCACCAGATGGCGCGCGCGTTGCAAAAACCCGATACTTCTTTAGCGTATACACATTATAGAAGCCGTTGACAGCTGTCAAGTCCTAACGTCAAAACATTGCAACCCATGATACAATAATTGTATCATAATTGCATCATTATTGCAACCTAAGATTATAACAAAATAACGTCACAAACGTGGCAGGCAATCATGACGCGTTCTTAGTCTGTGATATTTTTTTAAATTTTACCAATTTTTAATCATTTATGAATTATTATAAAATTAAAAATTGTTCTCATTAATTATCCATATTATTTATGATAAATTTTTAAAGTGCAGTAAAAGAGTCGATATATTTTTTTTAATACCCAATTGTGCCATTTTGATAATAATTTCCTTGAGAAAAATAGTCTTATAAACAAAAGATACGTAATGAGTTTGTTAAATTTTAAATATACCTATTTAAAATATGTAAAATACGTCATACGTCATAACGTGTGAAGCAGACAAACTTTTCTTTTTTTAGAGTAAATAGTAAAAAGATTATTGGATATATTTTTCCAATTAGCTTAAACAAATTATATGTGGCAAAAAAATGAGTTTGCGGCCATTTCAAGCGGATGGACGTGACAAATCACAAAACTGTTTTTATAAAAAAAATTGTAGGTAATTTATTATAAATTATTTTTGCATCAAAATTGTCAAATATATTCTTCTATTATTAGGCTATACATTAAATAAAAAAAATCGCAAGAAATATTTTATAAAAGTAGAGATAATTTCAATAATTGACAGGGGTGGACGGGACAAGATAAATCTTGTTTTTGTCCCGTCCACACCTTTCAATTATTAAAATTATATCTACTTTCATAAAATATTTCTTGCGTTTTTTTTTTATTTAATGTATAACCTAATAAAAGAAGAAAATTTTGGACAATTTTGATGCCAAAATATTATATAATAAATAATCTACAATTTTTTTTATAAAAACAGTTTTGTAATTCGTGCGTTTCGCGCGCTTGAAATGGCCGTTTGGAGGCTTTAAACTCTGCAAACTTTTATTTTGAAAATTGCCATATTTTTGGTATAATAGTACAAAATGTATTTTTAATATTAAAAAAGTTTTTAATTAATACATATTTTCTTTGGAAAAAAGTTGTGAAAGGGCGAGGGATGTGTTAATAAAAACGACGTCCATACTAACTATCAGAAAGACAAAGTTTTAGAAATAAGACTTGATCAATAATTTTAAAGCCTTCATAATAATCACTAACAAACAATATTATATGTATTTAAAAAGAAAAAATCTGCCCACCCTGCATTGAAGTAAATTGGCATTTTAAATAAAACCTGAAAACCATATTATTGCGCATGTTTTATAATAGTAACTGACTGTGATAGTGTATTTTTAAATTTATCCGGTTTAACTTTTAAATCGTGAACATGTTCACCATAAATGTTTACAACTCTACCGGATGTTATTATTTTACATTTACATCGGATCTCCCTCTTGTTAAAATAATTAGAACAATACCAAATCGTTTGGTTCACTTCCTTTTTGTACATTAAAAATCCATGATCTTCGACGATGATTTTAGGATTTTTCATTCCAACATCGAAGTATATGACACCTACAATTTTATGTTTTAGTTTCAGGTTGGAATTCCAAACAAATCTAAAGTAAAAAACAATTTTATTGCAGATTGTTTTTATTCTCTCGAATTATGGTTACATCTTGACACAACAAATTTTTGTATTTATCTTTTTTCTGTTTTGAAGCATGATTGTGTTCATCCGCGCTAACATTTACTATTCGTCCGGTTGTCACAAGAGTTGATTTGCATCTATTTTCTTTCGAATGAAAATAATGATTGCATTTCCAAACTGTTCTGTTGGTTTCCTTCCTGTAAACCAGGTAATCATGGTCATCCAGGACAATTTTTGGATTTTTTGTTGCAACGTCAAAATATATTTTTCCTTAAACATAATTTAATAATTTAAATTATATGGAAACAAACTTACGACACCACAAAAATTGAATACAAAGAAAAACTCCTTATAAAAAATGGAAGATAAAAAAAATAACACTTATGCATTTAATATTTTAATGAAATATATTCCAAAACAATGAGTATTTTAGTTCCTTATGATAGTTACTTTTTGAGAAAGCATACGGTTTATATTTTTGTTAAATTTAGGTTCATGGTTGTGGAATCCAGTTAAATTGATAATTTTTCCTCTTGTTACCAATTTTGATTTACATCGATTTTCCTTGGAGTGAAAATACTGCGTGCACATCCAAACAGTTTTATTTACTTCTTTTCTTAAAACTAGATAAGTATTCATGTCCAATATTATTTTTGGGTTTTTCGTAGCCATGTCAAAATATATAATATCTAAAAGATTCAATTTTTTTATATTTTTGAAGTTAATTACTTCAACAGAAATGGTTATAAAATTAAACAAACGAAATCAACAAAATAAGAATTCTTTTTATTTATATAATAAATTTACTCTTACAAAAGCTTAAAACTAATTACGTAATTACGTATGTATAAATAAAATTTAATAACAATAATATTAAAGTTTTTGATATCGTTGTTGCTCACAAGAAAAACAATATTTAAATTAAATTTAGTTAAATCTAAATCAACATTTTTAATTTAAAATTCCTCATTTGGCTCTGATTTAACCATGTCAATGTCGTCATGTGGATTAATATCGTTAATGTATACACTATTCACTGATCTTCTAAAACAATGCCCAGTGTAATTTTCAGCATCGGAAAGATTTAAAAATTGTGCAATTTTTTTAGGTATGTTTCCCAGTGTGTTTACACCCACAATTGTTCTATTACATTTTCCATTGATATATTTTAGAAAGAACGGCAATTTTTTGTCCGAGTCGGGTCGAAGTTCCATGTATTTTTTACATGTAGGATAATAATTTTCTGGCACCAACATGTAGCGGTATTTTGTTTGTGAGAGCGGTATTTTTATAATAAGGGACTGTCCTGTGTCTTGAATGTCTTCTGGGGTTATATCTCGTAATTCTTGCCTGCTACAGCCTCCACATACACCAATTATAAGAACCACCTATAAAACATGTTTGCTTACTTCGTATATTTTAGATAACACTCTTAAATTCATGATTTAGGAAAAGTAAGAGGAAGAGTAAACTCTCCTACTTTCGTTTATAACCATGTAAATAATTTCAGAGCGTTTTTAATGCGATAAAAATATAAACAAAGAAAAAAATTACTGTTAGGATATGTAAAAGCTTAAAAATATTTTACAAAATAGATTGAAATACATAGACAGGAAATGTGCGAAATTTATATTCCCTTACCTTATATCGCCTACTATAGTATACCTAGTATAGTATAGTATACTAGGTATACCTAGTTAATTTTAAAAAATTACAAAGTATCTGCTATACTAAAGCTATACTATAGTAATAGTCCGTTACACTCCCAAGTTTTACATACATTTGAGTATCTTCTATACCGAAACTTAAACAGTCTAAATTTAAGTGCTAACTAAGTTTTTCTAAAAGGTGCATTAGAAATATAGAGCGCAAAACTACACTATAGTACATTCATTTTACCAAATCACCACTACACGCGAAGATCACGTGGACAACATAGCACGTATTGGTCAATCTGTATGATAAAGTTTTAGCGCCGATTGACCAATAGCGTCCCGAGGACGTTGCCATCACGCAATATTGTTTATTTATCACTGTGTCTAGTCTCACGCTAGCGTGAACGCAATTTTATTCTTATTCTCACGCGGTGACGTCACTAATTATAATCCGTTTTTGTTCTCAAAGCATTTAATATTTGACAACAAGATAGATGGCTCCGATGGTAGGGCGGGCGCTTTGTCTGGCCTCACATTCGCTCTGCGAGAAAAGGCCAGACAAGCTCCATGCTAATAAAAAGGGCTTAATACAAGGGACTAAGACCGTCGGAAGACTGCGCTGCTATCACCCGTACCACGCATCTACACCGCAGGGAGGCTCAAGAGGTGGAACCACACTTCCACGCGCCTCTTTACAGCCAACCACATCACCACATTGCGGCCTTTATTATTTACCTTTTTTATGATCTGTAATTATTTAATTTAGAAATATATTGATTTTGATTTTGATTTGGGCGGGCGCTTGGCATGCGAGAGGTCCCGGGTTCGATTCCACGAACTTTTTTTATTTTTTTATTTCAAAAATTTGTTGTTTCTTTGTTAAACAGTGTTCGGTTGGGTTGGGTTGGTTAATTTGTTTTAGTTTTATCGTAACATAAAATCTACCAGAAGTTGTCGAACTTTTTTTATTTCATAAATTTGTTGTTCCTTTGTTAAAGTGTTTTATTTTTATCGTAACATAAATTTAGTTGTGTTTTTTGCTCAATGGGGCGGGGGGGGGCAATGGGGCGGGGTCGGTTGGGTTGTGTTGTTGAGTTTGGGTTGGTTTGGCTGCAGTAAAAGAGTCTCGATTTTATTATTAGGTAGTAAATTTTATTACATTTGCATAATCAAATCAAATGACATAATCAAATAATAATCAAATCAATTGACACGACACCTAAAAAGTAAAATTAAATAAAATAATGCGTGAGAATAAAATTAAAATTATTTTGACTTTAGCGTGAGAATAAAAATAAAATTGCGTTCACGCTAGCGTGAGACTAGACACAGCGTTTATTTATTCAGATGAGTTGATAATAGTATATTAAAGAACTAATGTCATTTTGTCGCACGATTACAATTTTTTATGTAATGGACGAGTGCGAGAAAACGTCTTATGACATGAGTTCTTTATGCTATTTTATCTATTTTGCAAAAATTCTGTTAAAAAAATTAATTTTATACCTTATATTTAATTTGGTCGAATTTTACTTTAGATAGTTGGTATCACAGTCATTTGTTTGAAGGGTTAATATCAAAATCGATTGGCCATGGCGTCCTTAATTCACTTATTTACAATAAGCGTCTGTTAATGTTAAATATGAAAAAAAAGGATTTTCTTTGGTGTTAAACAAAATTTATTGCCAGAAATGTCTCGTAAGTGTTAGAAAAATCATAAAAATATTATAATCAATATGCAAAATATTATTTTAATAGTATGCTGTTTAAAGTAGCCAACCTATAAAATCAAAATTTTGCGTGGGGTAAAGTACCTCATTACAGCACCGAAAGCGGTGTTACAATGAAGTCATTATGAACTCAAAATAGATAAAATGAATTTACTATAGAGGACTTTTTACAATTAAGTACATTTTAACTGCATGTCTAGTAGAAGTGAGTCAAGTATACAAGTTTTACCTTGAAAGAAATGATTAACTTTGGTGTTATTATTGATCTTAATAAATTTTAGGTTTGGGATTTAGAAAGAAAATCCTCATTTGTCAAACTACACTCCTGAGCATTTAAAAATGTGATTAATAACGGATAATCACCTTAAAGACAATTAATTAATTACGCAGTTAATACCTAAAGAAAAATATATGGTATCCTAGTATCCCAGCTAGTAATAAATGAGCTAGGGGTCAAAAAGACTTTCTCTATAGCTATATCAGATTTTTTTAAACAAAATGCTTAGATCTTTTGTAATTTCTACTTCTTAATTATTAACTTAAAGGAGTCGATCTGGATTTCACTGGATGGAAGGACCATCGATCCTGTGTTTTAGTTACTAAAACGAACTAGCTGGGATAGTGCAAAAAAGGAAAAATTTATAGGAAGTAACCAACAAGGGTTTATAAAAAGGGTCATAGTTGTCAGGGCACAAAAGATGGGACAGCAGATGGAATTAGATTTGTAACGTTTAAAACCTCAGTGGGTGAGTACGTTAATTTTACACGCGGTGGTTTAATTAAAGAATACTATCGAAGACCGAGTGCGGTGCCCCTCACTCAGTTTTAGACGGTGTGAGCATGAAACTAGTGTTATTTTAGGCGCCACGTAATTTTGCCGTACTTAGCCTGCTAATTAGGTAGATACTATATTAAAACCACGAAACTGGATTTAGTAAATAATATATATATATTTTAAAATAGTATTCCTAAAACAAAAAAGTAAAGTAGTGTAGTAACGCCATTAACCTATCCAGCTTACAGGCAAAGCCCATAAGGTTCGGTTCTTCAGCGGGACCTACTGTTTAACGTGGAATCCTAACCACGGTCCTCGATGAGTTAGACTCATCTACCGACTTTCAACCCAAGGCTGTGACCGGGAATCGAACCCGCTACCTTTCGGACGCAGTTTGTCTCGGCATAGTCGCCTAACCCACTGCGCCACCGAGGCCCCTATTATTACGTAATATTTAACCAATGATATAACCTATGGGTTATATAGTAGTAATGATGGTATGGCCACAAGTATTGCTGTGATTATTATATATATATATATATATATATATATATATATATATATATATTTATATATATATATATATACCGTACCTTCATTTGCAAGCTAACCATAGGGAAAATACATTGTAACTGGACCAGATAAGTCGCAGTCAACACAAAGCGAGAACCTTTTCAGAAATGATTTGGATGCGTCGTCGAGACATGCGTACTAAAACAAATTTTACCAGATTTACACCGCACAAAATAAAAAACAATAATAAAGCATCGATGTATGAAGCAAGGTCAACTGTTACGGCGCATGCTCGCGTACTCGTCCACGCGTCCAAATCATTTCTACAACGTTTTTCGCTTCGTGCTGACTAAGACTTATCTGGTCCAGTTACAATGTATTTTCCCTATGGTTAGCTTGCAAATGAAGGTACGGTATATATATATATATATATATATACAATGACAAACGGTTCGAGACAACGTACGTTAACTTTATATACTAATGTAAAGACGACACAAGACGTAAAACTTTACAGATGGGTAGTAGTTCGGGGTTCCTCGGAATTGAGCCACGCCAGGGATGTCAAGCTGATGATCTGCACGTGTGACTGATACGATAGCTCCAGAGTGGAGATCTAGAGTTGAGATGTTAAGTCGAGGTAGGGTAGAGCCCTTAAAGAGTAATAGCTGACATTAGTGGCGCACTATTTAGAGTTAAAGCACGATTTATTTGGGCGATGCTAGAAAAACTAGTTGGATCTAATTAGTGCGTCTGCAGGAAAGCAAGGCCTAAAAGATGTAGGGGTAGGGGTGATGGTGATGCTTAGGATATTTCCAGGAAAGCGGCAGCGCGTCCAGTAAGGTTTGATCCGGAACAATCCGATATATGTGTGTATTTTAATAATATATTATAACTAACCAAACCATACACTACAAAACTTAATCGTGCTATTGTGTCTGTAATACTCCAGTTTATAACTGAGCGGCTGATTTCAATCCGCAAACAGGGCAACACTTTGCTTAGACAGGGCGAGCAATATTTTAACTGTCCTACACACTTTCAATCTGCATTATGCAGATTGCATACTAGGGTGTCCGTTATTTACCAACTTGTTTTTTTTTGTTCGCAGCGCCCCCTAAATTTTTAATTTATGACCTAAAAAAAATTATTAAAAAAAGTATAAAAAAAATTCATATTAAATCGTGCCACAAAGACGATACATTTTCCATTTAAATAACATGGGGTTTCGGCAAGTTTTACATTTAATTTTTTTCTCCCGAGCAAGTCAATATACAGCAATAAGAGATATATATTTTTATAGGAAATTGAACGCTCTACAAAAAAGCTTTCCTATGATTTTTTCAATAATTCACTGATTTAAAAGTTATTTAACGTTAAAGTTAAACTTTATGTAATTTTTTCGATTTTTTTACTTTGCCTGCAAAATTATAATTATTTTTATAAAAATGAATTGTTTATTTTTAAAAATATTTGATTTAATTGTATTATTGAAAAAATAAAAATTATTGAAAAGAGATTCCGATAAATTCATTTTTTTTTATTACATTAAACGAATCTGGTACTGGTACTAGTTTTACTCAATTTTAGTACGATTACTTTTTTACATAATCTTTATATTTCTGTGAAATTCTACAATATTTTATACGATTTTATAAAATATTATATAATAAAAAGTTTTCCTTCAGTACAGCTAATGACGTAGAAATTCTTTTAACAAATATTTTTCTGACAAAATAAAATTCGTAGTTACGCATACGTTGTCTTGAGTATGAGATGCAGACATTTCCGCTACATCAATTATCCGTTTCAAATAAGTTAAATGTATTTATTTACTTCTACATTGACGAGCTGTGACTTTATGGCGCTTTAGTCACGGGCTGAAGTTGGCAATAAGTAGTGGCTTTTGGGCATTTTAGTCACGGGCTGAAATTAGCTTTATTATTCACAGAAAAGTGAGGTTAATTCCGTTGACATTTGACAGATGTGAAATGTTTAACAAAAATAATTGGCTTTAAATTCTGTTTTGTGTTCGTCGTAGATAAACTATACTTAGTATGCAACTCGTTTTTAATAAGCTTCGCTCGTGCTTAATAAAATTCGTAACTAAAATGGCGTTTATAAAACTTCATACATAATACCTATACTATTATATAACTTTGCTATATGAAATCTGTGAAGTAAGACTTCTGCCTTCTGTGGTCAAAGTACTAAATCATAATTTAGTGCGCATATATGCGTAGGTACGTATACGTAACTACAAATTTTATTTTTTCGTAAAAATAATTGTTAAAAGAATTTCTACGTCATTAGCTACAGCTGAAATTTTCCATAGTATAATATTTTATAAAATCGTATAAAATTTTGTAAAATTTCACAGAAATAAAAAGAATATGTAAAAAAAGTAATCGTACTAAATTTGAGTAAAACTGGTACCAGATTCTTTTAATGTAATAAATTTTTTTTAATTTATCGGAATCTCTTGTCAATAATTTTCTCTTATCTCTTTTCAATAATTTTCTCATCCCTTTTCAATAATTTTTATTTTTTCAATAATACAATAAAATCACATATTTTCAAAAATTAACAATTTATTTTCGTAAAAATAATAATAATTTTGCCGTCAAAGTAAAAAAATCGAAAAAATTCCATTTTAATCTTAAATAACTTTTAAAACAGTGAATTTTTGGAAAATTATAAGAAACCTTTTTTGTACAGAGCTCAATTTTCTATAAAAATATGTATCACTTATTGCTGTATATTAACTTGCTCGGGAGAAAACAAAATAAATGTAAAACTAGCCGAAACCCCATGTAATTTAAATGGAAAATGCATCGTCTTTGTGGCACGGTTTAATATGAATATTTTTTTTAGGTCATAAACTAAAAATTTAGGAGTCACTGCCAATAAAAAAAACCAAGTTGGTAAATAACGGACACCCTACTGCATACTGACCAAACTTAAAAGAGAACAAGCCTTCTTCTTCTTCCTTGTTGGCCAAAGGCCTTAATGGTCTCGGTTTCAATGTACCACTTTGACTAGAAGCAAGTTTTAACGTCCATGCGTTTTACGAAGCCATCCACCCATAGACACGTGGATTTTCCAATCTTGGAACATCCACTAAATCTTTTGTACAAATCACAAAATACCTCGCTAAAAGGTACATTTCTATACCTGGAATCCAACTTTGTCCCTTCTGGGTCAAAGTCAGCTATGTTTCACACTTTTTCATCGAGCGATGGCTCAGAGCTGAGAATGCGATGAATGACATGAAGGACAAAATCGAACTCTAGAGAACAAGCCAACCGCAAGCGCTTGATTTGACGACCAGGGCTAAGTAGGGGTGCGCAAAACCTACTTTACATATTGCCTTATTTATAAAAACGCCAAGATGGATTTGATTTCCTAGCAAGGTTGCCAACTGATAATAACAAAACAAACATGTCCAAACGATGTAAGAAGTGCCACCAGAATACAACAAGAAACTACCGAACTAACACAAACATGGTAGGCACAAATACATTATTTAATTACACTGCAGGTAAATTTTTAACTTTTGAAATATCACAGATAAACGCTCGGACACGTAAACATAATTTTTGGTCGTAGATTCCAAATCCGTGATCGGTTTAGCTGTATCAGGTCTAAAAAAGTTTTTCCTATTGGAAATCCGATCCGGGGACACATGTCATGTGCACTGTATACTGGTATATTATAATTTGTAAAATAATATATTTCACCTCTTGCGCCAACATTTCTATGCTTTTTATTTCATTTAATATAATATCCTCAATTATACTCAATAAAAAACATTTCAAATTTCCTAAATTATGGATCTAAGAAAAACCCTTAGGGACACGTGTTTCTTTTGATCAATTTGTTAATTTTTTAATTTGGAACTGATGTGTGGGTTCAGTCAAATTTAATTTTTTTTAAATTTATACAGGGTGTTTAAATTTATACAGGGTGTTTCCAATATCTTTGAATTTTGACCTAATACAGCTAAACCAAGCACAAATTTGTAATCTACGACCAAAAATTAAGTTTACTTGTCCGAGCGTTTAGCTGTGATATTTTCACCTCCCTACAGTGTTATTTACAATTTAACTAACCAATTATGAATCTTTATTTTTAACCAATTATAAATCTTTATTTTTGGTTTCAGATTTAGACGTACCCAGTGCGTTACCCCAAAATTATTTAAGCAATAATAGAAAATGTGTGTAGCTAGCTACTTTAAATAAATGTTTTTTATCATTATTCGAGTCTTATTATTCAAATTAATCAAAAATGGAAATTAACACGTTACAGATTGTGTGCATTGCTCGAGATCGGGCGATATCCTCCAGAGTTGCTAGATCCGGAGCAAGTTCAGGAGTCGCCTATGTGACTGTAATCGAGCATACTCACCCTTACTACTAGAGATTAATTTATTAGTAGAGTACAATGACGTCATCACTTCCTGCGCTAACTTGGTTGTCTCTCTCTGTCTCTTTCCTTCCACTGTACTCTTTACTTATAAATTAAACTCTACTACTGCATGGCTAATGGTGCTCGAAGGGTTAAAGTAAAATATAGAAATTAGACCTACACGATCTTGTGGTTCCATACTTCATAAACATTTTATCTTTTTAGTTACCTTATAAAACAAATACTTTTCATCTGGAGCCTTTTCTAGAAAGTCTCTTATTTCGTTCGGCTTTAAGCTTTTTGCTTTTTTGCTCACATAACCTTTGGAATTCTGCTTAAGTAACCCCGTTATCGAAGGATATGTTGCGAGGTCTATGCCGTTGTTCAAAATAAGAGTAGCTCTTAGCATGGAATAAACCGCCCAAATTGAAGTTGGTTTTTGTTCCCTTGACAGTTGTTCGAAGTAAGCCAGCAAAACTTCTTCTGATAGTGAATTTTCGGAGTTGGCCTCTACCCACTCCATAAATTTTTTGTATATCGCTTCGTATCTTCTCCTGGATTTTTCAGGTAATTTGTTAATTCTTGCCTGATCACTCAAACCCATCCAGTCAAAGTCTTCATCACTAGCTAAAAAAATTTAATCTTAAAAAGAATACCTCTGAACAATTCTAAAAAATACGTGTTGAAAGAATTTGTGCATTTTCGCCTTGGGTAAAATAAAACACGAGGTTTATTTTTGATAAATTATATTTACTTTTTGCGCAAGCAAAGTAGATATTGGTTTATTATATGCTTTTTCATGATTATGACATCCACTGACATATACCTTTTTTCCGCTAGTAACAATCTTAGATTTACACCTGTTGGCTTTGATAAAGTATTTCGTACACAACCACACAGTTTTTTGCAACTCTTTGCGTTGGATTATGTAAGCGTTCCCGTCCATCACGATTTTTGGGTTTTTCGTGGCCATATCAAAGTGTATGGTATCTGAAAATTCATTGCTAAATTTAATATAATGCGAAAATAAACATGTTTTGATATTTTTTTTAACAATAAACAAAATTGTACGATGATGGCTAAAAAATACATAAATTAGCTATATAATGATCTTAAAATATCATTTTGTTTTTCAAAATTTCCTTTTTAGTGTAATTATTCACATATATTAAGTTATTCCCTTTATCAAAAACCAATTTTAAGACAAAATTCGGCTTTTACACTAACAATTTTTGGTAATGAAATTGTAGCTTTATAAATCTACTAATTTTAACGCAACCAAACACAAATTATAATTATTATTATAATGACAATGATCAATGTGGCACTTAATTAATTAAACCGCGCGTTTTTATTTATTAAATGTCCTAAATAATCTCTTTAAAAACACATGTTTCACATTTTTGATACTTTTTTAGTTTTGGATAGGTTTTTTTATGGTCTTTTTGTATTAAAATTTTATAATTGTTATTTATGTCATGTATCTCATAAAGCTGTAAAGTGACTCACTTTAAGTGAGTCTTTTTGTGCTGAGCTTAAAGTTTGAATACCGACGCGTAGCGGAGGCCTACAATTGAGCGAAGCACAAAAAGACACTTCTCAGCCACATGGCATACAATATTTTATCTTCAAGGCATAATTTTATTTGTGAAACACTACATAAAACGCACAATAATTATTAAAAGTAGAAACGAATTCTTCACAGACTAGGAGTTAGAAAACTTAACCTAAGGGCTAAATTATTTTTAGTCTAGGAGGTTTTTTGATTGAATATAATAGTTATTGATGTCATAAGGCTGAGAAGTGAGTCTTTTTTTACAGTTTAAAGTCCGAACTGTTAGCGGAGGCTTACAATTGAGCGAAGCACAAAAAGACACATCTCAGCCGAATGACATACAACATTTTATCTTCAAGGCAGTTTTATTTGTTAAACAATACATAAAACGTACAATTATTATAACAATTATTAAAAGTATGAAGTGAGGTTAGATAGCTTCAAAAATGTCAGCAGTTATCGAATTTTTTACAGACTAGGTTTCAAAAGACTTTAAAACCGATTGGTCCAAATTATTTTACAGCCTAGGAGATAATCGAATACTTTGATAGTGAGCGTTGACAATAATAAAGCTTAAATTACCCTAAACCACTTGCAGAAAAATGGATATGGACCAGTATAATTTGTGTTAAAAGGCTTTTTGTTCCAGTTAAAAATATATTATAGTGTCCTTGTATACAGGGTTCCAGAAAGGATAGGGGGTATTTGTATCTGCGCTGTAAGCACCCGTTTTGAAGGGGTAAGGATAGGTTGTTGCAGTTGCACTTTTTTTGGAGATTTAGTTGCCATGGAAGTGTACCCAGGAGACCATCGCGCTTTTTGCGTACGCGCATATTATGGCAATAGTGATTCGATACCATCAGAAAATGGATTCGAATGCTTAAAAGAACCGGTTCGACTGTAAAAATTCACAATCCAGGTCGCCCGCGCTCGTTTGGGTGAATGCATCACGGTAAACAGTGAACAGTATTTCGACATGGCCTCCGAGAAGCCCTGATCTTACACCCTTGATTATTTCTTATGGGGATACCTTAAAAGAAAAGTTAATGAAAACAAACCATGTGCTCTACTGCAGTGCATGCAATTAAAGGACAACATCCGTACAGAAAGATGTGTAGACGCCTGGCGTCTAATATCCTATTTCGGTTAAAGGAGTGCCAGAAGCGTGAGGGTAAACAATTTGGCACTTAATTTTACAAAACTTTATCTTATTATTAAAAAAAATCTGACTTTTTTTATTATATATTTATACAGTATGCAGTCATTCCACGTTACTTGTCAATGTAATCAAAAATTGTGAGAAAAACAACTGTAATTATTATGCTTATAAGCTTAAGCTTAATTATTACAAGCATAATAAACACATTTCCAATAATAACCATGTATTACGATAGTATTTAATTTAATTACGGTAGCTTTTACTCACAATTTTTTATTATTTTATTATATATATATGGATTTCTGACCAACAATAAAATTGCAATTTATCTTTATTGGATATTTTTATTTTAAAAAGAGTTAAAAATAATATACAGGGTAAATTTAATATACCTACTTGTTCTTAGTTTATATTTTTTTATTAGGGTGTCCGTTATTTCCCAAGTTGTTTTTTTTTTTACTTCAGTATTATCTAAATTAAATGTCTGGATTTTTTTAATTATTATTCCGATCTCGAGGGTTACCCAAATGATGATACCAAGTTAAAGACAAGAAAACAATCCTAACTCACTAATAAGTGGACAACAATACACAAGACATTACGTTTCTTTTTAAAAAACATCTATTTAAATTATATCGGAGGTTAAATTTTGAAATAAATAAAAAAATATTTTTCGTAGTTTACTTTTTTTACTTGGGTATTATCTAAATTATTTGGTTACAGTCAATCAATACATATAACGCCCGTGGGAACCTAAAGGAAAACATATATATATATACACTTCGCGTCAAATTTAACGCACTCCCAAAAATTTTCCACAATTTCAAAGTTGATTTTCTCGCGAACCGTCAAACCGAATTTGGTGATTTTTTTATTAAATTGTAGGTTTATTCTTCGGTAATAATACGTTTATTGAAATATTTTTTCAAATTTACATTTTGAGTATATACAGGGTGCACGAGTGATAATAAGTTTATTCCCGGGAATTTGAAAAGCCCTGTGGGTTGTACCAACTTTAACAGCATATGACTCATATAATTAAACTGTAGCCCTATATTTTCTTAACATTTAGTTTTTTGATTCACGTCGCTATCTATTTTTTTAAATGAGATATACGGTTAAAGGCTAAATAACTCCAGTTTAATGTAAAATGAAAGAAGAATTTAACATAGGTAGGTCATGGTAGGTCATTTTCTTTTAAGTTGACTGCATAAAGTTATTGTAATGGAGCGCCAAGTGAGAAATTTGAATCTCGATGAATGTGTAAGAATTATTACATTGGGCGAGCAAGGATTAAGCTACCGTGCCATAGCTCGGATATTGGGAGTTAATCATACCTCAATATCCCGTGTTATTCGACGATCATAACGACGTGATGAGCAGGGAAGGCATCGAATGACAACAGCCGTACATAATCGTTTTATTTGCATGCTTTGAGAAAAAGATTTGTAACAGCAAGAAATCTAGGTAAGACTTAATGCTACTCATAATTTTCGAACAAGTTTGTCCACCGTAAGAAGACGCCTTGCGGAACAGAATTTGAGCTTCAGAATTCCAGCAACAGGACCGAAGTTAAATGCAAATCATCGTAGAGCAAGACAACATGTTGTCTGCAATATTGAGGATTGGCAGCGTGTACTATTTACAGACGAATCCCGGTTTTGTTTATTCAGCTCTGATCAGCGAGGGTTCTCGGACGTCCAAATGAGATATTTTCACACTGTAACATTCGTGAAACCATGCTATTAATTGGAGGTTCTGTAATGGTTTGGGCAGGAATTTCCTTGACAGCTTGCCCAAAACACGTCATTGTTCATGGAGGTACCACGATATACCGAGGACATTTTATCTGAGCATATTGTCCCTTTCGCCCCGTACATCGGTAACAATTTTTTACTGATGCAGGATAACGCAAGACCTCAAACCGCCCATATAGTGCAAGCACTTACATGAGGTGGGTGTTGAAACTTTAGACTGGCCTGCAAATAGTCCGGATCTCAACTCCATTGAGCATTTTTGGGAAAAGGGTAGACGACTAAGAAATTATGATCCCTTGCCTGCCTCCCTTGATGACGTAGCTAATATGCTACGAGAAATATGAAATGTGATTGATCAAGGCGAGATTAGACATTTGGTTTCGAGTATGAGCCGTCGATGTGAAACCGTAATTAGAAGTAGAGGCGGAAATACGCAAATATGATATTCTTTAATGTTGGTTTTATTGATTTTGTTCATATTTTTATTATTGTTAAAATCGTTCTTTTTACATTGTTTTATTAAACTGGAGTTCTTTAATATTTAACTGTATATTTCTTTTAAAAATAAAGATTACGCGGTAAATTAAAAAACAAAATGTGAAGAGAAGATGGGGCTATAGTTTGATTATAAGAGACATATGCTGTTATAGCTGGTACAAGTTGTACCGTACAACCCACAAGGCGTTTCATATTTATAGGAAAACACTTATTATTACTCTTTCAAAACCTCAAAACGCAAATTTGAAAAAATATTTTAATAAAGGCGCCATAACCAAAGAATAAACCTACAATTTAAAACAAAAACTACCAATTTTGGTTTGACGGTTCGCGAGAAAATTAACTTTAAAATTGTGGCAAATTTTTAGTGGTGCGTTAAATTTGATGCCAAAGTATCGCAAGCACATAACTCAAATTTCAGGAATTGAAATTTTTTTTGTTTTAAAGTCTGTTTTAAATTAAATATAGCCTAAAGCTTTTACAACAAGTAAATAGCTTATAATTATAGCTATTTGTTACAAAACCTATAGGTTATATATGGTTTAAAACAGACTTTAAAACAAAAAATGTTAATTCCCAAAATTTGAGTTATGTTGCTTGCGATACTTTGGCAGAAAGTCATCTATGTATATTAGGGTGTCCCAAAAAAAAAGAATTTTTTTTTCTTCTCGTCTCTTGTGAAATTATGTTGGTTTGTCATGTTTTAAGAGCCCTGTCAAAAGATCAGCACCATTAAAAAATTTTTAGGGGTCGCTCAAGATTTTTAAAAATTACCAAAATCGTCAAAAATTGGAATTTTTTAAATTTTAATTTTTTTTCTCGTTCCGATATTATTTTTTAATTTCAAAATAATAATGATTCTGGAAATTTCAAATCGATATTTTAATTTCTAAAGGTCGCTCAAGATTTTTTTAACTTTCAAAGTAGAGTATTTTGAATGTTTTCGAGCGACCTCTGAATATAAATATTAACGAACTTTTAGCGACCTTTAGAAATCAAAATATTGATTTGAAATTTACAGAATTTTTATTATTTTCAACCTAAAAAATAATATCGAGACGAGAAAAAGAATTAAAATAAAACAAAAATTCAATTTTGACGATTTTGAAAATTTTTAAAAATCTTGAGCGACCCCTACAAAATTTTTAATCGAGCTGATATTTTGAAAGGGCTCTTACAGCATGATAAACTAACATATTTTTACAAGAGACAAGAAAAAAAAAATATTCTTTTTTTTTGGGACACCCTAATGTATATATATATTTTCCCTTTGTTTGGAAAAGCGTTTTATTTTTGTAAAAATAATACTTTTATAATAATAATTTGACCGTAATAAAAATGCATATTTAATTAAAAGCAATCTTTTAAAAATTAACCTAATAGCACAATATGTACACTCTTAGAAAAGACCTGGTATTTGTAACTAACTTATTATCGTTGGGGTAAAACTGTTGCAGAAAATAAAATTTTTTGTTTTTTGTAATCAGTACCTTTATATGTGTAACTGCTTGCATCATTACCTGAAAAGATTTAGTTTTGTTGTTGAGTATTATTTACTGCAAAAAGGCGATTAAGTTATTTTAACTGAAACTTTGTGTTGGCTAGAAGTATTGACAACATTATCTCAAAAAAATCATTTCGGCAATAAAATGTTTTTGTTGGACCAAATATTTAAGTAACATTCTCAACTGACTGAAATTAGTCCGTGGAACTAACGGTTCGGTTGTATAAACTATGCGTCACTTTTCACACAGCTAAGACACCAGCGGTGTGAAACAAAGTGTCAGTTGGGGATGATGTCTCTGTAGATTAATGCAACTGCAAACTTTGTGCATTTCGCGCGCGATTTGTCCAGTCCGGCGCGTGCTTTACTTTTAACCTGTAAACAAACGGTGTTGCACGGCGTCCAGACTTCGGTGGTGTTTGTTCTTTTGTATTTCTGTATCAGCTCGTGTGTAGTGTATATTTTAGGTAAATTCAGTGGCAACATACTTTTTAACTATTCATATATATAAGAATATATTCTTATGTGTTGGTTACTTATAGATATCTCGAACAAATAATATGGATGAGCGGACTGAAGTAGCAGATTTATTAGGAACATGGGGTTTACCTGAATTGGTTCCAGTTTTTAAAGGTTAGGTATTATTATTGCACTCCTTTAATTACACTATTGTAGTTTTGGGGTCCGAAAAAAAATCAAAAAATGTGAAAATGCCATTCCAACTGAAAATGGCCTCCTGAATCCAATGGTGCCCACCAAAAGTCTCCATCACGTCGGAATTTCGAGAATTTTTTTGTTTTGTTTTGTTACAGCTCAAGTCGCATTTTTGGTATAGGGCCTATACTATAGGCACTTACACTCAAAATTTATCGAATGCTTACCCCTGTTATCATGCAAGTATGTTACGTTGTACCTAAGAATCATTGTTAAGTTGTTAAACAAAGGCTTGCACTTCACGTAAACATCACGGTTTACTGAAGAAGTATAGTCAACTTTCATCTTAATGTACCTATCTGTGTATATTTACCAAAGAATCGTTTTTGTTTTATTGTTAAAATATTTATAAATGTTTTCTTAGAGTAATTATTAATTTTTGTTATAATGTTTAAACCAAAATTTGGTGTTTTCAGCTATTGTTATTTTTTAATTTATAATAAATATTTATAAAACGAACGGGCATGAATTTCCTTTCTCTATTTTTTACAATATTTACACAAAAAGTGTTATATTTACTAAGCAGGTATGTACTGTGGAATAATACCAATTTGTTGTTGCTACTAATGCAAGCATTTAATATTAAATATAACTTAGTTACAGTACAAAACAAATTTATATTATATTAACTATTAAATTCTTTAAATGTACCTTTTTTCATGTAATTTCAATTAAAAAATAAATTCCTGTATGATACAATATTTGTTGCGATAAATAGCAAGTGCAGTTGTTACAACTTAGACGCTGCTAAAATGACAGACTAATGTGATTGCATTAAATATCAATTATTTGTATGAAAAAAAAACTAATTTCGATGCACTTAAACTTTTTGGTTGGAGCTACCAATATTGGCTGTTCCGACAACAAACTGTAAAAACAAATTTGTTTAGTTCCCACAACATATTTTTTTGTTGTGCCTATTTTCACTAATAAAATTGGTTATGGGAACTAAATTTTCATTGGAAATACCAGGCCTTTTCTAAGAGTGTAGGTAAATATTGTAGATATACCTAATAACTATTTTACTTCTTTTAAAATTGTAATAGGCTGGGAAATCATATGTCTCAGTCTTGATTGTTCAAGTTTAGGATCATGGTTGTGCGTATTTATCTCATAGGCAACTTTTCCTTTTGTTCGAACCCTTGCTTTGCATCGCTCTCCTTTTGGATGGAAATACTGATTACAAATCCAAATGGTTTGGTCGACTTCCTTTCTATGAATTAAATATTCATACGAGTTTAAAACTATTTTTGGATTTTTCTGACCAAGATTAAAATAGATAAACCCTAAAAAAGAATTTGATAATTGTTAATTTTGGATAAATATAAAATTTATTTACATTTGCAATAAAATACCTATTTCAAGCCATCAATAATCTCATCCAATGAAACTGAAATTCTTTGCAGGAAGTTAGTGATCAAGAAATAAATTTATCTATTGGGATCCTGTGTTAACGTTAACTGAATGGGTTAAAGTAATGCCACCATTACACATTTAAATTTTTTATTTAAAAAATATAAATCTCTACCTAATTATTAAGAATTAACAATTCTATTTCTAAAAAGAATGTTATGCCTATTTTGACATATTTACCGGGTTTACCGTTTGTTATGAAGTGTGACATGGGGAAGGAAGGTTCTGGAATTTGCGTTACGTCACACCAAAAATAAAGTCACTTTGCGTGTTGCCGAGCTTTTTAAACTTAAATGCTAATAACTCGAAAGCATTTTTTATACTTAAAATAACATACAGCGTATAATGTAAATTATTATTATTTTTAATATTTTTAGTGAAGTAATACTCACCCCTGTAAAATCTTTATTTATTGTGCGATTTTAACCGGATTTGTTTTGAACTTTAGATCTTAATAAACTTTATTTTTTGAGCAAAAAACGCCATATTTTAAAAAAATACAAGGCCTGCTATGTCAGTTTTTAAGAGTAAATTTTTAAGAATTTACATTAGTACGGCACTAGATTCACCACCCCTCAAAACGACCCTATACTAAATTTAACTAATTTAAGTAGAAAAATGCACAATAATATCCACAAAAATTTATTCTGTCAAGCTATGCATAAAAAAACATTGAAATAAAAGTAAACTAATAGAAACATGCTACTATTACTATAAGTTTAATTTTATTTCAATGTATTTTTAATAGATAACTTGACAGAATAAATTTTTGTATAAATAATAAATTTATTATTGTGCATTTATCTACTTAAAATTTTTCAATAAAATTTAGTATAGGGTCGTTTTTAGGGGTGGTGAATCCAGCGAGGTGCTTAGATTTTGTTTAAAAAAATCGTTAATATGAATTCTTAAAAATTTAGTATTAAAAACTGACATAGTAGGCCTTGTATTTTGTACAAATATGTCGTTTTTTACTCAAAAAATACTGTTTATCAAGATGTACACTTTAAAACAAATCCGGTTAAAATCGCACAATAAATAAAGATTTTACAGGGGTGAGTCGCAAAGAAATATATATATATTTAAACTTTTATATTTTTTAGTAAATTCTCCTACTTAGACATTTTGATTTCTGACAATCCTAGGTGCAAAGGTGTCTTTTAATAAAATTATTTATTCCGTCAAATAAACTCAAGTAGTAACAAATAAACAGGAGTGGATTAACTTAAAAACTAGTAAACAGGCCACCTACATACAGGGTGTCCCAGAATATGTGGGCAATATCCCGAATTCAAATAGAACACATAAATTTAATTTGATTTGAAGTTCTTATAATTTTTTTTCCTACGGCCCCCTCTACGGAGATACGGTCCCATAACGGACCCCCCTGGAAATCGTTTGTTTTTAAATAACTTTTGAACTGCTAGGTTGAATTTAATAATTTTTTAATATATTGTTTACTAGAAAGGTTTCCTTTAAATGGGCACTTTGAATCACATTCAGCTTATTTAGTTTGTCAGGGACGGACTAGCTCTAACAGAGTAATGCTATTTTTTTAGGCACAACAATAATATTTTTAGTCAGCTTAAACCTTAAACTAAAAAAAAGTTACTGCTGATCGACATCGATAAAATGTACTGTTTTCGAAAAAAAAAGGTTTTTGTACAATAAAAAACAATAAAACCATCATTTGAATCTTGTTTTGACATAGATTTTTTGTTATTTTTTTCAATTGTACAATTTGCATTTAGGTCGATTTTTTTGGGTTTTTTATAACCAATTCGAAAATAATTTGCTTCTGCGCCAGCTATCGACTCGAAAAAAACACATATACTCCAATCATTTCACGAAATTATGCTGCTGAGAAAAAAAATGGCCCGAAGTTTGACAAAAAGTTATTCGTCCTTTTCTGTGCATCGCGGTGGCCGCTCACGCTCCGAACCGTTAATTTGTGACCTTTAAAATTGATTTAGAGCTTGTTTTTTGAATTAAATTCAGAAATAAATAGGGTTTATATTGGTATAAACAAAAATAATTTTAGGTCATTATATTTTAGAAGAAAATAATTTTTTCCGATTAAACATTTAAAAAAATTATTCTTCCCTTATAAATAAACGTAAAGCCTTGTGTTTTTGTTTGTTTTATTAAAAAATTAATAGGCTTTGCTGTGAGGAAGCCAAACATATTTAATGTCCATTATGTCCGAAACATGTTCTTTGTAAAATTATTTCATCTATCGACGAAAGCAATTTGTACAAAATTGAAATATAATATATATATATATATATATATATTAGGGTGATTCATTTCCGCAAAGTTTTTTTTTTTTTCGGTGCTCAAAATATTAATCTGCATATAGAAAAAAAAGTACTTAATTGATATTTTTTACATGCATTTTAAACGGTAAAATTTTAAATTTAAATAGTAAGTACTTAAAATTGATATAAAGAGCTCAAACATGGTGAGAATTTTTTTTTCTAAAAAAATTTTTTGTAAAAAAATACTTTTGTTTATACCAATATAAAAACTATTTATTTCTGAATTTAAAACAAAAAAACAAGCTCTAAGTCAATTGTTAAGGTCAGAAATTAATTTTGATTAGAAAAGTATACCATTCCAGACCACCGTAAGACGTCGCGTGAGCAGCCGCGGGGGTGCACCACATAAGAACGAATAACTTCTTGTTAAACTACGGGCCATTTTTTTCTTAGTAGCATAATTTTGAGAAATGATTTGAGTATATATACACACATATATGTGTTTTTTTTAAGTCGATAGCTGGCGCAGAAGCATTTATTTTTGAATTTTTTATAAATAACAAAAAATAATCGACCTCAAGATTCCAACGCTAGTATGTCAATTGACAATTTTTTTTACAAAATCCTTTTGGATTTGTGTTAGTGATGTAAAATACTATCGAAAAAATGTATATACAATCGAAAATTAATTTTGACCTAACTCAGGGAACCCGTTTGAGAAATTCTGACAATAATGTTTTTTTACATTTAATTAAAAATAGAGTGTTTTCTTCTTTCCAGGGGCGTCCAGTATGGACCAGTATCTTCGTAGGGGCATAAAAAAATGTATAGGAACTTGTCATATTATTTTTATGTGTTCATCTAATCCGGGACATTGCCCACATATTCTGGGATACCCTTTATACTTCTTTTGGGGTCTAAATTCCCCAAAAAATGTGTGACGTGCACGGCCCCTAGGTATTATACTTATTTAACGACAGTATTAATATTTTTTATGTTTTTTAGCTCAAATATTAATTTTAACGCGGTTTGATACTATTTTGTTTTTGATGGGAGCTAACTTTCTAAACGCATATATATATAATATATATATATATATATATTATATATATATACAGGGTGTCCGGAAAAAGGAGGTCAATCCTTTAACCATATATTCCTTGAGTTAAAACAATAAGACTTTCATAATACCATTTTTCAATTTAGAGCATCATGTTCGATATACAGGGCGACAAAGTTTGAAATTTAAAACAGATTTTTTTTAATAATTCGAGTAATTAATAAGGTATTAAGTTCAAATTTGGTACACTATTTCAACATAAATAGTTACATCTTTTGAGATCAACAAAACAAAAAACAAATGTCAAATAATCAAAATAGGGGGGGTCCAGTACTCACTGACCCCCCCTATTTTTTAGTACGGGCGCCAGTGACTTCCAAACGGTATTTTTTCAGGTAATCATTTAGTGTTGAACATTTTTTGTCTCTTATAAAATTTTGATGAAATGATTTGTTTTAGAGATAATTTGTAAAGTATTGGTCCTTGATTGATGCCCAGGCGGCTTATGGCAATCTCATAATTTTCAAATGTAGTACTGGACCACCCTATTTTGATTATTTGACAATTGTTTTTTGTTTTGTTGTCCTAAAAAGATGTAATAATTGTCAAATAATCAAAATAGGGTGGTCCAGTAGTACATTTGAAAATTATGAGATTGCCATAAGCCGCCTGGGCATCAATCAAGGACCAATACTTTACAAATTATCTCTAAAACAAAGCATTTCATCAAATTTTTGTAGGAGACAAAAAATGTTTAACACTAAATGATTACCTGAAAAAATACCATTTGGAAGTCACTGGCGCCCGTACTAAAAAATAGGGGGGGTCAGTGAGTACTGGACCCCCCCTATTTTGATTATTTGACATTTGTTTTTTGTTTTGTTGATCTCAAAAGATGTAACTATTTATGTTGAAATAGTGTACCAAATTTGAACTTAATACCTTATTAATTACTCGAATTATTAAAAAAAAATTGTTTTAAATTTCAAACTTTGTCGCCCTGTATATCGAACATGAAGCTCTAAATTGAAAAATGGTATTATGAAAGTCTTATTGTTTTAACTCAAGGAATATATGGTTAAAGGATTGACCTCCTTTTTCCGGACACCCTGTATATATATATATATATATATATATTTGGGTGTTAACCCTGTGGGTTAGGACAAGGGTATATTTTATATTTGAATAAATACAATTTTTTTTTATTAATGTACTCAATTCTAAGCTTCAAACCACAAAATTAAAAAATACACCTTAAACATTTATGATTCATTTCGGATTATCGTAACTCTTTGAGACAGCATATTAATTTTATTAAATCCCTTTTCTTTTGGTCCGTGATTATGTTCGATCCCGTTGACGTAGACAAATCTTCCACTTGTTGTAATTCTTGTCTTGCATTTTGTTTTATGATAACACGCACAAGCCCACGTAGTTTTCTTTGTTGATTTTCTGGCCATGTTAAAATCAAAATTGTCGACGATTATTTTTGGATTCTTTGTTCCAACGTCAAAATAAATTGTATCTAAAATATTTTATTGATAAGAAATTTTTAAAAAAATACAAAATCACAAATTTTAAGAAATTTGTGACAACGTACACATAGACTATGAATTCTATGGGTGCAATAAACCGCGCATTTTAATTTTTTTTCTCAATACCTTTATCAAAAGATCGATTTTTAATGCCTGTCGAGCGAGGCAAAAGTGTCAAATTTCAAACGAATTATTTTTGCATGGCAATGGAGGAACAATGACGTAGCAGGATAAAAAGTTATTGATTGAAAGCAAAGTGCAGCACACTTTAACCGTCCTACTCTAACCCACAAAAATGTACTCAGTTGTCAAAATTGTATATTTTGTTGTTGTTTCAATTTGTGTCCATATCTTTCGATAAAGGTATTGTGAAAAATACTGTGCATAACTCGGCTAGAAAGACAATGAAGGCAATTCGTGTTCACACATATAATAATCGCATTCATTGCCTTTCTGCCCTCGTTATGTGATATACTATTTTTGCACTTTGATAAAATTGAATTGTAACGTCTCCAAAGGGACGATAAAGTAAGTGTTTCTACGGATAGCCTTGCAAAACATCCACAAATGGCTAGGCAGAAAAAATTTACTAGTACATCCACAGAACATCTGGTGGTCTGTGAGTACGTCAATATCAACGGACTTTAACATCCGTTTCGCGCAATAACTTGAAGGTGGATCTACAGACCCCCAGGAATCCTAAAAAATTGGAATTGGAAAAATTCTACCCTTATTATTTAAAATGATATGAGAGCGTAAATATTGAGTTTTATTAATTAATTAATTAATTATTATTATTATTTAAACGTCGCGATAATAAGTTAAAACACAATAAAAAGGTTATATTAAAGTCAAGATTGTATTGATATGTTTTTATTGTTATTTGGATTCCGACTCAAACTCGCACAAGAAAGTCTGTTTTGCGTACTCCCCGGGCCCTTGTTTCTCAGGGGGGACCGGTACTTGAACTATACGTATTTGGAATAAATTTCAAAAGATTTATTTTTAATGAAAAAACTTATATTTGAAAATCAACAATAATCTTGATACATTTTTTTCCTTGATTCTTTTTTACTCGATTATTATCAATCGTCATTAGTTATAATTTCTATAAATGCTACATGTTTTTTTGTATTCTCAAGATGCTTTTTTAATTAAATAAATATTTATTTATTTACTTAAAAAAGCATCTTGAGAATACAAAAACATGTAGCATTGACATAACGTACAATTAAAGTAATGCTTTCTGAAAATAAACGAATTGTATAGAAAATCATGGAATTGAGAGAGGGGCCCGTATTTCAGATCCTCCCTGGCCCTGAATTTTTCTCTACAGCACTGTGCGTACTTCTAATAAAATATACTATTACTTTATTGTCGAATAATTGTAACTTTTTGGGACTGCATATTAGTAAACTTGGATGTTCGTTCTCTTGGTTTATGATTATGTTCGACCCCGTTGACGTAGACCAATCTTCCACTTGTTGTAATTCTTGTTTTGCATTTTGTTTTAAAATAATATGAACAAATCCACATCGTTTTTGAATCTGTTTTTTTCACCATATTAAAATCGTATTGGTCAACAATTATTTTTGGATTTTTTATTCCCATATCAAAATAAATTGTATCTAAAATATGTTAGTTATAATAAAATTATGTAGTTTACGATAAGATAGGAGATCAATAATAATTTTATGTAAACTTATTAAAAAAATTGCACGTTATGTTTAGACATAAAATATTATATTATACATTTATTTAGTTATTTACATTAAGGGGGCATCCATTAATTACGTGAGATAAAAATGGGGGGAGGGGTCTAGCAAAATCTTAGTTAGGGGTGATTGAAAATCTCACGTCAACTGTTCAGTTTAAAGAATATGTATTATAATTCAATTTTGTTAAAAAAAATTAATCACTTTTTTACGTGGGGTTCATCATGTTGTCCGCAAAGAAATTTTCATGGCTAAAATCTCACGTGAGGGATAGGGGAGGGGTCTACCACATCTCACCAAGGGGCCCAAATCAGAAAAATACCTCACGTAATTAATGGATGTCCCTTTACCAGATAAGAAAGTTTACTTTTAGGTGGGAGGTGTTTTTAAATGGCCAAGGCGAAGCGTATCGTAAAGAGGCTATTCAAAAACTTCGACGTTCGCATCGTGTAATGTATTAAACTTTTCATTCTTTCCCGACAGTTAACCCTAAAAGACGATACTCAGTGGCAATAATTATTAAAACCGATAAAATTATTATAGGGTGGCTTCTCATCATAGATTATCTAGGGTTGTTATGATTATATTATTTTATAACAAATGTCGAACACCGTAATAATTTTTGAATTAAAGCCTCAACTATTGCGTTTGGAAGTTTGTTGCCGGACAAATCCAAAGTCCGGTCCAAGAAGTTTACGAAAGTTCACCAACAAATTATGTTTCCATGTTTACTGAAAATGTGTTATAAACGGTTTTTTTTAATCAAAGACATTGATCTAAATTTATTTAACAGCTTAAAGGCATTTTTAAAGAGAAAAAATTATGGCCTCGAAATTTTAAAGTATTTACAAACGATGAAATTTTAAAGTTTTTGATGGAAGCTCCTGACGAGATGTATTTAGCGATTTTTGGTATAGCTGGAGCAAGCCGAACTGAGAAGTTGTATAATTTTAAAGAAAACGATGTAGAACATGAAAATTGTGTCACATTGGTGCAGATTCTCACTGCAAAAAAGATTTGTAGTAACAGAAGAATAGGTAGCATCTGTACATCGTTATATGCAACTTCTGCCCTAAAAATCTTAAGATGAAACCTTGTTTTATCGTTATGAGAGCGGTAGATGTGTTAATCAAGTAGTTGAAAAACATACCATATCGAAAATTCCCCGTACAGATTCCTCTTTCCGAAGAGCGTCTTTTACATTATTATCAAATGCCACAGGCATCGACATTTAAAAAGACATAGGGGTAAAAGACATCAACGGTGGCGGAAGGATCATAGAAAACATAGATTTTAGATTCTAGTCATAAAATGGAAGTTGCTAATACAATCATAGACCAAAAATCAATACACAATCAACAGAAAAAAAATCAAGAAATAGATGCAAATTAACAAAGAGGTAAATATGTCCAATGCAGTTGCAGTTGGTCAACAAGAGTTTAATATTGAACATTTTTGGAACATACACAAATTGTATTTTTACGTTTAATTATAATTCAAAATAAACATTAATCAAAATGACATTTTTAATTCTTTGTCGAGAGCAAGTTTTTTATAAATAGCAACCACCTAGCATTATTAACTTTCACTTTCGCTTCTTTTATTAAGATGGAAAGTTACAATTTCGTACAGAAGAGAATAAAAAATTATAAACATATGAAGGGTATCCAAACATAACCTTGAATTTAAATATGTATATTTATATGTATACATGCTACGTTACAAGCTTCTTCTTCTTCATTAATCTATCTAAACACAGAAGTAGCTTAATTAGAATCTATTTGGCTAGCTTATTTTTAAAAAATTTAATATGATCAAGGGTTTCAATCAAGTGAATCTGAGTTTAACTCATTCCTTTTTACTGTTTATGGTTTATTTCAATATTAATCTGCCTCATACAGGTATTTAAATTTCTCTCAGTTTGAATCGTCAAAATTTTTCTTTACATTTTTCCATAGTCTTCTCAATATTATTCTTGGTTTAAATATTTGTTCTTGATTAATTTTATTAATTCATTCCATTTTCCCGTACACATTATTTAACAATTATCACACTGTACCTTTGGCATGCTCGAAGAACAAAATCCGAATGTACGTTTCAAGCTAGTTTTTCTAATTTATTTAAAGTTCATAATGCGAGTTTAGGTCAAGTCCCTACTAGATTATAGATATTACGGTATTGGTAGCGAAACAAGATTGTTTCTGATCCGTGGACTGTTGTCTATATTTCTTTTTCACAATCGATTTAGACCAACAACGGTTAATATTTTTGGAGTGAATAAACATTTAAAAATGATTAACAAAATCCACGATATAGACTTGAGTCAAAGTGCATGACTTTTTTAGGCCACAAGTTAATTGGTTTTAATTTCATACAGAAATTTGATAAGAAAATGATATCGACAAGGTAGGGCGGCGTTTGAGAATACTACACACAGTATCGATGGCAAAAATTTATGATTTGTGCTTTAAATTGTTGCCGCATCCACTAGATTTGTCCCCCTGGATCTGAAGTTCATATGTTTAAATGAAGATTTTCGACAAACAAGAAATATAAGCCTATTATAAGGGGATTTGAAAGGGTGTAACCACAAAATAATGTGTTTTTCTATTGTTTTATAAGGACTTACCCTATTATATATATAATCGTTTTAATTCAAACGTTTTTACTTTGCGAAAATAATGTTTGGAGTAACCTTGATGTTGTTGTTATTTGTGCTCAAGTTTTAATAATATAATATAATTACGTTTTGAATAGGCATATTTCAAAATTGATTAGATCGAGTTGGAAATCTGATGTTTACCGGAAGTGAAAAACAACAAATATTTTAACATAAACCACCCTAATGTACTTGTATGTTGTAAGTGGAAATAATGAAATGTAATTGAAGAAACTGTCAATTAAATTCCAGGAAGAGGATTCGGACCATGTACGATTCAACATAAGAAGGAAAATAACGTATCATTCATGAAATTCCACCGCTTGTCATTTAAATAATATCATAATCGTAATTTTTAATTATTTGGAATGGTACATAAAAAATATAAAAATTGAATTAAAAATTGTATTCTTTATTGTGTAGGAGATGATATTTGTATACAGTGTCTCCAAATTGGCGGTCCAAAAAAGGGTAAAGGTGAATTTTTCTTATAAACCCAGGACGAATTTTCCTTTATTTTTTTTCTAAATCTCCCTCTTGGAACACCCTGTAGTACAGGGCCTGTTTGTTTATGTTTATAAGTTATAACATCACACACATAAAAAAGTTTATAACATAAAATATAACGTTTAATATAAACTGCTTAAAAGTTTATAAGAAATTTTCAATAAATAAACTATATTACCCATTAAAACAAAGTAATAAAACAAAACAACATAAAATAAAAAAAATAAAAAAGTATTTTATTCCTGAACGTCTTTGTTTAGAAAAAGCCATAGACGAGACACAACTAGACTTCGATTTGCCTTGTCCGCATTATAAAATTGGTTTATAAAGACGAAATACTCATTTTGTTTTGGTTGATAAGGTCGAACATCGCGTTTTGTTTTGGTTCATAAGGTCAAAAATGGCGTGGATGTTAAAGACAGTTTGCAACCAGTTATACGTCTAGTTGTATCTCGTCTAAGGAAAAAGACAGGTTTCTGGACCCTTATTGTCTGATTATTGTAACTTTTTGAGATAGCATATTAGTAAACTTGGATCTCTTCTCTTTTGGTCTGTGATTATGTTCGATTCCGTTGATGTAGACCAATCTTCCACTTGTTGTAATTCTCGTTTTGCATTTTGTTTTAAAATAAGATGAACAAATCCACATTGTTTTTAATTCAGTTTTTCGTGCCATATTAAAATCGAAGTCATCAACGATTATTTTCGGATTCTTTGTTCCAACATCGAAGAATATTGTATCTAAAATATTTTATTTATAAGAATTTATTTATATTTAAATACACAGAACAACCTAATTTTCAAAATAAAAAGTAATAGGGAGTAATTCAAGTAAAATACATGTTTCGTGGTTTGGTATGCATTAAGTATACACAGTGGGCCTGACCCAAAAAAAAGGGTTGCATTAAAATGATACCAAAATCGGGCTTCGGATCTTTGAAAATTAACATTAAGGGAGTTGAGATCGGGTGAAAACAAAATCGCATCAGATCCTTAATGAATATAATAGCCAATTATTTGTACTGTTCATATTCGTTTAGAAAAACTCGAACAACTCGACGAGTTGAACTCTTAAGTAATAAAAACAAAAAAACAGCAATTTATAGTTGATAAATGAAAAAAATAAATTAATTTCCACCGCTTCTTTAAGCCGGTCTAGATAGTTAGGATCTTCTATTGAATTAATTTTATAACGTTCCCAATACCTCAAAAACTCGCGGTGAACCGATTCTCCTGTCTGTTCCGACCAAAGACCCAAACCGAAACCACCAGGCAATACCCTATAATTTTTCATAAAATGCAGCGAATGCTGTATTTGTTCCAGACAAACGTGACTTTTCAAGCTCTCGGACACGCCCTCAGCCGCAAACGCTTTCCGTAAAGCCGTAATCTGCTTACCAATTTCAAGAGAGGAGATTTTGATTGAAAATCAGCTTTCGGCGACTTAATTTATTGCTTTGAACGCCGACACGTATTTTATAATTCCAAATACACATTCACCATGGTGAAAAGAATGCATCCCGTTAGCTTCTAAAATAAGCAGATAAGCTCTTGGATCCAGCAATTTATGCATAAATTGCTGGATCCAAGAGCTAATCTGCTTATTTATAACATGTTTATATAACTTTATATAAATATTATAAAACATGTTTCTGTATCCATTTTTTTAGTTTCGAAAGGATGTCCCTCAATTTCTCTCAAGGTTCTTAAAGAGATAAAACAGTACTCTCTAAAAATGAATTAGTCAAACATGAGTAATTGTCAACCACTAATAATTCCCGTCAATAGCAACTTGTATGCCGAACATTAAGCAGTCAATTTTTATGTAAAATTGTCCCCTGAATCTGCTTATTTTAGAAGGTAACGGAATGCATTCTCTTCGAAAGTTTCACCTTAATAGTTCTTTGTAACCAATTTTAGTTTCTGGTTAACTTATCCTTGCAAGATGTGTAGCTCTGGAATAACACATTTTTTATAACGTAGACATCATCATCCTCTAGAAACAAAGGGGGATTTATTGTGCTATGGAATCTCTGGCAATTTTTTTATTTTTTCCTATAGCTACAAGAAATTTAGATCACTATAGTGATCTAAATTTCTTGTAGCTGTTTCTCAAGTCTCCATAAGTTTTACTGTACCTCATTACTTTCTCTATAGCTTTCAGAAGAAAAACATGTTTCTGTACCCATTTTTTTAGTTTCGAAAGGATGTCCCTCAATTCCTCTCAAGGTTCTTAAAGAGATAAAACAGTACTCTCTAAAAATGAATTAGTCAAGAATGAGTAATTGTCAACCACTAATAATTCCCGTCAATAGCAACTTGTATGCCGAACATTAAGCAGTCAATTTTTATGTAAAATTGTCCCCTGAATCTGCTTATCTGCTTATTTTAGAAGCTAACGGAATGCATTCTCTTCGAAAGTTTCACCTTAATAGTTCTTTGTAACCAATTTTAGTTTCTGGTTAACTTATCCTTGCAAGATGTGTAGCTCTGGAATAACACATTTTTCTATAACGTAGACATCATCATCCTCTAGAAACAAAGGGGGATTTATTGTGCTATGGCAATCTCTGGAATTTTTTTTATTTTTTCCTATAGCTACAAGAAATTTAGATCACTATAGTGATCTAAATTTCTTGTAGCTGTTTCTCAAGTCTCCATAGGTTTTACTTTACCTCATTACTTTCTCTATAGCTTTCAGAAGAAAAACATGTTTCTGTATCCATTTTTTTTAGTTTCGAAAGGATGTCCCTCAATTCCTCTCAAGGTTCTTAAAGAGATAAAACAGTACTCTCTAAAAATAAATTAGTCAAAAATGACTAATTGTCAACCACTAATAATTCCCGTCAATAGCAACTTGTATGCCGAACATTAATTAAGCAGTCAATTTTTATGTAAAATTGTCCCCTGAATCCGAAAATGTCTTCAAAACTTAAAAAAGTAGAACAGTTTTTGAGATATAGTCAATTTTCCATATAAAAGGTTTTTCAATAGAGGTGATAGTGATGGTACAATGTGACGAATCCGTGACGATTTTTGTCCAATTGGACACAAATCGTCACGGTTTCGTCACGTTGTGCTACCTGGGCTGTCAGTTATATTAAGTAAGGTATGCAATTTAATCATGCAAATATACACTCCTCAACAACTTTTGGAAATAATCAATTTTTTTTATCAAAATAATCTTTCTTATATTGCAACTTATCGTGCACTTCCAAATTATGGTCGTCATAATCGGCTTATTCGTCGGACTGTGAAAAATTTTGAACGCAATCTTTCTTTACAAAATGTTCGCATGCCAGTGAGACAAAGTTCAGGTCGAAGTGAAGAGAATGTTGCTGCCGTTCGGGCAAGTGTTGATAAAGACCCTAATTTATCAATTCCAAGACGTCCTCAACAGTTGGGACTGTCTGCCATAACATGGCGTATTTTACGGTTCAATTTGGGCTTGCATCCTTACAAAATAGTTATGACGCAAGAATGGTCCATGCTAATAGACCAGCAACAGTTGGGGCATAAAAATTAAATATTGAACATTAAATTCAACAAATAGGTCCTAATTTATTAAATAAAGTGATTTGAATGATGTCCTTTTTAGAACATAATTGCATAGATTATACTTTAAAATTAAAAAAAAAATATTGCTCTTACTCATCTCTATTTTGTTTTATTTAAGAAAGAAAACATATCACTCTTATTGAAAACCCCTTTATTATGGAATTGACTATATCTCAAAACTGCTATACTTTAATAATTATTGACAGTGTTTTCAGATTCAGGGATAAATTTTACATACAAATTAGCTGTTAAATGTTGGGGATACCATGGTATAAGTAAAAAAGCAGACAATAATAAATGTAGTAACTAGTCATTTTTTAATAGGTAATTTTTAGAGAGTACGAACAGGGATACGACGCTGCAACGAATTTGAAGGAAGTATTATTAATTTTAGTCAATTTGAAAAGCAAATCCATGTTTTCATAGGTCTCTTTTATATACGGCACAATACACAGCATTATTAATCTGTGCACCCCAGTCAATTTTCTTTCCCTGTTTACGCTTCCACCTTGGCTGCTTTTCTTTTCGGCTGTGGAATCCACTTGATCGTTTTTCATAATTATGGATTATATTGTCATCAGGACTATAATTTTCAGGTGTAATTGCAAGCAAGTTTTGAAGAAACCCTGTCCACCATCAGCCATAACTTATACAACTAAATCTCCAATTTCATTTCTTCGTTTATTAACCTTATATAATATCTCATCAGCATCACACCATACAACCGGCCTCTTTGATTTGTTGTTTTTCGAGATTTTACCTTCTATTTCAAACTTAAATTCATTAATTTTGTAGAGAGGCTCTAAAGCCGTAGATCTAGTAGACAAGTTCTTTTTGTAGCGTACAGCTACCGACTTACGCCCAGCAAAGCATCGTATAAAATTTGTAAGTAATTTCATCTGATTATTAGAAGTCCCAGAAGCTACTTGATAATGGTACAGACCTTCAGATAAAAATGTTACGTCTTTTTATAACTTAAATTGAAGTTGATCGTTATATTTTGCAATATTATACAGTGCTTGCAAATCCAAGTCCGACCGCGTTGGGAAGAATGGTTGTTCAATACCCGCGTAAAAAGAATAAGGATAGAATGCCAAAACATCCTTGTTATTTTCACGCGTCCTTCCCAAACAGGTCGGACTTGAATTTGCAAGCACTGTATAATATATATATATATATATATATATATATATTAGACTGGTTCAAAAAAATCGAATATTTTTTTTCTTCAAAGCCCGCATTAAAATATCTTCCTAGTAGTGAAAAAAGAAGCCTGTGAAAATTGTAGCTCTTAATATTAATATTTAGAGGTCGCTCACCGTGAATTTCTATTTTAGGTTTAAATAACACAGGAATTCTTTTTTCTTAACTTTGAAATTTTATAAGTTATAAAACTATTTTTTTTGTAAACTTTGACGGCCTGCATGTATTTCTCTTAGGAAACATTTTTAAGAAATGTTTTTTATGAAAGTCTACCTTATTTTTTATACTTTTTCACCTATTAAAATTAAAGTATTACAAACTGGACCATCCTGTACAATAATGAGTGATAAGGTTTATTATTATGCCACCAATTGAAAAAAAACGTTAAATTTATTATATGCCTAATTTTAACCTTGAATAACTATAAAAGAAGTGAATTTATGAAAAAGTTATAGGAGACATTTCTTGTAGAGCGTTCAATTTTCTTTAAAAATATGTTTTGCTTATTCCAATATATTCACTCAAAAACGAGGCCGTCAAAGTTTACAAAAAAAATAGTTTTCTCTTCATAACTTTTAAACCACAAAATTAATTTGGCACACAATGTAATATAGTCAGTGCCTTAATAATGATGTAGATAATTATTTTAAAAAAACATCAGTGCCGCAGTTACTTGAGGGACTGCTCCCCTTTTCACCTCAGTCTTTGACGCCACTGGAAATTTTAAAATAATAAATAAATGTTTAGGTCAAGTTTTTAATTAAGGAAATAAATTAGCTCTTGTAAAATTTTGATTTGGGGCTTCGTTTCTAAAATATTTGCTCAAAAATGTTTCCTCGCAAAATTACATTTTTAGGTTGTCTGTTCAATTTAGAGATTAAAAACTACTGTGCTAACATTTTAATTTAGGGCTTCGTTTTTGAAATATTTGGGAACACACTCCAAAAAAACTGCGGCAAAAGTATTCTTGGAGAAATAAATTAATTATTTAAAAAATGAAGCACTAAATCAAAATTTTACATGAGTAGTTTTTTTCTCTAAATTAAACAGATAATCTAAAAATGTGTTTATTATTAAAAAAAACTGCGCCACTGATGTTTTTTTAAATAATTATCCACATCATTACTAAGACATTGACTATATTGGGTACAAAATTTGATAAAAATTGATTAAGTGGTTTAGAAGTTATGATGGGGAAGCGAGTTTTGTTTGTAAACTTTGACGGAAAGCGTCTCTGCGAGGAAACATTTTTGAGCAAATATTTCAGAAACAAAGACCCAAATCAAAATTTTACAGGAGTAAATTTTTTCTCTAAATTAAAAACTTGACCTACAAATTTATTTAATATTTTAAAATTTTTAGTGGCGTCAAAGACTGAGGTGAAAAGGTGAGAAGTCCCCCCACATTATTATTAAGGCACTTACTATATTACATTTTGTGCCAAATCTGATGAAAATTAATGTTGTGGTTTAAAAGTTATAAAGAGAAAACTAGTTTTTTTGTAATCTTTGACGGCCTGTATTTTTCTTAGGAAATATTTTTGAGAAATGTTAATAATGAAAGTCTACCTTAAAATTAATGTATCACAAACTGTATAATCTTTTTTAAAAATTTTATATAAATTATGTTTCAAAATTATCGCTCATTCCAATATGTCCACTCAAAAAAAAGTTATAAAATTAAAAGTTAAAAAAAATTCCTGTGTTCTTTAAACGTTACATTTATTATATGTCTAATTTCAACCTTGAATAACTATTAAAGGAGTGAATTTACGAAAAAATTATAGGAGACATTTTTTGTAGAACGTTCATTTTTTTTCAAAAATAAATAAAATTCATTCCAATATGTTCACTCAAAAACGAGTTATAAAATTTAAAATTTAAGAAAAAAGAATTCCTGTGTTATTTAAACGTAAAATAGAAATTCACGATGAGCGACCTCTAAATATTAATATTAAGAGCTACAATTTTCACAGGCTTCTTTTTTCACTACTAGGAAGATAATTTAATGCGGGCTTTGAAGAAAAAAAAAATATTCGATTTTTTTGAACCAGTCTAATATATATATATATATATATATATATATATACAGGGTGAGTTTTAAGTTGACGCGTTCCTTTTAACAGTGTGTAGAAATCAGCTAGACAAATAATTATTTTAAGTAACTTTTTTATCAGAACTCAAAAATAAAGAAGTTATAGCCTATCAAAGTTTAATTAAATTTTAAGCCGGTGCTGGCTATTGTTAACGAAAAACAATCATAAAAATATCAAAATAAACAATGCAAAATGTCATATTTGACAACAAACATAACCATTTAAATCAAATTGACATTTTGCAATAAAAAATGTCATTATTTACTTAGGTTGCAGCATTTTGATTTACATGTTTATGTTTGGTGTCATATATGACATTTTGCATTGTTTATTTTGTTATTTTTATTTTTATGGTTATGTTTTTTGTTAACAATAGTCAGGACCGGCTCAAAATTTAATTAAACTTGGAAGGCCTATAACTCTCTTATTTTTGAGTTTTGATAAAAAAGTTACTTAAAATATTTATTTGTTTATCTGATTTGTACACGCTGTTAAAAGGAACGCGTCAACTTAAAACTCACCCTGTATATTAGGGTGCTTTTTTTCACGACTATTTTTATTTTTTCGCTCCCAACTCAAAATCTTGTTAAAAATGTTAAAAAAAAAATTCCCTGAAAATTTGGGCCCATTTAAAATACACGTAAACTTTGATTATTTTTTTTTAAATATCTATATCTCTGCCGCATTTTGTGCTATTGGATTGTTTCAAAAAGGGATTTACTCGTAATTGCTTTATGTGCAATAGCTGTAATCTGCACCTGTAGGATGGTAGGGGGTCACTAACTCTTATTTTAGTGAAAAATTCTCATATTTTTGAAGATATTTCAAAAGTGACTGGATAGGATAAACTTGTAGAACATTTAATTTTCTTTAAAAAAGGTCTTATCAGTTGAATCGCTAAGATTGATATTTGTTGAGATATAAAGCGTTTACATTGAGAATTTATGAAATTTTTAGGATTTTCGTACCAAACTTTTTATAAATGATGATTTTCAATCTAATCATTAATCTAAATGTAACAATTGTACCCTTCATTGCTTCTAGTGGCTTTTGGTAAACGTAAGTCTTCAAAATTTGCAATGATTGGTAAAGGTCTTTTTATAAAATTTTTCTCTCGATCTGTGAGGACAAGGCGACAAGTTTTGCAGTAACGTTTACATTCTTTTATTAATTAGAATTGGCTATTTTATCCAATGGTGATCTGTTGCGATTTTGTTTTTATTTGATCTTAATTTCTTTAATGTTAGTCTTCAAAGATCCGAAGCCCGATTTTGGTCATTTTCATTTAACATTTTTTTGGTTCAGGCCCACTGTGTACATAATCAAATTTATTCAAAATTCGGGGGGAAGGTTTGTAAGAGTAAAATGAAATTATATTTATCATAGACTTGTAATAACTTGTAACATCCATCTTACTTTAGATGTAGACTCTGATTACTACTACTACTACATGGGATGTATATTAAGGTGTGCCAAAAAAAGTGATATCGTTTTTTTCTCTTAAATAAATAAATTTGTGGGAACGAAACGATATTGCCTTTTTTGGCACACCATTATTTACATACTACTGTTAGTAGCGGTGGGTATCACAAAGTGGTCACAATCACTTGTATACATGTATATAAATTTAGTTTTTAAAACGTAAAATTATTTTATCATTATTACTTAATCAGTAATACTGATTAGACTAATATTATACCAAGTTATTATGCTAAGTAAAAATAAAAAACTTTAGGTCCACCTTTAAACAGTTATATTTATTAAAACTACAACATCAAACAACTAGTATTAAAGAAATAGGTCAAAATAATAAGAATTGTCAAGTTTCACAAGTATTTTATGGATGTCCCCTAACAATTATTACATTTTGTGAAAGCATATTCGAATCCATTTCAATTTTAGGTTGATGATTATGTGGTGGACCATAAATATAAACCATTTTTCCACTTGTTGTAATACGTGATTTACATTTAGTTTTAAAGTATGAAGAACATATCCAAATGGTTTTTGATTCCAATTTACTTGTTATTAGATAGTCGTTTTTGTCGACAATTAATTTGGGATTTTTTGTAGCAATGTCAAAATAAACCGTACCTAAAATAGAATTAGAATTAGAAATTAATGTTATTAAGTAAATCTTTTATTTATAAAACATTTTTTTTATTTTAAAACCCATTTATTATATTGTGGTCGTTTACAAATAAATACATCTTTAGAAGTCATATGCGAAGTATTTAAGTCTTTGGGAATATGGTTATGTTCTCCTGTGAGTATAACTCTCTGGCCTGTTGTAATAGCTTTGGATTTACATCTTGATTTCTGATTTAAAGCGCATCTCCAGGTAGTTGAATTTTGAGATTTTGTTGAAAAAACATAGTCGTGCCCTTCCACCACCAATTTTGGATTTTTATGACCAACATGGAAATAAACTTTACCTAAAAATCAAGATAAATTAGTTTATAAGAACGTTTGACAAACATTTATTTTTACCTGATGGTTCATTATAATTAAAGTCTTTCATAAACTTATATCGATCATAATCATAATTAAAGGAGGGACCAGGCGAGCGCGCTAGACGGCAGCACAAACAGAGAATGTTTAACGCATTTTTACATGCAAAATATTGAAGGACAAATTTTTCTGACTTTAAATAATTTTAATTATATTATTTTATGTATAATATAATTTATATATTTATAATCTAGAAATCAATTTTTGACGTTTAGGTCCTTTTCCTTGGAGCGCGTAAGCGTATAAATACTTTAAAATTTTGTACAAAAGTTTGTAGATCATATTCTAAATTTAAAACGAAAACGATGAACAGTCATCAGATGTAATCTAGTGGATGTGGAAGCAGTTTCATTGAATTATGGTGTAGAATGGAATAACTAAATCTATGAAATAAATGGGGCTGTACAGTGTACATGATGGAATACGAAATGGATAACCTCTTTTCCAAATACTTTCAAAACGACATTTTCGAAACGTATCGAAATGCTATTGCTATTTAAAATATTTTGTCTACTCCTACATTGACGAGCTGTGGCTTTATGGCGTTTTAGTCACGGGCTGAAGTTATCAACAGTGGCTTTTGGGCATTTTAGTCAAGAGCTGAAGTTGGCTTTATTATAAATTTAAAAAAAGTAAGGTTAAATTAGTTAAAAGTTGACGGATAAAGTATAGTATGCAACTCGTTTTATAAACTTCTTTAAACACTAGTTTTTATTAAACACTCGCTCGCAATAAATAAAACTCGTAACTGAAATGGCTTTTATAAAACTTGATAAATAATATACAACTATACTAATTAATAAGGATTATAATAAATGCTACAACATTTAAAGACTTTGAAAACCATTTTAGTATGCGTGCTAGCATGCTGTTTGGCAACTATTCCTTAACAGAAAAGTAGTAATAACAAAACTAACTGAAAAATACAAAAACGTTGTAAACGTACAACAAAAATAAAGAGTAGGTATGAATAATTAGATTTAAGGGTCACATTCAGGGTCACAAAATTAAATTATAATTAATTAATTTAATAGAATTAATATCGATATAGGACAGTATCGCTTGTCAGACGTTCGCTCCTCTATAACTATAAAAAAATCTACGCATAGTGCATTTTAAATCCATAATACCTTAAAGGTAATTATTCTATAAGGTTTTGGTCAACAGTCTCCGCGAATCCCAATGTGTATAAACACCTAATGATCAGGATTAAAGTGCAAAGTGCATAGTGTCAGCCCACCTGTCGGAGCCATCCACCTGAAAAGGTAGGTCATTGTGGCGGAAACCTGAACGAGATCAATCACGAGCGGACAATTGGTCATCTGCGAAATACAGATATGGAATATTTGCATGACGCTATTCGCAATACTTTAAAACTCATAATTCCGAACTTCACTAAGCCTACCAGTCTTCGGGTGGATTTTATACCTTTCCTCGTAGATAAATAGAAATAATAAAATAAAAGAAAAAGAAAAACATTAAAAGAGATGAACAGGGAATAATTTACCAACATATTTTAACGGACCAAAGAATACCTAGTGCCTATTCAGCAAAGCAATTTTATCCATGGTAAAAAAAGTACGCAATTAAAAACTAAAATAAGAATAACTCGCAAACTTTTTGACAGAACCCAGTGATGTTTTACTTTTTTTTTAAGAAGCAGATGACAATTTTTCCAGTTTAGTCAAATAATAATAGTATGGCGCTAACGAAGCCCACCTGAGCTATTTATAAAACCTAATTAATACTAGCGGATAGCGACAGTCGGTCATAATGTCATGTCTACAGTTGCCGGTTTAATCAAATAATAATATCACACCTTTACTAAAATGTAAACTTTGATTGTGACATGTGCATTTACATAACAAAAACAAGTGTGTAAAAGTATTGAAATGTGTATGTAAAAGAATAAAACATTTTAAGTGCCACATTATATTATTTCCAAATATGAATTGATAAAAAACAAAAATTGTGGAGGGTGGTAATACCCGCCGGGTATTGATTCTGGTCCCTCTTGCATGTCAAGCGAGAATTTTAAGCCACCCCTTTACTATCTGAGCTACTCCTATTGATAATAATATTTATATTAAATCAAACTTATTAATTAGGTTTTATAAATAGCTCAGGTGGGCTTCGTTAGTGCCGTACTATTATTATTTGACTAAACTGGAAAAATTGTCATCTGCTTCTTAAGAATTTTTGTTGGTTCAACAGTTATTTACATCTAGAATATATATATATATATATATATATATATATTCTAGATGTAAATAACTGTTGAACCAACAAAAATTCTTTGAGAAATAAATTCCACGTATTTTAAATTACGATTTATGTCATCTGGCCAATATTAGGCATATAACAAACGAGTTCGTTATATGCAATATCGGCCGTATGTTGTTTTATACTTTTTATAATACTTTTTATAATAACTACAGAAACCATAAATGCACCAAAAGGCATGTAGGAATTAACAAAATAGGAGTTCCACAAAAAATTGCAACATTTTTAAACTTGGAGAATTCTTAATGTGCCCTGTGTAGCATTGTTTAAGGATCTTCAACCAGTATGTTAGCGGAAAACGGTGACGATCTCCTTACCTTAAAACAATTTGGAGGCTGGAAATCTTCAGCAGTTGCTGAACAGTATGTTGAACAATTAATTACCTCTTGGTAAAATTTTTAAACAGCTAGCTGCTAGCTTCAAATCAACGGACAATGATTCTTTAACATCATCCTCAAGTGATAGCGTAGAAAGAAAAATAGTAGAAACTGTCGATGAAAAACATCACAACAAAGATATTCTAATATTAAAATATATATAAATATCAACACTTGCTCTCATTGTACTTAAATAATTTTTTACCAAAAAATGTGTCTTTATTAATTTAACAATGTCAACGTACATACCTACAAATTACGGTTAAGCTTAACGTCCTAGGCCAATATAATTATCAATACAGTCCGATATAGGAGTCATTTTGTTGAAGAAGATTAAAACAACATTTTTTTATTTAGATCTTTTTTATTTTATTTTGGTCTTTTAATAATAAATACATCTTTTAAAGTCATATCCTCAGTATTTGGGTTTTTGGGATAATGTGTATGTTCTCCTATGAGTATAACCTTTTGCTCAGTTGTAATAGCTCTGGATTTACATCTATATTTTTTATTTAAAGCACATCGCCAGGTAGTTGAATTTTGACATTTTTTTGAAAAAACATAGTCGTGTTCTTCTACTACTAGTTTTGGATACTTATTACCAACCAAAAAATACACTTTTCCTAAAATAATTGAAAACATTAAATAATTTTTGGATAAAAATTACCCATAAAATAATAATAATGTTTTAATACTGAAACTAGTTATTCTGTTATTCAAAAACTATGGTTCTCAAGAATTATGGGTGTATAAAACGCCATTTTTGCATATTTTTATGTAACGTCGTGAATTTCTTTTGAGTGTATTATTTTGAGAAATATGGTACCTGTTTAATAGCCTCCAAAAAGCAATGATTTAACACCATCAGATGTACGTATAAGGGCAAATTTTCGTTAAATGTACATTTGCTGTCCCCAGCTAATTTTATTTTTATTTTTGACCTTTGTTGATAAGTTTTGTATTTATTATATTTAAATACCCCCTTCCTGTTAGGACCCATCGTATTTTTTTTGTAATTACTTTATGTTTCTATATATGGCAGAAAAACTAGGTGAAATGTCCTGTAACCTAACTGTCCCCAGAGGCGATTTTTTAATTTAAATTATTATATTCTTCTTCTTTGCAGGTTTCTTCTGAAAAAATAAATTATTTTTGAACAATGGAAAGTTCTTTTATTCGTATATAAAAATAAAATAGTTTTCTACAAAGTAGATTAAACAGAAAAAAATATTAAAGTTGACATTCAAAAATCTTGTCTTTTTCCTAACGTCGTCTTCTATGCCGGCTGCTTCGAAATAGAGACACGAGATAGAGATACTATCGTGTTATTTCTAGAGGGCATACATGTTTGATAGTTCGGCAACAACAAGTGAGCACGTGTAAAGTATGTGAATTTTTTTATAAATATTTTGAAGGTAAGATTTTTTTGCGTACACTTTTAGTGTCTTTTACATAACGCTACATAAAACTCTTGTTTTAGAAGTTAACTTTTTTATTTTCATTTTGTATTATAGCATAGTAGAAATTCCAAACAAATGCAGAAAGATATTTACATTTAACAGTATTTCTGAAAAATAACGTTTGAAAAAGTCAAAAGCAATGTGTCATAAAACGTTCAGGAAGATGCGTTAGGAAGAGGACAATGTTTAATTTCTTCCTTGTGTTCCTTCCCTATTTCAGATTAACCCTATAAGTTTTATTTCTTTAAAGTTTATTTTTGTTATTTATAAACTTATAGAATTTTTTTGCAGTATATTACACTGTTCTATCACAAAGGAAAAAAAATCGATCAAATTGACCTGCCTGGACAAAATATATATACAAAATGTACATTTAACGAAAATTCGCCCATAAAGACTATGAATGGTGAGTATTGTTAAAAGAATAATGTTTACATTTTTTTTTATTTTCGAACAAATGATACATATTGCGAAAGCATATTTTCATATTTGTCTGATTTCATGGTGGGTTCGTGGATATGACTGCCATTAATTTGGACATTCCTCCCACTCGTCATTATCCTTGCTTTACATTTGGTCTTATAATAAGAAGCACATCTCCAAATTGTCTTGTTAATCATTTTTGAATGAATAACATAATCGTAGTTTTCAACTACTATTTTTGGGTGCTTTTTACCAACATCAAAGTATATTATATCTGCAAAATTAAATTAAGTGTTAAATCAATGAAATATCACACAAGTTATTATAATTATTTTTTAATAATCGTAACTTTTTGACTCATTAAGTTAGTATAAGTTTTAATTTCTTTCGGGTGATTATGTTTAGATGTTACAAGAAGATTTAGACCGCTTGTGGCTAATCTACAATTGCACTTAGTTTTATAATATGAAGTGCATCTCCATAGCGTCTTGTTGGGTAACTTTGAATTAACAACGAAATCAAAATCATCAAAAATTATTTTGGGGTTCTTTGTTCCAACATCAAAATAGATTAGCCCTAAAAATATTGTTGTTAAATTTGTTGATGAGGTAAAATACCTTGGATTCAAATTTTCGGTTTTCTGATCATACCACTTTACTTTCAGCTTTAATCTATGCATTTTCGTAGAAGCTCAAGTAAATCAAAGGGACTTGCGACTCGCAAGTTGCGTGTCGTCATAAACCTTACCGAAGATGCCCTAATAAAATAAAAATTCAATTCTAAAAAACATATATTTATATTTTATTGTACATTTTTAAATTAAATATTAAGTTAACAATATTTTAACGCCCTGCTGCAAAAAGGATGTATCTTTTAAAATTCACATTTTTTCAGGAGGTAATAAAAACTTAATAAATTTGTAGGGCATTAAGAGATCCACAGAAAAATAGACAATAGTTTTGCAAAAGAAAATAGTTCTTTAGATAAGCCAAACCAGGGAAAAAGATACATTCTGCTTGCAGCAAGGTCCTTATTAACTAAACGTGAAATTTTAGTTAACATTTTAATTTACATTTAGAATAATCAATATACAAAACTTCCTTCCTTAATTCTTTAAAATTACCGCGAAAATTTGGTGAATGGTTATGATCTATATTTTTAACAAACAAAACGTTTTCCACTGTTATTAATCTTGCCTTGCATTTATGCTTTTTCTTTGATCCGCAGTACCATGTTATTTTAAATGGAGGACCTATCTTTTCAATTCTATATTCAAAATTTTGGTAAACCAATTTTTTATGGTAATAATCATCAAGAAAATATACGTCTAAAAGAAATTTTAATTTATTTTATTTATAAAAATTAAAGTGTATAGCTATATGGATGTTTTTAAAACCGCTCGTTAAGTCAATCAATTCGGTAAAATTGTATGTGTACAAGATGTCCCGAAAATGGGGTAACGTCATACCACGTGATAACCCTACAAACCATGCCGGGTATACTCTTAACCCATTTGGAAATCCCATGGGATAGAATTATATTTTAAGATTCTTTGGAAATAAATAATTACATTTCAGTTTTGACGAGGTCGACATTTTCGTCAACATCAATGTCGATATCCTTGAATGCCTCTAATAAAAATCATTTGCAATGATTTATTTAGCCTTGTTAGATATCCTTCTACTCATAATACTCAAATGACGACTGACGACGTCGACTGAAGATTAAAATGGTGCGGCCGGTTTGACCGACATTTGCGCCGACATGGTTTGTAAAAAAGGGGAGTTATTTTAAGTACAAACAATTACAAAAGGCTATAGTAATTTCTTAGTTATTAAGCATTTAAGTAACAGTAGGTTAACTCCATCTTTGCCTAGATGTATTAACAAATTTTAACTTTTTATTTTTAATCCTATTATCTAGAATTTTTTATACTCGAAATAATCGTAAGGTAGGGCGCGGGCCACCAATATTTCAGTTTTTAAAGAAACACAATATTGTTTAAGTATTATGTAAGTTTATTTAAAATTTACATTTAGTTTAATAAAATATTATATAATAAAAGTAAATAAAAGTATACCTCCTACATTCTATATCAAGTTTGTTTACAAAATTGAATGCTATGAAATGTGTCAAGCTTAAAAATAAAAATTTACACATTACACGGTTTATAAATGTAAAATATTTTTGTAATGTCTTTGTAATTTTGTTGTCTCAAAAAATATCAATAGGTACTCGTTTCACAGGCAGTATAAAACAAAATAAATTAACCATAAACATAACTTTAATAAAATATTTTTTATCACTATTTATCCTCTAAATAATTTAAAATTATACTATAAAACCTTTTTGGCCAAAAGATCATTCATTCCTGGTCACTGTCCTTAATTTTTATATCCACAATCTTGGGCTTTAGATCTTTTAAATCTGATCTGACTAAACTGGGTTCGTGATTGTGATAAAGATTTTTTACAAACAAAACTGATTTAAAAGTAAAACATCTAGCTTTGCATTTTGATCTACATTTACTTGTACAGCACCAAATCGTCTTGTCGAGAAGTTTTCTTTCAATTTTGTATTCGTAATAATTAAAAATCATTTTAGGATTCTTATTTCCTGGAATAAAATATACCAAACCTACAAAAAATCATTTCAGTAATATAACAGTATATTTCTTACCATTTTCAAAGTACGCAACACTTACAGTCCAAAGTAAAATAACTGACATTTTTTAAAAAAGTTAGTTTTTGATATTAGAAACGCGAACTTTTCATTTCAAATCATCAACAAAAAAGCGTTAGGTAATTAACGCAATATGCTGATAACTACGTTACCCAGTTGAAGATTTTGAAGAGTGTGTGCCAAATGGGTTTTAGGCATGTTGCAATGTCTCGTTTCTGACGTATGCTTCAAAAAATGATGCACTTTACGACAGAAATATCCATATATTTCAATGGCTGTTGTAAAATCAATATTTTTAAATCATTTATTATTTATATTCATATACAGAGGTTTATTAAGATATTAATTAATTAGTATAAAGTAAAGATCATATCCGTTTAATTTTCACCACCTTGGGCTTTAGTTCTTTTAAATCGAAATCAAATAAACTAGATTTGTGATTGTGAAAAAGAGTTTTTCCAAACAAAATTGATTTAAAAGTAAAACATCTAGCTTTGCATTTTAATTTCTTTTTATTTGCACAGGCCCAAATCGTCTTGTCGGGAAGTTTTCTTTCAATTGTATATTCGTAATAATTAAAAATCATTTTTGGATTCTTATTTCCTGGAATAAAATACACCAGACCTACAAAAAATCATTTTAATTATACAGTCAGGACGAACGTTTTTAAAATATGCATTTTAAATTTTTCCAATTTTCTCCCCTCTCCGAGAAAGTGTTGGTTAAAACTTATAATCGATGTATAATTTTTTTTTTAAACAATGGATGAGTATGATTGGGTATGAGTATAAGAACAGCAGGCTCCATCAGCTACGCCTTACACTGATCTTCCAGTGTCGATGGTTAACTGTCGCTGGGCCGACCATACGCCCGATTTAGGGTAGTGGAGTGTAGGACAAGGAGGGACAACAGTTGATTTTTGGGGGCCTTGAACTGACCCAAAACTAAGTACATTCCGGACTCCCCCTCAACCATGTTATTAGTAATGACCCCATTCAATTGGGGTTGTTGAATGAGGCATGGGTTATTAGTACGTTACATGGACCTCCATTGTATACTTGTTAATAGTTCAGAGTGTAGGAACTATCACGTCTTGACCGTACGAACGATAATTTTGTACTGATTTTGTTTTTAAGAACAATGGATATTGAAAAAAAAAGGATTTTAAAGGAGAAGAGTAGTACTTGTAGATAGTGTAAACCTTGTGGGAAAAATATATTGTGATGTATATAATAGTATATAAAACTGTATTTTTTCACTTATGTTAAATTATTATTATTATTATGTTATCTTAAAAACCTGAAGTCGAATTTAGATTAAGCACGTCGAAAGTATTCACAACCAAACCGTTAAAAACGATTTTTTCTATCAATTTTTCTTTAAAAATTACTTTGAAAATCGATAGCAAGACGTCGCGATGTTATATCATAAATGGAATATTGGAAGGTGTAATAGGCGTTTTTATATTTACGAATGAGGATATGCAAAATTAAAAATTCCGAACAACCAAATTGTTTGACAATTATAATCCTTTTATGGAGCAAGTTAGAGAAATGGAATTTATATTATTTTATTTTTATTTTATGCCGTTAATGAACATGAAATCAGAAAAATGATGGACCCCAGCAGCGATACATTGATAGCTAGTTTTCGGTCCCATTTTGGCACATCTCGACGAGTTGCGATTTTCTTCTTAATTTCATCCTTGTGTTCTTTCAAGGTATGAGGCCGATGTTTAAAAATTGCAATCACCCCAAATTTAGAAATCGCACACCACAAGGTCACTTTTGGTAAGTGAAGAGGTCTCTTGTGATGTTGTTAAATGCGCTCTCTTCAAGGTCATTGAAGGGTTTTAAATCTTGCGTTTTTCAAAACGCTGTAAGAGTTCTCAAAATTTGTGCACAAGTTTACAAAGTGGAGTCGTGCACTGTCACTGTAAACCCCAAAAATAATAATTCTTTATTGGAAGTTACAAATAAAGGGTTTTTCAATAAGAGTGGTATGTTTTCTTTCTTAAATAAAACAAAATCGAAATGAGTTGGAGCAACAATTTTTTTTATTTTAAAGTATAATCCAAGCAATTATGTTCTAAAAAGGGCATCATTTAAATGGCTACCTCTGCTTCTTCAGCAGAGCTTTATTTAATAAATTAGGACCTGTTTGTCAAATTTGGTGTTCAATATTTAATTTTAATGCCTCAATTGTTGCTGGTCTATTAGCATAGACCATTCTTGCGTCATAACAATTTTGTAAGGATACAAGCCCAAATTGAACAGTAAAATACACCATGTTGTTATGGCAGACAGTCTGTTGAGACCTATTGAGAACGACTTGGAATTGATAAATTAGTGTCTTTATCAACAATTGCCCGAACTGCAGCAACATTCTCTTCACTTCGACCGGAACTCTGTCTCACTGGCATGCGAACATTTTGTAAAGAAAGATTGCGTTCAAAATTTTCCACAGTTCGACGAATAGCGAGTACACTAGGCCGATTATGACGACCATAATTTGGAAGTTCACGATAAGTTTCAATATAAGAACGATTATTTTGATAAAAAAAATGTAGTATTTTCAAACGTTGTTGAAAAGTGTATCTTTTCATGATTAAATTGCACACCTTACTTAATATAACTGACAGTGACAGAAGATTTTGACATTTTAAATATGGCCACACTCGATTTAAAAACATATAACCTCTATTGAAAAACCCTTTACTTCAAGGTAAGCTTCAATATTTTTATGTTTTTTTCTTTTGTTGTATACAGTGTAGTTTTTAAGACACACGGGTTTAAAAATTAAATGTTATAATAAATGTTGTATTTTTTAACACAATCAGTCAAAAAATAGATATGACAACCTTATCTTCATATTTTCAACTAGCGACCTTCTTTATTTTGTTCCCATAAAAACCCTTCTTTGAGGCACAATAAGAACACGGCGTTGTTATTATTTATAATATATTTATTTATTTATATATTTATATATATTGTTATTTATTTATAATATATTCAAATAGTAATTAAAAATTAAAAAAAAAAACATCTGCAACATATGTTGTTAAAGGACTATAGGAATATCCTTTTAAAAATATTTGAACAGATAATTAAAGAAGAAGTTTAATAATATTTTTTTACCTATATACGAATTTGAAAATGTCCAAATCAACAAAATATTTGATAATTCGACATCTCAAAACCTATGGGCTAAAAAAATAAAACAATCAGGAAAGTAGAATAGGTACAAATCATATCTCTATTATTACCCAAAAATCGCGGATGTAAACTCATTTAGCCTGAAATTCCCCATTTATATCCATAAAAAAATCTACAATACAATGTGTTGTCATAATGCCGCATGTTGCCAAATGTTCGCATATTTACCTTTTTGTGGTGTAAATAAAATGCATTTTTATTATGTAAATAAAAACAATAATACGTTTAATTATATTATATTGCACGACTGACATCCTTAAAACATAGGTACATACATTCACAAAAAAATTATTCTAAACTAACAAAAATATGTTTTAATTGTGGTGTTACATTAAAGACTCGTTGAGGTATCAGACTGCTAGCGTTTCCTTTGAACGACGGTGAATGATTGTGCAAATTATCCACTATTTTTAGCGATTTTCCTGAGGTATGTAATCTTGCTTTGCACTTGGTTCTACATCTTTGAGTGCACCGCCAATAAGTCTTGTTTTCCCGTTTTCCATCAATTTTAAATTCAAAATTATCCATTACCATTATCGGGTACTTTATTCCTTTTGCGAAATATACGATATCTGAAAAAACTTTTTAAGAACATCATTTATCGGATTTAACTAATTAAAATAAAAATTAGGAAAAAAACAAATTTTTAAAAGGGTTAATACTGTGGGATATTTAATAGTTTATTACCCTACAAGGGCCGAAAGTTGAATTTTCGGCCCTGCCCGTCATGATGACCGAGGCGAAGCCGAGGGTATCATGACGCTCAGGACCGAGATTTTAACGTTTGGCCCGTGTGGTGTATACTATTTTTCTTCATACATCGCGATGCATCGGTCGAAAGTACTATGTAGTATGAAGAAAAAATATTTTATTGTTGCATATAACGTCAGTTATTTTTGAGACTATCTTGCACTGGTATAAACAGTCTTTGGGTGTAAATGATTTTCTGAAATTATAATTAAATAAACGAATTCATCGAATAGCTCTGGAAAGCTTACAACCTGCTCTTTCTCTATGTTCGACTGTTAATTTTAGGTGTTACATATATAAATAACTGGGCATAAATACATTTTTAAAATGCAATTTTTACACTAACTTTTTTACCTTTTAAATGCACATTTTATATTATAATAATTATTAATAAAAAGTAACCTCTTAATATTGGTAAATAATAGTTGATAATTCGCACATGAGCGACACAGTGTCATAAGTCGAAAAAACTGAATTTTGGGGATTTTAGTGCAATAAGTGTAAAATTACTCATAGTTAATAGATTAATGATTCTTCACATGATCTACCAGAACCAAGTGCAAAAGGGTGCAAATTGCGTGTGGCACCTCCTCCTGGATTAAAAAGACTCTGAGTGAGGTGATTGCATACAACGAATATTTTTTTCTGGATTACCAACACAGAAACAACACGTGCTAATAGTTGGCTGTCGAGGTTAAGGAATAATTTCACAACACTTGCCTCTCAATGCACCTGAAGTCCAAGTCCGCATTAACCGGATAAGTATACCTACCAAAATTGGATGACCTTAATAATACCCAATAACTAAATATAAATGCGAAACCTTAAGTTATAAAGAACTCCACTAGGTAAAAATTAATTATTCGCCAATAGTTTCCATAAGAATAGCAAGCATAGCCAAAGAACTCATAAATAGGGGCTTACATTAGCAGTGATTTAACACTCCAAGTTTAAATAAACACTAGGCAAAAGAAAGTCATCCTAAAGAAATAAACATCTGTAGATTACTAAGCACATTAAAGGGAACCATAAATTACGTTCTATGCGAAATAATAAACAACCGCACAGTGGGGTGCAACGTTATCGTGAGCATGCTCGGAATCCGACTCGGACAGAGACACGGACACATACGAACAGGAAGTACTTTAAGACCAGCAAGGATAGGTCCTAACAGTGTACTAACAAACCAAGCCCCATTCATGAACCCCAATTAAATGGGGTAATTACTAAATCCCTGGTTGAGGGGGACTCCGGATTAGTTTTGTGTCAGTTCAATGTCCCTTAAAAACCAAAATATTTTTCCTCTTTGTCCGCACTCCACTAGCCCACTAGGCGCCTTAGCCATCGACACTGTCATTTACGACCTCCTAGGCGAGATTTACCAGCCGGGGTGAAAATTCGGATCCACCAAACACAGGCAATGCTGTGCAATGGCGGGATACGTGGGAGAACTGAAAGGGTGTAAAATAACCTGGGAAATCAGTGTCAGGCGTTGCCGATGGGGCCAGCCATACGTTCGTCATATTCGTGTTCAACAATAAAAGAATAAAAATTAAAAAATTGATCAACACATTTTTAGCAATATAGACATATGTGCAAAATTCATACACATATTTTCAGCAACACAGACATATCTCCAAAATTGATTTACACCTTCTTTGGCAACACAGACATATCTACAAATAGCTCTTATCCAAAAAGGGTATTTTCTTAAATCTAATTATTAACTGGCTCATAATCTTAGTGTGGTTATTCCTTTGAAAAGAAAATACTGTACGTTAATATAATTTTACAAATATGTGAGAATTTTATTATTCAAAAATCTTTCACGGTCATTATCTCAGAATTAAGGTTTTACTACTTATGACACTGTTGTCGCCCATGTGCGAATTGTTCAATTTTTTAAATTAACAATATTGTTGTTATTTTTCTGACAATGCAATTCATTAATATTAGAACCAATCAAATGCCAGTATTCCATAGTTACGCATTTTATCACAGCGACTATATTTTACACGTTACTAAGAATTTTGACACTTTTCTTAATTTAACATTTGTTGACATTTAAATCCTGTGTTTGTTATATGATTAAAATAATGAATTATAAACTCTAAAAGATCGATGGGTTGGTGTAAACGATAATGAAATTTAGGTAAGTTTGAATAAATATGGTTTATTAAAGTCTTTTTATATTTTAAAGCACATTTTAATTTCAAATGTCAAACTGACAATTTGTTAAATCCTAAAATTCATTTTATTTTCTCACTTAATATACCTCGTGGTATGATTAATAATCGATGATATTTACTCATTAAAACCGAAGCAGTGATGCCTAACATTGTGAATAATGAGTTTATTATTCCCGTTGCAGGTAATTTATAATGAGTATCATTATTTAGGGAAAAAAAACAATGTTATGCAATAGAAGTAGATAATAGTATATCCTCTAACAAGTTTGAAATACGGCGTATTTCGCTAAAGTGAAAAGTTGGTCACACGAGCCGAAGGCGAGTTTGACGGTCTCACGAGAGCGGAATATGCAATTCCAAATGTGTTTTAGACTTCTACGTTTCTAAAAAATGCCATAGAAATGTAATGATAGAATAATTCATTCTGTAACACTGTTAGTAATATATATCATTCCATATTAAAAAGTGATACTAGAATTCATATTCCGTAAAAGGAGCAGAAAAACAAATGTTCACCATACATTTAACTTTATTGCAGAATTAAAACGTCGTTTAAGAAACTGTTGTTATTTTCACAACACTGACTATTGCAACGCGTTGCCTGGTCAATATGACCCAGTCAACTTTGAACTTCAAAGTTGACTGGGTCATATTGAAGCATTGTAAAGTCTACACTTTAGATGGTACACCAGGCCCAGAAACACTGCGCAGTGTTGCCACTATCGCAAAAATAAAAAAAATTCTAACTCAATAAACCAAAAAGTACTAAAAAATTCTAAAAAGTACTGATGAAGCTTTTGACGTCATCAAAATTATTATTATTGCTATAATTGTTTGTCTTGTGCTTAAATGAACTTACTAGGCTCCACATCCAAAAGTCACACTAATTTCGACCTATTTTGTAAATAAAGGGTGATTCATTTAGACCTTTTTTTTTAATTCTAAATAAAACGCATAAAATGGAATTGGATGGCGGAATCTTTATTATGACCTGAAAGAACATTGACATTTATTTTTTGACATTGACATTTATTTTTTTTTAATAATTTTATTTAAATGCTGGCCGCATACAGCGTGGTCCTTTCGGAAGGTCCAGTTTTCGATTACTCTTTCTAGCATTGCGACCGGTATCTGCCCAATTCAAAAAATAAATGTCAAAGATTGTTCTTTCAGGTCATAATAAAGATTCCGCCATCCAAAAAGGTCTAAATGAATCACCCGTTAATACAATATATGTATTTTTTGTGTATAAAGTTTAGTTTAGTTTAGATCAGAAAAAATACATATATATTATGTATTAAATATATTTATATATATATTATATATATATATATATATATATATATATATATTATGTATTATTTTCAGAAAATAAGACGAAATAAGCATAAAATTGACAGATAGATAATCTTAATTATTTGTATTTAAATGTCAAGGTGGAGCAAAGTACTATGCTTTACACATCAAAGTCCCACCACGTGACTTTAATAAAAATAATATAGGTTAATTTTCTGTCAGTATCAAGCTACTTTTGTCTATTTTCTTAAAATAATGCAATATATGTATTTTTGTGTTAAAGGTCTTAATTTAGAACACAAAAAATACATATTGGATTATTTTTGGAAAATAAGACAAAATTAGCTTGAGAAAATTAACCTTAATTACTCGTATTTATATCAAAGTGACGTGGTGGGACTTCGATGTGTGGAGCATAGTACCTATAGGTACCTTATATATATGCCTTTTAAGGCACCAGTAAAAAAGTGCTAACAAGTGAGTTTTGGTTACAATTTAAATATAAAGAACCTTTTTAGGGCTCAATCCAGGGAGAATGACTCAATCTCATTTAAAGATCAATACTTATTTGATCTTAATGAGATGAAGATACCTACAATATAGGTCATTAATTTGTTAATTATATAAAACTGAAAGTTGAAATTTCATATTTATATTCTTGGTTGACACTTTAGACCCCTGGTTTTTTCTAGGTTGTCAACTTGACACTCCACACACCACTGTTATTTTTACAGCGTTGCCAGATCAGATATGTGACTGACATGACAAAACTCAAAGAAATCGCACTTGACATAAAATGAAAAAAGTACTTGATCTTACGCGGCAGCACTAAACTAATACATTGGACTAAGTACTAAAATAGTACCAGAGCTGGGCAGTATCCGGATTTATATCCTATACCCGTATCCCCCGGAAACTCGAGTACTCTGTATCCGGATACATTTAATCCGAATACTCAAAACGTATCCGGATACTTAATCTGATTATTAACCTTCGGATAAAATTTCTAACCTATAGGATCGCTGAGATGACGATCCGTCTTTCCGGAGGTGGTACGTACTCTTTTTCACCATGGTATAAGGAGAGAAGGTAGGATATCGCACAGGGGGGGCTAGTGACGTCATCAAAATTAAAAATTAAAAAGTTTATTACTTGCTGATTTTTTTTAACAAAAATATTGGCAAATTTATATTGTAGGTTTGTTATATTGCGTTATTTTGTTTTGTATTTTTGCTATTACTACTATGTAACTAGATTTACTAAAAATTAGTAGATGTGTATGTTTTTTATACACTTGTTAAACCTTGTTGGAGTGGTAGATGATTTCTTTATTAGTTTTATTTTTTAAATAAATTTATTAAAACCAATAAAAACATATAGTTTTGTTATTTCATAAAAAATTTCCCTTGCACCTTAGTCCTCCTTACCGAGTAGAGCATTACTGCACTACTTCAATTAAATACAGTATCCGTATCCATGTATCCGAAGTACCGGGATACTTAATATGTCTGCAGTATCCGAGTTTATTATATTCGGTGACTGATATTAAGTACGATTTACCCGTATACGAACCCAACACTGAATAGTATAGTTTCTCCTGTCCGGTAACCGTGAAGAAAAATGGGTCCAACTTGTAGAAGACGTTCTCAGAAAATACCTGCCAGACATTAAGTTTTTAAGGAGTTTGAGTGTGGACTTCATGGAAAACCCTTGCAACAATAATGGCGATTGACAAAAACTACACTAGTCTGAAAAAACAGATGTTAAAGAGAAAATTGTCATCATTAGCTATTTGTTTAGTTATAGTTTTGCAAAACTTCAGTCGCCGGTCAAAAACATCCTCATTTAATTTATGGACTAAAAATCTTGTAGGAACGAAATTTATGAAATCCAAGAAAATTTATTTAGTGTACTTTAGAACACAAACACTTATAGTCTAATAAAAAAGTAATTTAGTAGTATATTATGTATCAAGTTTGATAAACGCCATTTTATACACAAATTTAATTTAGGCACGAGCGAGCTTGCGAGCGAGTGCTTAATTTAATGAGTGTATAGAAAAATTTATAAACGAGGTGCATACTATACTTTTTCTACGACAAATACTTATTACTATCTTAAAATAATTTAAATAAAAAAATTGTATATAGCGCCATCTATGAAACAACAGGGGAAACTGTCAAATGTCACATTTTTACATTTTATAAACACAATTATAAAGGTTATAAATCGAAATGTATCTTGAAAATTGACAGTTTTTCACAGTGAAAGTAAAGGAAATGTTTTATGAGGACTTTACAGTAGAGTCCGTGCCCGAATTTAAGTTATAGTTTACTGCCGGCGAAATTAAAAGGTCAGTAGGTACAATGTTCATATAAACTTTTCAAATATTGGCGTTGAGAAACTATTTAATATTTTTGTATTTTTGTATTGAGATAATAAAATAATTTTCACATTTAGTATTATTTTACAAGAAGGGCACTTTATTTTAACGATTGTATGAAATTTGACAACTGTCAACTAACTTAAAACTAACTTCAGCCCATGACTAAAAACCTGTTGCTAACTTCAGCCCGTGACTAAAGCGCCGTAAAGCCACAACTTGTCAATGTGTATTTAAAAGGTCACTTAGTGTCATGGAAACATGTACGATAAAGGGCGTTTTAAAGGTGGGAGTAGAAAAAATTTATAAAACTAATAACAAAACATAAAAAACCATTTCAAAATATATAAAACAAAATAAATAAAAAACAAAATGTTATTATAGACTTTCAAACGCAAAGGATATTTTAGATAATTTTACTTTTAAGTACAAAAACATTTGAGTAACAAAAATTTTCAGAAATAATCAAAAATAAAACTATGCATGGAATATCCTAAAACATGGGGTAAGACAAAGTCCTGGACCACCGGGGCATAGAGGACAATAGTAAATGGAATCTTTTCGCTGTTGATTTTTTGACCAACAAACTTGGCATCTTCTTCTTTTTGCCTTTCCGTTATCTCCTTTGGGACAATGTTCTGGTAGATGAGGAATTTTCGGTTTTGATGAAGTGTGAAGCCTGGCTTTACACTTGGTTTTGTGGCCCTGAGTGCAACGCCAATATGTTTTATTTTCAGTTTTTCCATCAAGCTTGAATTTAAAGTTAATTACCATTATCGGGTACTTTTTTCCCCGAGTAAAATATACAACATCTAATAATATATAATTAGATTAAATTGTATGTGTTTTACATATTGTTTACTTGTGCCCTTTTAAAAGTTCATACTTTTGGATATATACGGTGTACGGAAACTACACAAATCGACAAATATATAAAAGCATATTCTAGGAATAATTTTGGATCGGTTTGAACAAAATCGTCTTATTAAAAAGGCATCCTAATAGAGCTGAACTGCCATACTATGGAGAAAGGCAGTAACTACCAAAAAATGCAAAATGCGTTTTCTTATGCTATGGTAAAGCCATGGTCATTTTTATTTTAATTTAACATAGAAATACAGTAAACTATCTCAAAAGTTAAAAAAAATCAATTTATTTATTTCTTGTTTAGCTGCCTTTTTCCAAGCTCTTGAAGCATTTTCGTTTGATGATTTAGTTTCCGAACACAGTGATACCGTTATGTTGTATAAACTAATTTTATACTGGTAATAATCATTTAAATAATAATAATAATTATTATTACCTTTGAAAATTTGTTCACAATCAATTTAATCTAGTATAAACAAGTAAATAGCAATAAAGATGCAAAAAAAGCACTTAAATAAAGTGTTTATTTGTATTTGAAATAAAAATTTAAAATAAAGTTTAAAATAAAATTTCCAAATATAGAAAAACTATTATAAAAATATCATTCAACATTACAATGAATATAACATCTAAGTAGAATGTCTGCATATAACAATTAGTTATTAAACAGTATTCTTAACACCAAAAAACAAAACACAAAAATTTTATAATTAGGTATACATATTTTTTTATTATTTAGTAAATATATATCAAATATACAAGAGATTAATAGTTTTAACGGGCATTAAACACTATACAATTAAATGTGTTTTTTTATATTTTTATTTTTAACAATATAATTAGGTAGTTATTTTTAAGATTAATTTCTTTAATTATATTGTTTTAGATATCTTTTTAAATTTGTGGTTGGGCTTGTTTTTAATTTCTAGTGGTAATGAGTTGTATATTTTTGGACCAAGGTATGTGTAGCATCTTTGGCCAATAGTAAGTAAGTATTTTTCACTAAAGTAATACATATAAATATTTAACAGAAATGGTATAAAAGTTTCTAATTTGAATTTTAACTGCTAAGCACTGTATATGATAACAATCAATTAACCGATTAATTGTTGTGATCAAAAACACTATCTATAGATTATATCCTAAGATACACTATTTCATAAGATGAAACAATAGTTCCTAATGAAACCAATGTTTGAACATTCTGTAGATTATACCTAATATATACAATGCGAAAACATTATTTTTAGGTTTATAAACTATATATATGTATATTATACATATATATAGTTTATAAACCTAAAAATAATGTTTTCGCTCTCATATCTTTTTAAATAATAAAGGTAGAATTTTTTGGGATTCCTGGGGGTCTGTAGTACATCAACCTTTAAGGTAGTGCGCGACTTCTAGCACACCCTGTATAAAAATATGGTTTTCTTTCAAAATGTTTTTAACTGGTTAAGATCAAATAATGCATTTTAAAAGATAGCTATTAATCCTGTAAAGGATTTTTTTTTGCGATTTTAAATTATTTTTGCATTTTTTCAAAATTAAGCTCATTAGAAAGCTTGATTCTTTGGCTGCAAAGCCATATAAGTTTAATAATAAGATACATTGTTTTCGATATTTTCAACTAAACTGCGCACCAGTCAATGTGTCGCGACCAAAAATGTCGTCCTTTTTCAAAACGACATAACTTTTTTGTCTCTTGAACTATTTTATTTTGGTTTGTGATGTCTGCTAGCCCCATGGGAATTCATGCTATAGATATGAAGCTTACGGTTCTTTAAGTAAATTTCCTACAGGGTGATATGTAAAACGGTAAAAAATTTCAATAACTTCATCCAAGCCCCGTTTGTAAAAAAAAATATTTTTTTCTCGTTTTTACTTTGAAATAATGAAGTATTATGTCTTACCTTGAAACGTTTTTCAAATTTTTCGAATTTGAATTAGCAACAAAAATATATATGTAACTTTTCCTGGATTAGTATACTCTTTTAAATCATATCCAAGTTTTTCGAATTTGAATTATACACATATATATTTTTGTTGCTATAGCAACAAAAATATATATGTAACTTTTCCTGGATTAGTATACTCTTTTAAATCATAGCCAAGGTCATCTCATTATGTTATTTTCCGAAAACATAAAAGAAATGAAAAAAAAATTTATATTTTATTATTATATTTTAAATATTACAATAATTAAGTAACAGAGTATTTTAATTGTCACAACTAACAAAAACATGACTCAACTTTGGAGTGAGGTTAGTAACGGTTTGAACTATAAGTTTATTTTTGTCACCTTTAAATGAAGGCGCATGATTATGAATGTTATCTACGGTCCTTAATGTTTTTGATGAAGTGTGAAGCCTGGCTTTACACTTGGTTTTGTGGCCCTGAGTGCAACGCCAATATGTTTTATTTTCAGTTTTTCCATCAAGCTTGAATTCAAAGTTATCAATTACCATTATCGGGTACTTTTTTCCCCGAGTAAAATATACAACATCTAAAAATATATAATTAGATTAAATTGTATGTGTTTTACATATTGTTTACTTGTACCCTTTTAAAAGTTCATACTTTTGGATATATACAGGGTGTACGGAAACTATTCAAATCGACAAATAAATAAAAGCATATTCTAGGAATAATTTTGGATCGGTTTGAACAAAATCTTCCTATTAAAAAGGCATCCTAAAAGAGCTGAATACTATGAAGAAAGGCAGTAACTACCAAAAAATGCAAAATGCGTTTTCTTGTGCTATGGTAAAGCTATGGTCATTTTTATTTTAATTGTACATAGAAATGCAGGAAAGTTAAAAAAAATCAATTTATTTATTTCTTGTTTAGCTGCCTTTCTTCAAGCTCTTGAAGCATTTTCGTTTGAGGATTTAGTTTCCGAACGCAGTGATACCGTTATGTTGTATAAACCAATTTTATACTGGTAATAATCATTTAAATAATAATAATAATTATTATTACCTTTGAAAATTTGTTCACAAACAATTTAATCTAGTTTAAACAAGTAAATAGCAATAAAGATGCAAAAAAGCACTTAAATAAACAAGTGTTTATTTGTATATGAAATAAAAATTTATAATAAAGTTTAAAATAAAATTTCCAAATATAGAAAAACTATTATAAAAATATCATTCAACATTACAATGAATAGGTATAACATATAAGTAGAATATCTGCATATAACAATTAGTTATTAAACAATATTCTTAACACCAAAAAACAAAACCCACAAATTTTAGAATTAGGTACATATTTTTGTATTATTTAGTAAATATATAACAAATATACAAGAGATTAATAGTTTTAACGGGCATTAAAAACTATACAATTAAATATGTTTTTTATATTTTTATTTTTAACAATATAATTAGGTAGTTATTTTTAAGATCAATTTCTTTAATTTTATTGTTTTAGATATCTTTTTAAATTTGTGGTTGGGCTTGTTTTTAATTTCTAGTGGTAATGGGTTGTATATTTTTGGGTCAAGGTATGTGTAGCATCTTTGGCCAATAGTAAGTAATAGTGGTAATGGGTTGTATATTTTTGGGTCAATACATATAAATATTTAACAGAAATGGTATGAAAGTTTCTCATTTGAATTTTAACTGTTAAGCACTGTATATGATAACAATCAATTAACCGATTACAGATACACTGTTTTATAAGATGAAACAATAGTTCCTAATGAAACCAATGTTTGAACATTCTGTAGATTAGACCTAATAAATATATACCTATATAGTTTATAAACCTAAAAATAATGTTTTCGCTCTCATATCTTTTTAAATAATAAAGGTAACAATTTTTCGGGATTCCTGGGGGTTTGTAGATCATCAACCTTTAAGGTAGTGCGCGACTTCTGGGACACCCTGTATAAAAATATAGTTTACTTTCAAAATGTTTTTAACTTAACTTGTTAAGATCAAATAATTTAGAAAGATAGCTATTAATCCTGTAAAGGATTTTTTTGCGATTTTAAATTATTTTTGCATTTTTTCAAAATTAAGCTGATTAGAAAGCTTGATTCTTTGGCTCAAAAGCCATATAAGTTTAATAATAAGATATAAATTGTTTTCGATATTTTCAACTATTTGATTAGATAACAGATCCAACACTCAAAAACAATGTTTATCCCATTAACCTTATATGGTTTTAAAGCCAAAGAATCAAGTTATATAATATAACAAAGAAATAATATTTAAACAGGATGTCTGGTATGTTTTTTTCTTTTTTAAACTTGATATGTAGGTACTAAAATTTGTATTAAAATTTCAAAAAATATATTTTTTATAACATAATATTAATTATTATAATTATTATTAGGGTGTACCTTTTTAACGTCGAATTGAAATTTTTCTCTTTAATTAATTTAAAATCCTTGGTGCAGTATTGGATACCTTTCGTTTAGATGACCCCATATCAATGAGGATTTTATCGGAACTTCTGTATAATAATATTCCTTTGCTTTAACATATGTTAAAGCAAAGGAATATTATTATACAGAAGTTCCGATAATAATATTACTTTTCACAAAAATATGGGCTGTAACGACTTTAATTTAAAAATTTAATTTAATATTTTAGTATGTATAAGCTCTAAGAAACAATTTTCTTTACTTTATCAATAGTTGCATTATCCTAATAAAATATTTTTATTGAATCCTTAAAAAATTTTACATTTCTATTTCAGATGTTGGCAGTGATGTAATGTTTCGAGATACATGTATCTAGATACTGGATCTAGATACATTTTATGTACCTAGATACGTATCGAGATACTTAAAAAAATCAGGATCTACTTTAGTATCTAGATCCTTTTGAAAGTATCTAGATCCTTAGATACAAGATACATTTTATTTTACCCAACCTGATTGCAACTCCACACCGTGTGGGCCACACGGAAAATGAACATCCAATGGATATACTCTATGGATATCCAGGATATATGCCTACATTGGATATTTTTGATATCTCCCGTAAGAGATGAACAATACGAAAACCGTAGTGCTGTGTATAGACTCCCGTACCCTAATCTATAAACTGAACTACTGTTTTCGTATTGTTCATCTTTTACGGGAGGAAGGAAAGAAGGAGGGAAGGAAATCTATAAATCCGGCTTAACGCTTTTTCCCACCCTCTATGGATTTACAGGAAAAAGCATCTGGCAACACTGTACCGAACCCAGAGACCTAACGATAATTTTGAATTTGTACTACAAATTTTGTAGTAAGCTTTCATATGGCGCGTAAATATAAAATTTATTTCCGTTTTTCATGGATATTTCGTCAATTTTATCAAAACAGTTTTATTTTATAGTTAACACGCTTGTTTATAAGGTCCAAAAGTTTTTTTAACATAGTATCTGGAAGTAACTTAGATACTTTTTGAATGTATCTGTATCTGTACCCAGATACTTTTGGGAAAATGTATCGGTATCTGTACCCAGATACATCTACCAGAGAGTATCTGTATCGGTACCTAGATACTGAAAAAAATGTATCGGTTACATCACTGCATGTTGGAAATACCAAGAATGACACCAGGGCTGTACGTTGGGCTGCCCTCTCTCGTATTAGATATATTCTCCCAGGCCTCAGACATGATTTTAAAACCGAGTCCCTGACGAAGCTATGGCCGGACTTTTAAGACAGATTCTTGGCTCCAAAGTCTCTAACCAAGCTTTAGCCAGACTTTCAAAACCAAGTCGTGGCTTCCCAGTCTCTGACCAAGCCCCGGTCAGGCTTTTAAAACCGAGTCTTGGCATTCAAGTTTCTAAACAAGCTTTAGCCAGACTTTCAAGACCGAGTCTTGGCTGTCGAGTCTCTGACCAAGCTAAAAATGCATGTTTGTAAAAATAAGGACTACAATGCAATTGAAGCCAATGCTATGCAAATTGAACTGTTGTAACTTTTCCTGGGTTAGTATACATACTCTTTTAAATCATATCCAAGGTCATCGCATTTTGGGACAAAAAATTTAATTTTATTTAAGTAATAATAAGTATGCATTTAAGGACGGGCGTTTTCATTCCAAGTGATAGATCAGGGTCATCGGAAAATTTATATTTAAAGAAAATTTGTCTTAACAATTTTCTTAAACCAAAATTATGCTAGGTATATATAGCAAACATTTCGTATTTCTGTGGGTAAAAGGCATAAGGGGATACGTCAAAAAGATCAATTTATCAGTAGAGCCTTAAACGTATTCGCATTAATTCAGGGAATATATTTATGGTTAGCGGGTATACCCTTTTGTTAGCACATGTCATATGCTAACAAAAGCGTATACCCGCTAAACATAAATATATTTCCTGAATTAATGCGAACACGTTAAAGGCTCCATTGAAAAATTGCTTTTTTGACTTATCCCCTTATGCCTTTTACCCACAGATTTCTTCGGCGTAAATTACAAGAATCATCCTTAACAAATTTTAGAGATGATTCCAACTGGCATAATATTATTAATAATTAATTATTATTAACATCATAATTATTTATAATAAACTTCATATGAAGGCTGTTGCATATACTTCATACGTAAATCTATTATACCTATTATATCTAGTATACCTATTATATCTATTATACCTATCAATATATTCTTTATGTCCTTCAATACTTGTTCTTCCCATCCTATTATAAAAGGTATATATATACAGCCTGTTTATATATATATATATGGGGCGCCTTCCTCCAAGGCGCGTCACAGTTGCTTGTGTAATAAACGACATGACGAAAGGTCGAGCAGGTAAGGAGTTAAAAAATTAAATGATAATGCAAAAAATCTCATTAGCGATGCAGTCTATTTGCTTAGCTACTGTGTCGCGCGTTGGAGGGAGGCGAGGCCACGCCCCATATATATATAGATATATTCGGTTTTAGTATGAAAGAGCTGTATATATATATATATATATATATATATATATATATATATATATACCTTTTATAATAAGATGGGAAGAACAAGTATTGAAGGACATAAAGAATTTAGGAATAAAGACCTGGAAAAACACAGTACAAAACAGAAAAAAAGGGCAAAAATTACTGAAGACGCAAAAAACCACCAAACTTTAACAAGAAAATAAATAAACAATAAACCGAATCATTAAGCTCCTAACGGAGTGACTCCTACCCCAGTCGTTTTTCGTACTTTTTATATTAAAACATTTTAAGGAAAAATTGATGGCAAAAATTGTTTTTTTTATTTCAACGTTATAGCGTTGAACAAAATATATGGTTGTTTTTGGTAACTAATCTCTATAACTAATATTCGACATTATTTTCCAACTAGTTTTTAAACAATTACAACTACAAAAAATAAGGAAATCCATTGCTAATTTAGCTTTCATAATATGATATGATATTTGTAATGGAAGTAACATAAATAAAAAAACAATTCATTACCCAATTATTTATTAAAACACTTAAAACTACAATGAAATTAATATCAAAAACTTAATCATACTACAGTAATTAAAAAGTAAACCAAGGACTTATTTCGAAATTTCCGCCTTTTGCCTTTTCCATCTATTCATCTTATGACGAATCGTATCGAATGGAGTTTCCCTGGCTGCATTGGGATACCTTAAAATTATCAAAATAAAATACAGAAAAATCGATAATTAACTGTTAAAAGGAATTAAAATTATTTCCTCCATAAATTTCTTACATTTCGCTTAACGTAGCATACACCGTGCGACTAGGTACAGTTGGATTTTTTAACATAACCTCCTTTAGTTCTCTCATGAATACAATTTTTTCCTCAGCAGCAAAATCAGGTGGATGATTGTGAGGTTTATTTAATTTTATATCCTGAATGGAACCGTCGTATGGTATTGTTGCTCTAGCGTGGCATCCTAAACGTTTATATTCGAGACATCGTAAATATCTAAAATATATATTTAATTTTTATGATAATATTGGGCTTGTTCCTACCGAGCATTTGAACTGTCAATGCCATTTGACTGAAATGGACGTCACGGGCATGCGCAATAGCAATATTTTTGTATTCCGCATGTCTCTTACGTCCATTCGACTTAAGTACAACTATTAATACACATTTTGTTTAAATACAGGTAAATGGTTTCATCGATGGCAAATTTTTATTGGTATAATATTGAATGATATGCTGGAACAAAGTTGTAACCGCCAGAAATGACTTTTGAGGACAATCAAGAAAAACTGTTTGTCGTACGTTTCTTTCAAATAAAAGTAAAATTTTTGCCTTTACAATACGAAAGATTTAAACACATAAAACATTTCACGGATATACGGCATTTTGCCACGGTGGTTACAACGTTGTTCCAGTAGCTATACTGCAAAGGTATTTTAATTTAATATTTAAAATAAATGAATTTTTTTAACCATCGAGTAGACAACATTGCCTGCAATTAAATGAAATGCTTGTTACAATATTTGCTTACATCATAGGCGGATTTCCCTTAGTAATGTTAACGTGAAAAACAAAACCATCAACTATATAACGTGGCATATTCGGTTTTCTCTTAATTTCTTTCATTTTAACGTCCAACAGGTTGGTTACATATTCTGAAAAATATGTATGTTAGAAAAATTAATATATATATATTTATATATATATATATGTACATAGGTATATATATATATATATAACTACAAAATCGTGATTTGAATACAGCATGAAATATTATCATAAAGTGATTATGGAGTTGGGTTACTTTTAAATAATTTATATAACAATTCGATGTTGCGAAGTGATTTGGACCAATCATAAAATTCTACATCTTCCAGGCAGTTCTAACCTCACTTTCTATTTTTAATTTTGTTATAATACCACTTTTATATTTTAATGTTAAAAATACATGCTGTACCTTCATAAAGAAAAAGGGACTAAGGACATTACGTAATTTTATTTAATTTTTAATGGTCTTATTTATTAACTTAAAAAAAAAAATAATATACCCTCGACTAAAAAAACTTTATTGTTTAACAAATGAACAAAAACAGCTTGTTAATTATTTAATATGAAATTTTGATTTATCATGTTTTCTAACTCCTTTAATATATCGTTCCATAGTTTCAAAAGGCAGCAAGTCTAGAGCCCTGGGATATCTGAAATATTAAAAAAAATAGACCTGACAAATACAGAAAGCGGAAAAACTTCCTTTCTAGTTTTAAAACTTTTACCTCCAAAAAAAGTTTCAAAGAATTATGCAAAATCTTAAAGCACCTCTTGGCTGATATACAAGGAGAGTCACGAGGACCAATGTCAGGTCTGATTTTGATTGCTAATAGGACAACCACGGTCCGCGACTAAAATTTAATGTTGCATGATTTATTACACGAAAGCTAGATTAATACATTATAACTTGACGTTCCTTCCGACTCTTCCTGTATATTTTTTGTTGAGATAAAACTTGTAATTATTACTGAATTCAGTAACTTAAGTTAAAAAATATTTTCTTTATTTATCTAATAAAAGAAAAATTTACTTGTATTTAAGTAATAATAGGTGTGCATTAAAGGACGGACCTTTTCTTTCCATGTGATAGATCTATACAGGGTATCCCAGGGTCATCGGAAAAATTATGCTATGGGGACATCCATTAATTACGTGAGGTATTTTTCTGATAATTTGGACCCCTCTTCCCCTTCGTGAGATTTGGTGAGATGTGGTAGACCCCCCTATTCCTCAAGTGAGATTCTAGCCATGAAACTTTCTTTGTGGGCAACATAATTAATGGATAATATAGGGGATATATAGTGTCCGCGTAAGTTCTTTACCTATTATCATTTTTAAAATATCAAAATTTTATGATAGGAGGATTTAAACTTTTAATTCTAAGCAACATATTATTTCATTTTGCTCTAAAATAAAAATTAGGGGTACTTCTCTCTTGGGCCAATAATTACACTATGATAGTTTTAGTTTTTCCTAATATTGAGTACTCCAGCTTGGTTTAACTAATTTTGGGCCGCTGATTTCAAAAAATTTAATTTGTTTTTCTCCAGAACGTCTAGGATTTAAAATAATTTCGTAATAAAATGCTCTGTTCAATCACCTCAAAATGTTTTTTTGTTAGTATTTTAATTATTTATTAAATTATTTTGGCTTAAATGTATATCGAATGTACTGAAGTAATCGGTATACGGCAAATAGATCATATTTATCTTAACAATATGACATTTTGAATACTAAAATTAAAATTTTAATGTATTTTATATAAAAAAACAACCATTATTTGACATTTTTTGTCGTTGAAATAAAAGGGCAACAAAATAAACAAGTTTCGATTTTTTTTTATCTAAATTGAGTACACAAAAATTAATGCATTGCATAATTTTGCTTTTATCTACCTTAAATTTATTAAATCGTATCAAATATCGAATTGGATTATAGTATTATTGTGCTTAATCCTCATCATCGTCGTACATCTTTTGCTGCAAATTTTAGGAAATGTCTCCTAGCCATGAATCCAACTTATTTCCGCTATACCCATAGATGTCTACCAATGCTCTAGATTTGCAGTAACTTAGTGACATCGTTCTCCATGTTTATCAGTTCGGCAAATTTATCATAATGAAAAAAAAGAAAATGTATTTTAAACTAAGATTTTAAATGACATATTAATGCTAATTCTTTACAAAACGGAGAATTTTTTCATTCAATTGGCGCCAATTTTTGGTCCGATATGAACCAAGAACATTTTCAATTTCAACAGCTTTAACACTGCCATATGCGACAAGCTCGTCAACTTTGAGAGCATTTTTGAATGCTTGATCCTTCATTAAACGTCGTCGATTTAATATTCCTGCAAAATTAAAGTAGTAGGTATATCTCATAAAATTTTGTAATGAAATATTGCGTTGGTTTTTCTTGGGCGTAAAGGTACCGCAAAAAATACAAAAATTCGAGATTAAATTTTATGGTACTTTAGGCATGATGTGAATAAATAAAGGACTTTTCTGCAGAAATGTGCATTTTTAAATATAGTATACGGCTACAATGAAACAAAAAAATTATATTTGACATTTATCTACCGATGACTTGGTATGGAGTGTACACTGAAAAAAAATATTCTTGATTCAAAACAATCTTAGTCTCATATATAACGAAGAGAATATATTCTTTAAAATAGTAAAGTATTTTCTTAATTCACGTTGATTTACTTCAAGAATATTTTCTTAATGTAAGAACATTAAGAAAAGATTCTTGAAGTAAATCAACGTGAATTAAGAAAATACTTTACTATTTTAAAGAATATATTCTCTTCGTTATATATGAGACTAAGATTGTTTTGAATCAAGAATTTTTTTTTTCAGTGTATATTTTTGACAAAAAACGTCAAAAATATACTTAACATCCAAAATAGATTAAAGGCAAAATAATTTAATAAATAATTAAAATATTAACGAAAAACTTTCATTTTGAGATAATTGAGCAGAGCATTTTATTACGCAATTATTTCGAATCCTAGACGTCCTGGAGCAAAACGAATGGAATTTTTTATTTCAGCAGCCCAAAATTAGATAATGTTCGAAAAAGTTAGAAATAATTGATATCGTAGCAATAAGTTTGTTGATTTGATAATTTTGTAATGTCATTCGAAATTTGTTAGAAAGTCACGTAAATTTTAAAATGTTCCAAAATCCCGAATATATATATATTGCTAATAAGGCCCAAGAAATCGAGTTGGATTTAATTCCTGTGAAGTCTCGTGCCATTTTCAATAAAGATCATGTGCTTTCTGCTTTTATTAAATGGAAACACGAAAATGGCGTACTCTTTGTAAATAAAGATGTATTGCTAAATTATTTACATGAAAAAGTAAACCTTTAAAAACCTAAATACTTAGTTAGAGGTATTTTAAGGATTTTAAATTAAAATAATCTCTTAAATTACAGTCACAAACGTTCAAAGCGTCGACAGTTTGGTTGAAATTTCCATGCTGAAAGCAGTGTTACGTGTTAAACAAAATATTCATATTCCAAGAGTTATTGCTGAATTTAGACATTCTAAGGAATTTTGTAGTCCGTAAAATAGCCATTTTTGGGAGCGTATGACAAATATATAATTTTAACTAATGAGAAAAACCAGTTTTCTTTTGGAAGTTTAATAAGTAACCTCCAATACTGCCCTTAGATTCGTGTTTAGCGAAAAAATATATAATAAATTCTTAAGTATGGTTTGTTTCTTAGCACACACATTTTTTTTTTATTTTTGTAAAAGCAAAAACACCTTGAAAAATTGAGATAAGGATTTTTTCACAATAATAATGGATCATAATGGAGTATAATGTTTATCAATCTAATACAATGCTATTATTGTTGAACTGTCCGGAAAGTACACTTCCCCACTACCAATTTCGGTAAATTAATAAAAATAGATTATTTTCCGGTGACCATGGGACCACCTGTATATAAGGTTACCTACATTGAAACTACACTTTTGTAAACTTCCTTGGAACTCCCAGGTAAAGAAAGGGCAAATTGTTTAGTCAGTTTGCGAATTTCTTCGCGTTCTTTTTTATCAAAATCTGGAGGATGACTGTGTTGTTGGTAAGCCACAAGTTGCTCAACGTTTCCATTTATTGGTATCCAAGCCCTTGCCATACACGTCAGACTTACTCTGTTTGAGCAAACCAAATATCTACGCATAAAATTAATTTAAAAATTTTTTTTGTAATATTTTTTTAATTACCTTTTATCTCTGTTTGTATATGAGGTCGAATAAGAATATCCATCGACTAATAAAGGAAACTTTAAATTATTGTTTATACCTAAAAAATATATTTGTTACTTAATAATTTGCAAAAAAGAATGTCCTAAATTAATAACTATTTTAAAAAGCAAAAGTGATGTATTTGAAAAATTTAAACAATATTTTAAAATTTAAAGCACAATTTAGCTTTAATTAATATATAAATGTTTCCCAATAAAAAGGGTGTCGGGATAAACAAAATGCAAAGATTTCTCCTTAACCCCATGTTCGTACATGGTCTTACCTAAATTGGGACCTCTAGGTTGTTTTATTAAATAAATACCTTAAGGTAAGCAATTGCTTTAGAAATAATATGTGGGAAAAATAAGTAAATTTAGAGACTAGTCTCTGGTATACTTAGAGACTCTCTGGGTATACCTACTCGTACACGGAGATTACAAAACAGTAACCATTGACGTGCAGAAAACTTGATATACAATGTCAGGTTACTTTGACAACAGCAATGGTTATTCTTGTCACATCAATAAGTAGTGCTAGGAACTATAGTGAGCAATATTCTGCACAATAAATATTATTTACAATAGTTTATTGATTACTGTTTTGCGCATCAATGGTCACTGTTTTATTTTCTCTGTGTACGAGAAATAAAAGACAATTTTTTAGTTTACCCCAATTTATTTACTTTAACTTTTACAAAGCACATGAAGCTACAGCCAGGGAAAAAGAGCTGGAGAAAAAACTCTGGTGGTCTATGAAGAAGCTGAGTAGCATGCAAATTATTGTGATAAAAATACGGCCGGGTACTTTATTTGACAAATATTCAAAACTGGAAAATAGCTGGGCTAATTAACTGGACAGTCAACCGTGACCAATTTAATTTTTTTAATACATTTACTGAGAAAATTTAATACAAACAAATATTAAACTAAATTAATGTTAAATATTTTGCACCTTTATTAATTGTGACTAATAATCATTTTAATATAAATAATTAAGCAATTAAGTAATTACTTTAGCCCGTGGGCTGAAGTTAAGAAATGAAATGGGTGTTAAATAAATAAATTAATATAACAATGCCTGGTTTTTAAAGTGTATAGTTTCCCTAATATCGAAACCACCTTTTATTTAGTTTTTATTTTAGATTGCTTGACGCTTTTTAACATATCTGAACCAATCGGTCACGGTATTTTCATAAAACTTTTCGGTAAAAGCTGGGTATACTTCAACAGTGGCGGCTGGTGGATTTTGGGCACACCTATATCTTAGTTATTATATAGAGATTATATATAGACAAGTTCTGCGCAAGCAGAATTTAAATTGAAGTTTGCGAAAAAAGTTAGTTTTTAAGTGTGCCCCCCAGCCTCCTGCCCCCCATCTTAAGATCATTCAAATTAAAGTGGTAAAATATTTAATTCACTGAAGTTTATCGACAAATTTCAAATTTTATTAAAAAAATTTAAATATTACAGATTTTATACAATTTCTTTTTTTTTTAAATTTAGTAAAAGAAATAATAAAAATTTAAAATGGTATAAAACCTGTAATTCTTAAATTTTTTTAATAAAATTTGAAATTTGTCGATAAACTTAAGTGAATTAAATATTGTACCACTTTAATTTGAATTATCTTAATTTGGGGGGGCAGGAGGCTGGGGGCACACCTAAAAACTAAATTTCTTTCGCAAACTTCAATTTAAATTCTGCTTGCGCAGAACTTGTCTATATAATGTCATTATAAACTCATATAAATTTGATGTGGGCCCCATGTCTAATAACTGAGATATGGGTGTGCCCAAAATCCACCAGCCGCCACTGAAGTAACTTCAAGAGACTCTAATGCGAGAATTATTTACTTAATTTATTTAACTTTAATAGAGTTGTGTTACCTTTTAATAACGAAAATTACTCTTTCATGGCATATCATAATGGTGTTCTTTTTACCCAGTCAACTACATTTTGTGGCAAACTCATTTGTAAACATTCTGTTTAAAACTCTTTTTGTTTGATGCTGTAAGATTAATCCTCCAACTTGTTTTATAAAATTAACCTTGGATAAAACTAATAAATAGCCATCCCTATGTTTCATACTTACAAACTTTTGCTAACTATTAACTATTAACTCATATTAGTTAATAGTTCGTTTATTTTTTGCAGGTCTTCAATACTTTTTATAGGTATGGTATCCAGTATTTTTTTTATTTGATTTGATGTTGGAGTTTTTTTAAGTCTATTTTTTTCTCAATATATTTTAGCCTCGAGTTCATTACATTCATTTTTAAATAAAGTGAATCAATACTTTTAACCAAAGCATCTTGATAAAACCATTGAGATGTAGGCAAATTAATTAAACACCCATTTCATTTCTTAACTTAAACCGGTGCACAGTGGTCGGAGAAGGGGAAAAAGCTGGCCAAAATTGAAAAAATCAATGTTTTTTTTTTCGTAAAACAAAATACGGTATTCTATAAAGAACCTATTCTTGCCAGATGTCAGATAAAATATTAAATAAAATTTTTGTGGTAGTTGAATAAAATATTGTGTGCGACTATTGCTCAAAGGAAGAGATTACCCCACTCGTTACGCTCGTGCGGCAAACTCCAGGCTCAAGGAGTCTCCTCTTTCTCGAACTAGTTGCACAATTTACTATTCTTTAGTTTTGTTAGTTTAGAAATCTATGGTTTTTGGCCAATTAGGTTTAGGTTGTGTACAAAACTAGAAAATAACTATTTAATCATCAAATAAATTTTTAGACACTTGGCAACACTGTTTGTCTGGAATTTTAAATCGCCTAAAGTTAGTTAACCAGTTCTGTATTGTCCGCTGAAGTGACAAGTGTCCTTGGGAGGACAATATAGGGCTCACAGCACACAAATAAGCTGATCAGTGACAAAACCCCAGAATCTACATTAGATTGGTGAAGACCCAAAAGATTCCCACAAAGGATGGTCAAAGTATTCAAGGATTGAATACAGTGGTACAATATTTAATTCACTGAAGTTTATCGACAAATTTTATTAAAAAATTTCAAGTATTACAGTTTTTATACCATTTCTAATTTTTTCTTAATTTAGTACCTAAAATAAATAATAAAAATTTAAAATGGTATGAAACCTGTAATTCTTGAATTTTTTTAATAAAATTTTAAATTTGTCGATAAACTTCAGTGAATTAAATATTTACCACTTTAATTTAAATTATCCTAATTTGGAGGGGCAGGAGGCTGGGGGGCACACTTAAAAACTAACTTTTTTCGCAAACTTCAATTTATATTCTGCTTACGCAGAACTTGTCTATATAATGTCATTATAAATTCATATAAATTTGATGTGGGTCCCATGTCTAATAACTGAGATATGGGTGTGCCCAAAATCCACCAGCCGCCACTGATTGAATATACAGGTGCAAACATGGTCAGATTTTTTTACATTTTTTTTGCCTATGGACTTCCGCTGCTATTATCGTAATTTTGTTTATGTTTGAGACATTAGTTTATTAGTGTAATAAAAATGATAAGTGAACTAAGATGTTTTAAGAACGAACTGATATGCTAAAATGAAATACTGTATAAAAACTGAAAGATAGTGATGGACATATAATTAAGGAAATATATATATGTAAACATGTATATAATATACATTTAATTAAGAAGAAAAGAAGAAGCTATAGGTAATCCTAGACTCGCTTCCTCCAGTAGCTAAAACAGAAAGATTCAGCTGGCTAAATCCCGAAAGGGAAAGGCCAAAACACTTAGAGGAAGAAGAAGAAAATTAGTACAAATTGTACCTATCTATTTTAAGGATAATTTTTAGAAACATTAATATTTTATCAATAATGTTTATTTCAATTATCAAATCGATGCTACACATATTATTTGGATCGATAAAAGATAATCAGGCCAATTTAAGAGTTATGCTCTGAATAATTAGGTTATGTAGAAAAATGACCTCTTAAACAACGTTTATAAATCGAAATAACAGAGACGTTTTTAGATTAAATTACATAAAAAGTAGTCTAAGTCTCACTTAGAAATAATTTGTATATGTATAGAAGTACACATATGTGACAAGAATATACAAAGAACCTTGATCAAATCCCGCTAAATCCCTCTTTAATTAAGTGTCAAACTTAAGGGTTTAAACCCGATAAATGCAATACACGTGTTTTTTCCCACACATTTGCTTTTTTGGCTTAACGGCTTTTACGCGCGATCTCCACAATTGAGGTCAATTCATATAAACGTTTATAGTTAGGTATTTTACAAAAGTATGTTTTTTATGTGCTTGGATAGAGCTTAGCAGCTCATAAGATAGAGGCAGACATATTAGAAAATTAAAAATATCTGCAGAATTTTATTTTAAGAAAATGAATGTAAATAATTAGGTATACTTCGTTAACTTTTTGAATAATGAAATTAAAAATTTAATTAAAGTTATACAACACATTTTTGTAGAAATCCGATAGCTATGAACGTATCGTAGTGGTTTTCTGAAATTCTTTTAAGGTTGTCCTGGAGTGAGTGTCGAATGATCAGAATTTGATAAAAATTTACAAATGATGCTTCACATAATCCTGTTTAATTTAATAAAAATTCTTGTCGTTGGGAGCCGACTAAATACATTTCAAAGTTGAGTAAAAATACACGGGTTCTTAGGGCAGCACGTGGATTGTCATCAGATAGGAACGCTCTCGCCCGGTGCGTGCTACATACTATGTAGTACATAGATGTGAGTGAGAACGTATGTAGCAAGCTTCTAAGCTTCTAAGGTAGCAAGCGTAAGGGAGAAAGAGACAGCAAATACGACGTAGCCAAGCGTTGCGACTGCTATTGGCGAAACTTTTAAAAGCGATGTTTTAAATTTTTATTCATTCACATACATTATAACAACGCTTCGTGAACTTACAATGCAATTACGTTTCAAAATAATAAAAAAAATCGCCGAAAATGGAATTTATACCCATATGAATTTTGGTTGCAAGTAGTTGGCAACGGGTTTTAAATCAAATGCTGTAGGGAAGGACACAGTTCTACCACGATCGAAACACTAAAACTCATGCCCGGACAACCTTAAGTTTGTCGCACCTCTAGTCATTCTGCTAAAGCACTTCTGTGATTGGCTACTTTATTTAAGGGGTAAATCCAAAACGCCAACGGACTTTCTCCATGGCCTCTGCACCCCTTTTCTGTCCATGACTTTTAAGACAACTTTAAAAAATGGTTTAAAAATTGAACAAACCATGTGGTAAAATTTAATTTTTCTTTATGTTAATATTTACGATTTAAAAAAACAAATTAACACACTCATGCTGTATTAAAACTTAACACGTTTTTGTGTGGACTTAATATAACACAGTTTGGTGTAAAGTCGTGAAAATTATACACAGAAAAAAGGCTAGCATAGCATGAATGGGTGAGCCATTAAACCAATGGGATCTTGTAATCCGTATTCCTGAATAACAGTTCCTATACTACCAATAGGTAGTTAGCACTTGGTTTATAATCGTTTACTGTTTTTAAATTAACAACAAAAGTTATCGCTCCTAAATCTAATGATATTTATTTTGATATTTATTTGTTAGAATGGTAGAATGTTATTGCATTAAATACTTATTTGATTTATTTAATAACGTTACTATTGTATGTATACTATGTATACATTTAACGCAATAAATTCTTTGACATTTAGGCAAAATATTTCCCTATTTTGGTTTAATAGTTATTAATTGAGCAAATAACAATTTAGATTGCTTCAATTTTAATGCATTCAATGACAGCGCTGTTCTTGGTACTATGTTAGATTTTTTTCTGTGTACTTATCAGTTCCAATTATTCTAATATTAAGGTTTCGACCATAAGCATTTATACAATATCTATGGGTTTTTGGCACCCGATAGATAATTAGGTTTGTTTTTGCGTTGACCGAGCGTTTTTTATATATATTGATGAGGAAGGGAAATAGTATATTGTGCGACTAGTGGGAGAAAGTGGAGATTACTCGATCGTGAAGCAGGGCCGTAGCCAGGGGGGCGAATCAGGGCGCCGCCCTGACAGGCAAAACTTTTGCCCTGGCAAATAATCTCAAACTAATTTAAAATTTAATAAATTATATTATTTAATTTAAGAAATAATTCAGGGGTCCAATATCAAACACAGCAAAGTCCAATATTTTTTATTACCAAATTTCATCACATTTATCAAGAGTCCAGTTAAAATGATCGAGTAAAAATATCATATATTATTGCACTTTTTTTTTTCAAGGAAATACTTTAATATAATTTCTGAAAATGTTACCCAAAATAGACTTTGCTCGGTTTGTTATTAGACCCAGCGTTCCCAGTGCCAGTGCTTTTGAACTGAAATCAGTACTTTTTAAGGTGTGTCAGTACGTCAGTGCTACTTTTATAGTTTCAGTACGTTTTGCGAAATTTCCTCGCAAATTGACAAGTCATTTGAGCATACACCTTAGACAGGCAGTGACTTTTAAATTACTTGACTGCCGGAGGGTCAAATTTTAGTACGAGTACTAACATTAAATAGGTACCTACAATTGTAGGGTTTAAACAATATAATCAAAATATTAACAAAATCTTAAATTTTTTCATTTAAATCAGTACGTTTTTTCCTTTCAATCAGAATTTGTTCGTGGTCTGGCTATTTAGACCCCTAAATTGTCTTCTTGCCCAATAAAAACTATCCCTAATATTTAATAAAACAAATCGACCAATTTTAAACATGACACCTTTGTCTGAAATAAACTACCACACCCAAAAATTTCTTTTTTTTTTCAAACGCTTATTACAGTTTTAAAAACTGACTAATCCAGGAGTTTTCTTTTAAAATTATTAGTGCAATATTTCAGTTTTTATTTTTTTTTAACTTGCTTCTCTTTTCTCAAAAGGATTGAGAGGGTTCCCAAATCATTATTAATTTTTGAGCAGCATTAAAAATGAGTTACTTTCATGAAGGTTATGTTAAAATAATTTTAAAATATGTAACAAAACAAAATTAAAATGTATTTGTTTAGTGCATAATAGTAAATATAAATTTCCCAGTGAACAGTTAAATTAGAAACCCGTAACTGGAAAAAATAAAAAATATATTAATAAAAACTTAATTTATTAAAAAATATAACATTTATGTTACATATTAACGTTTCTTCTCCACCTATGAAGAGAAGAGCAAATGGACTTAAACTGTATTTCATCCGCCCCTTTTGGATATCTGAAACAAAGATAAAATACAACGATTATTTTAACAAAATATTAAAATTCATGTAACTGTATTATTTTATTTTGGGTTACTATTACTTTTTATCCTGTTCTGGGCGGTGCTTTCTCGTGACGTGATCTTTTCTTTTCAAAAGATCAAATTAAACGAATTGTGAATGGCCAGTCAAAAATCGGGTAAGCACATGCCCACAACTCGGAGAATATATATTAGTACCTATACTTCCTGTCTTTATACATAGGACAATTTTGCAGACCCAATAAATGTTTGACCAAAATTATTTTTAAATGCCATTTTATACACATTTATTTTAATTTTTTGACCATAATAAGTAATTATTAGTTAAAATGCAAATAACATTAAAATTGAAATATTTGTTCAAAAATGGTATTAACAAAATCTTTCAAACACTTGGGAGTAACTAATTTTTATTTAAAGAAAAATAAAAAACAATTTCGAGTAGTTTTTTGGAAAAGTGTAAGGTTTAAAATATGTATTTAGAAATGTATTCATTTAGACTAGAATAATAATAATAATAATATATGTATTGATGGTTTTCCGGGATCTGCTCCGTGTTGTCGATTTTTGATTCTTAAAAGAACCGTATGTCTGACGTTTCGGTACAATCTCATGTACCATCTTCAGGTCTTATCTGCTGGGCTGCTGTTGCTGCTTTGCTGCGATTTAGACATCCAACTCGTAGCAGAGGAGCAACAGCAGCCCAGCAGATAAGACCTGAAGATGGTACATGAGATTGTACCGAAACGTCGTCAGACATACGGTTCTTTTAAGAACCAAAAACCGACAACACGGAGCAGATCCCGGAAAACCATCAATACAAATAACGCCCATGGATCTTTTGGATGGTTAAAACTATTATTTATCTACTCCTATTGCAACTCATTATTTACGTTGTTTGGCATCGGTGATTGGCCGATTTTAATATTCACTGTGATTTAAACTAATCGGGTTTTAAATTGGAAGAAAGCAACTATAATAACATTAAAAAAATGAGGTTGACATTTGTCAGATTTTATTTATTTATTTTTAAAAATCATTTAATTATCTACTTATTGGAAAAGTATAGTATTACACTAGAGATAATGCGAATTATTTACTCCGAAGATTTAAGCAAACCTCATTTTCGGGAATAATAGCCTGCATTATCTCTCGTATAATATACTATTTTTTGTTTCAGATATATTTATATGAATATAGGGTTGCATTGTCACATCTTTAACTTAAAATTTCTGAAAATTGCCTTGGTTTTTGATCCAACAATGTTAAATATTATAACGTATTTTCACGCTGAAATTATACAGTGCCAAGGGCATCCCAACGGCTTAAAAGAGTGGGGATATTTTGCGACGACACACTGCATCATTTGCGATTTGCATTTGTTACTCTATATGAAAGGTTATCTAAAAGTTTTATGACAAATGGTTATATTTTAGGATGTAAAGGTCACAAATATAACCCAATCACTTTTTAAAGTAAATTATTAATTTAGAGTCATGTGTAAAATCATTATTTGTTAAATATGGAAAACTTAAAAAAAAATAAAATATTGTTTTGTTTGATTTCAATTGTGTTATGTTTAAACGTTTTTATAAAAAACACCCTTTGGTAAAATGCAAAACAAATAATGTTTGTACACATTCGACTAAATTATTATTTTATAAAATAAACAGTATAGGTACTATTACTAGGTTAAACTATAAGTACCTAGGTATCTGATTTTTTTTAAAGTAAATTAACTTGAAGCCCGACACAACTAATTTGAACGTTCAGAGTAGCGGTAAGGGGAAAGCGCTGTCCTTGTCTGTCTGTCAAGCACAATTATCAAAGTTTGACTATCAACCAACGCCAGCGACTGAATATCTGTTGTTGCCGTGTATTGTTATCGTGTCGTGTCAGCAAATTATTCACCCTCTTTTAAAAACCGAATAGGTACCTACTGCTGTGATGCGTATGTATGTATACATCAAAAATGAAAATACGGTAGATAAAAATAGTTTTTTATGTTACTTTGGTCTGCAGAATTGTTTCTGAGTAATATTTAAAAAAAGTTTCATAATACTTACACTTCTGCCAAAGTATCGTAGACTTTCTTCAAAGTGGCATTCTGCATCGGAGCTGACCTGACGGCTTTCTTTAATCCTCTAAGAAAGGCTTCCTTTTCTTCCGCATTCACATCGGGCGGATGATTATGCGGTTGGGTCAACCTAAGCTGGTCATTGTTCCCGTGCAATGGTAGCGTAGCTCTGCCGCGGCAACCGGACTTTTTGTGTTCAGCGCAGCCAAGATACCTTTTTAGTTGTTATTGAAAATATTTTAAAAAATTGAATAATGAAACACTTATTATAATTAATTATATTAGTTTTACTTTAAATTATCCAGCAAGCTGAATTCTTACATTTAACAAAGCAATCCAGAATTTTTTGATATAATAAGTAATAGATATAATTGGATTACACTTTGTTATGTAAAAATACATTACATGGGCCAAAAAACTGTTTTTTAGCAAAATATTTTCAACTACCACGAAAAAGAGAACCGCAACACATTCAAAATTAATTTACAATTATCAGTTTTTAAACCCAAAATTCGTATTTTTTAGATCTATCAATTTTATAAAAAATAACACTGCGCCTTATATAAAGGTTTAATTGATATACTTGAGCTTCGGATTTAAAAAATAATATAGAAAATATAATCAAGCTCGTTTTCATATCCACATAAACATATTATTTTGAGTATATTTTTTTAATAGTTAATCAATATGGAAGGATTTAAAACCAATTTCTACCAATTTCTAGTACATACATATGTTCAAAAATATTTGTTTATTAAAAAATTATGATTTTTGTTTTTAAGCAAGAAAACTACAGTTTTCAGAAATCTTATTATGAGTCATAATTTATGACTAATTCTAAAATCTAAGTGATTTGCAAAATGTTTTTATCTTAAGTAACTTTTATTTTTAATCAATTAATTAATTAATTATCGAATTGAATTTTAAAGTAATTTTGAAAAAAATTACATTATCAGAAAATGTGTCAAAATATGTTCATAATATTGCGAAAAAAATTAGGATGAGATTCCTAGCATAAAAATAAACAACTTAATATCCAATTTGTTTAAAGGAAATAAATACAAAATTCTAATATTTTATATCTGAAAATCCCTAAAACACTAGGAATATCTAAGTGTGGGATAGAAATGTGTTATTTTACATCTAAAACACTTCCTTCAGTTCAGAGTAAAAAAATTGGGTTTACTCAAAAACAAAGACGAATATAAAACAAAAAAGTTTTATTTTGAACAAATATTAAAACCAATTAAAATCAGTGACTTGCCATATTTCTAATTACAAATAACAGTTGAAATGCCCCTATACTAGGACCCACTTGAATATATAAATCGATATAAATTAAATCTAATTAGATCAAAAGCTGACAATTATTTTTATAAGCGAACACAAAAATTAAAATAAGGGTTTCCCAGATAATAGAAAAATCAGATATTTAAAAGTAATAAAGTAAATGAAGCGTTTCCGAAAATTACTTAATGAGAGCTTTGTTCTTATTTTCATGCATGGGAAACTTCTGCTAATTTTTTTTTAATAAATGAATAAATAAGTCACTTTGTATATTTTCAATAATTTTATAGTTTTTTTGAACATAATATTTTAAAACAAACTAGTTTAATTTAAACCTGTATACAAGGTGTTTCTTCTCCAAATGGACGACGTAATATTTTTCATTTGAGCTCTTGTTTTCAAATCTATAACATTCTTTGATTTTGCCCTACACCTTTTTATATCCGTTATTTATGGCCGGATTTAAAAAAAAATCGTTTTTTGGAATCCACAATTTTTGTGAACATTTTTATCAAAAATATCAAACAAGAAAGATGAAGAATGTCGAGAATTCAAAAACAAAAGCTCGAAATAAAAATATTTATTTTAAAAAATAACCTCTATGATAATTAGGTTGCCCACTTTAAGTAGAAACATTTTGTAGAAATAAAATTACATTTTGGCGGCTACGCAGTGTTACTTTATTTTGTATTTAGTTCCATAAAAATATATATTATATATATATATATATAAATATAATATATATATATAGGTTAAAAAACTAACCAACTAACTTCTTATATTTGTGAATTTTTATGAAACTTGTATTAAATAAAATACGAATTTAAGATGGATAATTTAAAATAACCAGAAAATTTATTGATAATTAAAAATATTTACCGTAATGGCGGTGTACCAGAAATGACATTATTATGATATACGAATCCATCGACTACAAATCTCATTCGCGATGATGTTCTCTTTTTACGTGGTCTGTTGGACTTGATTTGGAATTTTGAATCAAAATCATCTGATAAAAATAACAAACGAATTTAAGGCAATTGGCATTTTAAATATTAAATTATATTAATTTAAGTTTATAGAAAACGATACAGCTTAACGTTTATTAATAGTTTTGCATACATAGGGAATTCATATGTACTAATGAAAATTCAGTATAAAAACTAGTTTTTATTAAATAATACAACCGACTCAAATAACAAAATGTGTAAATAAATATATAGATTGTATTTTGTTTGATTGTATATACCACAATCCATTGTGGTATATACCTAGTTTAACACCTCTAGATAATTAAATACAAAAGTACATAAATTCACTGTATATTATTTTTATTATACATAACTAATAAATCTAGTAAAACAGTAGCACAATTCTAAGGTGTACTGAGTGCCAAAGGATCATCTAGTTTTTCGACTCAAAGTCCCCTATTTTAGGAATAACTCCTACTATCATTGAAGAAAGTTTTAAAACCCACAGCTCTTTGACAATGTTTGGATGTGAAATTTTAAGTTTTTAATCAAAAATTAAAAAAAACGTTTAAATAATTTATTTTATATATTATAAACAAAAGTTGCTGAAAATGTTTCTTAACAATATTAATAATAACCATTTTCGGTTTAGAACTCTAGAAATGATATCAGTTTTGAATTTACTTTAAATATATATGCAGTTTGGCTAGACATAAAATAAGATAGACGAGCCAAATCGTGGGTGGTTTAGTTATAACTCCTATGTGCAAAATTCTAAATTAATTTCACTTAAAAATTATTTCCAAACCAACGACGAAATATTGCCATGTGCTTAATATTTTCAGCCTTAAAATTCCCAAATCTGTCATCTATTCTAAAGGTTTAGGACCTGGTGACACCAAATTCGTTTTAGTTTTTAAATAAACCAAACACAGATTTTTACCTTGATGAGAAATATTTGCAAGTTTAAAATATTTTAAGGCAAAAAAACGATCTATTTTTAAACAGAATTATAACATTTTACATGGTAAAAAAGAAATACATTTATTTTAAATATTTTTTCCAAGAAAGCTATGGTCCTCAAACATTTAAACCATTTTCATTTTTTACAAATCGCGTGAAGAACGAATAGCTGACGTGCGACCGTGCGATCAAGAATGAGGTCATTTGGAGTTCTTTCGTTGTGTCCGAATAGATTTGTTTTTATTTTTTAATGTTAGTTTTTTTCGCGTTGTGCTATCTTTATTAACCAATACGCAAAATTCGCGGCACTTCAAAAAACGGCCACAACGCGTTTTGACAACTAAGAAAAGCCGTTAGTTAGCTGATGCACTAGAGTGGCAATATTGTCAGATTAAAAGTTGCGCGCGGAATTGTGCTCATGCGCCGACCAAGCCCGCTTAAGCTACTTATAAAATATTTTTAATATAAAAAGCTCAGGCAAATCTTAAAAGGCAATTTAGCGCCGTTTTTCTATTTTAACTTATAAGCAGACTTGAGTTAATCAGCTAACGGTTAGAACCCGTTTATGGCCTTTTTTGCAGTTTTTAAAACCGCCACGACACGAATTTTGGGTTGTGAATAATTTAAAGATGTCACAACGCTTTGAGTTCATTTTTTTGGTTGCTTAATAAGCATTTTTAGCTTTCTTCCAGATCGGGCTTCGTGATCGAGATATTTCGAGTTAGGGGCCGTCAAACTGCGTGACGCTAAAAATGGTCAAAACTGACCCCCCTCGTGACATAATGTGACGGCGTCACGAGATTAATGAACGGCCCCTTAGCATTGGTTATTGTTTTGTCCCTATATTATTAAAAACTTTTTAATGGTAACTATAATTCTTTGGCTGGAGATAGAAAGGGCGGGGGTCACAAATTTGCCAATAAATAAAGAGCCACAAATTTTACTCTAGAAAATGCTTTTAACTTAACAGGGCCAAAAATGGCCACCTGCCCTTTCCACGGTGGATTTTTAGGGTCAATTTTCGGATCATCAGGCAACCACGGTTTTTTTTCATAAATCGATTATATGCCTGTTATAGACAAAAAATACCAAAAATAAAAAAAATCTCTCGGTTTTTTTGTTATTTATTAAGAAAAATATAATATAAATGGGTCTAATTTTACTTTTTTGGTTATTTTGCAAAAAGTATCAATTTTATCGAAATTCTGTTTTAACAGTGATATAGAATATTAAATTTTCTACAAAAAAGGTTATACGCATTTTCTTTGTAATATATATACTTTAGGAGTAATATCCGTACAAAGTTATAAATTTTTTAAAAATCGCATTTGCTGGTTCTTTTAATTGGAATTACATTGACACATAAAAGTGGATAAAGTTTCTACATTATAAAGTAATTTTTTATATATGTTTTATTGTAGAGTGGAAATTAGAAAGGGCCTAAGTGCCAAAAATAAAGTTTTAAGATAATCGAAAAAAACTAAATAAAAGCCAGGTAAGCACCTGCATCCCTCGACATACTCGACCGGCTAGCCGCGGCTGTAAATTGTAATTTTGGCAATTAGAATTTTTCATAGGTTACAAAGCATGGCACAGAGAACCTTTTTATGTAAAAAAGCCTTTTCTTATTTCCTCTCTTCAATTATATATAATAATACTTAGAATTAATAATATTTAATTAAGTCGAAAAAACGTAATGTAATGTTTATAATACAATTTTAAAATAACTTTTCTTATTTTAATAAGTAATTTAACTTAATTCTTTGGTTCTTACCACTTAAAATCTTGAAAAACCTTTTTTTCGGGTTTTGACGTTTACATTTTGCTTGGGTAACTATGATTAAAAATTAAATATCCCATAAAATTGTTTAAAAAGTAGATTTTTTATTTCTTTTTACTGATTTTTTTTAATTCTATGCTTCTTTTGTTGATTTTTTCTTAGTCATAAAGTATTACAATCGAAAAAGATATCAATTTTTAAAAACTTATCTACAGAAAGGCCGACCAACAAATTTTTTTTCCGTTAAATAAAAAAAAATAAGCAAAACATTTGTTTACAAAAACTACGTTTAAAAGTTACAGGAAAGCAAATATGGTAATAACCTTTTTTGTAGAAAATTTATTATTCTATATCTTTTTTAAAACAAAATTTTGATAAAATTGATACTTTTTGTAAAATAACCAAAAAAGTCGAGTTAGACCCATTTATATTATATTTTTCTTAATAAATAACAAAAAAACCGAAAGATTTTTTTTATTTTTGGTATTTTTTGTCTATAACAGGCATATAATCGATTTATGAAAAAAAAACCGTGGTTGCCTGATGATCCGAAAATTGACCCTAAAAATCCACCGTGTTTCTTTTTCAAACCACAGAATTATAATGAAATAAATTTTAACAAATGTTAAAAAAGCCCACTATGTCGTTGATGCACGCGAAACAATTGAACTGTAAAATAGACTTCGTCGTTTGTACAGAGCTGACTATTTTTTTTAATTGTTTTAAGATATTAATTTGCTAATCGTAAACTAATTGTGACCCCCCTCCCCAGATAAAAGTCAAGCAGATTTAGGTCAAACAGTGAAATGGCATTTAATATTTATTTTAACGGTTTTTAAATGCATTAAAATATCTCGCCAAGGAAACCTGCGATCTGGGAGTTATTTTATTTATGCTTAGATTTCGATTTTACATATGATTTTTGTCCCGATCCAGTTACCCCTTATATAATATAATATAATGTAGGTTATTTAAATAAAATTTTTTTACCATGTATTTAAAAATGTGAAAATAGCTGCGAATTAGGTAAAAATATTGTGTTTAAAATAATCACAACCGAAGTGTCAGCGAGATGGCAATATTTAGCTTAACTACCTTATATAAAATTGATATTAAAAAATTGCTGTATAAAAAATATATTTTAGTTTTTAAAATAAAGGCAGCTTTCTTTGAGCTACCCTTCTGCTAGATTATCAAGAAAAGCTTTTTCGTAACTTTTTTCGCTGAGAATGTTATGACGAGTTCTAAATCGTTGTGCCCACGACGAAGAACACATAAAATCCTCAATACCAAAGGACCGTGCAAATTCATTTGCCTTTTCCCTAAGACTTTTGAGACTAATTGGAAAGTTTTTTGTTTTGTATGATTCAGACCATTTCACTAAAGCCTCTTCAACATTTTTAAGCTGGGAGAATCTGCCTGGTTTCGTTTTGTTTAATTTAGATGGTTGTCTATTCATTAAAAGAGGTCGGTAACCTGTTTGGAAAGTAAAAAAAGACGTAAACAATATGCTTTTTAAATTGTAAGTTTCTTTAAAAAAAAAACATTCAAAATAAATAAGTCTGTAATCGACCTATATTTAAGTATTTTTGTTTAAACCGAATTCAAAATATTTGTCGTTAATTCTCAATAAAGTTTTACCTACCTATTACTGCAAAAACCTTTATAAACTGCGAGATTCTTTCTATACAGAATGACGCCATATTACGCGATTTAATTAAGCATTTAAATTTAATGAATTCTGCAAGTATCACATAATCCATAGTTAATTATAAAAAAATATGTCGAAAAGGTTTGACAGTCTCAAAAAATCAAAACTCATCATGATTAACAAATTTTATGTTTAAATGTAATTAAAAATTTGTTGACATTATTTCTATATTTTACAGTAAAAACATTAGCCCTTGGCAATAGGTAAAAAACTCGACATGTATTTTTCATGTCAATAAAAATTAAAAAAAAAAACAAGACTGTTTTGAAGTTTTGATGATATGGTAAATTCTCATATAACTTGTTCCGATGCTGTATCCACTTATTTTTGTGAAAACTAATTCTCGCTCAAGGTTTTTTTTAGTGTAATGAGCATGTAGCATTTTAAGGTAATGGGAACTTAAATTATGACAACCCTAATCTATTAATTTTTTCCTAAAATGCAGGCTTTATGTTGCAAATGTCACATAAGTTACCGGTCACCAACTGCAATATCCTAACATTGATGAATATTTTAACAAAATGGCTGTTGAAACAACTAATGTTAGTGCTTGATTAACTAAAAATAGACTTAAGATTGACGAAAAATTATTTTATCCGAAATCGGCAGTAAAGTAGAACTTTACTGCCGATTTATTTTAATTTACGATTGTTGACTTCTTTACTGCCGATTTCGGATAAAATAATTTTTTGTCAATCTTAAGTCTATTTTTAGTTAATCAAGCACTAACATTAGTTGTTTGAACGGCCATTTTGTTGAAATATTCATCAATGTTAGGATATTGCAGTTGGTGACCGGTAACTTATGTGACATTTGCAACAAATAGCCTGCATTTTAGGAAAAAATTAAAAGATTAGGGTTGTCATAATTTAAGTTCCCATTACCTTGAAATGCTACATGCTTATTACACTAAAAAAAACCTTGAGCGAGAATTAGTTTTCACAAAAATAAGTGGATACAGCATCGGAACAAGTTATATGAGAATTGACCATATATCAAATATATTTTTATACAATTATAAATTACAGCATTTCCAAAACTTTAGTCAGATTATAGGATTGTCACTTTTTCTAGAAAAAATGACCCAGACTTGCTTTTAATACCTGTTACATTGCTTTTAGTCAAAAAAAGAACTGGCACACAACAAATATTTATCATTTTTCTCAAAGCTGAAATACATTTGTTCTTATAAATATATTTTTACAATGTTCATTTGTAAATTAAATTAAATTTTTAATCATAATTTGTAAAATTCATATCCAAAAAAATTATAATTCCTTTTAGATTTTCTAGAAAAGAGGCCACCCTTAATTATGAACCCATGTATTTGAGAAGCACTGCATTTCATAATATAAATGAGCATTTCCACGAAAAAGCGGACACGGAAAGCGAAATTTCGCTTTACATTAATGTCAATCAATGAATTATGTCATATTTCGTTTACAATAACATTAAGGGAGGTTTGAATGTGGTGTTCCAACAATACATGTTGATATATAACTGAAAATTTATGAATGAACAGCTTATTGAGATGGCAGACTCTCTTGAGTTTTCGAGTAGCAGAAATCTCGAAGACAAAATAGTTAGTGTATTTCGACGCTGAGAAAACTTTTCTTCAAGGAAATTTGGTCAATGCAAAGCATTTTCAATTTTTGAATTTTACGTTACGAAAAAACATACATAAGTTCGTCTACTGTGCGACAGAATTATCAAATACGTTCCAATTTTCATATACAAAGCCAAAAGTTAGCACGTTATAACGTGGAATTTTTTAATAATTTTAAAACAAGATAAGTTAATTTTTTTTGCGTAACGGACGGACATGATTATATTTTTCTCATGTAACCGAGGTGCAAGAAACGACTATTTCCGACTTGAAACTTGATGTACGGATTCAAGGTTTTACATTAATTGCTTATCTCAACTGTCGAAGTAATGAATATGTCGAGGTAATGAATAAAAATAACATTTGTTATATATATATGTAAACAATAAATATAAAAACAATCTTGAATATACGATAATTTGTAAACATTTTTTTTCGATAAGTAAATAATTTTGCACATGTTCTCAGTTTAATTGCACATGCGCACATAAATGTCAACATACAACTTAACCATAAAAAATCAATCGCTGTCAAAACGGACGTGAATATTCGCGTATTGATATTGATGTTTAATGAATACCAACGAACATTCATCGTTAATTCAAAAAGTGTTCTGCGACCAAGAAAATACAACTTTAACTCTTCGTTACGCAATACTGGTAAATAATTGCAACATTTATGATTAAGTTGTTTAAGGCCGTATTACAGCCGGCAATTCTTCTTGCAGCAATTATTCTTGCCATCAAGTTTTTAATGCCGTATTGCATGTTGTTTTACAGTCAGCAATGGCAAGACAACTTGCTGTTTATTACCGTGCCACCAACCGAAGAAAAATATACGATTTTGTAAACACCAAGTTTATTTGTTATTTAGTACAGATATTTAAAAATTAATGAGTAAAATGGATACTAGAACTTTGAACAAAATGCCATCATAAAACAAATAACCATAAACTGTTTAAGTCAAACAGCGTCTCTTTAGGGAATTTGTAGTAGGGTTGGTAAGATAACAGTTACCAGATTTCACCCAGAAATTGCCGTGAAACGGCAATAAAAATCCATCCGGACCGATTTTCGGCACTTGCAAGAGATTCGTCGAAATGTCTCAACCGCGCATGCCTATGGCAATTTTCATTGCAATTGCCGAAAGAATTGCCGGCTGTAATACGGCCTTTATGAGCAAAATTTTTGAAACCTGACAAAAATTGTCATATAAAATCTTGTTTTTACTGGTCAATGGCACCGAAAACCAAAACCTCAGCTCTGAGGTCCGCAGACCGTCAAGCAAGATACCAGGCAAATCTGAAAAAAAAGGGGTCAACGTAATGCAGAAGAAGAAAGAAGCTTAACGGTCTCGGCTCTTCAGAAAGAACCTTGCTACAGATTTAAAGAAACTAAAAGACCATTTCGAAAAAGAACTGAGAGAAAATGAGTTTCAAGAAAGGCTTTATCGCAATCTCATTCATCAATGAATTCAAGCTGTTCAAGCCTTACTCTTTATTTATATCGGTCCCGTCAATCATTTGGTAAAGCTTTATACAGGCAAGAAGATCCTTACCCAGTAGCCCAAGAAAAAAAAAGCTGTTGTCGCTGCCCTCGCTGAAGAACCAGGTCTCCGATTAGTCACATCTCCATTAGCATTCTCAGAAAAAAATCGCAAAGGGTCGAATGAAAAAACAAAAGCAAATGTGCAACAATTTTATCTTTCCAATCAAATTTCGTGGCAATCTCCAAATATGAAGGATAAACTCGTTTTGAGACATCACGATGAGAATGGATACAAAAGCAGTACATCCCCAAACGATATTTCTTAATGTCTCTTGTTGAGGCACACCAAATGTACCTGAAGGAGCACAAAGACCGATGAACTCAATCCCCGAAATTTCGTTATCAACGCTTCTGTGATTTCACCAAGTTGCGAGCAATGGACAAGTCAACCACTTCAGAAAAAAGTAATGGAATGGGATCTGCAACAAAGTTTTCAACATCTAAAGGATCAGCTACGTTATTTTCTGAAACACTCGTATGTAAAGCGAGCGCATGCAAAATTTTTTGAAGACACCATCGCCAACGTCGATGGAGAACAAATTCAACTGCAAGTTGACTTTGCTGAGAATTACGCTCTAAAACAACAAAATGAAAAACAAAGTGTGCATTGGTGTCACCAGCAATGCACAGTTTTTACTGCTTATGCTTGAATGTTCGCTGAGGAAGCGCAGAGTTTCGCGTTAGTTTCGGACGAATTGACGCATGGCGAAATCAGCGCTTATAAATTCATCGATCGCCTACTTGAACTGATTACCGAAAAATACTATGGAGTGGCTGCAGTAAAAATATTTTTAGTCGGAGCCGCTAGCCAATTCAAGCAAAAGTACCTTTTTTGAACCTGCATGTTTTCGAAGCGCGCTACGAAATTAAGCTATCTTGGCAATTTTTTGCATCAGGTCACGAAAAAGGGGTAGTTGATGCCATTGGAGGAACAATCAAAGGCTCGGTGTGGAAGCGAGCAAAAAGCAGAGCTGTCGTAAATACTGCTGAAGAATTCACATCTATAGGTTAAGAAGCATGCCCGAAGATTCACGTTGAGTTTCTGAGCAAAGCAGACATTGATGTCAATTACGCAGATCTCGAAGAACACTGGAAAGATAATTTATGGTGTTTTCCCTCGCTCCTTACTGTAGTTGCCGAAGAATCTAATGTGCATAAAGACGGGCGCATCGCTGTCCGCATGAAGTAATGAAGTTCACGTGTATGCATATTTTGCGTAGGTACTTTTTTCGATTTCAGTAATTTCAGTTGAAATCGCTTCGTTTTTACATTCATATTGACAGGTTGTAACAATTTGTATCGTTAATTATAAGTATTATTCAGCAATTCTAGTAATACATTTATTTAAACAAACGTTTTCTCTTCTTTTTTATATATTCCCCAACAATTGAATCTAATTAACGGGTACGAATATGATTTAGTGTTTTTGAATACCGTGATTATAATGTTGAATGAGTATGTCTGTACGTTACGAGACCTTGTTCGTACGTAACATTTTTATTTTGTTAATAGTATCGTGATCTCAGTACTTTGGACAACCCAAAACCACGTAGAAAGCAAGAAAATTTGATTTGAGTCCCAAAGGTTAACACAGGGAATACAAAATGCGTGTCTTCGGTGTCCTTACGTTACGCTTTGTATACTGGTACTTAAATTTTCTTTTGAAAAAGTATTTTTACTGCTCACATGAGCCTATTTCATGGGAAATTAACTATTCTTTCAGATTGCGTCAAGCGTTTTTGTATTAAACTTAAATAAGTAATAGTAATTTGAACATTTATGCGGTAAAATGTTTCCGAATGTCCGTACGTTACGCGTGGAAATGCTCAAATACGTATATTGTATGTAAATATATTGTATATTTTTGTTTTACATTAGTTTCGACATAAAAAACGTAGTGTCGCAGTTTATTGAATAGGTTTCATGTAGACGAGGGGTATACCATTGATTTTCATAAATAAAAAATCGCACACGAATAACGGCTAAGGAAAAAAATCACAATGGTAATCATACTTCTTATTCAAAAAAAAAATTTTCTTATCGGTAAGGATTTTTTCAAAAAATTTGGGGCTGTTTTTGCACCTTAACCACCCCTCGAATTTTACGCCCAAGATTTAATTTTAGATCTAGATTTATCATGTTAAAATTACCAATGTATTAAAAATTAATTTTGGAAATACTTCTTAAAAAATCATTCATTATTCTCCTTTGAGGGTGGCGTAACTCCGTCAAGGAGCATTTTTCGATACATGTTTATTAAACAAACTATTTTGTTTCTATGCAGATTGTCACTGTTTTATTTTGGCCCCCTAATTTCCAGACACCCTGTATAACGCTAAACGTTGTCTTGCTGATTTTAGAGTGGTTTACCCCTCGCATGTAGGCTAATGTAATAAACGATGGTACCGTTTAGTTTAATATTTTCCATATCTTGCATGAGCAAAACTATTCAATTATACATTGCTTAAGCAATTATCTATGTATATTATCTATGTATAGAAAACAAGTGTTTTAAATAAGCTAAGCAATTCCTTGCTTGATTATTAAAAAATATAGAGCGTATAAAGACGTTTTTCTACTAAATTATCATAAAATAACCTATTCTTGAGACAACCACTCCTCTGGTATGCCATCAGGAAAAGCAGCGACTTTATGATAACTTTTTTCGCTGAGAATATTATGACGTATTCGAAAACGTTGTATCCACGAAGAAGAACAATTGAAGCCCTCTATACCGAAGAGTCGCGCAAAATCATTAGCTTTTTCCCTAAGAGTTTTAACATTAATCGGCAAATTTTTAGTTCTGTACGATTCAGACCAGTTCAGCAAGGCTTCTTCGATATTTTTATGTTGCGATGATCGCGCTCGTTTAGTTTCAAATGATTTTTTTTCGAAAAGGGTCTTTATTTTTTCTTTGTCCTTCCTCATTGTTGAAATTGTTGAGCTTGATACGCCGAATTCCTTCGCTATACTCGAATTCGTTTCACCATTTTCCAATCTCCATATTATGTCATTTTTCTCTTTAATATTAAACACTTTTCTTTTTCTTTTGGATAAAAGAGGTCGGAAACCTGTTCGGAAAGTAAAAGTAGACGTAAACAATGGGTCTCATTGTTCCCTTTGAAGGGTTTAGAATGTAACATAATATAACTCAACTTTTCTAGTGATATTTTAATTTTAAAAATTTAAAGATATACTAAACTAAGTTATTTTTTTACTGGTATACTCCTTAAAAATTAAATCTATCTTTATGATTTATCCACACACAGATGCTCTCGAGGCATCTCGTGGATTATTATGTTTATTGAAATTTTATTTGTAACTGTTTTAATATTAAGATTTTAAATAACTTTTTCAATAAACGTTATAATTATTATTATTATCATATTATTTAAAAAATATTTACACTGGCGAGCAATGAAATCGGGTCATTTGGCGTTTTTCATTATAAATTTAATTTATTTGAGAAAGTATTGGATTGAAACTTGCAATATTGTTCTTTATAACGATGTATTGTACTTTTTAATCACACAGTTGGTTTTTAAACACATGAAATTATAATAAGAAATGCTAGTGTAAAAAACTTTTTGAATTTTGTAAATGGGCTTTTTAAATTAATTTGCTTTTTTAGCCATCTTGGTTTAAAAATTAAACTTTTAGTAATTTGTTATAATTTATCAGCGCGCTGCAACGCCCTATTTAATACGATTCCAGCTTGAACAAGGCCCTAAAGCCTCCGGCAATGGAAATTATCTGATCTAAATATGGGAATTTGGTTAAAACAATGTAAAAAGATACGAGATACGAGTAATGAATAGAAAACTTTCTTTATCATATGATTTTACAAAATTATGTTGTCTACATTTGACAATGCTATGAACTGCATTACAGAAATAACTTTATCAAACTCAAATGTTGAAGCCACCACAAAAAATCGGGCCCTGTCATTTAGGCTATTATTCTTGTAAAAAAAATGACTCTTGTAAAACAACTTGTAAAAAAAGTCGACTTATCGTTCAATCGTTCTTACATTATTCATATACATATTTGTAGGTGAAACCAAATATGAAACTTTTTTTATTTCATCAAACAAGTTTAGGCATAATAAGACACATACTTCCAATTTAACAGCCTTTATTAAACAAAACAAAAGTCTATTCCATGATTCTCCTAGCGATGGCTCTCCATCTACGCATAGAAGGAGATATTCTAGCAAATGGGCACATTAAACCTCCTTCTGGATACCTGTAATTTAAAACGTCCAAAATACCCCTATATACCACGTATCGATTTTCCTAATCAACTGCGCATGCGCAAAGAAAATTATTCTTTTATTACCCCCGACACAGGCTGGCGGTTTCATGGTAAAAATTGAATATGCTTTCAAGCCCTTCATTACATTTAAGCAATTATAAAATATTAATACCACCACGTAATATAAATAAATTATTTATCACAATTTATCAAGATAACTATACAAAGCATTCTTTAAAACAAAAAATGAACTTTTTTTAACAAGGAATTTAATAACAGTTAGAAGTACAAATAAATTGTTTTTAAAAGTCTATTCCATGATTCTCCTAGCGATGGCTCTCCATCTACGCATAGAAGGAGATATTCTAGCATATGGGCACATTAAACCTCCTTCTGGATACCTGTAATTTAAAACGTCCAAAATACCCCCATATACCACGTATTGATTTTCCAAATCAACTGCGCATGCGCAAAGAAAGTTATTCTTTTATTACCCCCGACACAGGCTCTTTAAAATATTAATACCACCACGTGCATTATGTCAAAAGATTGATAGATATAGCTAACTTTATTTGCTTAATATTAATAAATTAAAATTAATTACAATTTATCAAGATTACTATACTAAGCATTCTTTAAAACAAAACAATTAACTTTTTTTAAGAAGGAATTTGATAATAGAAGTACAAATAAATTGTTTTTAATCCAATACTATTAATATCCCAGATAAAATAAGTGTCCCAGACAACAATTATTTAACTTAACCCCTGGGGGGTTGTATTGAAGTAAATTAAGTTTATTTTTTATTCTTTTGTACTTATTTTATATTTTATACATATTTTTTTGAATTATTTTTTTAAGAATTTAATTTTGATATATTAAATACCATATTTATATACATACCTTAATAGCTCAAAAATAATTTAAATGGATATACTTACAAAATAGCCATGTTCTCATAGATGTCTTTAAGCGGTCTTGAGGGCTGATTAAAAACTAAACTCTTAATCTCCCTCATAAATAGAGAACGTACAGAGGCAGTGTGCTGTGGAGGATGGTTATGATCCCTTTTTAAAATCAAGTCGTCGGTTGTACCGTCTATCGGCAAAATCGCCCTAGCCTTGCAAATGAGCCGCTTATACTCTGAGCAAACTAGGTATCTGTAATTTTTAAGTGACGCTCTTAACTGTCTATTGATAATATGAATACAAAGAAATTTGCGCGTTATTTGGTTGTAATCAAATTAAAAATAGTTCAGAAATAGTTTTGGGTACCAAATTATTATTACCTCATTTTACAATCTTCCTTTTTCTTTGTGTTTAAGTGGTAAGTAAAACCATCGACCACTATGCCCGAATTATAATACTTCCTTTTCATGCTATATTTAAACTCTTCAATAAAATCTAACAATAAAATATTGGTGAGTATTTAGACTAAGTTGGCGCGATTTCACGTCATGGTAGGTTAGGACAATTATAAAGGATATATAAAAAAACGTAGGTATTACCAAACCATACATACCTTTAAGTATTTGTTTAAGGAAATAAAAAAGCAGTAAGTTCAACAGTGACCTGCTGAAATTAAAGTAATTTTATTGAGTCTAAATTAAAGTAAAATACCTAAATGGCATTACAATAATGAAGACTTATAATAAGCAACAAAAATTAAATGTGAAATTATCACTAAAAATTGCACTAAAATCTCAAAGTACACACTGCAGTAAAACATTAGTTGCGTTATGGATCTTATGATTCATAATTTGTACGAAAATAACTTACCATGGATTTTGTATAATTTGTATTTAAAAATAACACACACATTGTAATGCTTAAACTGGATTTAAACCATGAAATTCATGGTTTAAAACCAGTTTTTACATGAATTGAAAATGTTTAAGAAACCTAACATATTTTGTCAAAGTGGCTATTTTGTGTGGCTTGTGCAACAAAAAATGCCTTGATTTGACAAAAAAAACCCAAAATGTAGTTTTGATTATCCTATTAATTAATTATTAAACGAATAATAAAACAATTAAATACATTGGTTTTAACAAAATTCTCAACATAAACTAAAATTGAAAAAGTAATCCTATTTTACAACTGTAAAACACATTTGTAGGGAGTTAAATTGTTCAATTTCAAAGAATGTTTTTTTAACTCATAAATATTTTGCAAGTTTCCATAAATTGAATACAAATCTATGGATATCAAATAGCAATAAATAATTATGAATTAAACGATACTTAAAAAACCAATGTATACTATTGGGCGAAAATATGCTAATCAATAACTTAACTAAATAACATATTTAACACTTCACATGTAGTTAGATAATTATTGACTTTTAATTGTTTTTTAGGGTTTTATAATAACATAAATTAACAAAGATTTTTTGCAATGTTAATGTAATTCCAAAAAAATGCATATTTTTGTAAGGGGTTTGACAATGGAAATCCATCATTAAACAAGATTAACAAAAAACACATTTTATGGATATTATTCTTACTTTAAATGAGTAAAACAATTAATCAAGAAATGAGTCCTATAGAATTAAAAGCAAACATGTCCTCTGCGGTGCTAAGCACAAATGTGCTAACTACAATATTAAATTATACAGTAGTTATCACCTTTTTGGTTAGCGCGACAAAGGACATGTCTACAGTACTTAAATTTCTTGATAATATTAGTTCCCATTAAAACTGATGTTGAACTCTTAACTGTATTTAAATTTTGATCCATTTGCATTGAATATGCACTAAAACACGTTTACACATGTATACAAATACAACAAAAATTTAAAATTGCCAACACGGCAATTTTATTTGGGTATAATCCGCAGAACTGAATGCGTCAAATTAAATCTGTCGCATGCTAGCATATATATACAAATATAATGTTTTACGTTTATGGTTTAGGCCAGTCGTATTTTATATAAGTATAAAATAAAATTAGCATACGCCGTTAACATAAAAACAAAACATTTTGCGAATCCCTGAATACGCAATATTTTAAGCGCTTTTACAAAGGATTTAAAAAGTCTAAAACATTAAACTATTTATCTGGTATTTATTTTAAAGTATTATGATTATTTTATATTCTATACTTTTTATATCCTTATACACAAATAAAATGTTAACAACAAATGTTGTAAACATTTAATAATTAAATATTTGGCCTACAATGGCGTAAAATCGCAAATAACATAAAACAATATTGACACAGCTAAATATTCTCTGTAAATTTTAATATTAAAAAAAGGATTTTAACACTGAGAATTTCCATTTAACTGTGTTAATTTAAATTTTGGCATAAGATACAATTATAAAAAATACATGTGCGCTTAAAAAAGCTGAAGTAAAACTCCTTTTGGACAATTAAATTAAATTCATCTTTTGTTTTTTTTAATCGATAATCATTATGTATATTACATAATATATCCGATATATATCAAGTGATATAGGTATATCTGTGAACCCTGCTAAACAATATAACTTAGATTTTTATTTGTTTGATTCATTAAAATCATTTTCTTCAGTTACATCAATACAATAATTGTGACATTTGGTTCCAGAGAATAAGAAATTGCCTTATAATAGGAATATTTTTTAAAATGTTGATCATTTAAAAAATTTGTCCTAACATTTTTTAAATGTATGGTACTGTGCGAATTTAAATAAGGCTCAGCCATGTGCGCGCGCCGTTTCAGTTTCATCTTTCGTAACGCCCAAGTCATGGTTTACCACGTCCGCAAAAAAGTTTGACTTTAAAAATTTTATTAATATATTATTTATTATCACTTAACAGGCTACATTCATAAAATGATTGCCCAATAGATATATGTATTATGAACAAAAGTCCAATATTACTTTATAAACCAGACATAATATAACTTATGTATATAAACGAAGTATAATTTACATATTGCATAAAATAACACAATAATAATTGAATATCAAATACATGCATATAACATAATTGTATCTTACGCAAAAAACACTGAGGATTGGAAAAATAAAAGACACCTACCTTGTCCTTCTCCTGCCACTTCCGTGCTAGTTCCGGCCTGGGGCTCTTCTTCGCCCCCTTCCATCATGTTATAATCCTCAGTGTCGTCCATTGTAGTTTCGTCTAAAGTGTGGTCGTCGCCAAAAGTGTCATCCGCAGCATCGTCAGCCAAATTAATAGTTTGGCTTTGATCGTATGGTTCCATTTTAAATTGTACCATTTGATCTGTGGTGCTACTACTGCTTGGGGTCAAAACCGATGAGATCGGTTCGGTTTTTGTTATTGGTGGAGGCGTCGGTTGAGAATCGGAAGTTAGTCGTTGTCGTTTTGGGGCTGGTTGCACCACCGGCGAAGACTGCATGATTTTTCTTTGCTTTTGTACAGGGGGTTTGTATTCTTGGACAACAGATTGCGGGCTAGGAGATGGTATAGCCGGGGACGGTTTTTCAACCGTTTCACCGTCATTGTCATTTGAACCCTGAAAAAATATTAATATTTGTTTATATTTTACTTTTTTATTTTGCATTTCATTCGTATGTGGTTTACTTTAGACAAATTAGACGGTTTTTTGGGCATTTAAAAATTTAGTGGAGAATTTAACAATTTTATTTTAAAGCTTTTTTTTCACCAATACAAATTTAAGGGGTTTTGATACTAAGGGATTCATATCGATGACTTTTTGCCAAAGTATCGCAAGTAACATAACCCAAATTTCGGAAATTGAAAACATTTTGCTTGTCTGTTTTAAATTAAATATAGCCTAAAGGTTTTATAATAAGTAATTACTTAGCTTATAATTATAATTATAAGCTATAATTATAAGCTATAATTATAGCTATTTACTTGTTATAAAACCTGTAGGTTATATTTGGTTTAAAACAGACTTTAAAACAAAAATGTTTTCAATTCCCGAAATTTGAGTTATGTTGCTTGCGATACTTTGGCAGAAAGTCATCGATATGTTCTTTGTCAAATTAACATTTGGCATTTAATATATGTTCTCTGTCAAATTGCGTTTGATATTTAATATTTAATACGCCGTGGGCTGGGCTCCGCTCGATGAAAAATGTGAAACATAGCTGACTTTGCGAACCGGGAGGTACAAAATTGGATTACCGGTTTAGAAATATACCTGTATTTTTTAACAATATCGCAAGCTTTGACCTTTTAGCGAGGTATTTTGTGATTTGTATAAATGATTGTTTCAAGATTGAAATTTCCACATTGTCAAATGGCGGAGGTAGCTTGCTAAAGCCTTGAGACACGGCGTTCTCTAACGCCGTGCTTGAGACGTTAAAACTGGTACCTGGTCAGTAAGAGACCGTATGGAGTCAAGACCAGTTCTCCACACTGAGAACGAATAAGTAGAAAGAAGAAGTAATGTCTATGCTTGGTTCAGAAATTAATAACGCAATGTAAAACATTCGCCGATTTGAATATAATAATTTGGAACAAGTTTTTTTAATTAAAAAACTTGGGGGGTTTAGATGGCAAATTCTAGGGACCCTAAATTTATAATTGGCTACATTGAAGAAAATAAAATTATTTAGTGGATTTATGCAGCACAAATTAATTATTTCATCAAAATGCTGTTTTGTTTTTCAAGTCTTTCTATACACTAAGGAGTGTTATAATATAAAAATTGTGCCTACTCTTTACAACAGACAGTCCTTTGATTGTAGTTGCATTCTGTTTAGTTACATCAGTTTACTTTTTATTTTGTTATATTTGAGGAGGTGCATTCCAAAACTCTGCTTATCCATATTAGGTGATTTTGAGCAAAATGTCAAAAACCTTACACGTGAGTACTAACGCATATCAGGCCAACAAAATACATTAAACAAAATATATAGGCATAAGTATAACATTTATATACCTTGATTAAAAAGGTAATAATAATAATAAAAAAATAAAATTTAAAATAATTTAAAATTAGGTACATACGTATAGGCCAGTTCTGACATTATACCTATAGATAAGGCAAGTTTTGGAACAATAGTCAATTAGTAAATGAATTTGAAATGAAATAAGGTGAGTTTTAGGATATTATGACCTTTTCAGGGTATAGGGGGCTACACGTTAAATGTACAGACACCACTAACTCATTTTTATTAAAAAGTGGATAAGCAGAGTTTTGGAATGGACCTCCTCATTTCTTAATGCATGCTATTGGATTAAAAAGTGCTAGCGCCAACTCTTGTCGTAAAAAAGAACACATTTTCAAGTGTCAGAGATCATATTTTAGCTGAAAAAATCTTTACCAGAGAGCTAATTATATGAGTAATTATCTTTATTTTTCTAATTCAGGTTATAAGGTTTTTTGGTTTAATTATTTTATTAAACTCCCTTAACTGCTCCATGACAACCTTAAGTTTTTAAGGGTATGTGGACAGGGGAGTTTTGGTCGAATATGTTTGGTATCCATGTAAGTTTTTTCACATGCTACATTGATATGGAACATAATCGACCAAAACCTTCTTGTTCATCAAAAGAGCAACTAACTCATTGCTTATATTTTAAAAGTTTTTAATTTTCAATACTGTAAACAAGGGTGGCTTTAACCTTTTTATGAAAAATCTTTTCGCGCTTGATAAAATTAACATTTATAATTTTTTGGTCTAGACCTGTCAATTGAGCGATTCTATTGAGTTTATATTACAGGAAAATCAGTGTTTTAAAGAAATAAATGGGATTTATTACACTTTAAAATTGTTTATATTGCATCAGTGCAGAACTCTTAGAAATACACATGGTACAATTTCAGGCGCAACCTTTGGAATGATGATCCTTGGTTTTAATTTTTTTTATCGGTAATCCCTTTCAATCTCTATAGGTATGTTGCTGCTAACATGTGTCTAATAAATATAAAATATCGAGTTAATTTTAAACTGTGAGACAAAGTTACCCACAACCAGGGGGTAACTTTGCACACCCAGTTTTTAATTTTTATTTTTGAAACTCAGCCCTACATAATATTATAACACAGTTATTATGAAAGAGCAACTCAAGACTCAAATTTTGGTATAAAATATTTAAAACCACAAAAATTTTAAGCTTAAGTTTGAAAGTGAGCTAAAGCCACCCGTGTTTACGGTACCAGTATGTTCACCTTCCTTTAATTTTAACAGACATTTTACATATAACAATAAAAAAACATTAAACATATAACAATAAAAAAACATTTTATAAATAACATTTAATAAACTTTGCAATTTACCTACTGAGTAAACGATTTAAGGCACTGAAGGTGCTTGCACAACTGCATTCATATTACAATAATGTGTTAGAGAGAGAGAAGAAATAAATCCAAAAGAGATGGAACTAGAAGCCATTTAATGGCATCATGCAACAAAAGACGCCATGAAAATAATAATTTAACAAAAAACTTACATTATTATCACCGGTGAGTCCCTTGATTTGTAAGGCCTCTGCAGTCTTGATGAACGCCGTTAAACTATCTTGACTAACTTGCACCTCTCCTTGGTACATGAATTGCAGTAAATCACTTAATGCTACATAACTAACGTCTTTCATAAACACTATTGGGTGTTTACAGGGATTCACTTTGAAAAGTTCCTTGAAATAGGGACTACAAACCGACAAAACTATCTTATGGGCCTTCAAATATTTGCCTTCGACGGCCAACGTTACATCCACTAAGTCTTCATTCTCTAACAATGAATTCATTCCTGAACTCATATTATTATGAAAATTATCCCAATGAAGGGAAAATTGATCCGACGCCATGGCCGGGGCTGTAAAACACAAAAGAAAATCAAAATTCTTGTTTCTAGAAAAGCAGGTTCATGGTGACGCCAACATGGCTGCGTCCTGTATAAAATTTCATCGCCAATTTAAGAAAAAAGTACAATAGTATCATTAATAACTTACAGTTCTGAAGACTTCTTGACTATTAAATAAAGTAACAAACTTCACAAGGGACAGCTATGAAAAGAACTTTCCACAATTTTTTAATATTTTTGGAAACTAACAAACCGACGCCATCTCATTTAAGCACTTCGGCGTAGATTGATTTTACAACGTTGCCAAAGTTCTATATCCCGTTTAAGATTTGGGTAGCTCGTACCGCACAGTGATTCAGTTTGCCAATTTTTTATAGGTATGCAACTATAGTTGCAAAATTTATTCTGTTCACCACAGTCAAAGTTTTTCCATAGGTAGTTTTTAAATGTCGAGTTTATTCTAAAACATATTTATCTAAAACCCTTTTTATCGTTTTTGTTGAAAACACTATCTTTCACAAAAACCTTTTCAAAATATTAACAATAATTAAAATATTTTAGAAAGTATACCTAGGTCTTCTATGTGTACCTTATGCTATTATAGTTATCGCGGCCATTATAAAAAAATATGGTAATCGTAGGTACCTATAGTTATTATAAATTATAACTCAAATTATTGGTAGGTATTTTACAGAGATCTCTGGTATTTTATAAATAGGTAGTAGGTATGAGTTCGATTTTATCCTTCATCGTTAGTACATCGCTCCATGAAAAAGTCTGAAAATAGTTGACTTTGACCCAGGAAGGATAAAATGGGGTTCCCGGTATAGAAATATACCGGTATTTCTCGACAATATCGCAAGCTTTGTCCTTTCAGCGAGGAATTTTGTGATTTGTGCAATCGATTTAGTGGATGTTTCAAGATTTGAAATTCCACATGTCCGTGAGTGGATGGCTTCGTGAAACTCAAGGACGGTAAAAACTTGTTGCTGGTCAAAATGGTACATTGATTCCAAGACCATTAAGGCGTTGAGCCACCAAGGAAGAAGAAGAAGAAGTAGAAGGTATGCACAGGGACGTTCCTGGCGAGCGTGCAGTGCGTGCACACACGCAGGCGCAAGATTTTGGGGGCGCAAAATCAAAGAGTCAATCATTACTTTGTAACGATAAACTTGCAAATAAACAAATAATTAAACAAACATAGGAAAACGGTTACCGCCTTTCTTTGCGTCGGACGCATTAAGGCCCTACGCCGCTCTTTTTTTGGGACGCTTTGATATGCGCCTTAATTTTCTTATATGAGTATCAAAATAAAAGGAGAGAAATTGTCATAATGTTTTTAGTATTTGTTTGATAGTTGCAGTTGACGGTAGCAAAGTTTAACAGTTGTCTACACAGTGCATGACTTGGTAACGAGCTTATAAGCTTATTATGTAAATTGTCCCCTGAATCCGAAAAGACCTTAAAAAATTATGTAAGTAGAGCAGTTTTTGAAATACATTTAATTCTATATTATATGAAAAATTGACTATTCTTAACTTTTATAACTTTTGACGACATTTTCGCATTTAGCGGACAATTTTACATAGCAGTTGACTGCTAAATGTCCGGGATACAAATTGCTGTTCACGATAATTATTATTTATTTTTAGAGAGTATACTCTCTAAAAATGAATAATAATAAATCGTTTTTTTAAATTATTTGAGAACCGCTGACTTTTTTCGATTTTTAATTCTATTTTTAATAGACTTCTGATTACGCAATTTAGAGGAAAGTTGCGTAATCAATGGTGGTGCCATACTTAGTATGGCACCACCATGAGCTGGCCAAATAGCTTTCAAATTAGGTAAAGGCCAAAAAATTTTGAAGAAGAAGTATTGCACCAAGATTAAATATATATATATATATATAAAGAGTATATTTAATCTTTGGCCATAGTCCCTGGCCCATTCTATCTCCAAAAACAATGCCCATAGATTAGTAGATAGAGCACCGTGCACCCGTAATAACCCAGTAAACATTTGTGATATCACGAAAAAGTCAAGACGTGACATGTCACAACTTGATATCCAATTGCTGGCACAGTGATTAAGTTTGTCGTTTTATGTCAGCAGTGACACGCGCGTGATCTTTTTATGTCATGACGTGACCCCGCAGGGACGAAACTTTTCATTTAAATGACATTACTTTAATTTGGTCATAAAACGTTAATTACGTACCTATTATGTTATTATTGTTATACACGTTATAGGTTAATGCTTTTAAACAATTATTTCCCCAAAAATATATAACTTCACTTTATATTTGTTTGCGATTTTGCAATCGAAGAAAAAATTAAATTCGTTTCCGTTTTATTTTTAATCTATAAATAATAATAAACTTAAAAAAAGCAGTATATACTATAATCTAATATAATATATGATATCATAATCAAAAATTTTATTTTAAATAACTATTTGGGATGTTTCAGCGCCGCCTCTGGATTAACTAAATTTAATTTACATTAAATTAAGCCCTTTGCCTACTACTAAAAACCTAAAAGGTTTTATCAAATTCGCCCAAAAAATAAATATTTTTTTTAATAACTTTACCACCGGGCCCTGCCTCTCGAAAACGAAGCTTTAAAACATAAATACTTTTCTTCTGATATTTTCGATTTCTATAGATCACTAATTTTTCCCAATTAAAATCTGCGACACCCTGGATACATGTAGGTATTATACTTATAGGATACTTGATGCACCCTGTAAAAAGGTAGTGTGCAAAACTTGTCTTATTATTATTTTATTTAAATAAATGTTGACTGTTAATATTTTAGCCCATAATTTTATTTCACCCAAGGCCGCAAGTTTGTTGAAGCTGTGATATACGATAAGAGGGTCGTCGCTATTGTTACTAGCGATGCAACGTGTTTTAAAAGACGTTGCATCGCAATTAACGATAGCGACGACGCTTTTTTCGTTTATCAGAGCTCCAACATGTTTTAAATATTCCCCTGCACTTTCGCTCGCGCATGCGCGCTAGCAATGTCACGGAGTGATATCCCATTGAGTGCGTATTGCGCTTGAATGTCACGACTTGATATCCCATTGATTGTGCATTGTGGAAACATATGAATGCGTCAGTGATATCACGATGTCAAGACGAGATTTCGGAGTGATTTCAATACGCAATCACAAATGTTTACTGGGAAATAACAATTCCTATTTTTACAAATACCCTATAGCTAATAATGTTTGTGATATTTTATATATTATATTTATTTATATTTATTAAAAAACCTTAAATTATGGTTTAATAATTGTATTATACAATTTGTATACCTTTAATGAAAAACCTTAAGTAAACTTGACAACGTTGTCAATATATAAAAGGCGGAAATCAACGCTTGCCATACCAACAGTACGCAACAAAAATCAATATTAAATTTGCCCTATTTCGTTTTAAAAATCTAATATTTGCCATGAACATTTACTAGATAAAATAAGATATATCTATGATTATTATTTGCATTGATACCGCCCCCCTATTTTATATAATAAAAAAAATAAAAAGTCTCTTATTTTTCTGTAGGGTGGCCCTACCGTTTATTGATCCGTAAATTTTTGACGCAGACTCATTGGATAATAAACAGAAATGGCCTCCTCGATGCAAATACTTGTTTTCCCGCTAAACGAAGTTGATTTAGGGAAGCCAAACAATCGAAAAATTTTTAAACATGGATAAACTGGATCGTTTTCAAAAGTTGGGCACGGCTGGAGAGGGAACTTACGGTGTGGTCTATAAGGCAAAAAACAAGTTAACTGGAAAGAATGTAGCACTCAAGAGAATAAAATTAGAAAAGTAGGTGATTTATAAAATTTATGATGTTTTAAGTACTCTTAAGTAGAGCGAAGTTTAGGTGTATTTTAAGTTAAATGCTGGGGAATGTAAGTTGGATCAGTGTGTGTTTTACGTATATTTAATCGTAGCACCACATGATTCAGCTTATATTTCTTAGATTATTCATCTACCTATATGTGTTAGTATTTATATTCTGTGCTATATATATATTATAAGATGTGTTTACATACATTTTAAAAATACTTGGTATAGATGGTGTTGGATAAATAGTCAATTACTGACAGTACTGCAACTTTAGGGGTGGTAATGTCATCTTCCGATCTTGGTTTCTTTTTCACACAGGGAATTGTAAGTTAAATAGTAAATAAACCCCCCGTAATTTGAACGCCTTAGCACAAACCTTAATTTCTATTAAAACTGTCAGGCACTTAACTTTAAATAAAGATAAATAAAAAAACTTTTAAAAGGAACTTTGATGTATAGAGCATAGCACAAATTCTAGTCATATTAAAGAATTTGTGCTATGCTCTATACATCAAAGTTCCACCACATGACATTGTCATAAATATTTAAGGTAAATTTTCTGTTTTTGTCAAGATAATTTTGTATTATTTTCTAAATATAATATATTATACATAGTATATGTATTTTTTGTGTTCTAAATGAACACCTTGAGACACAAAAAATACATGTAAGTATTGAATTTCTATTTCTATTTTGAATTTTTATCAAAGTCATGTGGTGGGACATTTCCTACCTACATACGTATATATTTTCAATTGAGAAAGTGGCTCAGTTTTAAAATGTGGAAAAAATTAATCTTTCTCCACGTTTACTGTCCAATGAGACAACAAGATTTTAATTTTTTCCACTACCCTGATAATTATAAGGTGATTCATTATTTTCTTAAAAATTAATAGAGACTGACATTTGTCATTGAATCTGTGGTTATGGTAATCACAAAATTTTACTACATTCTTCAACCCTGAAATTAGAAAAAGTATAGTGAGAAATGGCCATTTTCATTCAGATGAATTACTTCACTTGCCTTTGGCTTGTGTCTCAATATTTGGCCAACTTTCTTAATTGTTGAAAAATATACTATTATAGCCCAGCATCTCCAAAACTATGGAAAAATAATGATCTGATCCTATTATAAATTGTAAAAGTACACTAACTAGGTACTTCCCTTTTCCTAACATCCTAAAAATTTGTAATATTAAAAAGGTTTATTATCAACTTATACAATTTTGCTGAATATATTATTAGGGGCTGTCCATAAAGTACAGGGCTCCCAGCAGGTAGTTTTTTTAAAGACTTGTCTATATTTTTGTCTTAAGTCTATAAAAGTCTATTTTTTTACCTAAAGTCTATAAAGTCTATATTTTCTGTTATAATCAACTATTAAAAAATATTTTTTTAAATATAAATATTTACAGTTTTATAAATATCGAAACCACAGTAAACCAAGTGAAACATTCGAAAACTTCGCAGTTTACATTTAAAGTTCCCGCCGTCCAGACCCGAACCGCCCGCCAAAATTATTGCTGAATTGTTTCTGGTTTGGTCTAGGGTTTCGTTTACGTTTATAGTTTCGGTTCGCTAGGTTAACACTACCTATATATGCATTTTTCATGAAATTAGTAAGTACCTAGTATCTATCAAAGAACATGTGACAAAGAATGTGTTCCTATTCTATGTTTTATCATCCATTCCATAACCCTAAAAAAATATGTTCAGACGATAGCAAAGGTAAGTGTATAACTATAGTTTTGATAATTAAAAATTATACATTTATATTATTTAATAAAAACAAAGTTTAAATGTACTTGTACTGACATAAAAAAAAATTAAATTGAACGATTAAGGAAGGGTGCAGAAAATAAAAAAAATTACTAAAATATGTATGGCTCAACTAATGTTTGAAGGAGTGAACCATCCCAAAAAAGAAGCGGTGAAGGTAACTTACAAGATTAGTCGTCTTGCCCAAGATTTAGAAAAACAAAAGGCGAAAATTATAGATCAGCTGCAGCCCACCAAAAAAATATAACACATTAAATGACTGATGCCAGTGCCTTTTATATAAATGTGATTCTATTTATTATAAGTTATAATTTATTTATTTAATTTAATATTTTTTTTGATATATATGTATTTTATAACAGTTATGGTTACTTGTTAAATTTAATTCAATAAAAATTTATAATTTCAAGTTATCTCTTTGTATTTTTATTATGAAATGAAATGACTTACACTTCTCTGCAGTTAATTTTATTTTTATTTTCAAAACTATACTAGTTTCGCCTGTTTTGGCATCATCAGTAGTTCACTGAAATACATGATTTGAATAAACATAATATTGTTAGGTTATATGAAATAAATATTACTTACACGTCAAATAATAATACAATTATACACATTATATATAAAACTAAACATTATACATAAAACATATTAGGCATAAATGTATAATGTTTAGTTTTATATATAATGTGTATAATTGTATTATTATTTGACGTGTAAGTAATATTTATTTCATATAACCTAACAATATTATGTTTATTCAAATCATGTATTTCAGTGAACTACTGATGATGCCAAAACAGGCGAAACTAGTATAGTTTTGAAAATAAAAATAAAATTAACTGCAGAGAAGTGTAAGTCATTTCAATTCATAATAAAAATATCATAATACTACTGCTTAAGAAAATGGAAAACATCATACAACAAATTATCTCTTTGTATTTTAAATTCAAATTTAGATCTTTTATCCCAAAAAAATGTATACCTCCATTTTATAGTTATTTCGGTAATTAAGTTGGTCTATATTTGGTCGTTTATTTTTTATTATTAGTCTCTTAAGTCACTATTTCTCGCAACATGGACTGCTGGGAGCCCTGATAAAGTATGAAAACATTTTTAGGGGATTTTAGACCTCCTAATGATTTTCCTTATTATTAAAATAAAAAAAAATTCTTAAATAATTGTTCATGAATTTTATGAATATGCTTCTGAATATGGAATCAGATCTGTATCCCAGCAATACAGGGCTGTTCAGATTTTTTTTAATGGAATGCACTATATTTTTTTGTACAGTTTAATACCTATATTGTTTTAAGGCAAATTCAAAAATATATAACACTTACACAGGGTGTCCTAGAAGTCGCGCACCACCTTAAAGGTGGATTATCTATAGACCCACAGGAATCCCAGAAAATTGTTAGAAAAATTCTTCATTATTTAGAAAAGATGAGAGTGTAAACATTAAGTTTTTAAACTATAAACCTATAGGTTTACCTTAAGGTACAGAATGTTCAATCAATGGTTTCATTAGGAATTAGGTATCGTTTCATCCATAGGGTATCATCTTACAAAAAAATGCATTTTAGGATTCTTACACTAACATTACTACTTATGAGTTTAGCAACATGATGTGCAACAATTGATTATCACAACAATTCGTTAATTGATTGTTACCTGTTGAAATTAGATTGTTATTAAGATGGTTATAGCATTTCTGTTAAATATTGATTGTACTTCTTTAGTGAGTAATGCTTAGTAACCCTGCTTAAAATACCCCATAGAGACCCTGTTCAAACCGATAGATATTTGTATCGGGATGTATGGTGTTTCTATAGGGTGTATCGGTTTGTATAGGACCCGTAGTTGAGATTTATGGTTGTTCTATAGGGATATCCACCATTGATTTATTTGCTATCGGTTTCAATGGGGAAAATACACATAAATGTAGAAATTAGTTTTTTCCCTATAGGACCCTATAGGTTTTAATAAAATTTTGTCAAATGTTTTATGGTTGCTCTATAGGGATATCCCTATATATCCTTCATTGAGTTATTTTCTATCGGTCTCAATAGGGAAAATGTAAAAGTTATGGTGTGCCTATAGGTAATTTCCTATACATTTTCTATCGGGCTGTATCCGGAAAAACCCATGGACAAATGCACATATAGAATCCGGTAGCGCCCGATAGATTATTTTGTATAGGTCTCTATGGGGTATTTTAAGCAGGGAAATGTAACCAATTTGACATTTTTTAATATATGAGTACATTAGAAGCAAAAGTCGGTTTTTGCAAATTTTTAAAAATATATATTTTATTGTATTTATGTACATTACTGCACTGCCTACAGCATACCTAAGTAAACCAGATGTATAAGTTAGTATTTGTAGAATAAAATACATTTAAAAACTTAACGCAGATGCAAAACTGGGTATTTGTTTCTTCCTGTCGGATGCAAAACTCCGTATTTGCTGTTGACCAATCACGTCTCTAGTATACGCATTACGTGACGACATAACAATCACCTGATTAATTGTTATAACAATCACCTGATTAATTTTTATTTTTGGTATTTGCACTTTTCACTTGCAAAACTTGGTCTTTGAACGTGGAAGATGCAAAACTATGTTTTTAAATCTTTTGATTACAATTATTTACTAAAATACCTAATTTTAAAGGATTTGTTTTTTACTTTTTTGAATAAAAATGATGCAAAAGCACGTCTATAAAATTTTTGCATTTTTTTTTCAAAAATGATCTTATGAGCGGTTTTTCATGTTTTTCACTTATCCTGCAAATACAGAGCTGTGCATCTAATGTACTCATATATAGTTGTCATCATGGAGCCTGTAAGCTCCATGGTTATGATGATTAAGAATGAATCTACATCTCAATTTATTATATTTTGCCATTTAAAAATATATGTAACTACCCCTGTATCTTTTTAAATAACGAAGGTAGATTTTTTTAACAATTTTTTTAGATTCCTGGGGGTCTGTAAATCATACACCTTCAAGGTGCACCCTGTCTATTTACTTCATAAATAACAATTATATAAGACATAATAAGCACATAATAAGTCTAGTAGATCTAGTTTAGAGGGGCATGAAGTAATGTTAAGGGGGGCCTGAGAGCACAGAAAAAAAAAATGTCCTAAGAAAAAATGTAGATTCCTAACAAAATTTGAAAAAGCTAATCCTTGCTAAAAAATAGATATTAAGCATTCAATTTCGAGTTCAACACTTGATTATAGAATGTTAGAAGAACCGCCGTCTAAGCTGGTTCTTTCAGTGGCCACTAAAGTCGCCACTATGTTCCCCACTTCTAACAGGCAATTGGGCACTTTTGTGTGTTTCTCTATGGTCGGCAGTGTTGCCAGTCGTATGATTATAATGGTTTTTATACAATTTTTTGTACTTTGTACCATCGTCAATTTAGGTACCATTTTTTACGATTATGTATCATTATATACTCTTATTTTTAGACGGAATTGTTTTCGTATAATATAATGCTAATTGAGTAAATTTGTGGCCACCAATACTTTAAAAAACTTGTCTTGCCTACAGTTTTCTGCGCCCTTTATTACATTTTTGTGATATCGAACCAGAGAACCGATAAATGTAGTTCTGTAATTCCCTTAATTTCTTAATGTACAATTGGCGTCCCCGAAATGTGAACGACAAAAATTAAACGCGTAATAATATGGGCTTTGCATCAGTGTCGTCGGTAGTTGTCAAATTTAATAATAATAGTCAATTGCAATATCAATAATGCCATCTCACTTAACTAAGGCTCAGAGGTCCAGGGCAATAGCCAAATTAGAAGAAAATTGGTCTTTAAGTGAAGTGGCTGCAGATTTAAATGTCGGTAAAAGCTGCATATTTTATATCAAGAAACGTTGGCAAGGACAACAAAGATTGAGAAGACCTATTAGGCAAGGTGTAGGTAAAACCTCCAACGAAAATGAAGACAATGCTCTTGTCGCCCATATAAGACAAAATCCTTTCAATAGCGCAGTTAAGGCCCGAGAGGATACACAATTTCCAGGATCTCTTCGAACAGATCCAAAAAGATTGAAACAAGCTGGCTTAAAAAAAACTGTGCTGCTGCTCATAAGGTTTTTTAACTGGCGAAAATAAGCGCAGGAGAGTCCAGTTCGCAAATGACTATTTAAATTATGGAATAATGTTATATTTTCTGATGAAAAAACGTTCCAATCTTGCAATAATGGAAGGCTGCGTGTATATCGTCCAAGAGACGAAATATTTTAGGAGAACTACACATTAAGAACCTCAAATAGTGGACGCTTTTCCATAAATTTTTGGGCGTGGATAAGCGTCCATGGTGCGGGAATATGTTGGGAAATTGATGGTAGATTAACGGTTGAGCACTACTATACGACGATTTTGGACAACGTTATGCCACCTTCAGTTAGACATGTGTTACCAGAAAATTTTATATTCCAACATGTTAGAAAACTGCATAGTATATAAAAATGATTCTAAAAAATATTATATTACAGGACAATGCTCCAGTTCACACAGCTCTTGTGGTTACAGAGTGGGTAAACAACAACCACATGGCCGGCAAGAAGTCCTGACCTAAACCCCATTGAAAACGTGTGGGGCAAGCCGAAATGAACTACAGAATGCTGTTGAAAATTCACGGGAAGACATTTAAATCTGCAGCTATTACACTTAACGAAAAATTTTCTTGAGCAATATGTTATTTTTATTTTTTATTGTTATACAAAACCGAATTGAAGTTAATTTATTTGTAATATTGTATATATTATTGTTTGATAAAATATTATTAAAAAAATAGAACGATTTAGGATATTGTTCTTATTCTTAGTATTCTCCCCTCTATTTGTAACATCACTGGCCGAAGCCAGGATTGAACGAATAAATTTTATGAAAAAAATCCATAACAACCAAAAATCGTTCACATTTCGGGGACGCCAATTGTACCTAGACAAAACCTGTAGGATTATTCTAGTAGGATAGTGGTTGATAGTTTAAGAATAATAAACTCACAAACAAGAAAACTATCTAGACTAGACTAGACTAGACTATATGGAAAATTAAAAAAAATGTGCATCTTTTAATACCATTATATAGAAAACTTGTGTGTACCACAATCCACACAACAAGGTCTGTTCAATCTAGAGGTGGGCTGTTCGATACGATACGTATCGATACAAGTGATACGGACGGGATATCGTTAGAATCGATATAAATTTATGTATCGAATACATTGTATCGATTATTTTGCTAATTATGAAAAGTCCTTATAATGCCATATATGAAAATTTACTTTTGCGGTTGTACCGTAATTTTAATAACCGAAATTTTGGAAGTTTGTTGGTATTGCTGCTGACTTTTAAGAGGCTATCTCTAAACTAGTTTTGGCTTTGGTTTGGTACCTTTTCTATGGTTTGGTTGGTTTTGCAACTGACGTTTAAGTTATTTCAAGTTTACATTGTAAACAATTGCGAAAAAATTGCAAATTTTCATATACCTATATTTTTTCGTTACCTTGAAGGTAATTCCTTCCTAATAATTAAATTCATTTAATAAATGTTTTTTTTTTTTCCATTTTTTTAAAATCTAACAGTATCGTATCGAAATTGTATCGATATAAGCGATATTTTGAAAATTATATCGATATCGTATCGATACGGCTTCTGTATCGAACAGCCCACCTCTAGTTCAATCTTTTTAAAATACGAACGAAAATCGGTACTGTTATGCGCACATACGGTCATCTATGCGGCTACCGCCATATTTGATTTATTTGCCGCCGTTAATTTAAATTACCCAAAATAGTTATTCTGTCTAACAGGTATGGAAGAAGTTAACAAAGTTTTTTTTAAGTTTTAAAGAAACTGGAAATGTTTTTTAACATTATAAGATTTGACAAAAGGATACATTTTTTTATAAATTATATTTATGAAATAAAAATAGGTTATATTTAGTAAACTGAAGTTTGACAAGTTTTTTAATCAAGAATTTCAGAAATTAATTAGGTATTACATTTAAATACGAGTAGTTACATTTAGTTTTAAAGTAATTTAATCAATGAATTTTAGAAATTAATTATTGACATTATATATTGTTAGGAAGTAAAAATAGTTGTATCTGGTTCTTAATAAAAATAAATGTTTTAGACATATTATTACAAATCCGCATAAAACAGCACAATAATTGCAAACAATGAAAATGGCGACTAACGTATGAATGTATAGGTTGCCTAATTTTGTGATTTTTAACATGCGCAAATAAAGATCGAACAGACCTTGTTGTGTGGATTGTGGTGTGTACCACTAAATCCCTGCTTAAAATACCCCATAGAGACCTATACAAAATAATCTATCGGGCGCTACCGGATTCTATATGTGCATTTGTCCATGGGTTTTTCCGGATACAGCCCGATAGAAAATGTATAGGAAATTACCTATAGGCACACCATAACTTTTATATTTTCCCTATTGAGACCGATAGAAAATAACTCAATGAAGGATATATAGGGATATCCCTATAGAGCAACCATAAAACATTTGACAAAATTTTATTAAAACCTATAGGGTCCTATATGGAAAAAACTAATTTCTACATTTATGTGTATTTTCCCCATTGAAACCGATAGCAAATAAATCAATGGTGGATATCCCTATAGAACAACCATAAATCTCAACTACAGGTCCTATACAAACCGATACACCCTATAGAAACATCATACATCCCGATACAAATATCTATCGGTTTGAACAGGGTCTCTATGGGGTATTTTAAGCAGGGATACCATTAAATCTGGGACTTGGTACCACTTTAGGTAGATGAGTTTTCTATTTAAGGTGGTTCACAATCTTATGTGTCTGTGTTCACAATTGACGAGTAATGGTTATAAGGACAATTTTGGGGTTTTTAGAATGTCCTAAAAAAACTGATTGTGGGTTATTATTTGGTGGGGTCACATACACACAAAACACCAACTATTTAAATCGCAGCTGCATCTTAATCCACTTTTTTTCAAAAATTAATTTTATTTTTAATTTTTTGATTATTTTTTTTAGTTAACATAAATTTATATAAAATGAAAATATAAGAGGGCTATTAAATAGCGCGTTCAAATAATAGACTACTTATTTTTAAATAATATTGAGATTTGGCCCAATGTACTATGTGATGTCATTTTTATATCAACTAACCCTGCTTAAAATACCCCATAGAGACCCTGTTCAAACCGATAGATATTTGTATCGGGATGTATGGTGTTTCTATAGGGTGTATTGGTTTGTATAGGCCCATAGTTGAGATTTATGGTTGTTCTATAGGGATATACACATAAATGTAGAAATTAGTTTTTTCCCTATAGGACCCCATAGGTTTTAATAAAATTTTGTCAAATGTTTTATGGTTGCTCTATAGGGATATCCCTATATATCCTTTTGAGTTATTTGCTATCGGTCTCAATAGGGAAAATGTAAAAGTTATGGTGTGCCTATAGGTAATTTCCTATACATTTTCTATACACTGAGAAAAAAATGGTACAAATAAACTGTGTTGCTAATCCTTTTATTAATAGTGAATATATTGTTTATTACCTCTAAATAGTCGAAATAATAACGATAAATATACTTTAGTAAAACTTTATGTGTCAGGAATAAAAATATATTTAGTATAAATAAACTGTACCCTTGTCCCATATTTAAATATTTTTTTTATTTGGGAGCAGTAAACTTTTTTCTCAGTGTACATATCCGGAAAAAACCATGGACAAATGCACATATTGAATCCGGTAGCGCCCGATAGATTATTTTGTATAGGTCTCTATGGGGTATTTTAAGCAGGGAAATGATGCCAAGCTATATATTCCTAAAGAACAAGAAACACCTAATCCTAAAACATAATTCCAGATAAAATATAATAAAAACACTTACATAGAATGTTTTAAAACTACTGACCTAAAGAAAAGACGATGTAAATATATTACTTTTTTCTGTCATAGTTAGTACAGTCATCTTAGTCAAAAAAAGGGATCAACCTCGGAATCTAACGGAATAAGCTGAATTTTTGTGAAAACCTTTATTTTAGCATTACAAATGTTGTCTCAAAAGTCACATATGCCAACGTGTGAGCGACCTTAGATATTCAAGGTCAAAGGTCGCAAAAATCAGTTTTTTGATAATATCTCGTTTTGTCTGCCTCCTATCGTATTTGCGTTTATTATAAAAGTTGTAGAGAATAAAATTCTCTACAAATTTTGTTTAAAAAATTTTTTTTTATGTCGAACCGCAGAGTGTGGAGCGCTCAGCCATACGTACCTTTATCGCAAGGTAAATCGGGAATCCCAATCTATTATACCGTTTTTTTAATTAATTATATAATAAATATTACTAAAATAAAAATTTAATACCTTATACTTATATTTATATTTCTTTTAAATCAAATATATTTTATCTTCATATATATCTTATATTTTAATTTAATTTTAATGAAGGATAATTGGATCGGAGTAGGAAAAAATGTTTTTATTTATATCAATATTATTATTATTATTATTTATCTTTATCTTCTTCATCCTCGTCTTCTTCAGGTTGGCCAGCAATTTCAGATTCATTATTATCATCACTCTCCTCGTTATCATTGACATTAATTGTCATATCTTCAAAAACTTACTTATAACGCGTTTGTACTTTGCTGATTTTTTTGCCTTTGTTGCCTCATCTGCGACTTCACCACAAAATAAGCACAATATTTTAAAATCAAACACATCATTCCCTTTTTTACGAGGTACAGTTGATGACGTTGAAGGTCCAGTCTCTTCAAGGCGACGTTTTGCTGCTGCAATTTTACTATAGTACGCTATAGCGTACAATTTTCGACACTCAATATGGACGTTCACAGAAGTCAAAGTATTTAGGTAGTTATGTTTATTTCTCTCAATAATTGCTTCTTTTAAAGTCTTTATACCGCGCACAAAAGTCACAGAATCACCTTCAGAAAGTAACTTATTACAAATAAAACACAAATCAGCCATGTTAACCTTTAAAGTATTACGAATATTACCTGTCACAACCCTAGACCTAGGTATACCTAGGGTCTCACCTTGCTTTAAATATAGGTATACCTAACCTTTTTATTTATAAATAAATAGCTAGCCCACTATATTATTTCCAGGTCTGTTATTTTAAAAGCAATATCTGGATCCAAGAGATGACCAGAGACATATTCAAGACAAATTCATTTAATGTCTTTTCTTCTTAAAATGCATTTATCATTAATTAGAATATTATTAGAATATATTTAGAATGATTTACTTCATTATTAAATTATTTGTATGTCAAAAGTAAGTAATATTTAATGACTAGGTATTTGTTTTAAAAAATATATAAAAATAAATATAAGGTAATAAATTGTTATTTAAGTAATATTTAATAAATAATTAATTAAAAAAACGGTATAATAGATTGGGATTCATGATTTACCTTGTAAAGGTACGTATGGCTGAGCGCTCCACACTCTGCGCCCTCTATCTCAAAAACTATTAGACGTATAAAAAAATTTAGTAAACAAAATTTGTAGAGAATTTTATTCTCTACAACTTGTATAATAAATGCAAATATGATAGGAGGCAGAGAAAAGGAGATATTCTCAAAAAATTGATTTTTGCGACCTTTGACCTTGAATATCTAAGGCCGCTCACACGTTGGCATATGTGACTTTTGAGACATTTGCAATGCTAAAATAAAGGTTTGTACAAAAATTCAGCTTATTCCGTTAGATTACGAGGTGAAATGCCTAGATGACTGGACTAAGTAGGAAATTTTGTTTTAAATATTCTATTGTGGTCATATTGTCAACTTGCCAGACAGCCCACAAAAGATTATTGTCGCAGCGCATCAAATCTATTGTAGAATTAAATTTGTCTTGGTTTTTCTAATACAAGTGTTTTAAATCGCATTTATTATTAAAAAAAAAATAAAGAGTTCATTAAAATAAACTTATTGTTTATCCAAAATTTAAGATTTTGTTAATATTGGGTAGATTTATTCCCTTGTGCAATTTGATTTAAATGAAATTGTACATTTCAATTTTATCTTACATGTGATTTCGTACATCGTACGTATAATTATTATCGTACGTCTGGCAACACTGCTTGAGTGTTTGACGTTTGTTGTGTGCTTAAATTTGTGTTTATTAAAACAGCATAATCATCATGCACAGATTATAAAGCATCGTGTAAAAATTCAATTTTATTCTAATGACAAGGGTAAAACGTCAGAATCAAAAAAATTGATTCAAAATAGTCTATTTCTATTACCTTAAATCCCAAATCTATTACATTTTGACGCATGCGTCTATTACGAAAAAAAAGTTATAGGTGGCAACACTGCTATTCCATATGTTTAGAAATTTCCTATGTACTGACTCCCTAGCCTGCTTCAACTATAATCCTAAACCTGATTGAAGGTTATCCAATTATTCAAACAGATAATTAAGGATACAGTGCACTTTAAAAACTAATAGGAGACATTGTGTGTCTAAAAACAGATCTTAATAAATGATCCAATTTTAAACTTTCAATGTTTTTAACTTTGGCGGAAAAGCAGTTGTTGACTATTTTGTTCATAATATTTATTGCTGATATAAAAGGTTGGACATATATTATATCAATATTTCCCAAAACTTCCGAGAAATTAAGTTCTTTTGCATGTTAAAGTATTGTATTTTCATTTGATATGTCTATTTTGTCTTTAATTAAGGCTACAGTAAGTTGTTCTTTGTATTTTGTAGGTGGTGACTCTTCTATCATAACAAAAATATCCTTTTTTCCTGTATGAGTTGCATTGCCCTGCTTAAAATACCCCATAGAGACCCTGTTCAAACCGATAGATATTTGTATCGGGATGTATGGTGTTTCTATAGGGTGTATCGGTTTGTATAGGACCCGTAGTTGAGATTTATGGTTGTTCTATAGGGATATCCACCATTGATTTATTTGCTATCGGTTTCAATGGGGAAAATACACATAAATGTAGAAATTAGTTTTTTCCCTATGGGACCCTATAGGTTTTAATAAAATTTTGTCAAATGTTTTATGGTTGCTCTATAGGGATATCCCTATATATCCTTCATTGAGTTATTTTCTATCGGTCTCAATAGGGAATGGTGTGCCTATAGGTAATTTCCTATACATTTTCTAACGGGCTGTATCCGGAAAAACCCATGGACAAATGCACATATAGAATCCAGTAGCGCCCGATAGATTATTTTGTATAGGTCTCTATGGGGTATTTTAAGCAGGGTGTTGTTTTGAAGGCATTTATTGCAAACCTTTTTAGTCGTCTTTTTTAACTTTTACCTTCCTTTCTTTTGATGAACACAGTATTTTGGTTTTATACAAATCAAACAGTTACAATCTTTTGTTGTATATCGAGTTACTTTAGCATAATTTTTGGAAACATTTGGTATTTTTGGCAAAGCTCTCAGGTACTGTCCGGTTTTATTAGGATATATATATATATATATATATATATATATATATATATATTATTAGGATATATATTAGACTGGTTCAAAAAAATCGAATATTTTTTTTTCTTCAAAGCCCGCATTGAAATATCTTCCTAGTAGTAAAAAAAGAAGCCTGTGAAAATTGTAGCTCTTAATATTAATATTTAGAGGTCGCTCATCGTGAATTTCTATTTTACGTTTAAATAACACAGGAATTCTTTTTTCTTAACTTTGAAATTTTGTAACTCGTTTTTGGGTGAACATATTGGAATAAGCGACACATATTTTTAAAGAAAATTGAACGCTCTACAAAAAATGTCTCCTATAATTTTTTTATAAATTCACTTCTTTTATAGTTATTCAAGGTTGAAATTAGACATATAATAAATTTAACGTTTTTTTTTCCAATTGGTGGCATAATAATAAACCTTATCACTCATTATTGTACAGGATGGTCCAGTTTGTAATACATTAATTTTAATAGGTGATAAAGCATCAAAAATAAGGTAGACTTTCATAAAAAAACATTTCCTTAAAAAAATTGTTTTCTCTTCATAACTTTTAAACCACAAAATTAATTTGGCACACAATGTAATATAGTCAGTGCCTTAATAATGATGTGGATAATCAGTGCCGCAGTTACTTGGGGGGCTGCTCCCCTTTTCACCTCAGTCTTTGACGCCACAGGAAGTTTTAAAATAATAAATAAATGTTTAGATCAAGTTTTTAATTAATGGAAAAAATTTGCTCTTGTAAAATTTTGATTTGGGGCCTGGTTTCTAAAATATTTGCTCAAAAATGTTTCCTCGCAAATTTACATTTTTAGATTGTCTGTTCAATTTAGAGAAAAAAAAACTACTGTGCTAAAATTTTAATTTAGGGCTTCGTTTTTGAAATATTTGGGAACTCACTCCAAAAAAACTGCGGTAAAAGTATTCTTGGATAAATAAATTAATTATTTAAAAAATGAAGCACTAAATCAAAATTTTACATGAGTAGTTTTTTTCTCTAAATTAAACAGATAATCTAAAAATGTGTTTATTATTGAAAAAAATTCTAGTGGCGCCTAAGGTGAAAAGTGGAGCAGCCCCCCAAGTAACTGCGCAACTGATGTTTTTTTAAATAATTATCCACATCATTATAATGTACACAATATAGTCAATGTCTTAGTATACTAAGACATTGACTATATTGTGTACAAAATTTGATAAAAATTGATTAAGTGGTTTAGAAGTTATGATGGGGAAACGAGTTTTTTTTATAAACTTTGACGGAAAGCGAGGAAACATTTTTGAGCAAATATTTCAGAAACAAAGACCCAAATCAAAATTTTACAGGAGTAAATTATTTTTCTAAATTAAAAACTTGACCTACAAATTTATTTAATATTTTAAAATTTTTAGTGGCGTCAAAGACTGAGGTGAAAAGGGGAGAAGTCCCCCCACATTATTATTAAGGCACTGACTATATTACATTTTGTGCCAAATCTGATGAAAATTAATGTTGTGGTTTAAAAGTTATAAAGAGAAAACTAGTTTTTTTGTAATCTTTGACGACCTGTATTTTCCTTAGGAAACATTTTTGAGAAATGTTAATTAATGAAAGTCTACCTTAAAATTAATGTATCACAAACTGGACCGCCCTGTATAATCTTTTTTGAAAATTTTATATAAATTATGTTTCTTTAAAAAAAATTATCGCTCGTGCCAATATGTCCACTCAAAAAAAAGTTATAAAATTAAAAGTTATTAAAAAAAATTCCTGTGTTATTTAAATGTTACATTTATTATACGTGTAATTTCAACCTTGAATAACTATTAAAGGAGTGAATTTACGAAAAAATTATAAGAGACATTTTTTGTAGAACGTACATTTTTCTTCAAAAATATATAGAGTTTATTCCAAAATATTCACTCAAAAACGAGTTATAAAATTTCAAAGTTAAGAAAAAAGAATTCCTGTGTTATTTAAACGTAAAATATAAATTCACGATGAGCGACCTCTAAATATTAATATTAAGAGCTACAATTTTCACAGGCTTCTTTTTTTATTACTAGGAAGATATCTTAATGCGGGCTTTGAAGAAAAAAAAATATTCGATTTTTTTGAACCAGTCTAATATATATATTCAGGTGGGATATTTTGAGTCATTTTCGTTATATTTTTGGTCCAGGAACTCACATAACAATCGTTTTATCGGCGCAGTAACCCTGTTTGCTTGAGGATATTTCCCCTCTTTAAACCTTGGATATTACTACACAAACAAATTAAATTGGTGGTATTTTTGTAAAAAAAAACTGAATGAACTTGAAATAACTGTTTTAATTTAATACTAGTTGTCATTTGTAAGCTATAAAAATTAGTTTTGTTAGTTTATACAAATTTATTTAATAGAAAATAGCCACAAAATTGCAATTTATGAATTTTACCGACTTTTTATTTTAAAAAAATGGCTTAAGAAGCAGCTGCGATTTAAAGAGTTGGTGTTTTGTGTGCATGTGACCCCACCAAATAATAACCCACAATCAGTTTTTTTAGGACATTCTAAAAACCCTAAATTGTGTGGGTGGGACCACACCAAATAATATCTTACAATCAGTTTTTGAAAAACCTATACCCTATTCAAGGACGGTGTGACTTCACGGTGGAGTCTCCACCCGAAATTTTCTTTCAGTTAAATCTAGTTTACTGCCGACAAAATCAAAAGTTCAGTACAAACTTGCATATAAACTTTTCAAATAGTTATTGGCGTAAACTATTTATTACTTATTATTTTTGTTAAGATAATAAAATAATTTCCACAATATTATTTTACAAGAAGGGGACTTTATTAACGATTGTATAACATTTGACAACTTTCAACTAACTTAAAACTAACTTTAGGTCGTGACTAAAATTACATAAAGCCACAACTTGTCAATGTGTATCAAACTGATAGATATTTGTATCGGAATGTATAGTGTTTCTATAGGGTGTATCAATATGTATTGGAACCATAGTTGGGATTTATGGTTGTTCTATAGAGATATCCACTCTTGATTTATTTGCTATTGGTTTCAATGGGGAAAATACACATAAATGTAGAAATTAGTTTTTCCCCCATAGGACCCCATAGGTTTTAATAAAATTTTGTCAAATGTTTTATGGTTGCTCTATAGGGGGATCCCCATTTATCCTTCATTGAGTTATTTGCTATTGGTCTCAATAGGGAAAATGTAAAAGTTATGGTGTGCCTATGGGTAATTTCCTATAAATTTTCTATCGGGCCGTATCCGGAAAAAAAACCATGGACAAATGCACACTTTATGGGGTATTTTAAGCAGGGATTTAAAAGATCACTTAGTGTCTTGAAAACATCTACTATAATGGGCATTTTAAAGGTGGGAGTAGAAAAAATAATTCAAATAACAGCGACATATTTAGATATTTAGATTTTTTATGATTGTTAAAATATAAATATAGATCATCTTTATATTTTGTCTTGACACTTTTTTAAAACGTATCTATTACTCACCTTAATTTATCACAATAATTTGTACTGGTTATTAGATATATTTTTACCACTATGCAGATAATTTCATTAAGATAACTTAAGATTGTAATTTTCTCAGTCAAACATGCCTATGATTACTAATTTATTAAAAATAAACACATTTAAATAAATTAAAATAATTATATATATATATATATTTAAACTGACATAGTAGGCCTTGTATTTTGTATTAATATGGCGTCTTTTGCTCCAAAAATACAGTTTATCAAGATCTACACTTTAAAACAAATCCGGTTAAAATCGCACAATAAATAAAGATTTTACAGGGGTGAGTCGCAAACAAATGGGTCACACTGTATATGTATATATATATATTAATATTAATTAATATAATACGCTGTAGAGGGGTTATTTTAAATAAAAAAAACTAAAAACATTTTCCCGACAAGTAGTTTTCAAGTTAAAGCATTTAAGTTTAAAAACCTCGGCAACACATGCATTTTTTTAAATTTGGTATTTCGTCACGCACGATCCAGACCCCCCTTCCGCCATGTCACATTTTGTCACAAACGGTAAACCGAGCGGTAAACCGCCTCCCACCTTAACGTGTGACGGCCCCATATCAAATTGAAAACAAAATACATTAAAGAACCTATTACATTTTAATTAATTTATTTTTATCGGTATAAGGGGTTGGGTGCAGTAGGAGGTGTATAAAAAAAAGATATACATAATACCATTATTTCACTATATAAGGTTTATTTTTTACCGAGCATGTGGACTGTCGAATGGACATCAGGGACATGCGCTTTGCGGCAACTTAAAAACTCACATGAAAAAGTCGCTTTTCAACACTAGGAAAACAAATAAATATTTTGTATTTAGTTGATAGATTAATATCTATGGATAGGGCAGGAAGACGTAAGTCGTTAGCCATTTGGATTTTCCAATTATGTTTATTATTATTATTAAAATGGATTTTAAAATCTTTTGACTTGAATCCAAATATGTCAGGTTTATGATGATTTAAGAACCTAGATCAATATTTCATGATTTTTAAACAAATCAATAGTATATTCTATCTTCTACCATAATGCCCAGGTAGCAGAGTAACGTGAATAAAACGTCATATTTTGGTCAAAATTTACGTCATTCTTACCAAAAATTAACGTCGATGTGACGAAATTATGACGTGAATATGTTACAGCCCACAGACGTCATTTCAGGACGTCGATAGACGAAATTGTTTTAATGACGTGTTTTCACAACGTCACTGAACGTCATAATATTACCAATTTAAGACCTCTTTCAAAAAGGGAAACTGCATGCAAGATTTACATATTAAAAATACAATAAATTCATACATTTAAATGTATGTATTTGTTATATCTTGGATACGCAAATCTGGCATACAGTATTCCCATCTGACAGAGGTGTAAGAGTCTTACAGTAAGACGTCAAACGTATACTAATATCAATTGAAATTGAAAAAAATTATTAATAAAAAACATATTTTTTGTTTATAACATTTATTATAAAATTTTAAAAAAATTAACAATTACTGTTTAAAATTAAAACTTTTTCTTATGTTATAAAAATTTAAACATCTAATTTCAAAAAAAATAACACTTAATTAAGTTTAAAAATTATTTAAACTTATCGTTTATCTATTTTAATTTGTAAACATAATGAGATACATTCCCAGGCAACACAGTGACGTGAATATCACGTTTAATTTACGTCTACGGTGACGTCGAAGTCACCAACTTAGACACGTCTTATCCTCGTAAAATTGACGACAATATGTCACAGCGATTTCACGTGTAAAATCACGTAATATTACGTAATTATTTACGTAATTTGACGTAAATAATCACGTAATATTTCTTGAATAATATATGATTAGGTCATACACTGATAAAAATAATTACCGATACTGATATCAAATATTTCAATGCGAAATGTGATTTTGTCAAAATTAAAAAAACAAAAAATTTTAGTTGTACTTTTAAATTTTAAGAAATAAATAGGTAAACCCTACTATATATAGTATATATATACTACTATAGTAGATATATATTTAGTAAATAATTAATAATCAAAATAAATGTATGTAAAAAAGTAGAATATCAAAAAAAAAATTGTTAGTTAATCTTTGCAGAAACACATACATATGTCTGGCATTAAAATATCGGATATAAGAATAAATAATTATTTTTACTAGTGCATAAAGGGCTTTTGGTTTAATGATTATTAATTATAATTAATAAAACATGTTTTAAGTTGCTCAAAACATTTATTATAAAATCAAACACATTAAATTTTAAGACAGATGACAGGTCAATATTTTAGGAGCTTATGTAGGTACTTCATTTAGGTGTTATAACTTCGTTACGGAATATACTGAGTAATTAAAACATTAATAAACAAACAAAAATTGACCTACCTGACACAGCCAAAGTATTATCAGTATAAATGGTTTGTTCTATGTATAAATGCCACAGATTATAAAAGTTGGACGCTTGAATCAACCATATTGTTTTTTATGAATAAACGTTCCCTCGCTTTGTAAGTAGTGTCAAAGAGAAACAGGGTTGCCAGGTGTAAAAATTAATATTATCGAAGAGGGTTTACAAAATGATCAAATTTACAGAAAATTATATAAAATTATCAAAACAAAAATTGTATAAAAACAAGCAAAACTACGCGGCGGATTAAATTATATTACAATTATTGATTATTATTTAAATTTTACTATTTTAAAAAAGAAAATTATAAAGCATCTGGAAACACTGTAGATAAATAATTTTACTAAAATTAAAATTATGATTGTCAACTGCAGTAACATATGTTAATTTCTTATTTTGTGATGAAATGATAAAAGATTTAAAAATCGCGAATTTGTTTTAAAAAATCCATTGATCAATTAATTATTAATCTATCTTAATTAGTTTAAAACCAAATAATGTTTAAAATTATTTTAATAAAATATTGCACGTTGATTCTCCGTCGAAATAACGTAAATTAAATAAAAATAATAATTTTTGTTTTTAAAAATATTCCAAAACTTTAAGTCGGCCAATTAAAACGGGCCAACTGTTTCTTATTAATTATCACTATATTTTCGTATTTTCTTAAAAATTTCGTCATCTGTTCACGTGATAATGACGTCATTTATTGGTTATCATCGACCTAAGTTAATAATTGGTCGTGTTTTGGTGAATTTTGAGACGTCGAAAAATGGTTGAAATGTAACTTCGACCAAATTCGACCCAATTCGTCGACGTTTCTACGTGATTTCTACGACCCTGTGTTGCCTGGGATTAGCGTTAAACATCGATAAACTAATATTTTTTTACCCTATTTTATTCGTTTTATCTCCGCCTATACTTTCGGAGAAAGCATCTGTCATTGACAAACTGTAATCTACATAATCTACTACTTTTTCCAAGCGTACAATAATTTTCATATTATAGCACATATAAGTCTACATAGAAAGAACTTAAATTAATACTAGTTCAAAAGTCAAATTATTATAAAACTCCCTACTAAAATGAAGACAAAATGTCGTTATGTCAGTTGAACCTAATCTAGGTAATTAATATGCTTGAAAAAAAAGTATATAAAAACTGGTGGCGAAAGTTTATAATATATGCTTTCTCCGCCTGGTCTATAATATACCTACTATTTTATTCAGTTAATAATGAGAGAATTTGGCGGACTTGTATTTAAAAGAACAAGAAACTAAAGTCATTTTATTTATTTATAGATTTTACCAAGATGGTGATTCAGAGGGTGTGCCCTCAACTGCCATAAGAGAAATATGTTTGCTCAAAGGATTAAGACACTCATCGATTGTAGAATTACTCGACGTTATGTATACCACAGACAAATTATTTCTTGTTTTTGAATACTTAGATTTGGATTTAAAAAGGTACATTGACTACACAAAAAAACCTATAGAAAAAGATCTTGTTAAGGTAAAACCTAATCATTTTAATTAAATTTTGAAAAATCATATAAAACAATATTTTGTAGAGTTATATGAAACAATTAATGGAAGCCATGGCTTACTTACATTCCCATCGCATTTTACACAGAGATTTAAAACCACAAAATTTATTAGTTGACAAAGAGGGGCACGTAAAATTGGCTGATTTTGGTTTATCGCGATCATTTTCTCTACCTACAAGGACATACACACATGAAGTAGTTACTATGTGGTATAGAGCCCCAGAATTGCTCCTGGGGGCCAAGATGTACTGCACTGGTATCGATATTTGGAGTTTGGGATGCATTATGGTTGAAATTGTAGTATTTTAACTTTGGGTTTTATTATTTTTCTCATTGAATTAATTTTAGTTGAATAAAAAAGCTATTTTTCCTGGTGATTCAGAAATTGATCAACTTTACAAGATATTTAAAATACTTGGCACACCAACTGAAGAAATGTGGGAAGGAGTTTCACTTTTTCCAGATTTTAAACCAACTTTTCCATCATGGCCTGCACAAAAGCTAAAAGATTTTGTTAAATTTCATGATGAAGAAGAGGAAGAATTTTTAAAGGTAAATAATATTTTCCTGGTAATTACTACAAAAGATTAATATTATTTTTAAATTACAAAGTGTGTTAGGGAAAATAATTAATTTTTAAATACTATAATTCTGAAAATCCTTATTATAATAATAACGCCTATTTAGCAAAAAGCTATTACAGTTTCTTACAAAAAAATAATGCAATATAGTTTACTTTTTTTGTTTCACATATGTATATGTATATTTATATATTAAAAGTAATTTAGTAATACAAAACAATGGTGAATATGTTACGGCTAATGTGCAAACTTGGATAGTTTATAAACTAGCTGGATAGTTTATAAACTAGCCAAACTGTCAGCTATTTTAATTGAAAATGTATTTTCAACTAAATTAGCGGCTAGTTTACAAAATAACCAAGGATCTTGGCTAATTTACTTGAAATTATTAGGAAAACTAAAATAGCTGGATAGTTTGTATTAGTGATGGGCGTTCCGGGTCACTCTTTTGAACCGGATCACTGGATCTGGATCATATAAGTGAACCGGTTCAGCGAACCGGTTCAAAAGAACCGTTTAAATCTCAGATTAATTAAAAATAACACTTAATGAAATCATTGAAACTTTAAAAATATATTTTAATGGACATTGACATAAGTTAAATCATCTCATATTTCTGTGAGTTTGTAAAAATTACCAAAAGTATAAATTTTCCTAACGTAGTAACGCGACACAGAACGCAAGAAGTTTGGTTCCGAACGATCCGACCGGCATAGGCACTAGAGAGCTGCATGATACAACAGTCATGATGGAGCCGCGCCTAGAGAATCGAGATGTTTCGGTCAGATCTGGATCACAGAAAACAAAATGTACTGCGAGCGCGAGTCGTTCTTAGCTCCAGGGAGCAGGTTCAGATCTTACCAACATATCTCTCGCGACCGGCTCCGGCTCACTGCAGTGAATCGGAGCTTAGAACGGCTTGCGCGCGGCCGCTAGTCAAACGCAGTTCTCTGCTTTGTAATTTCGGACCCGCGAGCCGGTTAGTTTAATTTTCGTGAACCGGTTCACGTAGATCACTTATAAGACCCGGTTCACTGAGCCGGTTCAGATCTGACCGACACATCTCTAGTCAATGGGGCGGGGTCGGTAGGGTTGTGTTGTTGAGTTTTCTAACAAGGAAGCGTTAAAATTTTGCCTATGATTCATTTTAAAAACGTTAAAATGCAAAAAACAAATCCGGTTAAGCCGGCAAAACGAAAAACAATGCCGTAACCTCACTTTTTTAATAAATTAGCCAGAGAATTGGTTGGTTAGTTTACAAACTAGCTAAAGCTTGGCTATTTTGTGTTACTAGAAATTTTGGTTTTCATATTAGCCAAACTGAATTGGATAGTATACGAACTATCCAGCTATTTTAGTTTCCCCAATAATTTCAAGTAAATTAGCCAAGTTCCTTGGTTATTTTGTAAACTAGCCGCTAATTTAGTTGAAAATATGTTTTCAATTAAAATAGCTGACAGTTTGGCTAGTTTATAAACTATCCAGCCAGGGCCGTCTTTAACCTATTGGAGGCCCTGGGCATGTTAGGATAATGGGGCCCCTATGACTTTGACAGAACACTATTTTGTTAGAATAGACAAAGAAAGTAGATAAACAAGGTTAAATATTTATTTTTATTAACAATCATATGAAACGAATAGATAAATATCATCGCGCTTATTATTAGCTGTTTGGAGATTGATCGCAAGTTATCGACAAACATTGTATATTTCGAAACCAAACCCAATATATTGGGTTTAAGTCCAAATTAATTTAGGGAAATTCTTTTTCAAAACTGAAAAGTGTAAGGTATACTTCCTTTTTCTATAAGCAGTTGATTTATAAGTATACTTACTTGTAAAAAAGGGACTAGATTGTGAATTTACTTACATTGATATAACATTATTTTAAAATTAGTTAGGTAAAAGAAACACAAGTATTAATTTTTAAACCCCCAATTTAATTCAAGCATATTTGGTACCAATAAAATTATAAATAATAATACAAGTTATAAAAACAAACATAAAATAAACCATATGCAAATATGTACACTAAAAAACATGATTCCAATAATTAGGATATTTTATAAATAAATAATAAAGAATAAATAAAGAAAAACAATATTTTATTGATTTTTAAATAAAATTAGCTTATGTAGTTTTTGTCTAACAAATTCTGGTTTTTCAGAAGCCTTCTTACCTTCCCAATTTAGTCTGGAGCTTAAAAATATAACAATATTTTTTTTAATCAGAAGAATTCTATGATTGTCCAATATATCTTGGTTCTTTATATGATCAATCATTGCAGAATTTGAAAATATTGACTGTACATTATAGAATACTTTATTACTTATATACATGACACTATTTTTAAATTTAAATTTATTTCTAATTAATTTTTCAGTTTCTTGACAAATTATAACTACATTGTATTTGATCTGAGGGGGCCCCTGTCGATCCCGGGGCCCTGGGCACTTGCCCAAAGTGCCCAATGGGAAAGAGGGGTCTGTATCCAGCTAGTTTATAAACTATCCAAGTTTGCACATTAGCCATAACAAATATAAATAACAATGCAATATATTATATTATGTATTTCTAAAGGCGAGATTTAGCTTGTTTATTTCCATGAACAAGTTTAGTCCTCTAACCAGCTGCTGTTCTTCCACAACGTAAAACAAATAATCATTTATTTAAAAATTAGTTAATTTAACTCAAGTTGATTAAAAATCCATAATATAATATTATATGAGAGATCCCTATTGAAAATGCCATATAGAACCATATAAAAAACACGTATCTGGATTCTATATGGTTTCTATCTGGTTCAATATAAGTATTTGAAACAGGCATTTCACTATAGAACCAGATAGAAGATTACTTTATAGAACCAGATAAAAACACTCTAAAACACTATAGAACCAGATAGGGAAACCTATCTGGAAATACATATAGAACAGAAACCAGATAAATCCATTTATCTGGTTTCTGTTCTATATGTATTTCCAGATAGGTTTCCCTATATGGTTGAATATGAAAATTTTTAAAATGGAAATCCATATTCAACCATATAGAATCCGTAATGTTAACCAGGACTTTCCATATAGGACCTATAAAACCATATAGAACCAGATACGTTTCCTTATCGGATTCAATATGGGTTCTATATGGCATTTTCAATAGGGATCCGCATAATGTCGAGTGTAATACTATACTTTATATAGGTACTCCAATAAGAAGATAAATAAATAATTTTTAAAATTAAATAAATAAAATATGACATCTGTTAAATGGTCGACCTTACTTCTTACCAATTTTAAATATTATTACAGTCGCCTTTTTTCAATTTAAAACCGGATTGGTTCAAATCACAGTGCATATTAAAATCGGCCAATTACCGATAACAACGTGAATAATGCGTTTATTATTCACGTTGTTAGGCAGGAAGGATGTATTTAAATATAATTTTTATAATTATGTATTTTATATTCAAGAAGACTAAATACAGGATGAGTAACTCTCGACCACAAGGCATAATAGGGATGTTACAGAGTAACTGAACCGGCTACTTTGGAATAGTTATCACGTGCCTATTCCGCGTTAACTAAAAAAGGGTTTCAGTGCAATCCATTCTATTCACGATGCCGGTGACTGTGAATAACGTATAAAACCGATTGTACCGCAGTACAAAAAAGAAACCACCAATATATGAACGTGACTCATCGGGTGCCGAACATATCTCAGACATGCTAGCAGTAATGTTTTACTTGACTTGTACATTCGATGCAGCGGTAAATGTACTCACACGTAGGTTTTTAAGCATCCGGTCTAAACTGTGATGTGATCTCACTTTACACTGCCAAG